>OZ018303.1:19646308-20378255 GCA_963969485.1 Nomada goodeniana
CCCCTCGTATAAATCTACGCGGTTCGCTTACCTACGGTCATGCGCTCGTTAAATCTCCTTAAGTTAAGGAACGGTGGCGTTATTGAGACCTTATACGGAGGAAGAATTTCTTTCCCGGTTTCGTTGCCTTTTAGGGGATCCTTGTTTGATCGGGTAGGGTGAATCAAGTGGAAGTTTTATGTTACGGCGTTCGATACGAAATCGATTTGTAGAGAATGTTGCAGAGATGGGTCGACAAATCTTACGCGTAGAAGAACAATATTTAGATAAACGTGTGCTCGAATCATTTCTGCTTAAACACTTTTTGTTTTAAGGGGGCTCGCAGCAGAAACACGAAAAGCATATTTTCTCCCTCGTTAAAACGTGGTGCAATTTAGAAAAACAAATATGATCATATTTGTAGCAGCAAGGAAACTGCAGTAAGGAAACTTCTGCAGAAAACAACGAATATGTTGAACGATGTTCAAACGATTTCTTAATATTCGTGTAACTTTCTTTCTGAGGGATATATATAATAGAAGAAAGGTAATGAATGGAAATTCTAGCAAATCGTATAAAACGGGACCGCTCATGTACATCCACGAAAGCATCAAACTTTCGCAAAAATCTTCCGCAATCTCTCCCTACGCGTCTCATAACATTCCCAATAAATAAAACCGACGGCGTTTGCATCGAAAACGATTTAGTATGTCGAACTGACAAACGTACGTGAGGCGGCCGGTCATCGAGAAAAGGGGACGACTGCTCACCTACCGGACCTAATAACCCTTAGTCGAACCCATAACCGTTTCTCCAAAATACATATGGCGAAATTTGTATTCGAAATCAGATGTATCCAGGGGATGATCGTAGCTTCCAACGCGGGGCACGCATCTTTCTCGTAAATATGCCTTTTCAGCCGGACGAGTGGCGTGCTCCTCGCAAAAAGGGGGCACGAACACGTATCCGTACAGAGCATTTAGGGTCGCTTTCGAGGTCGCCAAGGGTGCATTTCATCTTCGAGAGCGTCAGCCCGGAGACCGATCGGTCGTACGCTGGATGTTGGATCATCCATCTTTTATCGAATCGAACCTGATGGTCAGGCCGACACTTCTCTACGCAACTTTTGCTCCCGGCCTCTCTTTCTAGCGCCACCTGTGCCCGACAACTGCGATTCTATTCAAACGATGCGTATAATTCCGTCGACGTGACTAGAAATTCAATGATTCCTTTCTTTCTCGCGGCGACGCGCAATATCGATACAATCGTTTATAATAATCTTAGATACGTGCGCGCAACTCTTCTTTCCCGTGCAATGCGTATTTGAAATACAAACGTGTAGAACTGCGCGATATATCTTCAGGCCGGGGATCGAGATTGTTTCGCAAGTTCGCTTCGCCGATAAATATTTCAAGCCGCAGAAATATAACAAGATTCGAGTGATATAACTTTCATCGACGTGACCGGTCAGCTGTCCGTTCCCACGTTCAATTTTTATGATTGAAGTTTTCCACCGATTCGTGTCCACGTTACACGTCGGCGCGAAACGCGCGCTCGCGATCGCGTTTTCGAATTTATCAATATTAATCCAAAACTTGTCAGTGTGACACGCGAAACCACTTACGAAGGACGTTCGTTCGACGGCGGCGTATCAATGATGAATTTCCTTGCAGAATGTGCAGTTCCATTAATAAAGTACGTTCGAATTTCTGATGTTCGCGATGATATAATTGGTGGGCGAGGCATCGCGACGATAAATTATTAGGTGATGCCTGTCGTTCAGATCGATACAAGTATGCGAAGAATTGGACGATCCATCTCTTCTGGAACAGGGGCCCAACATTTGACGCCGTGGGCTTCCCTCTATCTAGAGTTCTACCTTTGAAAGCGTCCATCATGCTCGGACAGAACACGTCTCCCTAAGCAAACATTCGTTAGTATTCGCATATGCCGCGTGATACCATTCGAGAAAGTTTAGGCCACGGCAGACGAACCGTGAAATTCTGTTAACGATTATTGATGCACATTTGATGGGTATATAATTCGGTGTCAGGCCACAGTGCAATAAGAATATGCCACCCCTCGTTGATTACGCTATTCGTAAGATGTACTTACCGTTCACAGGCGGCGAAAACGTTTCTGCAATACCTACTTGAATAATGAATATCTATCGAACGTAACATTAAGTAACATTTTGAGAAACGATTGTCAATTTTCTACACGTCAACTTATTCACGTGCAATCCGTATCACATCCATCAGACGCCCGTTCTACGCGTCAAACAAGCACCAGACAAGCACGAGTGAAATAATTTTCCCAAAACAGGGTGACCAACGTGCGACCCCGTGGAATATACCGTCGCGTCGATGCGGTCGTGACGATGACCGTGGCCGGTGACACGGTGCGCCAGAGCCGAGAGAGAACCAGAAAACCATGGGAAGAGGAATAGGGGTGACGAGGGGCTATTTTTGCGGTTAGCACGGAATAATTTAGGGGTGGATAATACGCGGAGCCAGTGTAATTTAGCCGCGATACCGACGCCGCTGGCGGTGGAGTGCGTGCTGGTTTTCATACACTCTCAACGAGGGCAACGCGAGAGGCACAAGCGACGCGGGGAATCATGGGCTCAGGTGTTCCACTGGATAATAGGCGGCATCATCCCTACGTGCAATCCTCCGTCCTCCGTGCCCACCTCTGCGCGCCCTGTATCATCGTCAAGGCCTGATCGATGTAATATTCACGGTCGATACGCGTCCCAGCTTCTGTAACTTTCGACGCTTGATGCCCGTATACTTTCCCTTGAATTTCATCAGCGTCCCTTTCACGTGCTCTTGAGCAACGTGTACTCTAAGTTCAGTCGGTGGATGAGGGTGCGGGCGAGACATGCTGTTTTTCTTCGATATTTTTCGTAGATAAGAGTTTTTCTTTTTAAAGCACGTAGATATAGACGAGGTACGGTGCAAGGCGATATCTTCGTTACTTTATCGATGTGTAAAATTTCTGAATTTTTTTGCAACCAAAGTAACACGTTTTAAGACCTCGTATATGTACATAGTATGGACTGAAATATTTTAACAAAACTGCGGTCTGCTTCGCTATTAAAATTGTCGAACAACTGATGGCTGTATTGTTAAATTGGTACGACGGGCGAATATTTTGTAAGGATTCTACGCATTCTGTTAGTTACATTAGTTTAATTAATCTGTCCCGATTGATATTACTAGTAGTTCAGGTCTACTTCGTCGGACTATTTCCTTTCCTCTTATCAAACGAATTACGACAGTCATGTTATAATAATTCTTTGCACCGCAATGTGTTTAAAAATGGTCCGAATTTCTGGCGAACAAGATACTTGCGGTCGGAGGAAGCAGTACGTCTAGCTCTTTGAAGTAAGTAGATTCAGGCGTCCAGTGTCAGACGCGACACCGCTCCCTAGTATTCGATATCAACTACACAATACACCGTACACCATTTTCTACGTGCCTTTTGCAACAGCCTGCCTCCTCTAGAATAGCCAAAATCCTCCCCTGATTCCATTGCAGGCCCGGCAAATAACAAAAGGCCACGAGTTTGTCGCATTAAAACGCAGTTACCGGGGTGTCGTTTACACCGTCGGATTTGCGTGGTATACATATTCGTCAGTGGCGGTAAACACTCTCTTTCGTCGGGATCGTGAAGAGTTAAGCCGAGGTCTCCCATTAGCGCCGCTTGGAATTACAAAAATAACACTTGTCCCCCGGAGCCGAGCCCCACGGGGTTGCCCGGCGTAGTTAAGTAAAATTAAGCTAAAATTTCCGTCGAGCCCCACGACGTGTATATTCAGCCCCTTTTCCGCCAGCCCACGGACAGTGGCCAGGCTGGTCAACCCCTGTCCCCGTTCCAACCCCTTTCCACATCTCGGACACTTTGCGCGCCTCGCTTTCCTCGCGCACGTTACACTTCACGCTGCCCCCTTTTCCGCCGTGTCGGCATTAAATATTTACCTTTCAATGAATATGCAAATATAATTATTTACGCGCAATTTAGACGTTTTTACGCGACCTCGCCGTTGCCCACACCGACAATTCCCCGGTTCGTTGGCGATTTTCAGCGCGAAGGAACGACCGTAAAAGGACACTCGACGTCCCGGGCCGCGTGTAAACTTTTCAGCCCCCCCTCCAAAGGAACGATGGTGATTGCGCTCTTTCATTAAACGTATTGTTAGCCGCGGTGCACCGATAATCGCGTTATCAAACTTTTAACGAAGTATTGGGATCGAAGTGAATCACTCGTTTCACGTGTACCCCGGTGCGTCACCTTATCTTTGCCGATGAATCGATGATGGAGAAGATAGGAATCTGTTTGGCGATGGGGGAGCATCGTTTTATATATATATGAATACATACCTGGTCGCTGTCGAGTAACACCAATTTGCGCGAAGCGCAATTTTATCCTGGCGACTTCTAGCGTGATTTAATAATAGATGAAACGCTGGCATTCTTGTTAATCAAAATACACTGAATTTGTTAACAATGCCCACGATATAAAATCCTCGACTTAATATTTTATAAAAGCTGACCCATTCTCTTGGTAACAAACCTCGATTCCACTGGACTCACTTATTAACAATACTTTTATTAATAACATTTTTCGTATACAAATACACGAAAACGTATTAGCTGTGTATCTAGCCCGTATCACCTTGCACGATGGCCCCAGCGAGATCGCAACCCACAGGCAACCTGTTATTAAACCCACAGCTCTGCCTTTATCTGGCCATCGTTCTTCGCGGGATTAACCTTTAACGTTAATTATCTGCCGGGGTTCAGCGGGACGAGGGCTGAGGCACCATCAAAGAACCGAGTGTTTAGCTGCAATATCTTTCCAGTGGACTGCACATCCGTGACCAGAAAGGGAGGGGGGGTGGGGGCCCAAGGATCCAAAAGAGGGTGGAATGGAAGGGGTCGAACTGGTGATTCGCGGTTGGCGAAGAAACCAGAGAAGCCACCTTTAGCCCTCTTTAAGAACAGTCCGTTCTCGACCATCTTTTGCACGTCCCCCTGGCATCTCCTCCTTTCTTGCTACAGTTCATTTAAAGTTACCTGACCTCTTTCATTATATGGTATCGCGGAATTATCCATGCGCCACTGAACAATCGGTTCGGTTAAGCTTGCCCATTCGATCTTGGTAGCGGATGTTGCAATTGTTTTATTTGCTGTTTGATAAGCAATTGAAAGGTGAAAGTGATAATTGGAAAAACTTTAAAGGTATTCGATAATTTGATGCTCGAACTTCTGTATCGTCCGACTGATACTTTCAGAACTGTACATTTTTCGAGGAGCCATCGTAAATAAAAGTTTCGTGGTTCCGTGGAAAGTAATGCAATTAGGAAAATCCCAAAGCGAACTCCGACCTTTTCGCGAAAAAGAGTTGCATCTGTCAAGCTCATTTGGTCGGACACGAAAACTTCTACCACCACACTGTACATTCTACCGCTACAATTTCCTAAGAGAAGTTAATCACTACACCACTTTCTCTACTATTACTATAAGCAATTACAGAGCTCCACTTTTCTCGCGCTTAGTACAAGGATGTTCCGAAATAACCCACACTCGATTCATTAAGCAAACTCGTTGCCATACAAGCGATGCTATTCAATCCAATATCAATGCCGAATGGATGTTGAAGTTTTCTCCCAAACGCGGGCCAATATCATTCTCTTACACCGGCGGAATAATTCTGATTTAGAGCTTCCTAAGTAGCAATAAGTTTTCCACGCAAAATATACCGGCGCCTTAATGGAACGGCACTAAGAAACTGGAAGAAAAATATCGTTATTGAAAGGAATCACCGCGGAGACTATCAGAAACGGGAGATATTGCGCGTGTCGCTCGGTCGCGTGTTCGCCTCAGACGAAACGACCAGAAGAGAGAACCATAAGCAGCCGTCTTCCGAGCCCTGCCGTCCTTTATCCCAACGTCGTAGCCAATATCGCGTGGAAAGGATACAAACGACTCGAAATAGACCTTGAAAATAGGTTCGGGGCCGATCGCGCAGCCAGGGCGGATAAGCCATCGATATAAATTGCTCCATCCGCCGACGCCACTGGCGTCGTCGCGCCGTCGTCGACGTTATATCGTCAAACGGAGAAACGGAAGGCCACTCGTGAAAAGTTTCTTAGCGAATGGCGTGTGCATCGCCAGGCCCCGTGGTCCTCCGCGCGGCGATGCTAGATCGCGCTGTCCGCGCATTCTTACCTGCGACACCATCTCCTCGCGAAATTCGCCGGAGGAATCCGACTTTCAAGACTGCAGGACGGTTCGACGTAACGGGTACCGGACGGTTACTTAGTTCTGAGCTGTTGTTCGTCGCGATTGATAACCAAGGAATTGTTGAGAGATCTGTTTGCATAACACGATCGGCTTCCGCATTTTTCGATGCTCCACTTTCCCGTGATTTACACACCGACGAAGGTTTGCCAAAATGTCGCAAGTATCCTTCATCCGTTTCGAGCGTACGGAATAGCGTATCAAATAGACCGAGCGTTCCAGCGGCGGGCGATAAAACACTTGAAATTCCTACCTAGCGAAATATTAATGCCTCGACACCAATGATCCTTCGCGGCGTCGTTAACATACTCCCGAACGACCGACATCCAACGGTAAACAATTTCGGGCGCGAAGAACGGTGGTGGGGGGTGGGGGCACAACGCAGGGAAAATGTATTCGTGAGTTTCCAATTTGCGGTTGCGGCTGTTGGAACACAGGATAGAGGATGAAGAGGATCGGAGGTGGTCGGTCGGCAATCGGGGTGGTCGAGGCGGAGGCAGGAGGTGGCGACGGGTGGTTCGAGGCTCTATTATGGTAATTATATGATAAATACAACAAGGCCTTAGGCGGTGTCTCCTCTCTCCCGGATCCCCCGTTCCACCTTCTGCTTGGGGTTCTCTTTGCTGCCGCGAATCCTCTTCTTCCATCGGTGGCAGGAATCTCGCTCTGCTCACAGCTCCATCTCCGCCTTCTTCTCTCCGCTGGCACTTGTCGTCCCTATCTTCCTCTTCGCGCCGCTTCTCTTTCAGATGCTCGCCACCCCATCTTTCTCTCGCCCTCTGCCTCACCGCTCCTTCCTTTCACTCGCCCCGACGTTTCTGCACGAGCACCGGCGGTTTCGTTTAAAATACGCCTCCACTCTTGACGGAATGCAATTAATCTTACTCCCTCTCGATCCCGCTTTCTCATAGAGGAGCCCATCGTGAAAGGGATGAGTAACGCGGCTGGAAGAAGTGTTACTGACTTAATGAAGTACGACTTCTGATGCGTGCTACTGTTGGTGTGTGTGTGTGTGTGTGTGCGTGGGGTGCGCGGGGGGGGGTGAATAGAGGGAGGGAACGGAGGATGGAGAGCGGAGAAAGATATAAATACAGAGAAGGCGAAAAGAGAAAGGTGCAAAGGGAACGAGTCGGCCGGAAATCCTGACTAAACACCCGCTTTCATTATCGCGCTACGTTTACCCAGCGCATCTTTACGGCTAAAGAGGGAGCGAATTAGATAAGTAGGTTACACTGTTTGCATGAAAGACCGTGGATTCTTTCACTGTTCCTAGCCTTTTTTCTTCCCTGTTTGCTCGCCGCGTGCGCTAATTAGCCGCGAATACCGACGGCGGCGATCGTGAAAGGGGAATGATTTTTTTCTTATTAACGACTGGTTGCATTAAATACATAGATCAAAGCCTCATTACCGAATACTTAATCATGGTAATAAACCGCTGCCCATTCTATCGCTGAACATCGCCAGATCCCCTGCTGCAAAATAAATAGCGCGAACCCTATTTATATTTGTACCCTTAAATACGTCGCAGTACTAAAACGTATTTCAACCTGACAAACGTCGGACCAACAACAGCGTCTTCCAACTTCTCAAATTCTCTCCCTCACAAATTTTTATAAATCGTCTCTTCCCTAACCACACCTGCCTCATCAGGCTAACTAACAACGATGCCTTCCTCGAATCGCCTCAATCACCGTCCCGGGCACGATAACTCCTCGCCTTCAGCGCGCCGCTCGGATCTCGATCGCGCGAAGCGTTTCTCGCCACGCCGGCCGCCCCCCTAAAGTGCCCCAAAGTGAACGAAGCTCGCGGCAGCGTTAAACGCGATCCGTGTACGCGCGTGTAAACTAATATTCGTCCGCTCGCGCGTACACCCGCCCGGAAGCAACAGACGCAGACGAATCCGTGGGGCAGATACGCGCCGCGGAATCATTATAAATAGTCATAATTACAACAGTCGCGCGTGCTTAATTCAATTAGGCTGATTAACGTTGTACGCTGCAACTTCTCCCCATGCTTTCGCCCTTCTGCCGGTTCAGCCCGAGCTTCAACCAGCCAGCAAAGACCGGAGAGCCCGAGTTCTGGCTGCTTCTGGGTGTGTGTGTGTGTGTGTGTGCGCGCGGCCGGGCAGAGCGTGTAAAATATATCCTGTATCCTGGCCAGGATCCCGAGACCACGCCGCGCCACGGTATTATGCTTATGCATAGGCAAGTTATGGCCCGGTTAATATGATTATCTCTTCGACGAGAGGCGGGGCGAGTCACGAGGAGCGGAGCGGGTAGAGAACGAGGCGCGTTGCGCGATGATGTCGACCGGGATCCGGTTCGCCGCGTCGAACGAACGAGTTAACGCTGTGTGCATGCATTATGTATGGATTATGGGTTATAAAATTCCCATTTCTGCAGCGCAGCCCCGCCAGATGTGGACGTCGACTGATTTTTCTTTGCGGCAGGACGCCGGAGCGGTGACTTTGGACAGGATATCGCGAAGCGGTCTCCTGGTTCGAGTGATTCGAGGTATATCCCTCGTGGTGAAACGATAAACTTCGGGCGGATCTTGTTGCGCCGCGAGAAGCTTTATTGCACTGATTCTGCTCGGGAGTTTACATTTCTTTTTTTGCTGATTATAACACTGAACGTTCTGTGGAGCATAAATTTGACATTGCATTTGAAATTGGCAGTTATGATGCTGATCGTGGGCGGTTAGTCCTTCATTTAGAGAAAGAATCAGTTTATATGTTGGTGCTTGGCAGGTAGGCGCGTCTTTTTTATTCTGTTTGTGCCACAGGTGTGTGCTTTAGCGCAATATTTCAGCAGAAATTTAGAATTATTTCATCCACGTGTTATAGTGCGATTGATAAGCAGGGAAATGGAATATCCCTCTGCTTTTTAATTTGCCACATTAATTATTAGCATGAAATTCAAATGAAGTGTTTTGTCTCCATTAAATCACCCCATGGAATTGCCATAAATTTCATCGTCTCGGTGTACACGCGAAAGTTGGCCAAATTGCAGGGACACGTCAGCTGGCATCGATTCGTTCGGTCGTAAAGATCGATCTGCAAGTCAGAACTGAATGAGCAATAAAAGAAAAAATGGAGGTATTATTAATAGCCAGGAGGCTCAGGGCGAAAGAAAAGTAGAAAAAGGAGACACGGAGGGGTCGAGGGGGAGAAAGTGCGAGACGTTGGATTTGTCATGGCACGGATCGAATCCGAATAAATTAGCCCCGTCACGGGAATGCGGACGAGATATAAAATTTTGAATATGAATGGGCGGTTTTGCATTCGTAATGAGCTCTTATTCTGGAAACAAAGCACAGCTGACGAGAACATATGTAGATGAAGGTGTGCCGAGGAACGAGGAAGACATAATGCGACGTAACGTTTGAGGACCCTTTTCCATTTATTTTATTTTTCTCGTGGAAATCTTAAATGTTAACCGCTTCGATTACCGTGGCCGCAGGCGTTTCACTTCGTCGTCCTGTAAATTGTATCTAGCTTCAATAAATTTCGGGATCAGACTCTTAATTAAATGACTTCGCGATTATACGAGGTTACTGATAATGCAATGGAACCGTGTCATAGTCAAAATAGCAGGGACAGATCTCCTCTCTACACCTTTTTGCAACCGGTACACTATTTCGACAATAACCACGTAAATAATGAGCCCTGTCACAGCGTGGCTTATTCTTAACTATGGTGCAAAGCATAGTTTACCATGGGATAAAACAGACGCGAGGGTGAAATCGAAGGAGAAGATTGGTAGGACGGCGAACTTGGGGCGAGGACAGAGAACAGATCTCTCATCTCGTCTATCCCTTCTGTTAAACTCATCACCCACCGGTAATTCCATCGATGTTTCAAGCATCGAGGTAAATTCTAAGCGACGTATCCCAGGCCGTAATCTAACGAAGTGGCGTTTACCGAAAATGTAATTTTATATAATCGATGCACGCGTTTAAACATCGTAGGCATCAAATATTCAAACATAATCAGTCTCTTGACGCAACAAATAGTTCGATATATTTGTATATCGCGGACATGACAATTCAGGGAGTCGGATCTTAATATCACTTTCCGATATTCATCATTTTTACTTTAGACGCGTCGTGTTCAAAAAAGAATTTGAGGAAACGAATTACTGGAAAAGTTGCTCTGGTAATCGCAGTACAATGATTTCATGCGATACGTAAACGAGTATATTCGAGCTAGCTGTACGATACATTTAGGTGGAGGTACAGAATAGAATAAGTGGATTCTCTGTACACGTTGCGCGCTGCGGAATGTTAGATAGCCGACGTTACCGATAACGCCGATTCATCTTTGTGTAAATGGGCTAGTCGACATTTAATATCGAGCCGTTGAATATTCCGTCAAGTGGACCACGATATTGAATTGGCTGCTGCTTAATTGTAACCTCGCTCGTCGCGAGGGTTCTATTCACTTGTAAACGGCATTTGCATAATTTTTACATTGCCCGCCGTGTAATCGATTTGAATACCGTCGGTGGTATCCGCTTCCTTCTTTAATCGATTCGAGTCCGCACGACTTCTGTCCCTCTTTACATTGATTGTTTTAGTTAGAATTGCTAAGCAATCATTCCGACGAGCGAAAATCGATATCGGTAATCATCGACGACAGGGACACACGCATGAAACTGAAACGCTCCAGTTTTCATCGAAAAAATTAAGCTCGTCGAGATTGCACGAGTTTTTCCAATAATTTTCGTTAACCGTCGGAAAATCACGATATCATGAAACGGGAGATAACTAATTCTCCTTCGAGTTCATCACTTAATGAGGGCGATGGTTGGTGAACGAGCCAGACATGTTTTTCCGAAGTTCACTTGTATTGTAAAAAATATGCGAGGTACCGGGCGACAGGGAAACACATTTTCACTTCGAAACAAGAACATTTCGATTCACATTTGCAAACATGCTTTCATATTATTTTCGGATCGCTCTCCCGTAAAGGGATTAAACGCTTCGAAATTTCTCGTTTTTCCGGGCTCGCGACTTTAAAGCGTTGCACTCCCGTCACAGGATGCGTTTGATCTTTGACGTGACGCCACCGGGTCCGCCGCGATCGACGTTTAAAACCAGAATCGTGGCCATTAATTTTTATCAAACGTACCCGGACCGACACGAATTCCCTTCCCTTTCATCTACCTCGTTTTTTCTTTTCTTTTTTTCATTAAGAACCCCCGCAAATTACATATCTTCTCTTTCGCGTTCCGCGTTCAAAGAGAGGCCCGGCCACGCGACGGTTGCGTTTACCATCGTTGACCAGCGAACGACAGCCGAGAAGGCTTAAAAAAAATTACTCGCCGCGCGATTAAACCGGATTTTTCGAAGTTCTCTCGAGGACGAATGCCGAGAACCGAGCGAGGGTGGCCGGGATAAAGTGAGCTGCCGTAGTACCACTGACCACGGGTGGGAAAAGGGATGGGTTAAAAAATATAGACGGCCGAAGGGATCGCAGAGCAGAGGGATATTTTTTCTGTGAAGCCGCCGAGCGACGTCGCCTGTCGTCGGTTAATTTAATAAAAATTTTCCTTCCTCTTGTATTAAAAGAGAAAAAGAACAGCGGAAGGACGCCGCGGGTTTGAAGCGGAAAGGGCATCGGCGGGAGGGCGACAAGGAGGCAACCGGCGACGCATCCGTGAGGTGAACCGAGATGGAAAGGGGGTGGGAAGAAGCGCCGCAAAAAAGTTGTACACCAATTAACGGATTGAAGCTACCATTAGATGCAGGCCGACTTCGAGAGGCCGGCGAGTTGAGTCCTTGAAGGGTTGGACTATCATTAGCGAGCCGCCACTTAAACGGCGATCTCTTCCACCGTCAGAAGGATGAAGTTGAAAAAGCGTGGCCGGTCGACCAACGGCCGACCCGTGCCACTTCCTTCGTCGATTGCCTTTCGATGCAGTCGACCGATCCCGTCGCTAACAGCCCTTTCCCTTCGGTCCCGCCTCCTTTATGGCCGCTTTTGACCGCTTTGACGAGCCCGAGTTCGGTTTGAAGCGCGGCCCGATTCAACCGCAATTAGACGTTGACGGATTGTTTAAAATGATCGATCGACGAATATTTTCTGGATCGTTCGCTGGAACAAGGAGACGCGGGTGGAACGCGAAGCGTTTACGGTTCGAGCGATTTCTAGGGCTACGTTGGGAGTCTGTTAAACGGGTAGCCCTTTTTCATTATTTAGTAGCACCTTCGAAACGAGAAATACGATGCTTACCGATCGCTTTTCATAATGCACCTTGTACACCTTGCAAATAATAGTAGGCTGTTAAAGGCTTACTTCTATATTCTATGATAATAATAAAATCGTAACTGCGCTCTGTGTTTTGTTGTTTCCTTAACTAATGCGGTTGGTTTTACAAAATTCAGTGTGCTGTTGCTTATTTCTCCATCTTATCAAGACTTTCTTACCGTTTAGTAATGTATGTTGCGCAATATTTATTTAGAATAGTTCGTTGAAAAGAAAACACTGCGTTTTTGGGAATGCATTGTTGCCATACGAATGTGAAAGTCCGCTGTAATTACCGGTACATATGTACGTGCACATGGTTTTGTGGGAAATTTTCACGTTCGCCGTGAATGATAAAATCGGGAACAGATTTGAGCAGATGATACGAGCCAATGTAATTTGAAGACGTGCCTATGCTCCTGAACGAACGTAATGTTCAATCTTACGCGACGACAAGACAGTTGAGTCTGCTGACGAAGGATTGACGAGGAGAAGGTGAAACGTGAATGGAGGGTAGGAAATGGCATCTCGAGGGTTATCTCGGAATCCTAATGCGTAATGGCTGAGACGATTTTCGATTACTAATAAGCACGGATCTCGGCGGCATTTCCAAGTTCCTTACGTCACCGCTCCATCATCATTACTTTATTCGTGCCGCGAATCAAACTACGGACGACGTTCCATATTACTGTAGCGTACAGTGAAACGTCACCGTGAAACATTAACAATTGTAATAAAATTCGAGCCATCATAGCTGCCGAATTTCAATTCCGATCACGGTTCAAACTTCTTCGGAGGCATTACTTCATTAACCTCCGGTATATTCGTCGTTCGCGACGTAATTATACTTGACGTCCTGACGGTCGATTAAAGTGGACGACGGTACTGAAACGCCTCGAAATATTTCAGTCTTACATTTTCGACTGATTTCGTCCCGATTCCGGTGCCAAAATTTCACGCGGGTCGCTCGAACGGGCGCGTCGCGCCGTGTCATTCGTCAACGCGTTAGAGCGGCCTGGCGAACAAATACGTCGCCGGGACGTATTAAGCGTACCTGTGGATATGTCGAGATAACGACGGGTCGATTCGTCCGCCGGTCGAATATGCCATGGGGGTGCTTAGAGAACGCATGTCAACCGGTGAACGGAGTGAGGCGGTGGATGCAGGGTAAACAGCGAAGGTAAGAGAGAAAGCTCGTCGCCGCGAGCAATGCGATGCCGGCTGCGAAACAAATGGTACGCCCGCGACAGGGCTGGAAATAAAGCGTTCCCGTCGTTCCCCGGTTCTGTGGACACGGCCGCGAGGATCGGCGAAGGGATGGGAATGGAACGGGAAAGGAACGAGGGATGCAAAAAAAAAAAATACGCCGCCCTGGATCTCTATATTGGAAATATGGAATGACACTGCACTGTTCCACCGAGATTCTGAAGGATTAGTCACACGATTACGGCCGGTGGTTTACTTCGTGGATTTCTGGCGGGTGGTTCAAGGGAAGAATGTTTTGCAATAAGTCGAGGTGCTATGCAATTGGTGAAGCAAATGTACCGCCTGGCTCAGAAACCGATGCTTTGGTGAAAATGCTTTTCAGTTGAACAGGAATTTGGTACGCATTGTTATGGAACGCGCGTCCATTCATTCTCGTGTACGAAACGCACAAGTGTAATGACAGATCACGAAAAAGATAATACTTAATTCCAGCCGTGCCCAACGTGCAGTCGCATAAAATTGAATTGCAACCAATTCCAAAGCACTGGTCATTATGAAAAGCACACCATCCAAGTCTATTACACGTATTTGTAATTAAGCGGAATAAATCATATGCCATTGAAAAAGCTCGTGTTTCACCGCGGAGGGAATGCCTGGTTTTGTTTCTCACTTGGCAAGCATCGAGCAAACAGTACATGATAACATATTTTCGACAGGCAATTCCATTATTCCTCAATCGTAACAAAATCAACGTCCACTCAAAGCACACCCGTGAAACAATTAACCAGACTCCTCGAATCGGACATCCAATTATCATAGGTGTTTTCGCACTGGTCGGCCAGCGGCACGCTTCTCTTTCCAAACGACTTCACGCATGCTGGACACAACGCGCCCGGCACTCCTTTATTCCGGGCCGTTTCTTCGGTCATCACGGATGGAAATATCATCCACGTTCACGGGCCTCTATGGGGAGCGTGCGGGATGAACCGTGTGTGCGTAGACAGGTGCGTGCAGGACCCTCAACAGGTGGTCACTCGTAACCGTGAGGGTTGCGGCACCGCCTGGTGGCTACCCATCCGTCAAGAGCTTTGTGTGCCCTCGTGAACGCCACCGCCGGTGGTCGGTGTGGCCGGTGTGCCCGTCGTCCTTGAAAAAAATCGGTCCTTTTTTTCCTTTTCACCCCAGCCGCCGTGGAAACGACCCCCGTCCACCAGGCGAGCCCAGAAAGCCACGTTGGATCCTCGTGGCTGTCGCCTCTCGTCGAGTTTCCATGGCTGAAACAACGACTTCGTTAATTAAGATTTCTTTCCGCGAGAAAAAGTGGTCTGCCTCACCCTGCCTCACCCTGCCTCACCCTCGGTCAATTCTTTCCCTCGGAGGACTCCAGGGGCGTGCACCTTTCTTCTAACAAATAGGACTGTCTCGTGAGAATTGCTACGTGATAGGTTTATGCATGTACACGTGAATTGTGCACGTGCACGGACGTATAGTTGTGTCGGTAGTAATGGCCACGATAAGAGCCTCGCGGAATTTTGATGCAGAATTATCGTGTCTATTCGTAAACAGGGATTCGGTTGTCGATTATTTGTTTTCGAAACTTCGGTAATTGAATCGAGGCTCCCGTTTCCAAGAATAATATAACGCTAAGGAAAAATGGGGCAATTATTTGTTCAAGTTTCCGCAATCCGAACTTAGTCAGTGGTATCTTACGGAAACAAAAACGTCGAGCCCAATGTGTCCACGATATCCTAACAAAATTTTCACAATAATCTAACCGCTAATAATCACCTCCAGAATCTATTGAAACAAAACCTCGCGCGATTTCCGCAAACAACCACGCCTCGATATACATTCGTCCATGTCGGCGTGAACGCAAATCGAAGCCGTGAACACTAACTGTTCTACCCGTGAACAGCGACCGTCCAAAGAAAACCGTAAAACTGTGGCTACCCCCTCGATCACGCTTTGCCGAATCTCCGCCGCAGAGGCAGCACATTTTCAAAACCCGTTCCCCGGTTGTTCCGGCGAAGGAAATCGCGGCGGCAACGCCGTCGGATTCAGAGGCGGTTCTGAAGCTCACCGAATAAGAAAGCTGGGTGTGGGGGGCGGGAGGGAGATGGGTGAGAGGGCAGAGATCCGGATTTAAGGCGTCGTCCGTGAAAGCCCTCTGGAGGCGGCAGAGACTTGGTCGGGGGTAGTTTAAGAGAAAGAGAAAATGGCAGGGGATGGAAAAGCAGGCAGGAGAACGATGAGGACGAGGACGAGGAGCAGCGGCGTGTTGGAGTGTAAGTGCTAAGATCTCGGAGTGCATTAACATGCCCCGGAGGCAAGCTGAGTACAACCCTTCTTACATCCAGATCTCGAACTGAGACCACCGTGGCTCGAGGTGATGCTGGGTGTGCGGGGTCGGCTCAGCTCGGAGAAGAAAGAAGCACGGATACCACGGAGATTCGTACTTAATTGTATTAAAAATCCTTTATCTCGGAAGCGGGGCGACCGGTCCGTGGAATTCAGCTTTCCGAAATTTTTTCCACCAACGAGGACCGATTTAATGCGACACGGCGTCGCGAAGTTTCCTCGAATTTCGTTTTTATTGTCACGAGCGGGAGAGAAAATTCTTCGGCGAGTTTGTGGACACGCTGTTTGCGATTAGCATTCGACGGTGAAACGTTTGTTCCTCCCGTTTGTTATACTGAATAGTGAAAAGTGAATAGGGAACAGTGATGGTGGATCGAAGTGTTCCTTTCAGTGTTGCATTAATTGGTTCAGTTGCATTTATTAAAGAAGTTCGAAGTGAAAGATGTCAACGATAAGTCGGACACGATAATTGAGTAATGTTTAACGTGTCATTGCACGTTTCCGTCATGCCTTTTTCCAAAGCTTACGTATTTGCATCGTCTTGCGGGAAAATTGTTATATTATAACTTATGCTAGTACGTCGCGCATAATTATTTAAATGCGAATTTGAGGTTGCGAGAAATTGTGGGAAGGGAGGCAGGGATTCTTCAACGGCGATGCCTGTACCAGCACGTCTTTGCGGTGGTATACGTCTTACATTATTTAGAAGGAGTGGAGAACGAAGATGCCGGGTACTGGCGCATGCTAATCACTCGACCCAGATTGAATAATGAATTAGTATTCTTTTCCTTCTTCGTTGCCACCCTCTAGATTCAGTGGTCGGTCCTCAGTCGAGACGCTGCTACGTGACAGGTTTTTTATTATCTACCGTAAAGACTCTTTTCTTATCCGTCTGTTGGGGCTGCCGGAGCTCGTTAGCCGTATATAGAAGTGACACACCTAATGCCCCGTTAGCGTAACAGTATTCAAATTAGACATAATTTACGGACTTGCAAATCTTTCCTTAATTAGACGTCCTCGTATTTTTCGATTAATTAGTGCTTCTTATTGATAGTTCGGGAAAAGAGCATTTTCTTTATTTAAAAATGGAAGGGTTTATACTAATTTGAACTAGATAAGGAGTAAATAAAGTTGATGAAATTGACAAATTTCGAGGAAGAGGAGTGATAAAATGATAGTCTAATATTTTTATTTGCGAATTTCCAAAATTCTTACCATTCTAAATCTGAATAATGTTCTCTGTGATTATTGCGTTAACATGAAAGTACAATATCGTTCCTGGCCACGCGATAACTATTAAGACAGGCGTATCGGATGGAAGAGAGGCACGTTAGCATAATGTCTTTGAGTACACACCATACGTAGAGCGCGTGCACGTGTCTGTGTGTACACAACTTATACACTGTGGCACCCCGTGCAGTACACCTCCTCGGCACTTTGTGTGCAAATTACGCCCAGGACGAGGACGAAGAAGAGACTCTCTGGCTTCAGGGATGAAACAGGTCCCTGACGTAACCTCCTTGTACGAGAGTCGAATGAAAATTTAAAGCGAAAGAGTTCTCGTCGCAACCGCAATTCCCTGCCAACGTAGAGCCTGATTAAGTCCTTTTTCGATGTTAATATTGATAAAAACTTTTCCGAGCCGGGGGAAAATTGTTAAGGCCACGGGGAACAAGGAATATCAAACGAATGGAATTGTCAAACACACAGGTCGATGTTGATAGTAATAACGCAGAAGAAAGGAGAATTATAATAAAGAAGATTATATATTCGGGAGGCACAAACTTTCCTAAACATTTCATTATTAATTTCAACTAAAATATTGTCAACAAATATCCCTGTTATTCTTTGCCAAGAATATTCGTACTTGAACATTGCCAATTTCACAAGTGTCTGTCATGTAAAGAAATGCTACCGTCGCCCTAACTTTTGCCCATGTTCCTACAATGACTTTGCTGCATTCAAGTAACAACTGTTACAAGCTCTTTGCCGTTACAGCGTACTTCGCTGGAAGCTTCGTTCAGTGCTACTTGCGCGTCGTCGCCATTGGTTTTTGTTTTTCAGCCAAAGAATCGTCCGCCGTTACCTAATCCCAGGAAACATTTAAAATATGAAAAGCGTCGTAAGATACAGGGTAAGAAGGGCTGAAAATGTGAACGAAGGTTTAGCCGGTGGCGTTGCAGGATCTTAAGGGAAGTGGAATAGGAGATTACCGCGTAACCTTGTGCAAGATCTTGAATTAAGTTGGTACACCACCTTGCTCTCTTGTTCCTGTCCTCTATGCGCCGTTGTAATTTTCACACTGACTCCGTGAGTAACAGACAAAGGATTCTTATTATTGTTCTTAAGGGATTAGGTCCGCCAATTTTGCGGAAAGCTGTATCCTCTGTCCTATAATAACAGGGGCCAACCCTCGCCGGGACGCCCTGGTTACGTTCATCGCCTCTCGTCGATGAGTTTACCTATGTGCGGTCCTGTGCATGGAACATGTTTGTGATGCGAATTCGAGTAAATTCCTTCGGACTACGAATCAGTGTTCGAACACGGCTATTGAAAGGAATGATGTCCGAGATAACAATAATATTCATCTTACAAGCATTTTTAGAAAAGGAATACCTCGAGTTTTGACGTTGAGTGACGAGATGCAATGATTCCCTTGACTATCGTAGAATGACACAACAGTGGAACAGTGTAATAGGATGTCGAGGAAAAAATGAAATAAAATTCCATGTAATATAGAGCGGTAGATAATTAAATATTAGAGCGAAGAACCTTAACTGCTTAATGCACTGGGAGGCTCAATAATTATTTGCATTAAAATTCAGTGAACCTCCGTTTATCTGAATACGTCGGGGAACATGATGGTTCCTACGACCGAATAGTTTCGATAATAGAGACACGGTAGCTCTCCCCTCGGTCTGTATTTATGAGTTTCAATAAGGGACGCTGAAGTTCGAAAAACTGGAGACGAGCAAGTTCCTGCTTTTTATCAGTATCGCGTTCAACTGTCCCGATAATAACAGCTCATCCGTGAGTTCGCATATTTGAAACGTGTTTACGCGCGGAACAACATTTTAATCGTACAGAAATTTTGCACGCATGATAGATCCTTCGGTCACCGGCAATTTGCATAACGTTACGTGCTTGAAGAATGTGAGATACAATTTCTTCGATTCACGCCGTAAGTAATATAGCATGTTCACGAATATTGCGTTTCGTTCCTCCCCGCACACTCTCGTTAATGAGGGGGCAGAGGTAATGTGCGGTCTGAAACGCTTTGTCCCTTTCTAACTTGAGTCGCGGCGCCGCGTCGTTACGTTAGAAAACAAGACATTTATAAACACCCGCCGCGAGATTAGATTTGTTAAGATAATGGGCTACACGGTTTAGCCAGGCGTCTCTACTGCGCTCAGAACTATCGCCTCGAAGAGGCTGCAACCGCCGTCTCCTTAATCCTAAATATGAGCCCGGTAGGCAGTTAGACTGTCGGTGTACCCTCGCGCGAGTAATACGCGTCCCGGGGTTCCTTCTTTATGAATTCGTACGGGTGAAATGCGCTGCCATCGTTGATGCCCGTTTCAAATCTTATAAATCTTCGTTCCGCTGTACCGCGTGCACTCGTTTTTAGAATACAGGGAAAATGTTATCCGCTTACGTATCAGCAACTTTATCAGCGCATTGTTGGCGACAGACGCAACGGAGAACTTTTTGCGTCCAATGACGTTCGTATACTTGAAACAGAAAATTCTGCGCTGATCCGGCACTTAATATCGGTTCAAAGAAACGGTTAGCTCGTGTGCCCGAAAGAAACATTTTTGCGGATGAAATAAATCCCACGCGTTCAGCACGCAATTGCACGATTTAAATTGCTTTTACCGGCGACTCTGTCTGTCGACGTTACTCGCAGTTAGCGTTTAGCGCAGACGGAACGAGCCAAATAGATGATGCAGTAAACAGTAATGTTGCACGGCGTTTTTCTCTGCGAGGAAAACGACAATCCGCGGGCAATCAGGATTTATCTTTACGACGACGTTACCGGCCATATTCACCGACGCGTTATTTCGGCATCGGTGAAAAAAACATAATAAAATTTAACGGTCCGTCAGGCTGTGGCATCTCCCGTCCCTAGAAGGCCAATAAATATCGGGAACAGAGCGGCTACAAATCTCAAGATAAACACGAGCTCGTATTTTTCTACCCCCCTTTTCGGTTTTCTCGTTCTAGCTCTTCTTCGCCATGCGGGGGAGGGTGTGGGGGAGGGTGAAAAGGGCTCGCCCTTTTTACATTCCTCGTATGAATTATTAGGTGGCCGGACCTAAGGGGTGGACACACCGCGGTATTTAATTTTCACTCCCCATTAAAACAGGACGAATTTTTCCCTAATCGTATCCCTGACGATGAAAGTGCGGTTTGCAGTTTGTCACTGACCCTTCGGTTTGTTATCGATATATTACGCCGGCCGGATTACGCGCTTCCTTAGTTTGATTCGAAAATTGGGCTCGTTGGCTCGAACATAATTAACGATGGTTCATTCCCGACTATGACGCACGAGATCGTTGATAGAATTATCGATTAAAGTGACTCCTGGTGTGTGTATAAATGATGAAATATAATATCTCGTCATTTATTGGGCTTCAGAAAATGATTAATAAATGAATTTATCCGGTACAAAATTGCTTGACAATTAATCAAATTATAATACGGTTTCTCGACTCTATAAATCCGTAGGACTTGTTTATTGGCTATAGATATATCTTTGCAAATCCTAAATTGCGGACTGCAGTATCTTATCGACGTGTCATCAACATCTTCTCGATTATCTTTGCAGAACGTAATACGACACACAGAAATATTTTCCATTTACCAAGAACATTTCAGCCAAATATAATCTATCGTAACTAACTCTGATGTGGAATTTTCTGAACGACGGCACAGGTAGATTGGTGTAGGTGATGCCAATTAAGGCAGACGACGGCGGTGAGCATTGAAGTAGAACTAAGGGCGGGCGAATACCGATGATGTATGTGGTGGAAAATACTGGAGGCAATCTGTCACGCCATCGACGTCTCGCAGGCGCCACCTTCTCCGTTTCCCTATCCTCCCTTCCATTCCTACCCTTTCGTACATCCGCGTGCCAACAAACCGCCGACGGGGCCACGAAATTTATTAAAATATACCCCGCGAAACGAATCACAGGTGTAACATATTAATTGTCAATGTCTAAGATTCGGTGGGCCGAGAGATAATCGCGTCGAGCGAAACGTCCTCCCCTTTCCAACGGGCGAAACGAAAACGTGAATTGAAAAGAGAAGCCGAAGTATACAGCGATCCGCGTTGCACCGGCCGACGACTGAGCAGAGTCCAGCGGTAAACGGAATCCGTTCTCTTTCGCCGCACAAAAGGTACGGGGCCGTTGAAGCACCGTCCTTCTTTGGTACCCGGAAGTCGACGTGGTTCCTCTTTTCCTTCTTCCCTCTGTCACACGCGCCCTTTCCGGCTATACGGCTGATTAAACGCGCAACTACGTAACGTAACGCAAATATCCCAGCTCGCCAGCCATCCCCTTCCATCGTTCTCGTCGTCGACCGTCCCTTGAACTGGCTGCTGAAGAGAGGATGGACTCGTTTCGCTCTCGATTCCACCTTTCGGCTCTCTTTGAATTCCAACCCCGGTCACTTGACGGAAATATTTATCGAGGGTCTTTGCCGAGGCCCCTCGTTGCCCTACTCCTTCGGGCTAGACAGCACGACGACAGGGAGAGGCGGCCTGCTCGTAGCTCGTCCCGCTACCTTTCAGCGACGCGCCTCTATCGGTACATGTCCTTCCTTTTTCTCCCACCGCCCTCTCTTCCCGCTACACTGTCGCCCTTCTGCTTCCAAGTTCTTTGATCCATTTCATGGAGTTTGTTCGACTCGGATTATTTGCTCTCTTAATTACATTTCGATCCTATCCGCCCCTCTCGCTTTCTCCCGCTGACGGAACGTTTGGATCCACGCTCCGTGCAAAATTTTACCGGTTGAACGGACGATCGACAGTTTCCCTTGTTGTCGTGCAGATTCGATGCTGACGTATCGAACGACGTTTATATTGTATGCGTGTTGCATGGCGTCGCGCGTAATAATAATAACAATGAGAAGAGGATAGAAATGTTGAATAGAAATGAACGAGGTCTTTTAATGTATTGCGATCGCGATTATATTTCATGATATTCACTACGTACGAATCTTCGCAACGCATCTTTGCACCGCATTGAAATTGTCGAATTTCTGACGCCCCTTGATATCGTTGTTAAATGAAGCAAAATATTTTAACACGTTACACCGCGAAAGGTGAAGGAACATTTTTAACAGACCGGTGTCCGCGGTGTCTTTAATTAAACAGAGAGAAAAATTGTAATGTAAACCGAAAACTAGTCGGGCCTGCGGGGGACTCCCTGTAGCTTTCCAGCCGCAGGGGTTGCTCGTCCCAGCGACCGTAGAGGGTGGAACAAAGGAAGTTATCGTCGCGGAATTTTTATAGCGCGGAGAGAAAGAAATGTAAATCAGGTTTTGGTTCGTCTTTGCGGTAAGATGAAGAGAACGCGAGGGAAGGAACTCGAGACTGTCGCCGGCTTACCGTGGATCGGAAGTGTTGTCGTATAAAACTGAATTAACTGTGCTCCCGCTCCTCCCCTCGCTTGCGTATTTCTGTCTTATTTATTATAAATATAATCCTGCCGTTTCCATTCTTTCCGTTCCTGCCCGTGCAGCGCTTTACATTTATATCTGTATTTTAAAATTGAAATACTTCTTTCGTATGGTCTAGACACATCTTCCCAATGTGGAATAATTTGTGTTGCAAGCGAAGAGCAAAACGCATCTGTGAACCTTCGTGGAGAAATGTTTCGTGTGGAATTAGGTTTTCGAACAGTAAATGGCGAGGTCGCTGCAAGTAAAGTTGAATATTCGCACACGTAGCGCGTGTCTGGCCATGAACGACTCGTTCTACTTGCCCGTCACTAATTTCGTACTCTCATTTTCCTTCGTTTCTTCGTCACATTTCTGCCACAGCTCAACGCTTTTTTGCCTGTTTATTGTACAAGGTTACGATGCACATATCGTATTATGGTAACGTTAATAACCATCAATAATTGGTTGGAAATTAAATCACAATTATACGCTGCTTCTGTTCGCGACACTACCAAACGCGCGTTAATTCTACAAAACCGGGCGAAATAAGGAATAGTTCTCAGCAGTGAGAAAACTGCTTTATTGCCCAATAGTAATTCTCGATTATCGTCCGAGATCGGAGATATTATTCGAACATTTTCACGACAGTTTTCGCAGCCACCCCGGCAAGCGTCGCGAAAGACAGTAACAGTGCGATGATCCGCAACTTTATACGTTCCTGATAATCTAACGGAGAGCACCCGAAACGGTTACTCGCGGTGGTAGTCGGGATTTATGAAATGGCAATAAAATTTATATGACTCGGTGGCTCGTTAGGGGCGCGGTTCGCTCGTTCAGATTGATGTCGGCGCGAGTCTGGTCCACTCGCCCCGGGCTGCGTTTGTTTCTCTCTACGATTGTCGTAGAACGGTCTACTGCCATTATTAATCCCTTGGAAATCGCGGGAGAGCTTCAGTCATCGTTCACGGGCGAAAAATATGGCAGTAATATTTCTTTGGAAAGCGTGGGTTGGGGTGGAAGTCGCTCAATTTCGACTGAATTTGTCAGCTCACGCTGATCGCCATTACGATTGTCCGCCGGCCCCTCGATTAGACGGATCGCTGGCATTTTGTTACGAGAATTTTATTTATTCGTTCATTTGCTGGTTCTGTGAAGGTATCGCGTTTACTCCCACATCCTGTACCAAATCGTAGGCCCCTTGAAACAATTACTGACAAACGAGATATTCGGGTGACCCGTTTTATATACCCCACTCTGTATATTTGCAAGTGAAATATTGCAACTTTCCATACATTTACGTGCAATGTGTACACTATATTCGTAACATAATTATAATATACGTGCAGAAAATAATAAAGCAATAAAGTTACCATAGCATTGAAATTGATAATCTGTCGGGAAATATGGGTGTTACCCCCCCGAGTATAAATCCTCGGTTTCCATTCCCTAAGACAGGTCTAAGGAAAAGAATTATTTCCTTCGCGTTTCGTTTCGAGTAGCAAAACGAAGATAAGGGAAAAAGGGTGCTTTCGATGAGTCACTTGTACGGTAAATCACGCGTATGCTCTGTCGAGCATGATGCCTCGAGGACATATCTGCTCTACCTGTTGCTGAATTCCCCATCGACGACAGCAAGGATCGTGCAAAGAATTTGAAAGGTGCACGGTGGAATGTTTCTTCCGTATTTTTCCATTGTACCGTGCGAATAATTCATTCAAGTGGATCATATTCGCATCCAGTCGAGTATATCGAAAAGTTTGTAAAACGATTCGCTGCTTCAATTCGAGTTTTGTGTCAGCGTGAATTATTTTCACGCGTGAATCAAATAGCACTGGTCTATGGAATTCTGTGAAACATCATGTTCATTGCTACAAAGTGTGTTCGAATCGTGAGAATCAAAAGGTTGTGCAACGTGTTTCGCTTTACTGTTACTTAGTTTATGCTGATTTCAGAATAAATTTTTCACGAGTTATAAAGAGTGACAAACTTATCGGGGGGATGAAAAGTGTATAATTATAACAGCTTGCTATTTAACTTTTGTTTTCAGGTGGATGATCGAGTTAGATCTCCAGGTACATCAAGATGTCTAACCACCGCTATGTCAATATCAATTTCACCATCGAGCCCTGAGGAACCTGTCACGCTGTAAGTAAAACTTTATCTTTACTCTGTTCGAGGCATTATCGATGCACATTTTATGTCACGAGAGGTATACATTCTTTGATCCAAAATATTTTTACTTGGAAGCTAGAGTTGCAAGTGTACTTAACCAATGAAACGACTTGTTGTAACTTGCACTCAGACATTCGTAATTGTAACTACACAATCGTACATTTTAATTACACCATTAGGAAGCATTTGAACTATAGCATGATTACAGTTAGTAATTACGAGAATGTAATATCATTGAAATTTGTTGAAACGCGCCGCTTAAGAAAAATCTTATTGATTTATAAAATTCCAATATACCCCTCTCGCTAATCGTCATTATCGATTACACTATTGGATGATCGCAATTCCGAAAACAATTCGTACTACAGGAAATACTTTATTCCTTAAAACACCCTTCTCTTATATATACACATATAATGTTCATTCCATTTGCTCATTTCATTTGTTTATTCGTTTAATTAAATCCAGCGTTATTCTAATCCGCCATATGGAAATTTGAACGCACAATGCCATACATCGTCGCAAATTCACAAAGATGGTTGCTCGCAATCGGCGGCGCCCTTTAACCATCGAAAAAGCCACTCAGACAAATTAGTCCCCCGGTCGTTTCTCTCTTCTGCTCGCGAAAGAACGTTTCCACGTAGTTGTAGACCGCCGGTATTTGGGGCCTGCTCGTTCTTACGCGGGCCACAGCTCGGCCTGGTATCGGTGTCGCGGCACGCCGAGGGCGACGATATTTATGCCAGTTTTTTATTGCGCTCTAGCCCGAGAGCAGAATGGAAACAATATGTCACCGGCGGTAAGGGGTGAAACCGGTGTACGAAGTTCTTGTAGGTGGCCCTGGTCTGCCGGCACCTAACGTTAATACTAACGCCTCCGCCGTGACTGCGCCCCACGCTCGACGTCATGATTTTAAATGAACAACCCCCATCTCGCCCTGTCACGCGCCACCATCCTCGGAAAGGGTGGATCGAGCGTGCAAGGCGAGCAGCTCGTTTTGAAATCGATTCTGATACATTCCGGCGCGGTTGATGGCGACTAATGCTCCATTTCGGAGTAACGAGCACCGCGAGGTTGCTGTTCCGCTTTCGAGAGACAGGAGGACAATCGGCGGAGTCAGATTTCATTGAAATGTACGGCAATTGATCCGATCGATTTTTCTGTGATTATTTCGGTGCTTCGTTAGTGAGTTGCTGGTGGTAAAAACAGTTCGTGTATTCGTATTTTGGAAAATCGTGTTTACGCAGCGCTGTTCGTTACCAAAAGTTGACGCAGAAAATAGTTTCTGGGCAGGGTGAAGCACCCTTTAAAATTCTATTATTTTCGAGCAGTTTCCGCGCAATGTTAGCGACTTCGTTGGTCCATGAAATTTAAATCTCCGTGGGTTCCGGCTGTTATGCCTATGAAGTACGTCTGAGAAGGAACGAAAAAAAAAAAAAAATGCCTCGGGTCTCGAGAGTCATCGGATAAGTGCATATCGATTTCTGCCGATCGCCAAGGGTCGGACGGTGGTGAGATCGAGGCGAATGGGGAAAAAAAAGAAGGCGGTAAAAAGGGCAAAGGCTATAAGTAACGGACCGTCTGGTGGAAAGCGCTCGAGGGCGAACAGTGATTTAGAGAAATTAAAACTTTAATTCATGTTCGAGTTCGCGGGGGGTGTGCCCCACCCCTCGTTTTCTCTGACTCTCTACCCATTCCCACTCGGTCTGTGGCATTTCGAATCTCCCCTGTTGATCGACCAGAGTTCACTCCACGCGTAAATTGACGTACGGTTGCGACAAAATTGTTCTTCATTTCGATACTGATACGCTTTTTGTATTCACAATTTAAAAAAGAACTTAAAAAAGACGTACGGGAAACCTGCTGTATATCTTATTATTATTATTCTTATTATTATATATCCTCGTAACTTTTCATTATTGTAACATACTTTTCATTTCAAAACAATCAATAACTTCGATACCACGGGAAACGATTTATCTGGCACAAGTGCATACATACATACATTTCCCTTCGCGCGAAAGCTACGCGTCAGCAGATTCGATAAAACCGAATGGGATCGGTAGCAGAGGGTAAGGAAGCAACAAATATTCCAAATCCGATAAACCGTGTCCGCATAGTGGACACAATTATTGTTGTCCTGATTTAAGGGCGGCACGGATTTTAAAGAACGACCATGCTGGATGGCTCTACATGACCCTATTTGCACAGGGGATGGATAAAAATTCAGTATCATCCAATAAAGCTGCGCCCAATACATTCGAGCCACCTACACGCTGCCGGACAGACGTCCATTGTCATAAAAGCCCCTCGAAAGGTTCGAATCTTTTTTTTATTGACAGAACCGTTCGAATGGCTGACCATAATAGCAGTACCCGACCGATGAGAGCGTACCGTACGCAAACATTCGCAACTACTCTATTAGCGTAAACTTAATTAAAAATATATTCTACGCAAACGATGCGACTCTTTTTATCCATAGCGTTCGTTCGAACTAATGCCGGCGTCATTAATTTTCAGCAAAAGTGTCATAACCAAAAGTTGTAGTTTAACGGTCAACGCGAGGCTGCTTTAAAAATTTGCAAAGTTTAAAAAACCGTGCGTAAACGCGGGGTCGTATAACAGACAAAGCCAAAAGTAATGAAAGCGGATAGGCGAGCGGCAACGGAACAAACCCGACACATCGCTGTAAATCAGAATTTCGAAAAGATGCTTCTGCAACTTTCACGAGCCACCATATGGGATACGGAATATGAGAAAAGGACTCGCCCTTTATTTTCCTCTCCTTTCGTTGCCCGCTGTCCCTTTCGTCGAACTCTCTCCTACCGCCACTCCTCTCTCTTTCTCTATCGCTTTGCCTATCTTCCTCTCCCTCCCCGGCTGTGTACTCTCCTTGATGGTATTCGGGACGACCTCCGCCTCCAATAAATTCCCATCACCGTCCTCAGGTACGCCTTCGCAAAGTAAATCATACTATAAGTGAAACCGAATTGAATTCAATGAGTAAATATGGCGGTCGAATAACGAAAGGCAACCGACGTAACGTACCACCAGAAAGTGGGATTTCGCCCGATGGAAATTATTTCCGCGCGTAACAGCTTGACCCGTGTAATTATACGGAAATTCTGATAACAATTCGCGCGATAACATTTCGTCTCGGGGCTCTGTTACATTACGGTCTCGTGTCGTAATTGTTTACTGCTTGGCCAACGTCACGGTTAATTATAAACTTGTGATCGCGAACGCAGCCCCGATCATTTAACTTTCAAACCAAGGCGCGATCCCGTGCGCAGCTTCGAATAAACCATAGCTGCAATTTAATTAACTTTCTCGGTGTTTCGGTGTTTCGTTGGCGCGGCCTTTTCTAGACGTCGACCGAGACGCATACAGATATTTGTTTGCGCAACGTTAATAAATCCCCGACGATCGTGTTTAACGAGGAAATCAGGAGAGCTCAAGTCCTTTCAATCGGGCCCCTTCATCAAAATCCTCTTTCAAGATGAAAACAATTTCATGCAAAAACATGCATCGAGATGACTGAAATTTCGTGTCGCTAATTTAAAAGCAATTCTCCGTCTTCTATGTGTCGGTCCTCCCTCGCCCCTTGTCGGGCCATCTTTCACGGCGCATCATCGAGGAGCAATACATGTAAATCGTCTGGCGCACAATGGCTTGGCCATACGTGTGTACACGTGTGTGCAGACTCCAGTCAAGAAGCGGCGGCTGGCTGAAAATGCATAAATACATGAACCACGGCCTCACGGCGAAACTACGAACGAAAGAGGGACAGGGACAAGCTTGGCCCGCATATGCCCCGAGCGGATTGTACTTCCTAGAGGCGTAATAACGCGCGGATAGCAGCTCTCTTCTCGCGAAAATCTGCCCTTTCGGAATGTCATGATTTCCACCCTCGAAAAAGTACCACGATCTCGACCTCGACCGCCATGGAACGGACGGAAAATAAAAGAGGTCTCTATTTCACTCGGATTCTCGCGGGACGCCGTGAACGAGAGGCGAACTGTTAATACCTATTTATACAGTATACGTCTCTGAACAGTACACGAGCTTGCGCGCTCCGTGTGATTTTTTTCCGTTTTTTGAGGGATTGATCGTGCTGCTGGAGTCTTGCTCTGGTTTTTTTTTTTTAACCGAGGCGCACGGAATTTCCAGGGCGAGAAAAGTTGAAACGAGACGGGTATTTTGTCGGGTTGTTTGAGCAGGTGTACACGGAAAATCCCGCGAGCTTAACGCTTCTTTTGTTCGTTTATATGCCGCGTTACGATTGTTTCATTATCCCTTTTTAACGCTCCGTGTAGTGCGAAGGAGAGCAACGGTAACGAGGCGAAGACGGGGACAGGGAAAAAATAAAATTTTATACGGGACACTGAAAAGGTGGTAACAGCAAAATTTTTCCGCGGCGAAATTAAAAATCTACGGTAACAGGATAGAGGTACAAGAATCTCGCGGCGAGCGAGGTCAAGGAACATTTCGGTCCGGTCGTAGACGGACCCTCGCCGCAACAATTTTCGCGGCGACGTAATTAACCCTGAAAGTATGTGAAACATCTCAAGAAACACGCTGACCACATTAATCTTGCCAGTCCGTTCGGGCATACTTTAACCAACGTCGACGGCCGCGTCTAGCCGTTCCACGTAAATAACCCAAAACATGATGTACAACGCACTAACTTTGTCGGGACGGTGGGTCCGCGGTTCCTGAGAAATTTCACTGAAGTCCACCTCCTTCGGCGTACGCAGGAAACGGACGAATAACACTCACACCTTGTATTAAACTAATAAAATAGCGCCGCACTGCATTTACATCGTTTCTAATTCAGTCGCGCTTCAAGCAAGTTGATAGACAGTTTTTCCGCTATTTGTTTACTTTCATAAGTAAAAAGTGGCTCTAATTGAAAAACGGTACAGCTTCAATGGACCGATTTGAATCATTGAAAATTGATTGATAAGTTTAACAAGAGTTAAGGACCCGTAAGTGTTCCTTTATCGTGGCTTATGTTTCATTCGAAACCTGCTATAAAATCAGGGTCACGGTGTTTCTAATATACTTCGTAACGAAGCTTCCGCGCATTGCCCTGCTGCAGCTGATTGAAATATTAAATATGAGTCATGCGTGGCGACAAGATTACAGACATTAGAGAGACGAGATTCGCGTTCCCGCATTACTGTCACGCGAGTAATTACGCAACGGAGAACGGAGGGGGTCGAAGGAGGAACGGAGAGCCGAGCAGCACAGCCACGCGGAGACGACAAGGCATTCGGAAGGGTTGCTGACTGGTGTGTTGCTGTTGCTTCGCGTCGACGTCGCTGGCTGAACTTCTCCGAGCCAGCGTTGCGCGATTTCCAGGCAACAGGAGAAACCAGAGCTAATAAAAGCCCACAATTACCTCCGGTTCGAGCCATTTGTCTTGACGGGCGTCTCATGCCCGATATAATTCACCCTGGCAACAACACATTGTTGCCTAATGAGGTGTAAAACATTCCGAGATATCTGGCTGTCTGGTTGCCGGGCTGTCCCCGTTTACGCCACGCTGATCCGCGATACCGTAGTCGCTCCTCTCTCCATAATATTCTTATATTAGTCGGCTACCATCTACCCCCGGAGCTGGACGAATGAACCATCGAGCGCGATCATTCAGCTCGCTCTGGCTCACAAATTATTTCACCCCGATGAGAAAGCGACAATACTTCGTTGGATCGGTTCTAGCGGACCGATGATTCGTCTGATTGGATGGAACAATGTACGGGACTCTGCGAAGCACGAAAATTAATCCTGCGTTAAATGTTTCGATGGATATAGTTGCGTCGTAATGCGCGTAAGAATTTGAGCGTTTTGTTCGACTAAAGGATTCTGCTTTGACTTGGAGTTGCGAAGACACTTTTTAGTGGAAGTAGATTGTGGCGTTATGTGTCAGACAGTCTCCATTAAAACAACCTACAGCGCTTTAATAATATACTACATATTTGTGGTATACGAAAACGAGTGTTCGTGTAGTATTTCCATAATTCACTAAGATTATGCAAGCCGATTTTTGTCATTTCGAGGTTACACCTAGAAGCGAGCCGGTTCGTACCACATCGCAGAGTATAAACACGAGCGTACGGTGAAAGGAAGCTGCTCGGTCGATTCGATTTAGCGAAGGGACGCGGTACGTGCCATTTTCACTCAATCGAGGACCACCTCGCCTCCCTTTTGTCTTTACTTTCTCTGGCTGGCGGTGATTTGCTGCGATAAAGCTGCATCGACAGGCGGCGCACGTGTATCGCGTGTCTTATAGAGAGCCAGCTACCGGCCAGGCCCTTGCCGGAACGCGGCCGTGGAAAAGGGCGACGGAGGTTATGATATATTTGTAATCACGTTGCCCGATACGTGCCCTTCCGTTACAACTGCTCCCGGTAACAAACTGCCTGCGGACCTTTTTTTCACTTTATGACCGTGTACGATCGCGTAGAACACTTGGAGGCGCGCGGAACAAGAGAGCGCCGAAATCGCCGCGTGTCGCGCGTATTTATGGGCGAAAAAGAGAGACGACGTAAACGGGATTTGTACGCGACTCGCCAGTCGGAGGGAGGGCCCGGGGAATCGTTTGCATTCTTTCATTGACGAACGAGAAATTATCGCTCCACGCGTCTGACACAGATCACCAAACCTGCTTACGGTGCACTCGAATCACTCGAGCGGACAGACAGAAGAACGGCGTATCGGCGAACGAGTGTTTCAAGGAATCGTCCTTCCGTTTATCCGCGGGACAACGCGTCGAATCCATCGGCGTACACGGCTGCACATATTTTCGGCCGGGAAAGCACGACGAAAGGGGGCCGTCAAGTTTTAACGGCCGCCATCAGTGCAAGCCCACGAGGCCAGAGAAATTGCATCGTAATCCAAGAACACCGCGAGGCGGACCGGTTTTTGGAGAGGCAATTCCAACAAGCCGTAACAATCTAGCGGCGGCGTCGACGGAGGCATATTATTATGGCCGTACCCCGGACAGTTTATTTCAGGTTCGTTTCAGGATTTACCGCGCCTCGCGCTCTCACCGGTAAGAACTCTTCCCGGCTGACGTTAGTTTTCACCGCATTTCTCGGACAGATGCTGCCCGGTCTTATCTCGGTCGGCATAATGAAATTGTCAATCACAAGTTGGCTGTTAGTCGGTGATAGAAGCAACTTCAAATATTAATTTAGGTGCTTCGCGCTGTGGCAGAATCATTAAAACTGCCTGCATGTAGGTGACTGCACAAGGTGAACCACGAAACGCCATCGGATCAGATTATCATCAGTTGAAGCTCTCATTAAAACATCGTGCATCCGACAAACAAACTTTCGATCGATCCAGTAAAAACAATCCATTAACATATAATAGAAATTGACTATTAAATATCTTATGATTGTTACTATATTGCATTTGAATGGAAAAAAATAGATATTCGATAAGAGTATCGAATAAATAAAGCGGCTGTGAAATGTAGAAAACAATGAACGTACAAATATTAGGATATTAACCACCCTCGCGCTAACTTGTCAACGAAAATCAACTTTAAGTGGCGAAAATTCCATGTTTCAATTCCTGTTTGCTTCCGTTGTATATTATACGTACAATTATCAGCAAGACAATTCGAATGTTTTATATAATTTTGCTCCGCAGCCAATTCCAATTAGAGGTATTGGAATATTTTACGTAAGATTCGCGTCCATACATTATTTCTGTAAGCATTAAGAAGGATACACGTACCGCTACTTGTCACTATGACATTATCGATCCAATGCCTCGGTCCGTCGTCAGTTGGTCCGAGTACGGACCCTTCTTACTGTCCCCCTTCCACCTTCACCCTTCTCTGTACATACCCGACTTTGAAGCCCCCTCTCTGCAACCCTTTAGGGTCGCGTTCCTCGCAGATATCAGTGTGAAACTTTCAGGAACATCCTTCCTGATTTCCGTTCGCTAGAACCGTGTACACATATTCTGTTCAGATACATGTTAACCCTACTGCCATACAATTATACCAGTTTGAAAAATATATATTTTGCCATAATACGAGTCACTTCTCGCATCGGTATTACCGAAAATAATAACTCTATTGATCACCCAATCTGTCGTATTTATCGTCTCAAAAAGTACAGTACAGTTGCTATTTTCCATATTAAGGTTACCCACTGGCATACTCGTTTTACACGACAATAAAAAGTTTACATGTGTTTTACTCTCGTTGAATTTGCTCCCGCGAAATCACTAATCGTCATCGGCCATTCGGACGATAAAAGAAGGGAAATAATTAGCTCGGATATAAATTGGCGAAAGGAAGGAACGACCGGACCGAGTTCCCGAGAACAACGTCGACGTCGGTGGCGGAGTCGACGTAACTGCGAGAATTTGCGCTCGCCCACCCCAGCCTCGCTATAAATCAGTTGAAATTTGTTATGCGCGGCACGCAGATGGTTTTGTTATATGAAAATATGTGCCGCGTAGGGATGGTATAAGTATCCCTCGGTAAAACACATCCCTTATACCCCACACCCTCGCACGGCTCGTCTCGCCCCGCTCCTTACCCCAGACAGGCCTGAGGCGTCATGCTGTTTTGCGCTCTCTTTAATTACGCCCCGAAACCGGGACGCGTGACGTATTGCCGTGTGCTGAAAGGGACAAAAAAAAAAGGCGACCTCCACCTTGGAGCTAACGCGTGGTTTCGTTAGTCCGGGCAGAAATCACTGGGCCACCTTGCGACAGAAGGAAACGACGCTCCGGATGCGTGCATTAGGCAGAACGCGCGGTTCGAAAGTTGCAACGAGAATTAAAGTGTTGCTAAAAACCCATTGTTAGCGCAATCCCAGATACGCAAACAGAGTTCCCCGTTATTCCCAAATGACCAGCGCCGCGAAATAGTCGAGGAACGAGTGCAACGAGCAACGCCAATTTACGAGGGGCATCATCGAAATCGTTTCGGCCGCCGTAGGAACACTTAAAACTTCCAAAAAATTCGGGGGACATATTTCTCGCTTAAAGCCGGGCACACTTAAGGCGGCCAGTTGTAAACTCGACGGAACAGGCCAACGATGTAAGGCGCTTCTTAGACGGGCGAGCAGAGTCCAGCGCCGAAGGAGGGGCCACTTAAAACGTTAGCCCCGGCAGCGCTAAATATTTGATCAGAATTCGATTGCTTTAAGACGTCAGTCTACCAGCTGGGCAAGGGGGAGGGCGGGAGGATTGGCGCGGATACGAGATGAAAAGAAAGGGAAGAAAGCGAAGTGGTTGACGTAAGGGTGGATAGTTGGCAAAGGGACGAGAGCTATTCCCCGGAGCCGGAACGATGTCCGAATCGGGCAGCTGTCCCAGTCGCAGCGTTCTTTTTCCGCTCGCGCTGATACCACGACACGAGTACGCTTTAAAATAGTCCCCTCGTACCTCGCTTTGAAAGCGGCTCGACAGAGAATAGCGGCAGCATCGTCGGATCCCCTTGGAAATAAAGCCAATTCGTTAGGTTTCTCGGTGCGGGAATCGTGTTCAGTAGAATGCCACCGTCGTTGGTCAGACAATGGTTGCGCGGCACCGGTCCTGCTTCGTTAAATAAGAGTTCGAGGTATTTCGGTCCGGCCTCGGGGTTTTCTGCTGCTCCGGATTAATATTTTCGACCGCGGAATTTTTGTCATTTTATCGTAGATTGGATCAGTGGTTAGCAGCCTTTGGCTCGCGGTGGGCCAACAGTTGATATCTACTACTTCACTGCGGGCCGCAACATTAATCCGTTCGCATCGGAGGACGAGATATCTCGTCGCGCGATTTCGTTCGCGATATGCCTTGAACGAGATAACTTGCAACGCAGTGTCTTTCACGCGATGCTATCTGCGATTAATAATTCATTGGCAAATAGTCGATACTTCAATCGCGTTGTGGCCCGCGGGCTACAGTTTGCTCATCACTGGATTAGATAATGGAAGCATTATATCTTGGACGGAAGTTTATCGAAGGTCTGGTGACGAATATTAACTGGCCAATAATATTTTGAGCTCTGAAAAGGCTATCTGTAGGTCATTAAATTGCAAGGAAAAATTATTTCAATTGTTTATAAATGTTCGTGGCGCGATAAAGATTAACGTTTGACAATAATCGTCGTCGCGTTGGTATCGTTAATAAATATTGAATGTCCGAATATCTCTTCACAAAATGCTTGCAGATTACTTGCAAGCATTATTCATTTTTCAATCGTGACTACAATGTCTTGTAAACGTAAATTTATGAAAATAGATTGCTTAAATCTGTTGGCGTACGCTCCGCTGTCACGCTGTACTTTCATTCAGTGTTTAAGAAAGCGGGGTGGAAACGGGAAGTGTCTGAGTCGCAAAACTCACGCGAATCCACGTGGTGCCAAGTGGGGTGCATTAGCCAAGTTCCCCATTATCCACGCGTGAGAGACCCCTAAATTACCCGGCATTCGCCTACCACCGACCTCTCCCGTCCCTGAACGTCGGCGAGAAAAAGATGTACGAGTTCCTTTCGCGAGAACACCCTCTTCGGGCGTTACGGCCGCACTAGGTGCGACAAAAATGATTCTGATTTCATGGTGCACAGAAACGAGTTAAATAGCTGTACAGCATAATAATTTTGTATAAATATAAATTTCAATTGTTAACCCAAATATGCTAACACTTCGTTGGAACGGTGGAGCACGTTTTGTCAATTATCACAAACCTTTTACACTGGACTGTTTCTGACACCGCTATTTTATAATCATTTTGGGATCAATGCGTAGAGACATTTAACGCCAAATACCGCTAAGAGTGCCGTGATCCGAAGGTGGTTTATCTAATTGGAATTGTCGAAGACTCGAAGAAGCACGTCGGGTCCATAGAGGAGCAACGACGAAAGACGTGGAGAGAGGATTGGGGGGAGGAAGTGTGAGAGACAGAGAATGTACCTGAAGAACCATCATCGGTAAGGTGGAGGGCGGTGTGTAAGTTTGGGCTATCTCTGAAAGCACAGTTCCAAGGAGGCTGCTGTAGACTCTAGTGACGTGACGTCGTCTAATACTCTAATCCCTTCTGAGAAGGCACCATCGTCCGCTTCGCAGCCTCGTGTTTCTGGGTAACCATCTCCTCCGCTACGAACGGCACTTGCTAATTAATTGACGAGTACGGATTTTGAGGTGTCGAGAATCTTCATGTCTGCTGAAAAGGTGGACTGTTATCAGCTGTCCCAGACCGAACGCCAAGCGTGTCGCGTTTAAACCTTGCCAGGCATCTGCACCTATCTTGTACAGAGGTTTTGCATGATTTTTAAGGGTAACATATGTATCGTTGATGTTGCAAATAATTACTTGACATTCATTTAGAATAGAAAAGGAATGGGACACGTTTGACTTGTGTTTGTTTATGCGTTGCAGACATTTTGCAGTTTGCAAAGTATGCACTGGCGAACATCAATTACGAGTACAATGACATTCCAATATCGGCTTCATAATCGTAACAGATCTGTAACATTAATTTCAGCTGTGTAATTTTGTAAACTTAGTAGCAACAATGCAACAATTACAAATTAAAAAAGAACAAAAATAAAGTATAGCTAAGAACAATACGATGCGCTTGTCTCGTAACACCGATTTTCTACGAACGCTTCTGGCAGCCCACTTATTCCAAATAAACTGCCACGCATTTATTCCCTTCATTGTCAATAAAGTCCCCGAGCTTTCGTGAAACTCTTTGCCCAACCCCGCGTCTATTTCCACCACGATGAAACAGCTACAACTGTAGCGCCGACTCGCGAGGAACGCAGAGACTTTAACAGGGAACGTGACATTTTCCTGGGTCGCGAAAACGAAACCAATCTTTACGCGGTACCACGTCGGCGGACGTAGGTACTCGGGCCAGGATAAGGGCTGCTTTCTAATTATTCCCCACAGGCCATAAGGGATGACACGTAATTGGAGGGTGGACGAGGAAGCATTGATCCCTAACTGGAAGGGATTCAAGCTCTTCCTTGCTCCACTTCAGCCAGCTTCCTCTATCTACGTCCATCCCTCTCTCTCTCTATATATATATATTTCTCTCTTTCGCTCGCTCGTTCGGCTCTAGAACTCTCGAACACAGAGCGCCGGACCGATGAGCATTGGCCGGCAAAGAAAAGTGATAATGTCTTAAGCCGTCGGTGCGATTTAACTTCCGATTTTAGTCGGGGCGGGCACATTCTCTTCCGGCGGTCCTTTCTAGGAGTTCGTTGCTCTAAACTCTCCCAGCTTCCCGTGGTCTGAGGAGGGTTTAGGGTTTAAGGAAAGCCCTCTCACTCCCGAGATCCTTGGAAGCTCCCGCTAAGCGCTCGCGCTGATCCTGCTCTTCTTCTTCTTCCTGTACCATCTCTCGGAACCTGGGTTTATCTAATTCGAGTTGTAGCTTCCTGTTATCGTTGCAAACCGTACGAGCCGGACGACTTAAGGGCTGGCTGTCGATTGAAAATTTACTCTTTCGCTTCGAACCACTGGAAAACGTGCCGTGGACAGGCCGTGAGGCTCTTTTGGCCGTTGAGGAGAAACGTGCACACTAGTTTTTGTTACATAACGGATCGATAAGTGCCGGCCAGAGATAGTTGAACGCGAATCTGGGCGCAGCCACGCTTCGATCGAGAATAAGATTATCGTCAATTTCGGATAACGTTTATTGCTCCGCTTGCTTTAAGTTCGGATATGCATAACTTGGGGAAGGTAATTGGGGAAAGAAATCGGGTACCCTTCGTATTCATAAATTAATGATGGATCGAATTGAATGCAACGCTACAAATGGAAGAATAATTTGTCAGAAATCTGTGTAGCTGCTTGTACTATTTATTGCGTCGCTTAAACATTCAATAGATCGCCACTTCCTCCTTTAATCGAGATCGACAGCACAAATATATTACGAAGTCGTTGCCCTCATTTCTTTTACTACATGCTGCGTACATCGTTGCCTGCCACAGTGTACGCTTTCGGTGACGTGAATTTGAAACCTACATTCGGCGCCGCGTATCATAAGCACCAACCGATAAGAACGTGCCTTATTTATCGTCGTCCCATTAACTCACCCACTAAACGCGACCGAATTCACGTGCGTCCCGTTTCGAATCTGACGCGTAACATTCCTGTAACCAGAGGTGAATGTAACGATGATCGCGCAGCGCCGCCGCGTTTTCGCGATTCAATTCTAATCGAATTCGGCGTTGCTCGTTACGCGAGGCACTCCTAGCTGAATGCGAAAAAGACGGGAGAGGTATCTGGCCGGGGACCAGCGTTGCCAGGACTCTCAAGGCAGCAAAAGAGAACCAGGTAGCACAGGTACGCGTAGGTCGCGGCGAGACAGATGAGAGTTGGGTGGTGGAAGTTAAGATGTGAGCGAATATAAGCGGCCGAAGGTGTACCGGCGCACGTAGCCCAACACACTGAACAGACTGGTGGGCATCCAGGGGTCGTGTTCCCTACTCTCTGCTTTGGGGGAGGGGGGGTTGGTGGTGGTGGTGAGGTGAGTAACGGGGTATGTGCTGAGAGGCCGGGAATCGCGTTCCAGCTAAAGCTTAAAGGGGGTGGACAGTGCGCAGAACCCGCCCCCACTTTTCGCGACGAAGCAGAAGCTGCCAGTTGCTCGCGCAAGCCTTCATCCCCTCCGTGCACGCTGGAAGATCGCCACCCCCGAACGAACTTAAACATAGCACACAGTAGCTCGCGAGCACCCTACGTAGAAGGGCCATCCGCGCACTTGTGCGACGCTAAATCATCGTCTATATATCGTATCGAGTCGCCGTACCGACTCAGGCACGCGTGACTGGTGGGTGAACAGGCGCACGCGTGCGTATGCCACATCGAGTGCGTGCACGATCGTGTCCCAACGGCACCGTGTTCCGGGGATACGTATAATAATAATCTTGAAACGAAGGTAACAGGAGGGAAGAGAGAGAGGGAGAGTGGAGAGAAAAAGAGGGCAGTGTGTTGCCCGATCGAAAGGAAGTACTGGGAAATTTCATTCGGCTGAAGATCGGAGACGTCTCGATGGATGGAACGGTTCGGAAGATTCGGGGTGATGTCCTGGACAGGCCTCGACAGATTTCAGGTGAAGTTTGTTGAAAGCACGAGGTTACTGTAGGCTTTGAATGCACGGTTAACGAAAGGCAGAAAAAGTAAAAGAATATAATTGAGATCCGTTCGAGAAGACGGGACGGGCGGTCCGAGTCGTATGGAACTGACAGAGCCTCTGTTCCTCAGCTACGAGAAATTGATTTCGTTAGATGTCGAGCGGCCTTAAGCATCCGGCTTGCACTCATTGATCAAACTCACCGCATCCATGCATCCGATGAGAGAGCAAATTTCCTGATCCTCTGGAATTTTTGTGTTCCAGGGTGGAACTGACCAGCGTGCCAGGTGGCCAGAATGCGATGGCTCATCTCAAAAAACGGAAGCTGGAAGCAGAATCTGTCAGCCCAAATCCAAAGCAACCGCATCTGCCGCAACAGCAACAGCATTATCAACAACAGCAACCGTTGATGAACAAGAAGGCTGTCGTAGCGAGCATTCCCCAAGAAATGGAGACAGCTGATGCTGCTGCCAAAAGAAGAAGGAAAAGCGTGCGGGACGATGATATGCGCAAATCGCTTGACGTCAATGACCCGAGCAAGAGCATACCGTTGCCGCAAAAGAAACGAGCGTTCACCGCCGGAAACTCCGGCAGCCCGGCGAGAAAGTCCATTAAACACTCGGAAGAACCCGAGGACGATGAGACCCTCATCAGGGAAACCGAGGCAGCATTGAAAAGCTTATCGGGAAGTTGGCCTGGTCCAAGGGGGTCGTTGTATCAGCGAGGTAGTTCGGACGAAGACAAGTACGAATCGAATTTCGAGAACCTGTTCGAAGAGAAGAAGGACAACCCCAAGCTGTCGCCGTCGTCGGTGTCTACCTCTTCGACGGCCAGCAACGAGGCGGGCTGTTCGTTGAAGGACGTGATAACGTTCCGCGGCCAGCAAGACCGTAACGGCAAGTGTCAGCAACAATTTAAACTGCAAGACACTACGAAACAGCAACAGCATCCGAGCAAAGTGAAAAGGGATCTAGATAACATGCTGAAGGCCGAGAACGACTGCGGCACCGTTCAATGCCAAGCGAACAACGCGAATCCGAACGAGCCCGGAAAAATCCGGCCTGTGTCGGCGAGGTTATTGTCCGGCAAGGACAGAAACGACCGAAACATGGTGAACGCTCACGTGGACGCGCAGGGCCGACAAACGGACAAATACTCGAGATACGATCCGCCGGATTTCAACGAACTCGTGGACGATTCGTCGAACGAGTTAGAAATCGACATGTCGGACCCGGCCACGGAGAAGGACGACGCCGACAGGGAGAAAATAAACGACCGGGACAGAGACCGAGCGTGCAGAAACGGTCAGTCGCCCCAGAGCCACGCAAGGCAGCACCAGCAACACCAGCAACATCAACAGCTGTACTCCAATTATCACAGGCAGTACAGCGAGAACGGAATGAAGGTTTCCCCAACCACCAGCACTGCCTCCTCTTCTTCACCACCGTCGAATTCTCCGTTCTCTGCAACGTCGGCGTTCAGACCGCCCAACACGGACCACGCGAAATCCACTGGCCGCGGTACACCTTCGGTGGCAGTGGCGCCCACGGCAATTCCGCCCATCGGGCCTTATCCGGCAGCGGCCACGTTCGTCGGTTACCCCACTGCCGGACCGGGGCCAACGATGCCTACACCGCAACCTGTTACCGGAATATCGCCCGCCGCGGAGGGCAAACATTCCCTGTCAGTTTCGCTGTTGCATTTGAAATCCTCGAAAGAGGAGGGCACGCACCACGTGGCGAGGCACGAGGTCACACCGAACCCAGTGGCAGGCGGCGGCAAAAGTCCAACCGGTGGCCTTCCGGCGGTCACGAGTCCAGATTCCTCGAAACAGTACACGATCCTCCAACCGGCTGGTGTCGGTTCGAGGGCCGCCAGTGCCATACAGGATATAGCTAGAGAGGGAGTGGTTAGTGTGACCGCCGTGAGCAGTTGTAGCACGGCTAGCAGTAGCTCGACGAATGGCATAAGCAGTAACGCCGCGAACTGTAGCAACAGCGTGGCGTGCAAAACGACGAACAGCAACGGTAGTGGTAGCGCGAACAATTCCGCGAACCCGGTCAGCAACGGCAACGGTAGCAATGTGACGAACAGTATCGCAATTACCGCGGTCTCGACCAGCACGACCACGGCAAGTCCCGCGGCCGGTGCCGACGCGTCAGCTGGTACTGGAACCGGTCAGCAGGAGAACGTCATGAAAATGCCCGAGAGGCCTGGTACCTTCGACGGAAGCAGGCCCGGAATGTCCATGTCTCCGTCCAGTCTCAACAGAGGTGAGAGTTTCATTGTCATATTGCAAGTATCTTGTATCTTGCAAGTATCTTGATAGTATTTGGAAATGATAACGCGCGTACACGGCCCGATTGTTTGGGCCGTCCGTGGGACGATTTGAGAATTCGAGGGTCACGAATGGAGATGTGCGTCGAGACTTCAACGATCGCGAACGCGTGCACCGTTTTAACGCGACTTTCTCAATTTCCGAATGAAAGGTGAGCTCGCGTAAGAGAAGAAAATCATCGACGAAAGGCTAATGCCCGAGCGGTAGGGTTACTGTTCGTGTGTTATCCGCTACTCGAGAAGGGGACAAAAGGCATTTTCGACTCTCCCGCGCACTGCACTCTTCTCGTGGTGTAGGCCTCTTCCTTACTCTCTCTCTCTCTCTCTCTCTCTCTCTCTCTATCTCGCTTGCTTTCTCTATGAAGTTAGGGGAGTTAGGGTAGCGCGGAAAATCAATAATTACGAAGCGAGGGGCGATGACTCAAATGGTGAAATCAAGGTCTCTCAAAGTAAAGTTATTCTCAGTATCCTCTGCTACAGCCACTTTGTCTTCGTCTTTGGCGTAGCTTCGAAACTATTCGCTTGATCACGGGAACATCGCGATGATCGTAAAGACTGGCAGCGCGCTTAGGCAACTCGCGCCGATTATACGCATTCGAGCACATGGTCTTTGGAGACGCTTGTTCGTTACATCGCCATGTGCTCGGCGCGTTGTTAAGCTCCGTTTCATTTCTTTTTTCTGTTTTTAATGTTCTTCTACCTTCCTATTAATTCCCCCTTTCTACTTATTCTCGGGTCGGACACACAATTGCACAATACTTCTCACGCTTTGACGAAGCCCGACAGAGAGTTATACTTTGTCGTTTTAATATAACTGATAGTCACTGTAGCTTTTAAACATTAAATTTGATCAACCTTTAATTTAGCCTGCAACTAACCGCGCCCGAGGCAATTTATATTTTTCTCGCCTTCGTAGGCGAGCAATTGATTAGCACAGAGAACACGATATTACATAAGGAATAAAAAGTCTTCTATTTTTCCCAATTTTCACCATGGTCGATAGCGATTTAATGTGCGAGGGCTAATATTTAATTGAGACATCGAAGCACTTCACTTGCCGCGACAGAAGTATTGGAAACACGAACGAAAGCCAGTCGTATCGGATTGCGCGATAAAACAAATCGAAGGAAATTCGGAGTGTGACAACGGGAAGGCATTCCAAGGCGTGACATGCGGGACTTGGAGTGCATTCCGTAGGCTTAGGTTGGCGATGACACGATGTGCCTAAGCGGGGAAATTTGGGGTTGATACCACGTCATACGTATAAGCCGCAGCTGTCAGCAGCTAGAAACGTGACTAGCATCCCAGCCGCACGACGCTACCTTATTACCACCATGCGGCTCTGCTGCCCGTCCTCATTATCCCCTTAGCGTTTTCTCTATCTGGAACTGCGGAGGCGAACGGTTCAAAAATTCAATATTCGCTGCTACGTGTCGACGGATCGAGGTAGACAAGATCAAATAGATCAAATAGATCAAATAGAGCAACCTTGATCGTATCCGTTAATGAGCATACGATAGTAAATGACAATTCAGATAAGCGGGGTGTATCATTCTTTTACGTGATCGCTGCCTCGTGCAGAAACGATGCAGATGAATGTAAGCGGCCTCTAAAAAATCCATCGCCTCGCTATTGAACCACATTAATCGCCGGAATATACCGCTTCTTCGAATCGCGCGAGCAATGCTAAGAATAATTTCATCGACACCTGTCAATCCGGCTAGACGGTCGATTATTCCAACAAGAGATCCGGGAACGGAGATAAGCCGCGCACTCCAACGCGAGGCAAATCTGGGCGAATAAACGGGGTGCTGTGATAAGCGGGCGCAATTAATCGCATACTTACAAGCGTGACGGTGGCGCGGGCGTGCCGGACTCTACGTGGTTACAGTTTTAATCGCGGTCTCGTTCGCCCGTGCGATTCCCGCCACTCGTACCCCAGCCGTTCGATTTAGTGACAGAATCGCGTGCCTGCCCCTTGTTCCCTTCCCATTTTTTCCTTTTTTTTTTCTTCTCTCCGCGTTCTGTCCTCCTTTTAAATATTTCTCCTTTTTGTTCAGCACAGCGGCGGGCGCACGCGGCGCGCCGCGCAAGAGCGTGTTGACACGCCATAAAACCGCTATCGGGAAATCCGTCGGCCGCAAAAACCACCCTTTCCGAGTTGAAACCGCCGCGGCAGGCAGGGTCGGCCTGGCTAATAAAAAAATAAACTGCCCTGTAACTCAATTTTACGCTGCCTTTGCGACCGCACGCATAAAAAGGACCTTTACTCGCGCGCAGGGGCTCTACCCTCGCGTTACGGCCCCGCGCCTACCGTGTGTAAATACGTACCTTGTGATTGTTCCCCGGGTTGTTCTCTTTTTTTAGAATCCTTCGCCTCCTCCTTCGAACCCTTCCGCGCTCTTTTCCAAGTTCGAGAAGAATCGTCGTTCGCTACAAGTAATTGCGGCCCACCGTATCCCCCTCGTAACGTCACTGGGATATATTGTTACAGTTCTGTTTCCGTCAGCCGACAGTCGATAGTCGACAGCCGCCGTTTACGTTCGCGTGTTATAAAATTGCATTGCAGTTTCGTCGGATATTCTTCTTGCGGAGAAGCTTCTATCCGACGATCGGAAGAAGAGTGTTCCCGATGGTCGACGGCGTCGGTCGATTAAAATAAACGCTTGCCCGCTCATTCGCTCATTCGCTCGTCTCGTGGACAGCGAGATCATACCGGCGATTGATTTATGAGCGCACGAGCGAAACTCGGCTCGCCCGATTGACCGCAATTCCCGCCGTGGAGAGGGTGCGAGAATTATCGCGCGATACGTGTACAATTCCACGGATGGACAAAGAGTGACAGCGGGCGCGCACGAGGAATGAGAGAAAAAAGAATTCGGCACGCGTCCTGCAGCAAACCGAATGAATAAAACAATTCTGGTGTTTATGTACACCGGCGGCCCTCCCGCGGTGACCCTCACGTGAAATGGCAACAAAATAACACAATTACACACTCGGCCACGGCCTCACCCTCGCTACCCTCTACTCATCCACGCTCTCACCCCTTGCATCCGCTCTTTCCTCTTTTCCCTCTGACCCTCTCGCCGTCCCGCAACGGGATCCCATAGGAAAAAAAGACGGGGGATAGAACGTGGCAGCGAGGCGTGGAGATAGAGGGAGAGAAAAAAAAACGAGAACAGAGAGGTCCGACCGACTCGTTACAAGTCTATTCAGAGATCCGGAAAGAACAGCGCGTGCCGGTATTCATTTTGTTGACCGGAACCATTATCTGCCCCCTCGTTCTTTTCTTCTCTTTTTCGTCCTCGCCGCCGTTCACCGTTCTCTCCGTTCCACGGAGCTTAGGCATCGGCCAACCGGTTTAAAACCTTACGGCTAATTTATTAATCCCGCCAGCGGTCGACCGTTCGCCCTCACTTAGCGGGGCGTTTTTTTATTTTAGCCTGCCGCTAATTAAAAAGCACGAAGCACGGTTTCTTCCTTCTTTCGCGGTTTCACGCGAATATTCGTCTTGATCTCATCGCGTGACCCCGTGTATCGCGGCTGTCGAGCAATGCTCGCGTCATCTCGTACGATCAGTTCGTGCGATCCGAATACGACGAGAATTACAATTATTCTTGCGACAATGGTCGAAACGAATTGACGTCGGTAGAAGGATACGCGTGCGCAATTAACGTACACCAAAAATTTACTATTTCCGCGAGGCGCACGATTTTAATTCTACGTATTAGCATCGTCTGACTCGGTTCGTCTCGTTCCACTAGCGCGACGGAACAGCTTCCCCGTCTCATCTCGTGTTTCTCCGGTTCTGCGAATAAAGTACGGCGCTAATGATGTCACGTATCGTAATCCAATTTACCGGGAAGGTGGACCAGACCAGGCGAGCATCTAAGCAGGGATCGACTGGGTCCCTCACTTTCACGAACGCGAAATGACGGCCTGATGAAGTTTCCCGGCGTCATGGCAGCCGTTTCGTGGGTCAGGGGTAGTTTGTCGGGGGAGGGAGGGGTTCCGAGTCTAGGTGGGATTAGTACACGACAAAGTTTATAAAAGTACGCTCACTCCAAGGGAAACCTCCGCAACTAACCTAAAGCTGGCCTCCCCTTAAGACTCGCTCCTTTCGGATCCCTTTCCTAACCCCCCCGGCACACGTGACGAACGTACCTATGTATAGCTCGTCAGAACGGAGCTTTTCGTGTTAAGAAACGTCAAATTGACCTCGGCCGGGGCAGGGTGAAATGAGTTAATGCGTAAAATAAAGACTTTGATCCTGCTAAACCCGTCTGGAACGAATTAGCTTCTCCTGAGTCGGGGTGCTGGCATAAACAGGTTTCGATATAGCTGCGACTTGTAGGATAGGGTTCAAGAATCGTGCATCTCCGTGGTATTAGAAGGTTCGTAATTGTGAGCGAGGTTTGCAGAGTCTACAGAGATGTAGAGAAATGTAGGACAGAATTGGTTTTGTTCATAATTTCTGAACAGCTATATGTTATGTATATTACACATACTTATACTTTAAGACCGAATGGAATTTAAATAAATGTCGATCTGTCCATTAAAATATTACGCTATTGTTTTATCTTCTAACTCTCCATCGCGTAGAATTACCTTCGATTTCGATATGCAAACGTTCCAAATGAAATGATATGATCAAGAGCGTTGCATCGTGCAGTGTTACCATACATTGTTCCCATACGCCTGTCAATTATCCGAATGCGTAATCGCGACCGCAAACGATCTCGCGGAAAGAAACTTTTAATATACAGCACGTGTTGCAAATAAAGTGTATCACAATAAGTAAACTCCGCCAAAGTTATAGAGCGAAGCGAGTGTTAACTGCGTATAAAAGCAGCTCCTGGAAGTAACCAATCACGCCTATCGTAGCATCTGATTATTAGAATTATAGTTTTCACTGGAGCTGGTCACGGTGCCACGCGGGCTGATCTAATCTTGGTCGTTGTGAAAAAAAAATTGTTCGGTAAAAATTGTTAAAATCAACATTGCGCTAGAAACGAAAGGGCCGAGCAGACGGTCTCATCCTAAGCGATTGGTACTTCTGGTCTACGTAGAGCTCGGTGGAAACCTGTAATTGTCTGGTCACGCGAGGTCACCATGAGAACACGAACACGCTTATACGTGACGTGCACCATACCAGCCATTAAGTTACAGCGAGCACACGACAGATGGTACATGTTGCTTGAACATGCCCTCGATGCAATTTCGTGACAGCGGTAAGAACAGCGCGAATTAAGTGGAAACGCGAAAGAAAAAATTATGCGAAAGTTTCTGGACGCCAATTTTGCTGATGCTCGCCATCGTACGATCACCCGACGGTGAACTGAAATCGTGATGTTTGTAATTATAAATTACACGAATTTATAAATACAATCGATACAGGTAGTGCAGTTGTTTTCTAATAGTTTTCCAATAGCGTTCCAACGGTCGGTCCCTTGATCGCGTAATTTTCTACGCGGAAGATTGGCACCCTTAGCAGTGAGTTAAACAGAGATAATGTGACCCCGCCTGTCTCTCGTTTCATGGGCAAGTTTAGGTCAGACGTATACGTGGTGTTAATCCTCGAAGCTTAGGTACGGGACAGAGAAATCCCGGTGGTTATTCGCAAATGCGTAAGTTGCGCGACAAAATCCCGGGTATCGCCGTTGGCCTGTCCATATTCATTTAGAGTTTAACGATTAAATTTTCAAGCAGCGTGGCTGTCTTAAACCGGTGTCGCATCTTCGATAACATTGTTCAATTAAACGGGAACACGCGGACGATCATATTTCTGCTCGTAATATGTTGAGAATACGTGTGGCGCTATTTCCGAGCAGCATTTCTGTCACAGAACAAGATCTAATTGGAATGTTTCTACACACTCTGACCAAACATGAAAGACACGATTAGCAGGGAAACTTAAAATTCGCGCGGGGTAGAAAAATAAACGGTCTATTTATTTGCCTGCGAGTTCAACGATCCGGGAAAGCAATGTAAAGTATACATGAATATTCGCAAACTGGAAATATACGACGCATCTTTGTGACAGTGTCCCGACTGAAAGTGCACCACGATGTCGGACATGTCAGGCGTCATACGCTCGATCGTTGATTTTCATTCAGTTCCATATGCTCCCGCGAACACTTGGAAGGAATCGCAGTTGTCAGGCTCTTTGATGTCCCTCGGATTTTTTCTCTTGTCGACGATTTTGAACTTCCATTTATTTTACCGGCCACAGGCTTTCCATACAATGTCTCAAAGAAACGAACAGCTGCAATTTTCGTGACACAAGCCCGTGACCCTACAACCTGCTAGAACGCAGATGCCCTCGCATAAAATATTGACTCCTCGCGTCCGGTCCGTTCGATCGGAAAAACGAAATTATATAGACCGATGCAGGGGCGGCATTTCCCGTTACGAAAACGAAGCGGTGCAACATTATTGTCCCGCGTGTAGGATCACGGAATCGCACCTCGGTTATCATTTCGATTAACGTTTCGACCGCACGGAAACCCAATTCATCCGCAATCGAATGTGCTTGTGGCAGTCATTAAATTCAGCGGGGAAACGACCGTTCGCAACGCGACGGACGAGTTTCCACGATGCTGCAATTACGCGGCGCGTAATCGATATTAATTAATGAACACAATACGATCGATTTTGAAATGACTCGCATCAGCTGGTGGCAATTACGGGGAAACGATCGCTTCAAGTTTTTACGCACCAAACTGAATCGTTTGCTATCAATGGAATCGATATTTCGCTCGTTCCAAGAGCCCGTGTTAACCATGGGCAGACACGATATACCGGGCGACACGCGTGGAACAGATTTTACCCGTGTTTTTTCAATAAAAATGTGGTACAGGAACAGGTCGGTATACAAATGCATTTACGCGTGATAGAAACGTTTTCACACGTGCTTGTACCGCGAAGTGATTCATTGGGTTCATTGAATCCCTTTTTTAACATTTACCCGAACTTTACGAAATCTGTTATACCTTTGAAACGTTTGTGTATTGTAATCTTTGTATTTGAGAATCATTCGTCTACGCGCAAATTAATAAGCGTATTCTGTTCCATTAAGTAGTTCAGCCAGCGTGTGGGACGTCCTCGTCGACTTGTTCTCCTCGTCATAATTGTAATGATATACAAAATCTGACCACGGGCTATGATTTGATTTGTTACAGAGGGCAACAAGTGCCCGACCCCAGGCTGCACGGGGCAGGGTCACGTGACCGGACTCTACTCTCACCACCGCAGGTGAGCAATTATCGATAATTAACCTGTGCTCCGCACTTTACTCTGGTCGATTAGGCACCTACGAGCTATGACAGGAAGATCGAGTGAAACGGTACTGACACTAGCAGACCTATTAGTTATTCGATCATATCTGAATTGCTGAGTAAAGAATATGCGCGTCCTAACGACAGACAATTATAAAGAAGGTTTCATAAAATTCTCGCTTAATATACGTGCCAATCGATTATCAGATATCGGAAACTTTCACTTGCAAGCGGACCGATAACGGATACCGCAAATTATGTATCAGTTTTTAATATATTGCGAAATTATAGTCCGCGAAGAATTTCTTCATCGAAACGGACCGTTTGCACGGACAGGACAATCGACAGCTTATCGCGATAGATTATTGTAGAATTCACGAATGATGCGGTGACTGTAACGAGTAGTTCATAATTTGCTACTGTGATTTCAGCCTATCGGGTTGTCCACGAAAGGATAAACTAACGCCAGAGAGTAAGTACTAGCCGACTCGTTATTACTTCTTATCGTAGTTACATAGATGCATCTTCTTTTTGCTGGACTGCCTTTTTCACGCGACGCGACGGTGCAAGGGTGTGGCAAACAAGCGAGCAAAGCGTGAACGGCTATACTTATTTCCCAGCGGTAGCACGTTTCATTTAATCGGCCCACAATCTTTATACGTTCAATCGGAGTGCTCCCCTTTATACCCGTGACCAATTTGGCTTAAAAAGCAAAATCGAACCGTGCGAAACTATGGAGACAAAACGAGTACGCGGCACCGCGACATTAATGATTAATAATTGGAACAGGGAAAAACAATGAAATATTTGCACTTTGTTCGCGAAACGAATCGACAAAATTACGGGCCCGTTGAATCGTGCCCGTCCATGTGTGTCTATGTGTCTGTCTGTTTATATTCTTTGTGCTTTTCGTTTGCGGGGTAGAGAGCTTTATTTATTGCGTTTCACTTTCGTTTCAATTTTATCGTTCTGTTTTGTAGTTTAATTATAGTAGAGAATTATCACCACACTTGTACTTGGTTACGTTGGCCGTGCCAACGAACATCTGGAGAACTCGAGACACGGGCGAGGCCAGCTTTAATGCGTGTGCACGCATGTCGGATCCGAACGGAGGATTTTGTGCGATTGAGTATAATTAAACGACGATCACACACTCCTGTGACACGGTTCCCAATCATCAGATAAACGGCGTTTGTCGAAAATCCCCCGTGACACACGATATATATCTTGTGATCGAAACGGCGACAAACCGTTCGAAGATCACGTGTCTACAAAGTCTTAATGAATTCGTTGCGACACGAAGAAGAACCGTACACGTATTAATATTTTCCTTTTCACTCTCTTAAATTCGATGCGCAAGCTTTATGGCGAAATTGATCAACTGGACCATCGAAGTTCGAAGCCCTTTTATTTATCAAGCTTACATCGATGTAAATTGTTCCCTAGAACGTGTTCATGCTTCGATCATTTAGACAATATATTTCCCTATCTACTGAACAACTTGCGCTACGTGCACAGTGATCTATCGCGCGAAAAGAGCGTTACCCCCAACACAGAACACAACCGAACCCTATTCACGATACACAAAAATGACCACACAAAATTTGTTGTCTTATCATTTTTTCACTCGATTGGATTATGTCTTTACTTGTGTTTCTCTCTACCCGCTCGGTATACTTGGTTGTACTATTACACATTTAGTTAATATATTTCACCCCGTGACGTTGTGTACCCCATCTATCTCTGATCTCCGGTTCGTCCTTCTTTACTTTCTGTTCTCTCCTCCGTTTCTCTCCTTCTGTATACTATTATACACGACATTTCTTATTACGGTGTCCATCGATTGAGTCGAACCAACGTGGAACGCGCCAGAAGTAATCGAACCGTATTACCAATAACAATAATAATAATAATAATTATACTCAACGCATAAGAAAAGAATCGAGCTGATTAAAACACCAGCTCGTTTCTCCATTCGGCCGCTCGTATCTTGGCGCGCGTGTATACGTATGCATGGTTTGAAGAAAGGCCTGTGTGAACTGCGATTGCAAATGCGAAACGAAATCTACGAAAGTAGAACAGCGTTCTATAACCACGCCACGTGTCTCTGGGTTCTCGCAGTTCTGGCGATGCATGAGACTATTTTGAAATGCCCGACGCCTGGTTGCAACGGCCGTGGCCATGTCAGCTCGAACCGGAACACGCACAGGAGTCTGTCCGGATGTCCCATTGCCGCGGCTAATAAGCAGGCAGCACGCGAGGCACGACACAAGGCTCAAGGTAAGGTGGCACAGCAGCCCTCCCACGTGCCTGGAATTCGCCTGCCGCGATGATTCGTGGGTGGAGCTGCCACGTGAAATCGGATCGAGGGTTAAGCCTTTCGATTGTCGTGACAGTAATCCCCGGCTCGCTCCTTGATAGTTCTTGCGTTCACGAAGTACCGACTTCTTCGCTTCTTCTAAGCCGAACAGTTGAGGGTGCGCGTGCATCGAGAGGCAAATTGTTCGCACGGCAGGAACGGGGAAATTAAGAAAAGCCGTACGCGAGTTTTCCATTCCAATTGAATATAGTCACACGTGCGCAATCGCAATGTTTTTGGCGACCATCCGTCGAGGATGTTCATGTTACGTATAAATACAAACGTATTGCGAGATGCGTCGTATGGAGATATCATCGACGAGTACCTTCAATTGTTCCGTTTACTCAATCGCAAGGAATGTACGAAATAATAGTCGAATTAAAGGTTCAAAAGTTATCAGTAGTTTTCGCGATACGTGGTGATATATTCAAACGTAGTTTATGCATCCTTCTCGACACTATGTTTCTTAATTTTGCGACAACACATTGCGGCCACACGGCTGACCCAATCTGTCAACCACAACGACGTATAACATCAAATAAATTGCTTATTGCCGCGTTAGTGTCCGGAATCCCACCAGAGTACATCAGCACGAACCTGTTGCCGCCATCGATGGATAGCAAGAGCTACTCTCAGTACGGGTCCACGGGGCAGGATACAAAGCCGGTGCTAAGTAGCCTATCCTACGACTACTACCCCACGTCGAAAGGTGCGGGGATCAACGTGAAACCACCGAAAACTCCGGAGGAAAGCCCGCCCCCTCGTACCGCGAAGGTGGTCCCGAAAAGTGAAAGCATGACACCCAGCGGTAGTTGCTGTAACACGCTACCGACCAGGGGTCAAAACACGTCCGACTTGTTGGTACCGAAAACCGAGGAAACCGCGTCGTGTCGGGTCAATTCGCCGCCACCGCCGCCACCGCCGACAGTCCGGCCAACATACGACTCTTACATGAATCAAGACTCCAACTCCTCGTCGATGTCCTCGATGGACGCAATGGGCTCCAGGGGAACCATTGGCGCGACGATACATCATCCCAGCCAGCACCCCACGCACCACGTGCTGCCCATGCAGCCCACCGTCGCCTATCCCATGCCGATGGTGGAGGACACCCGGATGAGCCATCAAATGTCTCAGAGATCTCCTTACGAGCCATCGGCCATGATGGCCGCAGCGGCGGCGGCTGCTGCTGCGGCCACCACCAGTGAAGAACTATATCATCACAGATCGGCGGAACACGCGAGGGCCTACATGCATCCTGGTGCGAGCAATATCGCCAGGCCGGTGGTCACCTACTCCAATGAAATCGCAAACGCGAGGGGCTACGAGAACGCTGTGGTCAGTGCCGCGAATCATCGGCCGTACGATCCGGGCACCACGTCCGCTTATGAGCGATACGATACGCAGAGTTGCGGGCCGATTCAATCGCAGCAGCAGCAGCAGCAGCAGCAGCAACAACAGCAGCAACAGCTACACTCGAGGACGAATATGTATTACTTGGGGCAGACTGGTATGACGCCCGAGGAGCAGGAACGTGTGTACCACCAGGAGGCCGCGGCCGCCGCTCAGCAGCACCAGATGGCCATGGCCGCTGCCACGGCTGCCGGGATGATGAAGACCGAGGACGGTGAGTTTTCAGACGTTTGCTGCATTTAATTAATGTTTCACCGTCTAACGCAGCACTGGGGACTTGATTCATAAATAGGAAGCAGGGTTTTGCTTCGAAGAACAGCACCCTAAAATCTTGCTGTTCTAACTTTTGAACAGTTTAGAATCGTTTTTATTTCTCTTGCAATTTCGAACGTTTTATTAATTTTCGTTTCATTCGAAGGCAGTGTTAAGGGTTATTTCATCGTAAGCATTGCATTTCCTATTGTTACAGTGAAATGCGTGACAGTGGCGCAAGTGCAGCAAATGCAAAAGCCAGGTGGCCCTCCCACTTCCCCAGGTGGCTCCGTAATGGACCTGTCAACCTCCAGCGTCACATCGACGAGCCCACAGGTATGCAGCGTTTTTAAACGTTAACTATTGCACACCATGAGTAAGCGTCCAACAGTACGTCAATGAAAACGATGAAACTTATTCCAGGCGCCGCCATACGGCTCCAACAGCCTCAGCCCTCAATACGGCGGGGGTCAAACCGTAGGAGGCAGTCCTCAGGCAGCGGCCAGTCCTCACCTGACTGCAAGTCCTCAGGTTCCAAGCCCGCAAGGCCAGACCCTGGATCTCAGTGTGAACAGGCTTCACAGGTGATTAACATCCACCGTTTCATCCCTGTACCGTTAAGAAATGATTCCACTGAATCGAGCGCCCCGAACGAATCCAAACGTTTCGTTAAAAATCCAGTATTCCCCGTCCAACGTAACAAGAGTAAAACGCAAGGGGGAGATATTAAATCGTCCATCATCTTCATCTGATTACAGCGGCGCGCCGAGTCCCCAGTATCCAACTGGCCATGGAGAAGCCGTGGCTGTTCCTGTTGGACCCGGATTCCCTGCCCCCAGACCAATCGAGGAGCAAACAGAGCCCGTCGACTTCTCCACGGCGAACGAGCCGGTCAATTTCAGCGGGGGTCCCGGAATCAGGCCTGTGCCAGGTTTCCCACCGCCCGGTGTGCACGTCGCGGCGTACAGCCGAGAAAGCACCCCCGACAGTGGGGGTTCCCACTACATGGACGCCTACCGCGATCCCACTGGTAAGCTATCACTGTTCGTCGCTTAACTTGCTGGATAATTCGTCACCCGTCTCGCAGAAACGCTTTATGACCTGAAACCCTATGCCACTCGGAAGCGTATCTATTGCGACCCCTCGTCTTGAGTAATCGTCTCAAGTATAGTCTAGGAAAATTCGTGGTTACACGCGGCAACAATAATGGATCCTTTTGGCAAGAAGGACCTCGATTATTATATTTCATTCCCCTCCCCTTTGGGGACCTATGTTTGCTGTCAGAATTTCGCACGAAAAATCGTTTCGATCCGGCACACATCTCAGCATTCAATTATTTGAATCTCGCACCGAGCAGAAATGGTTTCACTCGCGGCACACTCAAGTGCGTACAAAAGATGATTCAATTAAACGAGTACCTCGGGATCCACTACTCATTGTCGCTTAACAACCGACACGATTGCCGCGTACTAACCGCAAAACATAGAGACAATTCACCCGAACTACCAACGCTTTGGCCGAACGAACGAAGTCGTAACCACGCGTCCTTGCTACTCTCAATTCCAACCGGCTGGTATACTTGAAAAAACATACGCGACGCGTCCCGGTACGGCCACATCGGCCATGTGTAACGTCGAGCGATACTGGGGGTGAAACGACGAGATCTGTGGACGATGGATACGGAAAAGAACAAAGAGCCCGACGCCCCAGGGGGGGGGGCGGTTCGGCGAGGAACGGAACGGGAGAGCGATACGTCGGTTACAACCGTCGAATAAAAATTCGCCAGAACAGTACATGACTGCCATAATAGGCACCTATGGCCCGACTCTCATTTTCCTCGGTCTCTCTGTGCCTTGGCATTCCATTCCCTTCGTTCCTGTCGTCGGCCCTCCTTCTCGCGCTCGCCGTGCCGTCCCTTTCCACCTCGTCTCGTCCTCTTTCGCTCCGTGGATGTGCCACCAACCCGTCACCCCGCCCGCCCGGTCCGCCACCCCGTGGCGGTACACGACCATTGTTAATTATCAATATTTCGCGTACACGCAGCCGGCAAAAGTCCGGCGCGGCCAATATTGTACGGAGTCTGACGCTGGGGAGTAGTTATTGAAATTGAAACATTCGAGCACACAGCGGGCATGCGGGGTTCATTCGTTCGCTCGGCGTCGTCGTGTTCGCGCGACGTCGCCCGTACACCCGGGCCCTCCTTGTCCGTTGGCTATTTGCACTGCAGACGAAATGAATTCTTGCCGGTAAATAAACGCGTAGATTTCGCAACGGTTAATCAAGCATTCCGACCTTTCCGTTGGTGCCTCTGTTCGCGGATTCCTCCACGCTTCTTGTTCCTTTTTCTATCTGTAGTTTTTTTTTTCCTCGTTGCCGGGTTCCTGTGTTTTTTGGCACCGGGAACGGGGGCAACGTTATACGCGTTCGTTACCGTGTCTCGTTTCCCGTCGTCGGACTTCGCGAGAGTTTCACTCGTGCTCGCGCGAATTAAGATTCGCATCGAGGTCGCGGTTATGACCGCCGCGTGCTTCGACCGAAGTTCTCGGGTCAAGCGATCCTGTGACGATACTCCAGTGATCGAGGAATGCTATTTAAAAATAGGAAGTTCGGTATCGGCAGATGAATAGTGGTGGACACGCGTACAATTTGAAATGAAGTTGATTCAAATTGTCATTTTTCGTGTGTCGTAGGGCAGTGTCCGTGTGTGCCATCGGCAACGAGTTTGTCGACAGCACAACGGAATTGTGTTAAACATATTTTGCATTCTCAGGTTACGGACCGATGAGCCCGCACCCCGGATACGGAATGACAGGCGTTCAACCGGAATATCCCGGCAACACGTACACCCCTTACCCCACTGCAGGCTACAATTGCGGTGGAACTTATCCCGGTGGTCCTGTGACTTCCGGTTACCAAATCCCGGCTGGATACACGCCGACTCCTTGCTACAGCATGCCGCCACCGCAGCACACGGTTGGACCCCTCGATAAACCGTCGGGTAAAGACGATAGGTAAGGCGCTCAAAGATTCGTTTCCCTTTAACGGTTATTTCGCGATCGTGTAAAATTGTTTGACGATTCCGGTTCATCGGACACTGAACACCTCGGGGAATACTTTCGCTAAGAAGAAATTACTTAGGAATTAGGAAGGAATCAAACGATCATCCACATTCAAGTTCACGATTCTGAGAAACTTTGCAAGGGTCTCGAGCAATACGCGCTAAGCAACAGTACTTGTGTCGACACCGGGCCGTTCGAATACAGAGACGTCGTGGCCGAAAGTAGAATGAGGCGATGCGTGGTCAGACGACGGCGACACGCCAGGAAACGTTCCATCTCGCTGTTACCACAGTATCCAATGAGCCGGACAATCGTCCACGCATTTAATAATCGTGCATGCGAGCCATCGCACATTTGGTACTTGCCTTGCGGAAAGGGTCGCGCGAATCTGCTCGCGACAAATGCGTATACTCGCGGCCGAAATGGCACGAGGGCAACATCGGTAGCGGGCGGCCAACGTCGGCGAAGAGGGAGGCGGAGGTCGCGCATACCTATTTCCATTTTGTTAATTAAAGTAATTACTCTTCGTACCGAAAGTGCCAACCTTATTCTAATTGACGTAAAGCTCGACGGCACCGTGGAGAAGGCGCGGTTCAGCGCATAAGGAGTGGTGGTGGAACGAAGCAGCTGAGGGGGCGGTGAGCTGCCAAGGGTGGATAAGGTTGAAGGGGGAGGTGGGGTATAATCAGTTGCCACCGCACTGGATTATGGGGCGAGACCCGCGTCGTCCCATCGAGGTTAGACCCTTGAAATGCACCACGGATACCTCGGGCAAAACTGGTTTCCTCTCTTTTCTAATCTCACCCGACACGGAATTCCATCCGCCAGTTCGACAACGTTGCCGAGATTCTTTGACAAAATTGTCGCGAAGGGCAGCTGACCGTAGGTTCAGTGACGTATTGAAAATTACTACTTTTTGGTCATTTTTGAATTGGTAGCTCGGCATTTAAAGACGAACACTTCGAAATTATAATTTTAAGTTACGTATATCGAGCTGTGTGTTAGTTGAAATGGACTCATAAGTATCGTAGCCAAACTATGTACATGACTGTTTGGAATAAGCAGTCAGTGCCATAAGTATACCCCCCCCCCTGTCTGTACAAGAAATTTGTTAAAATTAACTGTTTAACGTTATGCTAACATTGATAAGTTTTTATTATTGGTTACTCAATTTCGTTAAAAGTTCCAACCAATTACTTTTATTGACAACGAAGGAACCAATACTCATTGGACCGGCTGTATGTGTATTCGTGGGCAGACGTTTCAGCCGCACAACTTTGCTGCCATTGTAATGCAACGCAATCTATTCTAAGTTGTCTCCCGGACAAACAGTCGGGACGAAAGAAATATTACATTGAATCCCACGGGTGCCCATAATCCCCTTTCGAAAAGCAATGAATCGCGCGATGTAATTAGATGAAACAACAAACGTCATTATCGTGTCCGGACAGACCATCGAGACGAATCTCTCCGACATGAAATCGACGTTCATAAATTCATTAATCCTAATCTGCGACGAGACAGCGCAATAACGACAACGCGACTTATATCGCCCACACGAAGACAGAGAAGTCACGTTTAGACGGAGGCTGGGGAAATACGAAAGGCAGAGCATCGAGGGGGGTGGGGGCGTTCCGGTGAATTGCACTCAAGTCCGCATCCGTCGGCTCGGTTGGCCGGCAATATCGCGGCTACTCAAGGGCCATCGAGGTTTTCGAGGCTTCTCATAGCCCGGCGGTAGTTCGTTCATCTACGAGACTACGAGGAGACGAGAGAAAAAAGCAGAAGCAGAACTGCTCTCGTGCTCTGATCCGCGTATATTCCTTCCGCCTCCTGCTCCTCCTGTTGCTGCGCCTCTTCCTGCTCTTTCTCCGCCGACCGGTGGCAAACTTTTCGGCATTTTTTTTTTTTTTCTCTCCCTCATATGTCGCTATCACGCCCGCTGTCCGTGCACGGTATCCTCCCCCTCGACGCCCGAGAAGTTGAAAAAGTTGCGAAGCGCAATAAAACTTTCCGGTCGCTATCAGGCCTTGTAACGACGTGGCGCAAATGATTGCGTTGCCTGTCGGCCGTTCCCGTACTACGGATGTCCAAGCGTTGCGTTCTTCGGGCGAACTTTCGTAAACGTAATACCCGTCGGTATTTCGTCTCGGGTGCTGTCCCGAATTGCCGTTCGTCTAACGTATCTTTTACACCCCGCGGCGATATATTTTCCCGTTCCGCCAGTTACGTGTATCGTTGCCGCGTCGGTCGTCCGGTGTGCGACGTGGACGGATAAACGCGTCGATTGAGATAGCGTTAGGCGCAGGCATGCGTGGGACGAGCAATCGAGCCGAAAGTATCTTATTGTGTTGATGTTGTTCGGTGCAGTATGAATATGAGGCGTCACTCGTTGAATTTCGCAACTCGGCCCGCCCCTCGTGGTCGCGATGGCAAGGAGCTGATACAGTGCCCCACGTCGTCCTGCGATGGCATGGGTCATGTCTCGGGCAACTACGCTACCCACAGAAGGCAAGGCAGCATTGAACATTGACGCTGGCTGATTTTACGTTCGTCGACGATACCCGACTCTGTACAATTTATATATTGGTGTAGCGATGCAGCACGCACGCACGCACGCCGAACACCACACGTGTACACACACGCGCACACGCACACAGTTATACAGATACATGTACATAAAGAACAGTAGTACGAGCAGTACGTAATTACTTTTCGATTTCGCGTTACATCGGCCCGGAACGGAATTCCTGGAGTCGCTTGACACACGTTCAGACGCTCGATCCTGTGGAACACACGCGGAAAATCATACACGTATACGTCACAGACACACATTCAGACATCCAGCCGATCGGAAATCACATAAATGGGTTTTTGCGATGATGCATATTTGGTGGTCCGTGGCGTAGTGGCTTCTTAACTGTTTTTGTTACACTATATCATTTTGTCCAGAGTGCCCCCACGCCCTTCATATCCTGGCTGAAACCGGTCATGTACCGCCCACTTGGTATTGTTGTACGTCTATACTATACATATACGTGTGAACACCCATTGGTATTAATAGTTACTTTGAAGTTTTCAGTTTCATTTTCATTTTCGTTCCACGGTCTGTCTGATTTTTCTTCTCGCCGCCCCAAACCCGACCCCGTCTTCTCTCTTTGTGTATCTATTTTCACGTACGTAACCCCCTTCCGCAAACCCTGCCCCATCTTATTGCGTTACTGTACGATATATTATAGCCAAAGTGTGTAGATGAGTTTCGTGTTGAATGAAGTACCACTTGCTCCCTGTTTCGACCCGACCCCTACGAAAAGGGATGGCAAAATCATTAAGACGATCACGGTGAGGTAGCAGCTTCGCGCTCGAACGACGGCTCTCTCGTCTACGATGCTTCCACCACTCTGTTCCGAGCTGCAACTGTAATTAATATTCATTTTCGTGCGCATCTAAATATATTATGCGTATATTATACGATCGCCGGGCCCGCCCGTCTAAGTACCGCTTCGCCAGCCTCGAGTGGGCAGCTTTGTAGGGAACTGTTTGCGAATGACCATGTCGGGGCAGAAGTAACAGCCGTAAAGATTGATATTGCAATAATGGTGCACCGTGTTCGGCAGCGGGTGCACGATCGTTTAACGATAAACGCATAGGGAAAGAAGGACAATTGGCAATTGACGAGTTTCACTGGGGTCAGGTGTGAGTGTGCTCCCTGCTCTCCCTTTCAGTGTTCCTACAGTAAGGCTAACCTTGTATTGACATGAACCTGAAACGCGATAAATCGTTACGAGCGACACCTCATGAGTGATCCAACTGGAACACGGCGTTGCCATTTGCATGCTATCATATATGTATATGAATATATTTAAATATACATCGTTGATTGCCCGTTTCAAACTGTGCGTCCACTGTTCGCCATTAAACGAAACCCGCGTTAAGGTCTGCTGTGATCTAATTTGTAAGACCAGGATCAGTTGAGGTCGTCTCCGCGATAGAATGAGAATGTATCGTTTCACGGCATATAGCAAGACTGTATGTTGAGTGTCTTCGTTCGAACTGGACGCAAGGCAAGTTGTCCAAGGATGTATCGTGCTGTGCAGGCTGCTTCGTTTGAACTGATCTTAATATGTATAAGCAGCCCGAGCGGACGATCTCGGCGAGCTAAATGGTTTCGCTTTGCTGATTCGCCATGAATAAATAAATAGAAGGGGAATGTCGAAGATGAATGTGAATCTCATCGAGGTCCTCCTCTAAATCGTTTAACAGTAACCGAATGTCATGCCTGGTTCTGGACGTAAGTACCCGAGACTTCTTGGCAACGTCGCGTAAATTGCATGCGATGTGTTGCTGAAGCCATCGTTGGATGTATCTTGAGGTGTGCGTTCGTGATCCTGACCATGGAGATTGTTGCGCTGCCGATACATTGGATTTCGTTTAACAAATGGGACAATCGAAAGTAGAATACTTTACGACAGAAGCTTACGGTAGCGCGCAATCGTCGTGGTATATCCGGGGCGAGTTTAAACAACAAGAACTTCTCTTTTCTTTTCAGTCTATCCGGTTGTCCACGAGCGGATCGTTCCCAGATCCAAGCACATTCTCAAGAACTGAAGTGTCCGACGCCGGGATGCGACGGTTCCGGACACGTGACCGGCAACTATTCGTCGCACAGAAGCTTATCCGGATGTCCACGGGCTAACAAGCCAAAGAGCAAGCCTCGAGATGGACAGGACTCAGAACCGTTGAGGTTTGTCGTCGTTTAATATTCATTTGATCCTTGAACCATCTTAAAAACGAAATAATTTGCGACCCTCGAACCCGAATTACGGACCGCTTCAATCTGAAACGAGTCGAACCTTAAATCGTTGTCGAAAGTATCGCTTGCATCAACTAACCCTTCATTTTTTTTCACTGGGCTTTCGAATGTTTTGTAAGGGCGTTAATCTATCGGAAAATCATTTTTACCGCGAACTTCTAACAGTAGTTACCACTCGAGCGAATCCGAAATCAACGCAATTGACTGCTCTATGCTTAATCAAGATTAGGGAGAAAGATAGAATGGGATTAATTGAGGGAGATTCTTGTCTGTTGCAAACTCTGCAACTTGTGTTACGCGTAATCGCGATCTCAATTTGCGTTTTCACCGCGTTCGCACGTTGCACGCAGCTACGTGGGTATCTTCCTGACCGCATTGCACGTGCTAAGATCTGCTGGCAGGCCGAAAAGGTCAGCCCCATCCCTTTAACCGCGGTGTCCCTTAAACCCCATCCGTTTCCTAACGCAAAGACGAAGACGCTGACTAATAACTGGCGGTTTCCGCTCATTTCATGCTTACTCTCTGTGTGGATGGATTGTATGGTGTTGGTAATGGCGGTGTTGGCATTTCGGACTACAGATGTCCAATCCCCGGTTGCGACGGGTCTGGCCATGCTACTGGCAAATTCTTGTCGCATCGCAGGTAAGAATTCTAGATGGTTTCTTGTGTGGGGTTAAATATCATTTGTATAACTATTTTTGGGGGCAGATGTATTTGTCATTTAGGCATTGCACAATTGCAGCAACAGGCCTCTCGTTTGTTCGCATATTATTGATGTGTACTACCTAAACAATACGTTTATCTGTGCTACTTCAAAGATATTTCTAATCATATCATTGACCGATACTACTTAAAAACATATTTTTCACCATACCATTGACCTGTATCACTTAAATCGAACATCAGTCAAGTAGAGATATTGCGCATAACTAATTCGTGGTTTGCTCATTTGCATTTCATTTGTTACAAGTTTTATCTCACTTTACAATACCGCACAAATCAAAGCCTGCATCGCACTGCAAAACGGTAAGATTCATCGTGAAGTGAATAATCTTGACTTAACTTTAACGTAACTTTTCTTGCCCTCGACGTTCCAAACGATCGAATTTCATTTCGTTAGCGAAAGGGGCGAACATTGTTCCGAAATTTACTGAACAACGTGACCTTAATTGCGATCACAACGACTTGTTGCAGCGCATCGGGCTGCCCCATTGCAAACAGGAACAAGATGAGAGTATTAGAATCCGGTGGTACGGTGGAACAGCACAAGGCAGCGGTTGCAGCGGCAACGGCGATGAAGTTCGAAGGTGTTAATTGTCCCACGCCAGGTTGTGACGGAATCGGTCACATAAATGGCTCCTTCTCGACTCACAGATCACTGTCCGGTTGTCCGATAGCTGGACACGCGGTAAAGAAGCCAAAGTTCGAGGACATGTCGAGCATGTACAGCAAAGGAATCACCGGTGAGGATCAAGCTGCCTCTGATGTCGTTGGTGCGATCGATTATCGGTCCGCGCCATTACTAATCGAAGAATAAAAGATGGGGAAAGAAAAATGGGTTGGCTCGTCGTGAACGAGTCGACGTTATTGATAATTCGTTCGCTGTAAATTCGGGACTTCATTCACGTCGGGCTATATACCTGATTTTGCGACATGTGATTGCCTACCAGAAAACAACACGACAAAAGAATCAAGAATAAGAAAAGAAAGAATGAAAAAAAAAAGAAAAACGGGGTAGAAGCGAAATTGTAGAGTAGGCATGATCATCCAAGTTTGTCTTTTATTGTTTTCTCGTGTCGTACTCGCCCAGGCTATATAATTTTCTGTCGAACTTTGTATAAAATCAATCATTTCTAACTTGTGACGCGTTGCAAATTTGGACGAGTCGATGGCAATTAACCGTGACAAAATTCTGAACCTTTATTTGTAAACTTGTGCATATACGACCTTATACTTAATCCTATGCTATGCCATACTCTACTCTTCACGCAATGATGTGCTGTCATACCAACAAGAGTAACCTCGTCCTTCTTCCCGTCCGATTTCTGTCTGCCCGTATATTCAGTTACTTCTTTGGTCGTTTCTATTTGAATGTTACGTTACGTTCTCGCTCTCTTTTTTCTCTGAAATATTGGTATCCACGTGTTTCCGAGACTTAATACATTTCCACGAGAGAACAGTGGAGCACAGAAATCCTTGATCAACGGCAATACAAATAATCAAAAAAGATATACACCTGTACTGGACACCACGACTTCCGCTGTGTCACTTTGCTTCTTCCAATTACGAATTTGTTACCCGCGATAATCCTATTGTTCCTATATTGTTGTGTGCAAGAACAAAACAAAGAGAAAAAGGGAAAAAGAAAAATGTAAAGACGAGAAAGAAAAAGTAACCCTATGTCATAATAATGAAAAATAATATATTCTGATTTATTCTGGGATCACGATCAGCTCCTTTCCTGTCATTGAGCTTTGAGGAGAACATTTACTTTTGAAGGTAAGGGACTGACGTACTCGCCACTTGTTTTCTATGTGTTTTCGGTGTTACATACAAGATCCACACACCAGTAATTTTACTTTTACGAGATGACGTCCGAGTGTTGGCAGGAACGTCAAATGGAGCAAAAGAAACCGCTGCTCTCGTTACAGCTTGATTTAAACGTTGCACGATTTGTTCTAACGATACGGAAAATTATTCTGCCCGAAAGAAGGCAAAGGCCAACACTCGGTGTCTCCCATTGGTTTCTTCTATCTGGTATGATGGCACCTCACGCTACCCCCCGATCACCCTAACATCGTCCCGGATCATTCAGTTTTCCTGCGGCACTCCTGTCAGGTTCGTGCGTATGCTAGTAAACTAACGAGTCACTCGTTTCAACGAAAAGTAGAAGAGATATCGCGTGTTTAAGCTACACGAGCTCTTTTCCAACAGCACGAACCACTCGCAGAAGAAACCGTTACCACTCCCACATTTCAGACAAATCCTCATGCAGCGACTTGGGATACTTTCTAGAGTATACTAGCCTAGTAGGCGATCATAGTTGCGCGATTAAGCGAATCCACTATGTAACAATGCACTTGTTTTCTAAAGAAAAAAAAACAAAGAGAAAAAAAAAAGATATTACCCGACCACAGGCCAACCCAAATCGCTGTCCGAAGCATTCCCGGCGCTACTTACATACGCTCTCGCCACATTCTCACATTTTATTGTATATGAATCCCGCACACCTGTCAAGAACTACGTAACTAGTAATATCTTTCTTTGTAACGTCCAATTGTTATCCATATAAAACGAGGACATGGCTCCTTAACGAGCTTCGGTCAAGATCGTGGGTTGATCGAACTTTATTGGCGATCTTGGCTTCCGATGGTTTTGCTGAAACGAACCCGCGTTCTCGAGACTGTGTCGTGTAATGTACGCTTGATATAAGGCATAGAAATGGAAAGAGCTGACCAGTGTCTCGAGAACAGGGCGAAAGCCGTTGGAAATCGGGAGAGAAGCATAAAAGGAGCGAAATGAATAGACAGGCTTGTTAAAGTGGACTATGTATGTCCTATCCTCAGGAGTGGACACCAGTGGTCCGGCTCACGGGGGTGCGGTGGGTACGGGTCAGGTTAACACGGGTGGTAGCGGTACCGTCAGTGGCCAGAGCGAGGATCTCTACACACTGGAGGCCGAGATCACGGAGCTCCAGAGGGAGAACGCTCGGGTCGAATCGCAGGTGCTGCGCTTGCGCTCTGATATCACCGCCATGGAGAACCATCTGAAGCAAGGTGACAAGGTCAGTACGCTTGTACTCAGTCGGTAATCGATTATTACCGTGCGCTGATAGAGATGCAAGGGTGGCCTTCCGGTCGCCGAAAGTATAGGGTGCGGTCGAATTTGGTCAGCAATCTTACGTTTCAACCTGTTCCCTTGGGGGTGGCGACGAACAAGTATCGCGTACCGAAATCTACAATACCTTTGAACCGGCACGCGACGCGCGAAATCGAGGTCCGCGATAATTTCCGCCCAGATTGAAAGGCACCTGCACTACTTGCCGTTAATATAGATCGGAAGAGTTGCGCGGGTGTAAGCTTCCGTTGATCAGGGAGGATCTCCCTTGCATCGCCATTCGTCCGCTTAATTTCATTATTAGCGATTTAAGCGTGTACCCATTTCACGCAGCTCGACGTTTCCTAATGTACCTTCGACTTTTCCGCAGGAAACAACGTCGATTTCCCAGCGGAACAACAACCTGACCGAGTACTATCAGTCGCTGCGTGATAACATGATAACGCTGTTGGAGCACGTGCGAATACCGAACGCCCCAGGCGGACCGCAGGAGAAGATGGGCCACGAGAACTTCGACAGTTACCTGACGAAGCTGCAGACACTGTGCACCGCCGACGGTTATTGCGCGGACGAGGCGAACAGGCCGATATACGAGACGGTGAAGACCGCGCTGCAGGACTTCACGGTCCTACCGACACCCATCTGAGACCATCCTTAAAGCTCGACGATCGGACACAATGTAACGCGGACGCGTTTCGCACGGTGACTTCGTTATCGTTGTGACAATGCAAACGGAAGTAACCGTGCAGTGACAGAGAAGATCGCAATACGGTTGTCTTCACTTCAATGGACCTGCTGTGCAATGAAGGTGACGAGATTGTGCGTCGTCGAAACGAACGAGGTGGACAGACTTTCGATTCGATGGGAAGTGCGTTTAGGGTACGTTTCTCCGAAGGGGGGAGAGGATGAGGAGAGATTTGATAGAGTTTTTCATTGCGCGAATCATCGGGTAATCTGCTGGTGTACCAATTTAAAAATGGTGCTCTCCCGATCGTCGACCAGCGAAGCGTCGACGGTGAGACTTGGACACGCCAATGACGACTGTGTATAGACTGTTAGTAAATGTTATATAACGGTATCTAAGGTATCCTCTGATGATCATTCAGTGCGATCTTGAAGAACCGTGCGGACTGATGTTGCTCATAGCGATTAACTTTTGTATATATATATAATGATCTCGTAGAGTGTAAGAGTATCGTGAGGCCGGCATCGAGAACCAGACGGCCAGTCATCGTGATTGTAAATAGACGGCGGGTAAAGCATTTATATATCATTCGGCGAGGATGTTGATGTGGTTATCGAACTTAAGGTACGCGAAGGGACACGGCGGAATGTGAGGCGCAAACAAGAATCAAGAGGACAGGCTTGAACGTGTACGATTTTAGCTTAGGTGTATATCGAGAAACGTATCGCTCTTACCAGTGAATAACTGTTACTACACGTTAGGTCGTTAAACGTTTAAAGGTGCGAGAACGCGAAACGGCCGCAATGCCGCTCCCGCTGAAGCGGAGAAAACGCGAGAAATGGAGGAGACCGACGGCCACTTACTTATAAATTACTATTGCGTACTTATTGCAGCTAGATAACATTATTACTACTATCGTCACTGTTACAACCACCGAGATCATTTTTAGGACTAATCCAAACGTTATTATTATTATTGCTACCACTACTCTTACTACTGTCTGATATAGGATATAGCGTCGGTTACACCGGCGCGTTTGTATTGTCAACGAGGCTACGAAACGGCGCAACACGTTGTCCATAGTGTGTACATAGTCGACAGAGAGATTTAAGAATATTATACGAGCGTCCGGGGAGAAGTCGTCGCACCGCTTGGCCAGTTGCGCGTCAGGTGATCAACGAGGGAGGACTCTGCTCGGGGAATCTTAAAATATAGTAAGAACGGTGCGGACGCACGAGGAGGCGGCGCGCGTAACGCGTTGCCCGTCGTTTTGTCAAAATGTCAATCGTGAAACACGGTGTATTTATCGAATTTCCAGGCGGTTAAGGGTGTGCCGAGGATCGACGCGCCGCGCGGTACCCCGGGACGAACCTCGATGCTCGTCCCTCGTCGTACACGCGTGTCGCGAATCGTCGATCGATCGAGTCGGGGGCGAGGTGAGCTCGTTCGTTTGTGCAATAGCTTCGAAACGTTCTTCGTTCGTTTCTTTCGTTAAATAAATTTATTAGGGCGAACGGACGCGTGCGTTCCGCGTCACGCACGCGTCCTTGCAAATTGTTACGATTTTCGTTGGTGCATTTGATGCCGCTCTACTTCGCAAGTTTGGCGTCTTTAATGAGTAACGAGATACGCGCGGACAAAGTGTGTAAATATCGACGAGTTACCCCGCGTGTATTGCGAAGCAACGAATACTCTCTGCCTCCCGAAAGCTTCGCGGTCGGCGTTTCTGACAGTGCGCATCGTCGAATCGACTGAGGAGCGGCTACGGCCGATTTCTGTAGCATAAATACGTATACGAGGAAACGATTAATGGAGGAAGTCAAGGGACAACCGGGCAACTAACTCGACAGAGAATCTGGGTATTGCGAAATGATCAAAGGGGGCGGAGATGTTTTGCGTGCGACGCGAATATTATTTTACAGACTGATCTGATTTCGTCATAGCAGAACGAGACAATGTATATAGAACGGAAGGGGGCGAGATTACGAGAGTCAGACTACGAGAGAACGAGAGATACCTTTGGAAAAGGAATCATACTTTAACCAAACACCGTGTAGTGAGAGTAATAATAAATTAAAAAGTATAGCGATAGTCGGCCGGCGATTACGATTAATCTCGACGTTATCATTATTATTGTCATTGTCATCATCATTACGATATAATTACCATCGTCGCTGTGATTAGATCTATTTTTTTGCTCAACACAAATCGAACACAGTTGGCGGGAGGACGGACAAACCGGATATTTACGAACAGCATGCGGACGTTCTTCCCGAGGGTTACCATTCTGACGGTATTATTGCTATTATTGTCATTATTACAACTATTGTCGTTACGTTCTCCTCATTATTATGATTATTATTGTTGCCGTTGATAAAGTTGTACGAATATATAAGTTCAATGACATGCTTTAAGTAAGTATAAATGTTACTCCGATTGAATAAAGGGTATTTATCGATGAAACCTTCGTTGCCTTTTTATTCGACGACGCTGGACGAACTAATACGTAGGACGAACAGTGTCTCGTTTGTACAAATTTTCTATTATCCCAGTAATATTTATCAACTGAGTTCCATCAACGTCGCGACGTTCGCATAGAATCGTATTCTCAAATTTACCCGCGGGAAGCCGCAAAGGGAATTGGTTAAGAGAAGAAACTCCGTATTAAAAGTCACGTATCTCTATATTTTCATTTTCATTATAAAAAAAAAAGAGTCTTGTTTCACAAAGCAACGTCGTACTCGGCATAATGACGTGTCATATAATACCTGCATCATCGTATATATATCACAATAAAATGGACGTGCGAATGAACTTCGCATGTGGTATGTACACCGTGTAAAATGACAATCATCGAAATCATATGGCAAGCAAAAGTATGTCTTCTAATAAGCCGGTCGATTGTCTAAGCGATTAATCTCGGAACGAGCGGAATTCCGATGTTTGTTTCGTTTGGTTTAAGACTCTCACTATTCTTCCTTGCCTCGCGTGCTCCCTTTCTCCGTCATTTATGAAATACTTCAATTGTAGCAAGCGCTGTCTATCGTGACGACGGGAAACACGTTTCGGCAGAACACGTAGATGGAACCGCACGAATTGACACTGGTGTATCGACGATTCGTGTTTGGCATTTTAGACTCGCCCTAAATTAGCCACGCGAAATCGCGACAGTCGTGTCCGTGCATGTTCATCGGCGAGTCCGTAATTCCTTTTTTAATTTTCAAGAATTTCGGAGTTTTTTTCTCATTTCGTAGAGTCGTGAGTATTTCGTGCACGCACTCGGGCTCACGTTTCTCTGTACGACACGCTTCGAGGAAGGCGAAATGTTCGCCACGGTTCCATTGGCCCTCTCAGCTTCGTCGTCCTCTTGCCACTCGCAAGACACGACAATTCGCTGTACGTTTCCTATTCCTGGAATACATCGATCAACGTAACACCCAGTTCGATACGTTCTATCGTCGATTCTTGCTTGGTTCGCGTCGTTGTCCTGTTTCAGTGATAAAAGCGAACTCCTGTACGGAGGACCGCCCTTCTGGTTCTTTGAACACAAATCTTTTTAGTCTACGTAAACGAGGTCCAGTGGTGCGACGCGACGACACAATCGTACATGGTTCGTCGTACATTGCCGTTCGGATGCTCTTCTATCATCGGCATGCCGCGAACGATGGATCCCTTTCAATCCCTTTGTACTTGCTTCTTAAATATTGCAATAAACTGGACCTCCAGCACGCTGCAAGCCTCTTTTATTGCGACCATGATTGCCGACGTGAATGCCTTCACCTGAAACGTAAGGAGAACACGTCAGAAGTGTATCACAACGAGAGCTCATTAAACAATTTTCGTTTCGAGGAATTCACGACTGTTACACCGAATCCGATAAAAGCTTCTGCGTCGAGAAACGGGGACGGCTCTTCGCGTTAAGCCGTGACGTCGATGAGCAAGTTTTATAGAACGAATGGTAACGTCATTTAGAGCAAACCGAGAAGCGGTGTCGCGTCACGGTTCATTCTACTTGTACGGTACTCGGCGGCTTCGATTTACCCCTACCCTCTGTTTCCAGAACGGGGCCAGGCCGCGCAATTCTCACGAACGAGTTACGAGCGGAACCGTAAGTCGAGCATCGTTCCTTTTATACTTCCGCCACCAAGAATCCACCTAGGTCGCCGCCAGAAGCGAGCCGACTTTTCATTCAAGGGACAGCTAGGGTGGCTGCGAGTGATATTTACCTGGCGTATGGCGGAGGCGGTGACGGCGCCGGATCCCTAGAAAGTATCTCCACTGTCCTAGGAACCATGTTATGCACCGCTGGTAACGACAACGCGTTGCTATTGTTCGGCCTAAGTAAGTGACTAGGATCTAGCTTGATGGCGTCATCGTAGCTAGGTGGCGCGTCCGTGACCGTCTCGTAGTCTGGCGGCTTCTGTCTGGAACCACTAGCTGGTTCCTCAATGGAAATTACGTGAATCGGATCGTCGATCTGTAAAGAGCAATGCAATTATTCGAATTGTGCGTCGAATTTAGCGAATGAACGAAAATGTTAGATGTAAATGTGGTACGGACGAAACGACCCGTGGAGAACAAAGTTCGTAGCGATTCTTTTATATTTCGAGCGTCGAATCCTGTATTTCCGCCAGTTTCGAATTACCACTTTGTGCGAAACGACTTTTTATCGACCAACCGCTTTACGATCGCGTTATAAGCACAACCTCAAGGATATTAACCCCGAAATGGTTATTCTTCTATATATAACGCGGCTCGTCTATAGATATCCACCTACGTGTTCGCCTCGACACTCTTTAGAAACTTTATAGCTGGTCGGATCTAAGTCACGAAAGGGCGCCCGTTTACCGCGTAGTTACGTACGGTGGATACTGAATAGGATGAAAATAGCGCCGGTTATTCGAGGCTATAAAGAAAGCTTCGTGGAAAATTGCATAATCATTTGGTCGGGCTAAAGCGCAAGGTGAATGACTGAACGTGTCGCTGATTCACCATCACCAAAACCGTTCGTTTTCGCCCGGTCTGAGTGTTGGCGAGCAACGTTCGCGGAATCGAAGTTCTGCAACGTTGGCGTCAGTCGTTTGCTCGCTGATGGTTCGCGTTGCCGGCAAGTTTGTTTGCAACTCATTTTTTATATCGATTGCGGAACAGAAATGACCTTAAGAATGTTTCGTATCATTGTGAATCCCTCAAACGGTGAGGACTAACTTTGAAACGACACACCGAGCGTTACACAACGATGTACATACATCGAAACAATAATTAATGGCACGAATCGTACGATTTAATCGGGCTCGAATGACAAGCGTTTTGATGTATAATAGAAAGGTTTAATTATTAGTTTTGTTAATTGAAAAATCTATTTAATTATTCTATGTATTATACTGTTACTGTTCGTGCGACAACATCTGCGGAACCTACAGCGTCGGATTATTGGAAAAACGTGGATTACAGCAGCATAATTTCACGAGACACATATTGCACGAAGAAAATAATTATTGATAGGAAGATAAAGGGAGAATTAATACCTATCCGTAAATACGCGTAGTACCATCGCGTGCATGCCAATCGCTGCTCTGACACGCTAGACTAATCGAAGGATGGCCGTCGATAAATATAGATACGAGCTTCCGGGTGAATATCCTTACAGCAGTAGATAAGTACAAACTCTAACTACCAGCGACCTCCTTTATACATCGAGCCGCGGACGGACCTTTGCGTTTCTATTGTTTCCCTGCGTGCAGTGGAAAGAGGAGCAGCCACTATTCTAAGCCACGCGATTATATTACGCCTACATACCTTTTTACAGGCGATACGAGAGAGAGAGGAAAAAATGAGGAGGACGAGGGCGTAGAAACGGGGACAACTTTCGAGTGCAAATTTTTGCATAACCACGATTCAATGCAACGAAGACAATGACTCGGCCAGGGCAACGGGGGGATGTGAGAGGGGGAGGGGGCATCGCGGACAGATACGTGATAAAATCACAGGAAGACGAGACAGGGCATGCGATAAAAACCTTCCGCGGGACGACGATCAGATGGTTCCAGGAATTTCCGTGATTCCCGTGGGAAAAATGCGATTGCATGTGCGACGTCCGTCATAGTTATTTTAACGAGCTTCCTTTTGTGCCCAGCTTATACGAACTTTTTTGCGTTTATAATGTACTGGTTCAAGAATTTCGCTTGGCCACGAGACGAGCCAACTTTAAATGTAATACGTGCCGCGTACTCGGATTCAATCTCTCGGAGGTAAATTAATATTGCTACTTTCTACGACCGACGGATTTAAGTTCGACTTCGCCGCTCGCATCGAGCTCATTAAGCCCCGGTGCATTCTATAATTGATTCGGTGCTTCTACGTATTGCCGTTGCGGTTGGCGAACGATAAACTTCGACGCATATCTGTTACGCTAATGCCAAGTTCTTGCCTGCCCTTCGATCCACGTATCTTTAAATAATCCCTGGAAGAATGATTCGCGTCCCTAACTTGACGAAATATTTTCGTGCCGTTGGAACGGGGCTAAATAAACGGCGGAGTACATCGATTTCGACGCCCCGATATTCCCCCAACAGAGCCCTAAGCGTCACATATAAATTTTCACTCTCGACGAGGCTGGCCTGTGCCAAGAGTTCATGACAATTAACGTCGATTTACGAAACGACACGTGGCGTGTGTTAACTATCACGGTTTTAGGGGCTACCGAACGATTTATGGAGCGAGGAAAGGCCGCGGCAACGATTCCGATTGAAGTGTATTATTTTTATCCCGAGGCTCGGTTATAAACGCCGGTAATTGCGGCCCGGTTGTATACCATTACTAGAGCTACCTATGCGGACGACCGATCCCCTGTGTATAATAGGGGGTTGACCCGGATCGATTCGAAAACGCCGCAATCTCCGGGGGGCCCGAGTCAAGAGCAATATTTCCGAACCTTTAAAGAGAGGCGAATATTTGCCGGTGTGCAAATTGAACGGACGACAGACAGAGGCGAAGCCTTTGACGCGTGAAATGGAACCGAGGAGTTTAATTGTTCTTTCGTCGGTTGCTAATTATAGACAGCAGTCACCGGGTTTGATAATCGTTCCGAGTGGAAAACTTTGGCCAATTTCCCTTTCAAACGTTTCGAACGTAACCGTGCAATGTGAACGTTCAAATGTTCTCGATGCTGTTCGACTTCTATTTGGATTTAGTATCTCGCAAAAATCTGCTACATATTAAAATATTATTCATAAATGTGTAAAAACAAGTCGCGCAATGCACCAAGATAAATTGTCACCAATAAAGATTTTGATAAATAGAAAAATTCTTATAGCGCAATAGCATCTTTAATCAAACCAATCTGTCTTCGATTAATCCGTGAAAATACACATGCCTCGCTAAACGATCTTTTAAAACTGTTTTCAATTTCTCCGTACAATGAACCTATCTGCCAGACCAGTCTGGCGTTGCTTATTAAGAACAAAAAAAAAATGTATTGCTGTATTGGCTTAGAAAAAATGAAGACTTACCTGGGCTGTGATCGGATGATTTGTGTGTTGTGTGTGCATGGTTGCCCTACTTGGCGGTGCGTGTAGCCAACAACACATTGCGGCACATATGAGAAGAGCGCCTGCGATTATGCAAGCAACACCAACATATCGTACCGGTTCGACGTAGTTTTCTGCGAGGCCTAACCAGTTTATCAATGCCCCGACGCAAAGGAGAACCATCCCGTACCTGTACGGACGCTGCGAACGCCTCGACTCCTCCAAGGACATTGCTGAAATCGCAGAGAGAGAGAGAGATCTGATACGTGACTGTTCATTTTGCGTTTGTCCATTTGATGTAATACAGTTTTCAGTTTCGAAAGGGCGGAGTGCAGAGGAACGAGACAGGGAAAGGAACTACTTTCAGGGGAAGTTGATATTGCCGAATGAATTTTTCCGGGGACGTTAATCCAGCACTTGCACAAAGACGTTCAACGCTAACTTTATCGCGAAGGGGCAAAAGTTTTACCTGTTGTTAGAACGTAGGGGGGGAGGACCATGCTCGAGCCCGTTAGCCCTTTACCTCGGGGTAGAATTATTAAATAAGTGGGGAGCTTTCTAATGCAGACACAGGCCTTTAGACATATTCAAGGTTTATTTTTAGATAAGTTTCCACTTCCGTGTCTTGATTAAATTGACATGTGACGTATCCACGCGTACGAAGAGCACAGTCTACTTGGGGCTTTCGCCAATTTTAGAAAATCGTGCTATATATAACTGCAGTAAGAATATTGCCATCTACCTTATTTCTAGATATACGGTATTGATCTGTCTGATACGCGTTGCCATGTGGAAAGAACTCTGAACTTCGCCTTTATGTTGCTCGCGACACGTTAGGTACAAGTCATGGGAGCACAGTATTTTTTAACCGGACGCATATACGCCCGTTCTTTATCTCTCTTTATCTTTTACAATTCCTGATAAAGGAATTTAAATACATCAGCATTGGAAAATATAATAACTTCGCGTCTATTCTTAGAACAGCAGAATTTATATCTTAACAAATTTGTATATTATGCAAGCACAGGGAAGGGAAATTAGTTCGAAGAGTATTTTTCAAGAACCGTAGAACTGGCTTTTATTTAAAACTCTCGTGTTCTCGTAAATGAAAAGTACTGATAATTTCGACTTAAAGGAACTACGAATCAAACACGCATACTTGTTTAAATGTACGCAACTTTTGTGAAAGCTAATCGCCATTCCGACATCAAAGTGTAGCTCGATTAACGTAAGCGGTGCTGGGGTTACTGTCGCGTCCACATTTTCGACAGGTAAAAACGACGAAATTCATTGAACGAAGTGGGTCAAACCTATAAAGCAAATCCCCTGTTCAGCCCCATCAAATAAGTGACGCAGAATAAAATCGGCAATTACTCAAACGATAAATTATGAATCCCGTGAAAAAACAGCAACCATTCCAGGAGACATTTATTTCCGCCGCAAGAGGGTTTATGATTGCCACGTATAGTTGTGGCATACAAAATATCGACGACCGTAATGGTGGTCAAGTGGCCACCATTTGATGAACCTGAAATACAACCTTTTAAATATCTCCCCTTATTTATTTACATTATTTATTGACTTGTTACGGTATCCACGAATAAATCAATGAAAGAACAAAATTTATAGCAACTTATATACTTTGATGCTTGTACCCAAATAAAGGAAATTGCGAGTTAATTACGCTTAGCGTTTAAACAAATGTCGAAGTTTGTTGAACATGAGTGACGCCTAAAGCAATCGACGCAAAGGGCTAACATACACAGAGGAATATAAATCGATCGACGGGTGCGTTTGTTTTCAGTGCTAAAGAAATCTGCCCGCACCGAGTAAAAGTCTATAAATATTCTTCGGTTATGAGAAAGAGAAGTAGGCTACACAAGAATGAATATACCGCCAAGGTAGGCCACCGCGGCACCGGCAATTGCTAGATCGATGTCTGTTAGTCCTTTGTCCCATCGTACTCTATTTTAGAAGTAAGAAGCGATACAATATTAACGTGCCCGTTTCGCTGATACGTCTATGGAATACGTCTAACGATGGAAAACCGAATGATGTCCTGTAATGGGCTAAGGTGATGTTAGTTCACGTGGAACAAGAAATACGTACGCGTACTCACGAATAACTGAAGTAAAAATAGCCTCGACAGCGTGTGGGTACTAAGAATTTCATAAAAAGTTTAGTACCGCGAACGAAGGGACACCTAACACGCACTGTTCCGATAATTAGATCGATTAAATTTCCGATTGTCGGCCGGAAAATGAATATTGTCACGAACTTCACTGGTTTGACGTGCAGTTAAATTGACAAATGTAATATACATGGAATACCTTGATATTTCAGAGGTGTATTTCATTGTCATTCTAGAGATGAATAAAGCCGAATGAATATAAATGAAAATTCCCATTGAAGAATTTACCGTTTAACTCGTCCATATCCTAATATGACACTCGGACACAAGACGAATTCGTACTTCGATATGCGTCACACTTCCCTAACGACTAAACGACGGCCGTGGCTATCCGCGGTATGAAGAGTTACGTCTTTATTCCGTAGGATTGCATCTGATAACGGGACAGAAATCATAAAGATAAGGTGCAGTATTTTTGAACAGTATCACAGGCTCGTCATAAATAAGTTTACACCCAAATACATAGGTAACAGACAATCAAGACGCTTTCTTTCTTCGCCTATTCCAATGGCCTTACTTCCATCGTTGTGCGCGTCGTCATTGCGCCCAGATTTTAACATTCGCAGTATTGAACGTACGCAATTGATTTCATTTCGCATGGGCGCCTGAAGAGATAAGCACGGACGGAAACTAAATCTTGGAAGAAATACATATATGTATGTGTACTTCCGACGCATTACGTTACAGGTGCGTAGCAGTTATATAAATAAAGAGTGCCATTATGGTATGGATCGCAGCTTTTCTTTAATATAGAAGTGATGGCAAACCGCGATTTGATGACATTCTCGATGCGAAAAGTAAATCAAATGATAATTCTTTGATACTTTGATAATCACTATAGTGGACTATATGAAACACGAATGAATTCGTATTCTTATATCGAATGGAATAAAATACTAATTTCCGACACGGGCAAAACTTACCCCACGCTTTAAAACGTTGAAACATCTTGTAAGACGTTTTCCAAAAATGCATCTTGACTTTTGTCAACAAACATAACGACAAAACATAAAAAGTAGCTTTTCGACGGAACATCGGCGAAAGATCTGCACAAATAAAAGATGCGCGTTGAGCAGTTGTAATTTCAGGACAAACAAAATGCATTTAAGGAGCAGCTAAAAATAGAGCTTATCTAATTTGGCCGGTTTATTCCGCTACTTGCACCATTATGGTAGTTTCACTTGCGTAATTATGAAAATATATCGCGTTAATAGCTTGGCGATAAACGCCGTATAAAAAAACTCGATCCGCGCAGATAAAGCAAAAATCATTCCGCTTGTTTTAACAACCGTTAGTGCATGCTTCCTCAAATTAATGAATATCAATTAACGTTACCACTAATAACACGTTAGAAGTTAGAATAACACGCATAATTTATGTATAGCCTGCCGGTTACACTTGCAATAAGTTTCTAGGACATCGGTAAGCTGTTGCCGCTTCTAATTGTTTGGCCTTTCGGTGAATATTTTATGAGAGTACCGTGCCCGTCCCGTTTTATTCCAGTTCAATAATGCTGCAATGTATGCTTATACCGGAGAACATTCTTATCCTGTAACTGTACACATGGTGTATTGTTCGAATTCAGTATACGTGTGAATGTATCCAACAGTAGAATCGGCCCGTACTCGCCAGACAAGCGTCCCGCCACGTTATCTCCGCTGTCCCTGCGCGTATCATGGTGGAGTTGTGCAGTTATTTTGTACACCGCACGCTTCATGACGTGTTTGCGTTCGAAAAAAGATATTAATCTCGGTAATTCGTCTTAATGCACAGAGATGAAACATCGTGATTTAAGCGCGCACAGATTAACAAGCAATGTCGCGAGATGCTATCCCGAGTAGAACGCTTAAAAAAATTTATTCTTTAATCCTTACACTTTCGGGTTTTCGTATTTCTCATTTTTTTCCCGTTTAAGTGGCCCGAAAATTAATGCGTTGATAAAGAAACCAGAGTTCGGAATTTGCCGTTCTACCCATGGCCGGTGCATTACGTTTGAACATATGGAAAGATATTAACATTCCGTGACACATCGATATTACTGGTTCCTTGATAACACGCTTGAGCCAACTTTAAAATTCGAATAGTAATATCGAGGGCCATACTGTCGCAGGCGAGCAGCCATATTAAATGAGTGAATAATTGTGCAGTAAATTGTTATGCGGCAAATCTAGAAAGCAGACTAAGGTAAATCGAAACGGTACATGAAGTTCGGTTTCCAGCCCTTATCAACTTGAAAGGCAAAAAAATTAAGGCACTCCCCCTAACGATAGTCTTATCAGGAAGTTGCGAAGAAAGCTTGAAAGTGTATCCTAATCTAATTGTAAGATAACACTTGTAAGAAGTTACGTGTAAACATTTGCTTATCTTGAGTGATCTATCATCGTACAGCTATCATACTAGTATCTTCCATTTCACGAGCTGTCGCGTTATCAGCTACATCCGAAAACGGAAACATGTCGCTACGAATGAATCTAAATTCTAAATGAATCCGGCCGATACGCATCGCGAAGTTTGCGAAAATTGAAATATCCCGTTCCGATAGTATCGGTATTCTTAATTACTTTCAATTATATAATACAGTTTAACTTTGAACTGTACAATGTGTACGACACCCCCGCGCACAAAATATAATCGCCGCCGCGTTATGACAAACGTTGTGGTGCAACAGTATGAAAAAAGTATAGGGTACAAACATTTGTAAATCGTGCATGGTAGCCGCAGTAAACATAGGAACAATGCTTATGTTATTTTAGGAGGCCGTCCGATCCTAGAAGTGTTGCGAACTGATCAGATTACGGTGTAGCATTAAATTACAGCTTACAGTTAAATTACAGTTGACAGCAAAACAATGGCCCGGCGCTGCAACAGCCGCGGTGGCAGATAAAAGCTCGAGTAATTGTGCAATGTACAAGTTACCGTGATAGATTGAAATGAATGAAGCGCGTTTATAGTTAGGACGGTCGTACATAGCGTTTGAGTAGTTTTAATAGGAAATAGAATAGAATTCAGCTTAAATGAAATTAATAAACCTGAATGAATTGTAATTTATAATATACTATAGGTATCTTGAATTAATTGAAATGCGAAACGATGATTTCGATGAAAGAAACATTACTATGCAAACGAATTCATGCGAAGAACAGCATAGCAATAGTTTGATTGCATCTAAATCACTAGGCTTCTCATCTTTCTTCCCAATTACTGTCCTTTAAAAAGTTACCATGAATCATAGGAAGATTATTTATGATTGATGATCGTCCTCGATTATAGAGTATCCTAACTGTTCGCTTTATGTCGTTAGATGGATAGAAGAATGCGCGATTTTCATCATTGAAGGAACGAAGTGGCACGCAATGATACACGTGCCACGCAGGAAATGTAATTCCCAGCGAGAGAAACGTGAGTAAAATGCAACACTATACGAACCGAATTGACGTCCGTCTGCATCGACATCTCTAACACTTAAATATTTGCGTTGCGGTAACATGTTTGCGTGTATTATATCGGTGAATTCAATCAAACAGAATTCAATCTCTTCCACCCGGATTGATAGCTCATTCCTTCCACTCTAATTTCTTAATGCGAAACGATGCAAACGTGAAATCGAATTAATCGCGTAATACAGTAGCAACAGAAAATATGCAGAATTTTGATTCCAGACGCAGGCTTCCAGGTTTCAAATGGCACACAAGCCAATCCCGTGGATCGAGAAAAAATTTCCACATACCTCCTACGATCGCAGCGTGGTTGGCGACGCATTTTGTGCTGACAAGATTAATGTAAACCTTGGATTATTACACTGACAATCGGAGTGCAATCGAAGAGGCATAATCAATTTCGGATCTGAATTTGCGGGATCGTCGCCGATACAGGAGATACAGAAAAATTGTGCAAAAGACTAACGCGGAAGGCACACCGATCGCTTCGTCCTCGTTGTATTCAGAACTGAACTGATCCAAGCGAACGTTGTTTCGGGAGTCTCGCCTTCGCGGGTACAAGTGTTTTTCACATGGAAAAACAAAGTAGTTAGTACCCTTCGTTTCGGGGAAATGCAACAACAATATTTTCGCCCGAAACTCGACGATCCGTTACGTTGGGGGAGGGTTAATTAACGTCTCGTATAACAACATTCTGCATCGGAGGCGGCATTTGCATTTTAATTAAATCCGACTTCGATCATTTATGATTCCCCGCTTGCACAGTTCAGATGCATGTTTCAGGTTCCACGTCTTCCCCAATAATTGTTTCCTCGATAAACGCACGAGAAATTTACAAACAGAATGATTATAATTACAGAACTGTACAAATACTAAGATAAAAATGAAACCAACTATCGATACGCGCCCATCGAATTCACGCATCTTACTGTTCAAATTTCCTACTTCATTCTCCTTGATCTTCCTGCAATCGAATCACTATTCCCAAAAACAGTCGAGGCACAGTTATACGTACGAGTGCGTCCTATACAATCGATCGCCGTGCACAATCGCCAACGCGATCCTTCGCCTCGTTCTGTTCTTTCGGCGAAGTACGCCATCGTGTTCGCATTCGCGATAAAGCTCGCGAGCCGATGGAATTATATTTTCAAGTGGACGGCCAGAAACGCTGAAACACCCACGCGAGCAGCAGTTTAGCGTCGGCAAGACGAGCGAGAAAAATTTTCTCTTCCTTCCATCGGAGCGGTTTCAACGAATTTCCCGAACGAAAGAAACGATCTGCCTGGGATTCCTCGCGAGGAACGAGCGATCGCGTGCGGTGTCGCGGGCACGTGGCGGTTTAACACTCCTATATATTTAATTCTCGCGGCAACCCCTTATAAATTATGCATATAACGTCGGTTTCCATGCACGGATCAGCATTTTCGACCGGCAAACTGTTGATCGTTGCGTCAACGTCGTTGCAACTGTTACATGGTTACCGGCCGGTTACATGGCTTAACCTTCACCCAATTTCGCACCTTGCGCCACGAGCCCCGCTTTAATGGAAGAAAAGTAAACGATCGGAGTCGTTCCCCGCTAAGCTGGAAAGGTAATGGGCCATTTAAACTGCAGCGAGATTGATGTCCGTCTCCGTTCAGATCGATGGAATGGATCTCGATGATCGATTCGAAACGGACGTTGCGTTATTCCTTATCACCCGAATGGCGCTACAAAATTGTTTTTGACCCCTCGATTTATGATAACGCGCGACAGTCGAGTCACAAGTTGCGTGGCGCAGTCGAAACGAACGAGTGCAACTCGGTGCACAGGATAAGATCCGGGGACGAAAAATATGAGTGTGACTCGTGGTATTTCTTGGCGTTACCTAGAGTCGTTGCGAATCGGCAAATCTGCGAGTGGCCCAACGCAGAAACTAAGTGGTAGGAACATTGCACCTGCTGTAATGGGAAGAATCGTGAAACAAACGATGACAGCAGGTGCATTGCATTCGTAATGGAGTTCTGTACATTTGGAAGTTTTCATTTAGCAGCGGTCTAATATTGTTAATCGTAGTTTCGTTCTATGGCAGCAACCTTGGTACAACATGTTGGTCCTGCATTCTTCATGTTCCGCTGACGTCAACACGAGGTACAAACCTATGCAATTATCCACTGCTTTATCAGTGCATTCGTGTGGGCAATCGTAGGTTATTTCACATTCCGCATTCTCGCGAATACACTTGTTGCTGTTCATGATTGTAATTAGTAATATCTGCATACTTCAAGATTTTATTTCGATGTGAGCAATGAAATTTCGCGTGATAATAAACTGGGGAAATCGTGACTCTCTCTCAAATATTGATACAAATATTTAAAAACTTATATTATTGCAAAATCTTATGCACGTGTATCAACCTCGAGTTTTACATGCGCCTTATCTTGTCCTGTTTATCATACCGAAACGTGAACAGTCTTCCCGAAGATAACAAGCTCGAATTTGGAACCAACGTGTACCGCGGCGATGTACAAAATATTACACCGTACAAAGCACTCGGAGTGTAACATAAAGAAAGTAAAAACTCCATATAAAAGCGATTCGAAGACACTATAAAAATCCTTCCCGATGATAGCCGTGCAAGCAGAACGCCTCTTCGATTACTTGAGTATCTCTTTATCCTCGCATCGTGAGTGCAGGGAACCCCGTGTACTCTACACTGTTCACCATGTCAAGCAGTTTGTCACCAATAGTCACACGTCGTTACAGTATTGTCTCGGAGCTTACGGCAGGGGTCATGCGCCTAATCGCGCAACAAGAGGCACCCTCGAAACGCATCGAACAAAAAATTGATCATATATGTACCAAGAACAAAAATCGGCAATTAAATCCGCTCGTTGTAATTGAAAATGTAACTACAATCATATCTGCATCGCATTCAACGAGCGGAATTTAAATGCTCAGTCGTACTACGTGAGCTTGCAATTAGACAAAGTGAAGCTCGATGTATCAATCAATTGTCGGCTTTTATAAATGATTTACGGTCCGCGGCACGATATTATGCAGGCGAACAAAAGGGAGTTAGAGGAATATTATATGGACACATATGTCGCTTGCGATGGACAACGAGTTTGCGTTACTGATACCGCGGGAATTATCACCGCCACATAGACTCAACATAAACAGTCAAGCCAAGATGGCAATGTTCGCGTTTCGCATTTTGAGCCACGCGTTTCGCGGCGAATCGAAAGAGATTCGTATATAGCCAGAACGATAGACGTATTTGTAACAGTGTCGCATTGGAATGTAATAAGTGTTAACGTGCAACATTTTGCGGTGTACGTTGTAGTAATTTAATCATTTGTTATACAACATTTTATTAATTAGTTTTTAATTAGTGCCTTTGCCCGCACGCTTCATTGGCGCAGTACGAAACGTAACACGTAATCGCATTTTTGTAAACTGGCGCATTAATCAAAATAAGTGGAAAATTACAAATTTCAAACGATTCCGAATCGATCATAACTGGGCTATCAGGTAATACTTATCATTACGCTTGATTTATGATGCCCCGAAGCTGATACAACGCTGTTGACGCCTTATTGAGTGATCATGCCAATTGAACGGACGAGTCTTTAATTATTTTAAACGGCGATTGTACACGTGAAATCTCTGGTGAACAGCTCATACCGTGATTGAATGACAAATTTCATCATTACTTCTGTTTCGAGTAAAATAGCGTAATTCTTCTGTATACTGTCAATGGAATTAGACAATTACAAAAATTCGAATGAAATGCGGTGACTTCTGTCGTAAACAACTTCAGTGACGGTCATAGCGCGAAACTTAATGGCCTTATTCACGTTTTATTAACAACCGGGGTGAAAACATTATTTAAATCGGTCACTGGGGAATAATCTGTTTCAGGTGGATTCAACGCCGCACCGGGTGAATAAAACGCGTTTCAATGATAATCTTGCGCTCAGGTATGCATATTTCCTTGGCCGCTTTAAACATCGTACTAAACCATTTTGTTGAAAGTGGTGCTCGTTTGGTTAATGGATATAAATGCTCAGGAATGCTTTTCACGCGAATAAATAAAAACAAGGGATGAAATAATCACGAATGCCAAGACAGGTATAAAGACATTTGGGAAGGAAAATATTTATTTGCGTGTGCATATTCACAACTACTATGCAAATATAACATGACAATCCTTCCACTAATATTCAATCCGGTTTCGTTACAATTACCTGAATGATATAGAGTTCCAGTCGACATTATATTAACAAATATTGATCAGAAACACGTACTGTGTTTAATGTTCGAAGACATTAGATTGTTACAATTCTTTTCACTTTTAAATACAGCTGTCCACGAGATACACCCGAAGCAACTATCTAAAACGTCGTTAATCATCGGCGAAGAAAGGCAAGAGCTCGTGGTCCCAGTGTTTTCCCTTTTGTCATTCGGTATCAGAGAAGATTTTTCCACAATTTATGTGACTGCTTAATTATTATACATGAATATTGCTAATGCGCCTGGAATGGCGCATAAAAATATCGCAAACGCTATACATGGTGATATAATCGACACGAACTTCCCGACCTTGGACCTACAGATACCGAAATTGATTGGACAAGGTTCGTAAACGAAGGCTGCCTCTTGAAACGAAAGTGTTGGCTTTGAAACGAATCTTACAATTAGTTGCCGAGGTTACGGAATTCGGTGTAATTGTACAATCGATCCAAGACCCCCTTTTCAACTTGTTCGATCTGTCCAGGGCGAACATCGGCAATCAAGATCATTGAACCTGTTCAGTCGGATAGAGTCTAAAGTGAACACCGACGTGTCTAAGAGTAGACGATTTTAATATTTTAATTTCACATTTACTCAGATAGTGAACACGGTAAATGTAATTAGCGTAAGTCAGTTACTGTTCCCCTCGTATTTCGTATTTACGTTGTAACTGTGATTACGTTTCACACGACCTATGCTTATACACCATAATTTCCTGAAGGCCCATAGAACATTAAAACCTGAGACATCCTGCACAAACACGAGTAACAGACACGCTAGCAATATTTAGTACCAAATAAATATTATATTAGACCAGCGAGCCATCCCATCGGATTAAACGAAGATAGTGGACAAGTGTTCCAAAACTCTTGTACCCATAAGGATTTAAAATTAGATACAATACACGCTTCGTTCGAGGAAATTTTACATTCGTGGAATCTGGAGCACGAACGAGGAAAAAGTTTGGTGAAACTGCGTGCCGGTAGTTCTACACGAGGAAGTTTCGATTAAAGACGTATAACAGATTGCCCAAGTCACTGCTAACCCTTTATATCAAGCGATCTGATGCTGCGTTACAGGAATTGTGAAATAACGAATGGCCTCACGCAATTCTGAGTCGTCCGCGGCTCATTCTCACCTATACGCACAATCTTGCGTCTCAGTGTTCATAACTCCAAGGTTAAACACTAGAAAATTAATATGGAATCACGAAGTGCATAATGAGTGCAGCTTAAAATTTGCCACCTCACTAATAATTGAAGTGATAATATTTCTTTAGGGCAAGCTCATGGCGAAGCAGAAAATGAATTAGTAGCTGTAGAACCGTTAGGCACGTTTCCGTATTCTAATCAAATCGTTAAAAGGATTCCTCGCTAAACGTCGGAGCTGTGTGTCAACTTGTTGTTAATTAAATTATCGTAGAGACTCTAATTTCCGGCTGCTATTTTGTGCCACGAAGCGTGGCGCGTGATTAGTCGCTGACGATAAGATGAAATTCGCTGCTGTTGGTCGTTTCTTATAAGAATTTCGGAACAACGACGAGTTATTTATTAAATAATCCGCTATTGTAGTTTTAAAATGGTCTCAGATTATTGTGAGTATAAAGTGGTGTCGTATCTTTTCAGAATAAACTTTATCTATATTCAGATATCAACGGTGGTTCATAGGCACGTAGGTACCTATGAAATCCTTAAAAACTGATTGAAGAGTTTCAATTAAACTAACTCGAAACATTTCTTTAACGCAACGAAAATTTTCACGTGGACAATTCGCTTAGGCGAAAAGCTAATTTTCCTAAACATTTAGGAAGCGTACACGAGCTAATAACCTATTGTATTGCGCCGTGGTGTTTCTCATGTTTCCAAGGTGTAATTACGATTAAGAATATGTAAACACGTTGTGTGACATTCCTGTTCGAATTTCTGAGGAAAACAAGCCTGTAACTATCCCATGGATCCCATACAAAACTATTACTGGTACTTAAATACCAATGGCAACGGTACGTTTAGAAATATAATAACACGATAGAGGTTAATTAGCAACGATTCTTTTCATATTACCTTCATTATATAACAAAGATACAGTTCAAATTGTTAGGTATACAGACACGAACACTTCGATATTTCCATGGAACACGTTGATCAAAAGGCAAAATAAAATAAAGAAACGAATTTCGTTCAACGCTAATAACTCTAGAATTTGGAATCTAAAGATAATACTAAATTATATTATAATACAATTTAACTACATGTAATATAAATAATTTATAATCCAACTCATTTCTAAAAGAGAATTGTACCGTTTAATCGCGTCAATCTTATATTGTTTAATCGCCAGATACACCTTGCGATTACATATTTGACGTACTTCGGAAGTATCGGAATTGCCATCAATTCCGGTTAACTGATATCAACGAAATCTCCAACGAGCGCGTCACATAGATGGGATATTTCCAATCATGTACTTGCACGTGATCGAGGGGCATACTGATAATTCACGTGCGTTCAATTCAACGGTATCGCTATTACGTTTGCCAAGTTCTGCCTACGTTTCTGGTCGCGCGGCAACAGAAATCTTTATGCGTGTTCCACGTGGGGAGGAAAAAACGGCACCACGTTGTGCTGGTAAAAAAAAGAAAAAAAAAAGAAACGATTTACAAGAATCCTCATTAGCGGTTCGCAATTAAAATACTTCTGCAACTACGAGCCAATGGCGTGCGTCCGTTCGATTTGCCTCGGAACACACCTACGCATACGGAAATATTTTTTTGCCACTTGTTACAAGTCGCTCGTTAGAATAATCTCCAATTTATTCACTTTTTATCGTACAAAATGCCTACATAGACAATATCGCGTGGAATGATCGATTATTGGCAAGGGACGACCTCGAATCCCGATACACCGAGTGATAACTGCTAACGCCGTGATCGGTGAAAAATCGCCGCACACAACTGGAATCCTGTCTGACGGCTTTCAGGTATACGTCCTGGCTCGCACCGCGGCAATTTGCGTCGATGATGCCTTTAATCTCTGCCTAAGACGATCAACAATCCCCCCCCCCCCCCCCGCGGATAAACGAAGCGATCTTTCGCTGATATTCCGTATTCCGATTCGGCGTACCGCGGTGACGGCACGAATTCTGCCGGTCCCGAGAATCTGTCTCGTTCACTAGGGAACGATTACTAGAGCGTATAAATACCTTTACCATTTTAGAAAGTGTTTTTAATAGACTTTCGGTAAAGCGTTTCAGGCCGCTTCGTTTAACGCGTCCCGGTTCGCTTCGCAGTCCTCGTCGTTCGTTTTAGTGCCCTCGATTATGGCGCTCCTAAGAAATGTATCTCCTTCCAAGCGGCGGGATCAAGCGAATTGGCTAATTGTGACCGATGCGAATGAACCGGGACGGCACGCTTCGATGAACGATTACCCCTCACCACGAATAACGCTGTACCCTTGAATCTGAACTCTTCGTCGCGTCGCTGACGGGCGAAACGCCGCGATTTATCCCAGTAATATCCCCCCGAAAAACACCACACCCACTTGAATATGTGCCGCGGTCAGCATTGCTAACAACATAAATGAGATTCTATTTCAATCTGTGCGACTCGAGTTTAAAACGGCGGCCCACGCAAACCGCAGCACCAAGGAGATACGAATCCGGCTTTCTGTCATCAAGTATACGTGTCGTCAGGGTCGCCGGACGGGAGAAACAATCCCGGCCACTTACCTCTGGACTGAACGTGGCGGTCGTGCCGCTGCGCGTTGACGAACCTTCCTTCCCGCGGCTCCTCTCGCACCAAACTTAACTCACTGTATCTCGTATGTTTAATTGGCAAGCTCTCGCCCCTCTTCTGTGCATCTGGAGATCTCGTTTATACAGCCACCGCGAAACGAACGCGCGAAAACAACCCCCGTATGAACGACACCAAGAGAGCGCAGCTCCCGCACGGAGAACTCACCGCGAACTGGCGCGATTCCCGCTTCTGCACGCGGTCTAACCCACGCCGCCGGTTTAACCGCTCGGCTCGGCTTCCAGTATAGCCTGTGTCATTGATGTGAGCGCAGACGTGCTGTTGCGTTGCTACGTGAGGAACACCGTTCCTGAATCGTGCTGTACACTTTGCGCACCGTGCCAGACGGATCGAAGCTCTTAGTGATGTTTCGCGTGCAACTGTATTGTATTTTATAGATCAACGTGTGCTGACGTAATCGAGTCGCTGTATTGTTGCGATAATTGGGAAATGATAAGGATTAAGATATGGCGAGTCACGTGATTGGGATTAGCTTTCGTTCGTTTTATCGACACATTACAATTGGCATATGACGTGGGATAGTGGAGGAAAGGGGTGGCAAAATTTCGGGGTGAATCTGAGAAAATATCCCGGTGCGTTTTACTGACTGTTTCCTGTTATGAAGCCGGCGTCGAATATTGCCAAATGGAACTTATTGTCCCTTCTGTATTGCCGTATTTATGGACAAAGGTGTAATTTTATTCGTCGCTGGTTAGCGACAAGTGATGCCGCTTTTTATTATTGCTCGATGTCAAGTGAATGTGAAGTACGGGTAACATAAACACTTTGCGAAAAGATTTCTCGAATGAGGCCTTGCCCGAAAGTGCTTATAAGCGGTGTCTGGCGCGGACCGTCTGGATCTACTTAGAGCCAAACATGGAATTTCCTGAGCGCGTAATACTTGCGGCAGGCGACCTTTTACAGAACCGACACATGCGAATAAATAAATGAAACTTAAATATATGAAAAACCATATTCACTAGTCATTCGAAATTAAATATTAAACTTCCCAATATGTCTTTGTAAATTACTCACGCCGAATGGAGGAGTCCGGTTCGTGGAAACGACGGCATTAAATAAAACTTTCCTGGTGTAGTTCCCAAATCTATATTCAAAGTCTCCCATCTAACTCGCGGGATATCCCGGTAATTGGTATTACTTGCAGTAAGAATGATTAATGATAAATACAAAGGATATAACACGTTGTCTTGCAACTATAATAACCATTTTATGCAATATTATTCTCTCGCGCGTCACACGCAATACGAAGGATTATTTTCATCCGTAATGCCTACAATTCGTATAAGTGAAAAATTGTCCGAAACACAACGGTGCGCAATATCGTCGTATGCAAGTGTGATTCACCTAACTATTTATTAACAGTAACTTTTAATCAGCCATTATCCCGCGTACGGTACTAGTGCGCATAGCATTATCTAAAACTGCAAACAACGTCGGGAAGATAAAGAAACGAAACGGTATCGCGCTAATCCGACTCAATTTCTGCGTTCGTGTGTACTATTGATAAACGTTCGTCGTTCGCGACCAAGAGCACGTACATTAATTTCAATTTATCGTCTATTACCGCTTCTCAGTTGACCCGTGCCTTCTAATTGAACCGTAAGAGATCAAGCGTTTCGCGCGTGACACGGTCGGTCGGGGAAGGAAAAAAGAGCGCTGTCGATGTATCTGAAACGACGGGAGAACGGAAAACGACCGGTTGCTCGTTTCGAGGCTCGTTCCTCGTCGTGGACGCGTTCCAATCTCGTTTCAAGCCACCGCGGCAATTAACATGCTCGAAAAAAAGGCGTCCGCTTCACGCTTCGATCTATCCGCAAAATCTCATTCGCGGTGCCGGTTCCGTCGCACGCCGACGTCTGCGATGCACGATGAGTCAGCCTGCGATGGCTTAGATATGGATTTTGTAAGTCATTAACATTGCAGAAAATTGTTGAACATTGCTCGAAACGCGTGACACGTGAATCGCGTGTCGTTCAACGCGTTATTGCTTTTTTGTAAAACATGGACAAAGGGAATGACGTAATACATTAAATGGTAGAGCAATTTGGTTAGAACTGGTTGAAATTCACGGGACAGGTTGAGAAGGTTCAACGAACGAAATAGCAACGCCGCCGTCTCCGTATTGCAAAATTATAATTGAAACGGTCTTCGTGTGCCGATGTAGCGGGAACGGTGTGCATCAGTGTGTTACCGCCACTTGTGAAAATATCGTTTCCGGTGTTTCAAGTAAGGTACGACGTTACTCGGTAATCCAAATTCAGCATTCGAACAAGCATGGTTAAATTTAATATGTTACCGCTGTGACGGTGAATTTTCTGCAAATAAATATTATCCGTGCAGCGAAATTGGAAATTATCAATAATGTTGAGCGAAATGAAAGTTGCTCAAAATAATTTGCAATAGGCCAAACAGTGAGAGGGGCAGTACGCATATCTATTTGTTATAAAAATGACGCGAGACAGGATGTGTGACATGTCCCATTTAACCGAGGTTTCTGTGCAAAGTTGATTTGTACGATTAAGCGTTCGCAAAGTCGCGTACTTTCTCGAGCCGAATGTGTTGCCTTATATGGGGGTATGACTCACTTTGACCCGGTGCTTCATAACGGCTTACCCTATTGTTCTTCTGCTCAATTGATGCTTTTTCTCTACGTTTTAATACTGTTCCTTTTTTGTTTTTTGTTTTGCTGAATTTAATCATGGCTTTCTGCGCAGACCGCGCCTTTAAGCAGCATTGCAAAATAAGACTTTCCCTATGTAAACGTTATGAATAAAAGTTACTAAAACTAATTTGCGATTTTGATGCCGTTTTTATAGGACTACTTGACTTGATTGAGAACAAGATAAAATTATACATAGTAAATAAAACATGAAGTAGTCTGCCCGATTTGTTAACACTTAAAACCGCTGCTGTAATATCTTCCATAATTATTTAACGAATATTTGGGAACGCTCTCTTAAATCCTGAGAGGCAGAAATGTGTTTGAAGAACTGAAAGAGTAAATCAATGTAAAATATGGCTTACCGATTTACGTACCGTGACGCAAACTTTGTCTGAACGATTCTGAAACCAAGTTTCACGTATAATTTCTAGAAGGATACTGTGAACATAAGTTTATCGACAGCTTAGCGAAGAATGAATAAAACAAGAAGAAGAAGAAGATTGCCTCGATTACAGCTATCTACACGTTCGTTCGCAATTTGTTTGCTGTTGCAGAAGGAAGTGTACATTTCAAGCAACTGTACGCCCTGTTCCGCAGAAAACATTGATTCCTCTTAATGCATTTCATTCAACCGTACAAAATATGTTTCCTTGTGATAATTTCCGATAGTGTTGGAAAATAATAGGAGCCTTCAATGCCATGATAGATACTATGTATCGCGTTGTTCAAACAACATTTACTTTTTTGTTTTCCATTAACACTTCCGCAACCTTCGCGACGCAGATTGTGTAAAAGATGCGTCTCGTTCTTGAAATAGAGAGGATAGGTTTAGAAGTAATTCAATGTAAATTCAGCGCAGCAACACTGACGAAGGTGAATCAATCTATGGAAATCAATGCATCGGCCAATTTAAGTTGATTGGTTGCTTTGTTACTGTTATGGCAAGACGAATCGTTGTTTCCGTTTGAAATAAAAATCGTATGGAGGGGGGGGGGAAATATGCGGTGTCGACAAAACAGAAGGTGCATCTCGCACAACAGTCAATCGTTTGTTTGTAAAAACAGCATAATTTGAATCCTTGACGAAGACACTGAAGGAAGTCGAAAATATTTTGCATTGAATGTAATCTTAATAAATTAGCGACGATCCAGATAAGAAGTGGCGAAAAATGTTACCTTAGGACTTAGGAGGACCTTCATAAAATTTCCTTCGATTTTTCCGAGTACCACATCGGGGCAATCAATTTCAACGGTTTAGAATTTTTTTTGTTACCTTCACTCGAACCAGGTAGGTGGCTCGTATTCGTCACATGGAACAACAACTCACCGCATTTGAAACTATTATACTTGACGAGTTTAAAGGAAAATCAATATCGATCCCTCATTGTCCGCTGAAACTTTTGGAACAGTAAAGTTCTGCGCACATGGCGAAATGTATTTCGAGTGCAATGAAACCGAATTAATAAGGCATATAATTGCAAAAAGGTGATTTATTCTGCGTTTCTACCTGAGACGAAGGCGCATTCCATGTTTGCCTCCCAAACAAATGAAACAACAGCGAACGCTATATTTAAAGTCGTAAATCATGTGGCAATACTTCTTCTTATCTAGACACATGCCCCACGAAATTGCGCCTGACTTGTTTTCCGCCAGATTGAACTTCGTATCACTTGGTACGGTAATATCGTTACTGACAGATCGAAAATATGACGTAAAATAGCTGCATTAACACTTTTGGTTATAAGAAAGAGTACTAGACAAAAATCCCTTGGGATTAAATATAATATTCTATAGATTACGCCGCGATAATAATATTAACTTCAATGAGATAACGATACGTAGCCACCACCGAGCATGGCAGCCTCGTAAGCTCTGGCAGAACTTAAACAATACAACAGAATTAAATATCACTGATCTTGTACGAAAATTATCCTTCACGGTATATCAATCGAAATCGCCTCGAAAATTCGGGGATATTTCAATATTTTTGTTGAATAATTCCGCATTCAGAGCCGTGTAATCCTCGATAAGAGGTGAACTAAGTTCGATGCAAAACATCGTCCTTTCGCGTAATGATATTATACAATAGCTCAATACTTGACATCTCACCGTTCCTCTACTTGTTGACCGCAAATCGTTGAACTTCTTCGGAATAAACGGAACTTCGATACGTCGACCGCGGATAAAACGAACGATATCTTCGTAATGGAAACGAAAAGGAAAAAAGGTGAAGCCTTCGCGACCGGAGGTTAGTCAACGGATCCCGTTCCTCGGCCGTTCTTCCTTTCTCTTCGTCTCTCTTGTTCCATGAAGGTCGTCCGGTTTTAAATACGGGATCGCTGATACGCACGGGCGTCATTTTAAATATCAGGAGGCTGCGATACTTCCTGTAATTTACTGCTACGACCGCAACGTCGTATACGTACGCGAATCGGCAATAACACATCCGATTTTCGAGAAACGTATCTCGCGTGTCTACCGTTTTGTTCATCAATCTCCGGGGCGTCTTTCGACGAGCCGCCTTGGTTTCCCTGCGATTTCGCTATTCGCGTAAATTTTACGATCTTGCGTCACGGAGCTACCGAATCGAACGCGATCGATACTATCAACGCGTGCACAGTTTTTATGGATCCATTTTTGGATATTGTACTTGCGTTCGGAACACGAAATCTCTGTGCATCTTTGCGCGTACAATTATTATATAGTTCGACATTTATTTACGCTTCCCAACTGCAAGGTCTCGGATCGACGATATCCGCAGATGCTTCATGGTCACATTTTACCATATAAATAGTACGGCGTAAATTACGAGACGTGTGCTGCTTGGAAGGATGATCCAGTAACGCGATACCCTCGGGTAAAGCGTTCAAATATTTCTTCACAAATTTGTCCGATCTGTCGCGTTCGCGCACAGTTGTTTCTGACGAATGTGGTAAATAATAGTAGATTTGAATATCCTGAAGAAAATCGTTAGGCATTTGCAACCAGTTAATTGCCAATTGCTCATATTGCTCAGACAGATATTACTTGCAGTGAAACTGTGAACATTCGTTTCTATTAGTTCGAGAAGCTCGCACGCGTACAGCGAAAGGCATTCCAAAATACAAATTAGTCAGGAATTGCGCCAGTCGAATCTAACGACCGTCCAATAACTTCTTCAATAACAATTCCGTCCCCCTCCGTCCCGTGGCACGGGCAAGTAAAGCGGCAAGCACCAGAGGTAATTGGCGCAATAATTGACGCGACAATAATTGACTACATATGTCTTTATTTACGCAAGCCTGTCTCGCCAACGCGATTAATCGTCGATAACTGATTATCAGCGATTATTACTTGATCAGCACAATTATGGCGTCAGGTTTTGATCGTCCCTGACCATTGAAATCGTGTTAATCGTTTGGCTGCCTCGAAATGATTCCACAGGCGCCAAACGATTTGTTAAAACAATTTGAACGTTATTATTGGCGCTGTAAGCTGGTCTTATCTGGATTCGACAGACCAAGTTAAATACATCAGGCATCGCCTATTCGAGCAAGGTTTTCCTTTGTACAAGCAAGTTTCGCGAGGCCGGATGGCGTCGATACACGTTAGCGTTGTTCAGTGCAAGGCACACGATTGCAAATATTATTTTTTTACTGGAATGATCGCCTCTGGAAAATTTGCTTCGGATCGCTGCAAAAAAAATTCATCTTTTCGCTACGGAGGACGTATATATACGTCTTCGAATATTCATCAACCGTTCGCCGGCGATTTATATAAGCGCCTTCTGCAACAGTGCATCATTAATTTAATAACTTATACAAATTACACTTTGGGTAGTTAAACAGAGTGCCCAAGTGTTTGCGCGCGTAACTAGTGGATATTAATACGGTCTGCATTGTTTGGTGCATCGAGCACATTTTCATTTTTCATAGCACCGTAACGAAAGAGTTAAGAAATAAATGGCCGAGTTAATAATACGAATAAAATTCAATTTACTTTGTTCGGAAACTAAAGTAGAACGCACCGACAACCTGTGACTGTCCTGAACTACGTGCTTCAAAAAAATCATACTGCGTATAATGTTATAAATTATAACTTATAATGCAGAGATATACCCATAATATTTTCATCAGTCAGCTATGTATGTAGGAGAAGTTGGAAAGCCAAGTTGTCATGAAACTGTACAGGCGAAAATGGTAGTATCGTGCAGCTGACATTTAGAGTCGTTGAATAATTCAGCCTTCGTGTTCGCAACGGGGTAGTATAAGCTGAAAGAAATATGGAATAACAGGAAAAAAATCAATTTGTCTGGGAGAACGTCGTTCGATTAGACTAATGTAGATTGATCACACAGGTGGAAGAATTATTCAAACTTCGGAAGTAATAAATATTGATGTAATAAGATTTTTTTTATTTTAATGCCATATCTTTACCTTGCATCAACCCTTTCGGTCTGCAGTGACGAATGAATTTTATTTCGATTATTAGATACTGGTATACGGTTCCGTATCTACTTGGTGAATCAAGACGAAGACCGATGAATGAGAAACATCGCATAGTTGAATAAGCACACCTCGTCAAAAATATTAATCTTCAGATAAGTGAAACGAACGGAAAAATCCACACATTTGTAACGTGTTTGCAATACAGCACATCTACGCCTGAGTCATTTTTGATCGCGGGAAGACAGGCCTTCGTGATCTGCAAGTGCATCTCGGTGAAATGTTTGGCAAGATTTCACTATTATTAATGCTAATAATTCTATTTTGTTTTGGTACAGAAATGGAGCGTTAACGAAATTAGCAATTTTCATACGAGTCAACTGGATGACCAGCGCGATGCTTAACACGCATGCCACGTTATGTTTGCCTAATTATGGAGACTAGAATAAAGGACAGGTCAAGTTCCATTAAATTATGCGGTCTTGTAGCACAATTACGCGATCTGTCGTATAACGTTCCTGGTGCAAACTTGGTGCAATAAGAACGAGATAGTTCCGGTTTGTCTTATTTTCTATCGCAAAAGAGGTGATAATTTTAATCAGTGCATCGTTTAAGCACCGATGACTTTATTTGGCTTTATAATTTAATTTAATGGATTTTTTGTTTGACTTACAACGGAACGGGTGTCCGTGGAATATTTTGAAAGCAATACGGTGCATTGAGAGGCCCTCGGTAGATGGTTTATCTTATCAGGATTTCAATAATTTACGCAGACTTGTCACGTGTGACCTTCCATTTATGTATATTCTTTATCGTTAGCCATTGATGAAAAAAAGGGAACTATGCATGCTCTTTATTGCATGCTGCGTTTAAACATTGCGGGTCAGTGGACAGGTACTGGAATATTCGGCCAATTCTGGATACATTAGAACACCAAAAAAGCAAATTTAAGTTTCACTATTATAGGAACCGTTTTAGATTTTTTCTTCATACCTTTATTTATATCAGAATGATATTTGGAAAGGTATAACATTCAGAATGAACCTGCTCTTGTTTAACTTCGAAATAATCTTTATTTCGGAAAATTGTTGTATATTTATCAGTTGTTTTTCCCCTCTGTATTCCACAGCTTTATTTCGATCTTAAATGACTGATTGCAATATTGCAGGAAGATTAAATGATTTGTAGAACGTACTGCAAATAAAATCATATTTATTAAAAGACTTCGTTCTTTTCCACTGTTCGCATAACTACATATCGTAGAGGCCAATAATTAGATAAACAAGTAATTGTATATACAAGTCGGTACAAATGTAATTAATATTGTTAACCATGTATGTCGTGCGTATTATACGAAAGGGTAATGTACATTTGTTTATTTCACATACTAAGTGCATCGAAATCTTCGGCCGCTATATCAATGTTATGTACTTTATGATAAAAAACAGTCTTCGGTACATAAAAGACACTTTCTGAACAACCTTTCATTCTCGTAATTACACCCGGTTTATCTCCGGACGAGAGATATTCACGCTGATCCTTACATACGTTGTACTGTACATATATACAGAGATCTCGTGGCAAAGTGTCATTAGAATAAAAATTTTACTAATGGTGTTCTTTCACTCTCTTATGCTTCCAGAGCAACAGGTTCTGCTGTTTTGTCTTTTGTACGTTCTGTAACAATAAACAAACATGATTGGTTGGATATTTGCTGCAGCAACAAATAAGTAAAACTCTATAATTCTAAGACATTACGTTTTTTCTTTTCTGGTATTTCGTCCGGTATCTCTGGCAACGTTACATCTTCTGGCACATCCGGTAATGTCACATCCTCCTTGACCTTTGGCGCTTTCTCCTCAATATCCGCTGCCAACAAGGCATCCAGCTCCGCCTTCGCCTCGCTTTCATCATTGTCCGTGAGTTCCCCTGACAATATTTCATCAATCTCTTTCTGTTTCTCGATACCCTCTCTAGTTTCATCCAGGACCTTTTCAATATCGTCGATGGATAACAGATCGTGTAGCTTTTTCAATGATGCGTTGCCCACTCTTAGGCCATCGATGACCTTCACCTCCACTTGCGCGAATTCTAGGTCGTGTACCATACGCTCCAGATTCTCTAAATGCCCATCGGTCTTCGACAGTACATGCTCTTGAAACTTCTTTTTTCGCAAGAGAAGTAAAGCTCGGCTATAAAGTTTTTATAGTATACAATCAGCGTTTAAAGAAACATTTAACGAGAAATGTGCGCGTGAAAATCTTGTTACTTACTCCCTTTGTTTATTCTGTATGAGCTTCTTCGCGATTAAACGTTCCTTTTCAAGATTTTGCTCAATCCTTCGTTGATACTGTTTAATTTTATCCCTGGTTTGCTTCAATTGCTGCAAAGGGAATTTCGTGCCGATGTAAGCAACGAATAACATCTGTGTGTTTGAGGTTAGGAAACCGTGAAAAACAACGTACCAAAATAGCTTTGTCTTGTTCAGTGACACGACTCGGCGGTTTCTTCTTTGCGAAGAAAATACCCATCTTGTTTGAAAGAAGAAACAGGGTTTCGAAGCAGTCTGTCATACGGTGTTCGAATGAAACTTCATGTCACGTTTGACAGATGTATTTGTATCAGCGATAAGCAAATGTTCCTTGGGTGTCGCCATATTTACTAATCGACCTCTCGATTTATATCGGATTTCGATTAGAGCACAGGACATAAGTTTGAAACGAACAGAAACACAATGCTACGTCTGCTTTACTTTGTGAAACATAATAGTAATGTGCCATGTCGTTAAGCCCTAAAAATAATAAATATAATATAACAATAGGCATCAGAATAAAGTAGAACCGATACAACAGATATAATCATATTAACAATGTTCGTAATATCCGAGAGTAAGATAGTAAAATCTGTCGACCTAAAACTGGATCGAGTGTACCCTGACTCGATAAGTTTTCAAACTTATCTTTCTCAAAGACAAAGCGTCTTTGGAAAAACCCATAAATCATGGTTGCAACTTCAAATGCTTGATGCCGTTGTTCGAACTTTTTCTAGCACCTGGCATGATTGTTCGAATCTTTTCTATAGAGTTTTTAAAGTTGAAAGTAATGAGGATGCGATAAAAAGTAGAAGAAACGAGGATAGAGAAAAACCACAAAGACGCTGGATTGAATTGAACAATGTCCATTATATTATATATTTTATTCCCACATACACACGGCACGTTGTGAACCTTTTCTTAAATATTAATAATATTATAATAATAATAATCATCATCATCATCCACGTTATCATCGCAATGATAATAATTTTAATAATAATAAGTAAACAATAATAAACATAATAATGTGAATTCATGAGACATATTTATATTTATGTATATATATTTATAATAAATCATATAGTAATAATCATCGTATTATAATATATATTTATATGTACAGAGGGGTACAATATTGTTATTCTTTATTAGTTTAATATTTATAATCGCAATATTATATTTATTTTTGTCTGTATACATACACAATGAATTAGATTATCGGCCCTTTCTTGCGCCACACATCTGCGGCGAATAAATTCTCTCACTTTCTATCTTTTGTTTCTATTTTGTTTCGCTTTTGTTTTTTTTTACCTTTTTGCATCTTTCTGTTAATCTCTTCCCACGTTTAATTTCAAGGACCGCAATTTCGCTCTTCAACGGCACATCTGTCGCTACGCTCGAATATATTCGCGGAAGAAAAGAGCCGCGGTTCTCGTACTTTTTTTTATTTCTTTTCTTACTTTTTTTTTTTGTCACTCTTCCACCGAGAAAGACGTCGTTGAGTTAATTCGAGTGGTCTCGAATACGCAATCGACTATACATTTCTCTGAACGCGATCTCAATATAATCCGTGATCGTTTTGCTTTATCTTACAAAACATCCATTATAGTCTGGCCGCTTTTGGATAGAGAGTCGCGCGTTGTTCGCTTCACGCCGTAGGTGCCCGAAAATTTATCGACGATTTCAAACCACGACTAATTCAAACAACTTATTGATTACGCTGAAGGCAAACGTTTCACATTTGTCTATTCGTATTTTATTTCTGTTTTCCCTTTATTCCTATTCCTCGCGTTTCTTTTTTTTATCTTTTCGCGTTCGCAAGTGACGAACACACACACAAAAAAAAAAAAAACGCGCGGCTCTTTCGCCAGCAGCGCTCCTTTCATAAATAATCTGTACAGTGTTGTAATTATTATAAATCATCATTATATCTTATATAGAGCCTTACCGTTATGTCATTATTATCGGTAGTGTAAAATTGAAACTTTTACGTACTTATGTAGATTAGACATTATCAACTGCGTGGCGATGTACCGCCCGTAGTCGTTCTGTTTTTTTTGCTTTTTAGTTTAATAATTATTTATTTACCTTTTTTTTTTTTAAATCTGCTCTTTTTAATCGATACATAATCGTATAATTTAGTATGTCGCTATACGTATTGTAGTCGTTTACGATTAGTAAGAATATGTAAAATCGGTATTTCGTCTTAGTTCTTGGCTTTTTTTTTTTTGCTCGTTTAATTCAATAAATTTCATTAAGCATCCACATAATTGTTTAATATACATGGAATTAAAAGTGGCTTATTTATTGCTTGTTATATTGCAAGTTTCCTCATTGCAAGCTGTACCATACCGCCGAGCTTCTGTTCATTCTTTCATGCTATCAAATCCGCCTTTCCTGTGTTTCTCGCGAGGCGTCGTAAAAAATATTTTAAAAACCTTTGCTCCGTTCCGTTCTATGCATTTGAAACAGAATCACAACTATTTAACTGGTTCCCTAATTCGACGATGTGAATGACGAGACTCTCAGACTCCCGATAATTCATAACATGCCGTGTACACAGAACACCCGGTGCTCCTCGGTTGTTTCACGCGACAACGAAAATACGTATCACAAAAGTAAGGATAACGACGAATGGGACAAAGCAAGTGTCTTGAAAATCGCGATAACCTTTTAACTTCTCACACATGCACACAACGATCATAATGCAGTTCCCTTGAAAAACATTTCGGGTCATCAAAAAATTGCTTCTTAGACTTCTTCTTTTTTTTTTTTTTTTTCGTTTAGTTGAATTTTTCATCTTACAATACAGTAGTCACGAAATAGATGTTGGAACCAATGGAAATTAGAATACGAAGGAGATTTGCAAAGAATGATGATCAATGGCACGACGCAGCGTTAATTTATGAAACGATTTTTCGGATCTCGTAGATATGTTAATCGAAGACAACCAATGTACATGCGATTCGAGGTTCATTCAAACAATACATTTACTTTCCCGCATATCGGCCATTACCGCTAAATAGATCTCGAATGTTCCAAAATTGCGACGACAAATCTCATACTGTCTATTGATTTTCGTTATCGTTCTAGGAACGAGCATTTTACAAGGAAAAAACTTTTGCTCGATCGATTCGAATACACCGATGCGATGGGAAGAAAAACTGAAACAACGAGCGAGAGAAACGAAATGTTCCATTACATAACGGCCGCTATCACGAGTCAGTTTTCCATCATGAGTTGCACAAACGGGCATCGAACGTTTGCACTAAAACTGGAACGATGACATAATAGCCTAAACAAAGGCCGCCGCGATATTACTGAGAGGAGCGTGCAATCGCTTTGTAAATTAACGCGAGTCAGTGGGGTTAAACAGTATTGCAATTTAATCGGCATTGAAAATACTCGCGCGATAGTTGATTCAACCTTCCCACGATAGAGTGTACTCGTTGAAACGAAATGCTCAGGACGTTTCTCCACAATTGGTAGGATCATTATTATATCCATAAAATGAATACGATTACCGAAATTTCAAACCCTTCGACCAATACTTGAAATATCGCGAAACTGGATGGCCGTCATTATGATCGTTCCTTCTAGTCTCACTTGTCCAAGTATAGAGTCGACGATCGTGTCTGGATAATTTTAACAAAACCGAACTTACACGTTTCGACCATAATGCGTATCGAGTGGAAAATGGTACTTGTATGCTGTTATTGTACGATGGTTAGCAAAACTTCATCGAAGCTCGAGGCTGTTATATTCTTTTTCTGCACGCAGGAAGAATATTAACAGATAATATTTAACTGCGCATTTCGAACGTGTGCACGTGTAATTACATGATTATATATACTTATCGTAATATTTTATGCTTTGCGTGTGCATATATATAATATGTATATGTATATATATACATACATATCGTATGGGGTTATTTTCAGATTTCATTAAGCCGCGGCTCGAAAAAATCGCCTGCACGCCAGCCGAGTATTTGATGAGTCGCGGGTCGTAAAACGAGTCGGATCGAAACCGCTTGTCAATTTTATTCTTTCCGAGAGTCTTTCGAGTTCTTATCGAGTGCTCCTCGATTGCCATATACACGGGGCCGAATACTTACGTTGGCATTGCCGGCGTGCTGTACGATTTCCTTGAGACGCGTTTATCTCCGTAGAAACTCGAAGTGAACGAAATAATCCGCTCGAATACAACAACGATTGTACTCGTTAACACAGTGGGTTATTGCATGGCGTGATAAATAGGAAATGATAATAGGACAAGTTACAATAATACTATCCGATAATAACGCTGCTCGTAGCAATTGAACGACAGTAGTAATCATTATTACAATGCAATATAAGTCAACAAAAAAGGAAAACAAAGAAATTGATAATAATAATGATGATGATAATATAGTACTCATAATAATAACATTGATAATAAAATAATAATAATAATAATAATAAACGAGCGAGCCCTGTTGGCCTACGTGCTCCCATGACACGCGAATAAAAATAGCTCCTAAGTAGGATCCTTTAGCCTACATCTTTGGCTGCGACATTCCACTTAAAAAAACACCGATCGAGCATCACGATTACAATCGATCGATTATATTACAACTGACTTGAAACTCAACCGATCGAATCATGCACTCGTTAGAGCGTTTCCCTCCGATTGCCAATTGGCGAACGCGACTCGAACCGGCCCGAAAATCGAAATCGAAACTGAAAGTATGAGCAAGTCCAAGCCGTTAAGTTAGAGGGAAACGCCCACGACTCGTCGTATCAGGTCGCAGCGACGATCTTCTCGTACGCACAAAAACGTTGTTTCGAAAATTGTCTATCTACCTACGGACTTCTGCGAGTTCATATCATTCACTCTATCCTTCCCCTCCTTTCTCTCACACGCTTTCTCTCCCTCTCGTTCGCTCTATTTCTCGCAAATTACTCATGCTCTCCTTCTTTCGACCCATTCACATCGCGCACAGAGCGACGGGGGTTGTCCTGAAATATCGTAACATCCTGTCCGCGTTTCCTCCGTTCGTAGAAGATTAAACGGTTCGTCTGTCGCCTATCGCGTCAGCTTTCAGCTGAGGAAACCAAAAACGAAATGCGCAGATTCGTGTCGCACAGCGAAAGTATGCTAAACTAGCCGTTCTAGGAAACATATCAGCAGTCAAGAAATAGAGGGTGCGTAGAAAGTGATCGAAGGATCGATATCGACGAATCCGTGAGACGAAGCGAAACTTCCCCTTTCCCCTTTTAATATTCTTTGCTTCTGTTTCGTACGTTTATGCGTATTTTGTGTACTTAATAGTGTCGCTTATGTTGAACGAGATTATTTAACGTGTGTAACATGTGTTCGCGTATACTGACGTGTACGTTGGGCTTGGAATAGTATTGTTCTCGTTGTATCCTAGGAAAACCTGTAGTCAAAGGTGTGTACGTGGGTCCGTGAAACAATCGTACGATTTGGGGAGCGATGCAATTAGAAGCTCCGCGCCCGTAAGATCTAACGTTTTAATTGTCTGTACCAAGTATGGCGCCGTTATATCTTCATTCGCTACTGTAGGCAGAACGTGAAACATTATTCCAGAATCGTGAACGAATAATTGATACGCGAGCAACTGTTGCCGTTGTATCAAGCGCAAACAGATCGAAATCTACGTGAACATTAGTGGACCGCTGTTGCGTTCAACACCGCGTTACTATATTCCTATGGTTGTGTATCGCTTTCGTACAATATAGTTGATTAGCTGGAAATGACTTAAATGCGCTTGATCGTGCTGAATTCGTTCGCCGCGTATTCCTCGCTCAATTATTATTCGATATTTCTTTATTCCCTATAAAATGTCGTACGATCGAACGACATCGCGATACCCCTGTTCAACACGTAACGGTAACAATCGTAACGATTTAGCAACAAGAAACAAATGAACAGTAAAAGTTTTTAATTACGTAACAAAAGGGACATACGTATGGCAGTAAATAATAATGTCTGTCTGCTTCTATCGAGGATCGTAACGATAAATAAAGAAATTGTTAATCACGACAGCTACCCGCACTCGATTGCCGTTAAGACCTAAGTATGATAAAGTGGCTGCTATTTCATTGCACTCATTTTTCGTATCTTTGTATACGTGTGTCGCGCATACCTGTCGCGTAAAAATCTGTTAGCCGTGTTCTTTTAATTTCATCTCATCGTTCAATCACGGAATGACAATAATCGATTGCTCACTTGATTAACATCTTCCTCGCACTCTCTTTACAATTGTGACCTCCATTTCCATTCTCCTACCTTCTTCTCGCTGTGTATATTATTTATTTATATATAATATATATATATTTTTAATCAATTATTGTAATTATTACTTATTATTTATACACGTGTATATTTATATTTATATATATATATATATATATATACGTGTTGGTGTTTGTATGTGTGTTTATTATACGTGTACGATGTAGTAGTGTACGTGTGAGCTGGTTAATTGCGCGACGAGTGATCGAGCTCGGTCGATGAGCATGCGACGCCTTCTAAATTTTTACATCCCCATCCTTTCCCTATCTGTATCCCTTGATCGACTTACGAAAAGAAACAAAAATTCATCGGGGAAAAATGAATCGCCTCGTGTAAAAAGCGAAAAAGCATCGCAAAGCAAGAAAATACTGGACTGCATCGCACAACGAGCTCGTCTCTCTCGCATTTCCTTTCCCATTTTTCGCCTATTTCTCTATTTCTCTCTCGTCCCCTTTTCGCCCTGTTCTACCGTCATCCACCCCGGTTGCACCCCCGTTCGGATTCTCTTGTTGCGATCAACGATGGCGATGATCGAAAAATTATTCAGTACAATAGTATATTACCTTTTAAAACATCAATAACTATATATATATACAAATGCATAAAACAATGTCTCAATATATCTGTCCATTTTCCATAATCTTCATATTTTTTTATTTTGTCTGTTTGTCGCCTTAATCAGTTATTATATATATATAGTCATAATATATTTCTTGCCTTTTTTAATCGTTCATTAATTATATTTATATATATTTATATTTATATATATTTATATATACTAGATGTAGATATAGACGTAATATTTCAATATTAATGTATTGTATATTTATAAATATAAACGCGTGGACTGTACTCACATATATATTTTGTTTCCTCTGGTTTCATTTTTTTCTCCTATGCTTGTCTTCCCTATTATATGTCCCCACACCTTTTTCCCTATCGTTATTCACTTTTGCATTAACTCGCGTGTGTATCGATCGCAATTTTCTTTGCTTTGTTTGCTTCGTTCTAATTAATAATTGATCGTAGATCTCTGTCGAATATATATATATAATTCGCCCAGAAAGTTACCCGGGTTCCTGCCCAAATATTTGTGATTTACCCATAAAGCAATGACTTTAAAAAAAGGCTAAATAAATACCTTTAAAATAATCTCTAAAATACTTATATTATACAAAGATAATAATAAGTATCACATTCCTTTGCTACTCACGCTGTAACATAGTATTTATCATTTCAAACAAACGGATCCATTAAAGAATTGTACAGTTTAAAGTATAAACGTGATAAACAATAATCCCCAGGAACCCGAGGTCCTTTCGGGAACCTCTTTCCACCCTAACTGCGAATAGTTACAACTTGCACATTTAACTAAAACCGCATTCTTTTTTTTCCATTTCCTGCGTGTGCATGCCTTTCAAGTATTCTTATTTTGCTTTTTCTGCTGCGATCTCGCGCGCCAGCAACCCTTAAACCTACGTACGATGAATCTCATTATATTTTACGTTCTTTTGAGCTGGTGTTTATGTTCTCATCTATATGTTTCCCGTATTTTCACCCTCAATGCTTTTTGTTCGCGCAAATTTCAACCCTTCCAATTTCTTTGAACAATTAGCACGGCTTTGCGATACATGAAGCGTTTGTCGCGGTTGTTTAACGCCCGTTCAACTCGTTTGTCCCGCACTGGATGCAGCGAATTTCGCGAAACAATCAAGACAGTAGAATGTATTCCGGAACCTATAGTCATTGAGTGCACGCCTCGTTCTATATTTTCCGCCGGATGAACTAGCGTTCCATGCATAAAGTCCGCGTGAAATTTCACGTGACACCGGCAAACGAACATTGGCAAAGCGCACGCGTAAAAATTCAGGAACGAAGAATACCAATAGAAAAAAACGAATCGTTCGACGCTTCGTAATTACTTTTTGCACCCCGTTAAGACCAGCATTGCCCTGTGCAACGTACTGAACGCCAGACGAATTCCAAACTTCTACGTGTGTGTATTTTACTCTCTTATACGACGGTTTCGTTTTAGTCTTTTCAGTTAATTCGAATTACTTTTATGTATATCAACCTATCCCTTTCGCACGCGTTTATTTACTTCCCGAGCGTAACGAAGCAGCTACCATTTTGTTTCGCTTGCAAGAAATCAGAATTCGCATCTTCCGAAATACGCGCGATTGCAGCCCGCACCACCGTATATCTCCCATCCCGGGGCGGCGCCGATCATTCGTTCACGGTCCAAGTTTCTTCTCTTTTCCTTGCTGTTTTTTTCTTTTTTTTTATTGTTTTTCCTTTTAGAATGAGCGGGATCACCCGTCACGCGTGTACACGTCACCGACTTAAGAATACATGTAGTTTAGCCGCGATATATTTTACTCCTGTACATTATTATTATTATTATTAATTTTTCATTTCACCGTTCATTATTTGCCATTTTAATTCTCTGTGGTCATGACGAAGTATTGCTAACGTTCGTAAGAATTGACTCGTTTGTTTATTCGTTCTTCTTCTTCCTTCTTTTTCTTTTTTTCTTTTCTTTCTTTTTTTTTGAGTTTTCTCATTCAATGCGCGATTTCAACACCCGCGCACAGGAAAACAAAATGGCCGCCGTTCGACGTGACACGCGTCTCAATTTAAAGTCACCTTTATTCATAATTTTTTTTTTTCTTTGTTCTTTAATTTACCCTGTTGCTGAATACAATAATAACCGTACCTAGAATGGCCGCACGTGTGACCGTCGTTCTGTAATCATTATAATTAATAATCGCTCCTCGAGTCTCGCACGGCGGATTCAATAATAGTAACAAACAGTATCGTACGAAAACAGCTTTGATCAGCGTTATTAACAAAAGGAGAGCGACAGTCCGCGGAATGAGTGATGCACGTCGACGGTCTACTTGCATCAATTTTGTTCATTTCCCCTTTAAGAAGCAGGGAGGTTCGAGAGTCGCGACACCCCTTGAAATCACTGAACTGAACCCTCCCCCGATGGTCGTACAAGAATTCACGAACGAAGAAAAACCACACCTCCCTGTTTCCCGTACGATATTACAGCTCGCGGCACAATTTAACCTAGGCCAATCACGAATATTCGAATGGAGCACCTCAGCATTCGCCTTCATTAATCAGCGATCACTTCGAACCGCGATCGTTCCGCGATTAAGGCTAAAATACAGAATTAACGTTCCCCCGTTAACAACGCATCTGTGTGTCTGTTTTTTAATTCGTAAATGGCGTTTCTTGGGATGACCGTGTTCGTAAGAATCTAAACACTTAATTATTCCACCCCCACTCGGACACACACATCGTCACGTTCCCCTTTCGCACTGTCTTCCACACATTCGGAGTATATAGGGACTCGCAATCTCACTTCGCGTCGAAGTACCATCCGTCTCGCACGTACGCCACCCGTTTCAGTTTTCACCCACGCCCTAACGCATCGAGAACTGACGATTCGCGGTCTCACCGTTAACTAACGCTCTGTACATGTGCAGACGCACGATATAATAATTGCAAAAATGCGCGCGTGTGTGTATATATATATATATACTTTGCCTTCTTAATGCATTTTGTTTCGAGTAATTTGATAATTGCGCATGGTTCCTTCCGATGTCGCGTGGCTGTGTGTGTGTGTGTTCGTATGTATCCATCTATGCGCCTGTACGTGTATATACGCGTCTGTCAGTATAATTCGTTTAAAAAGCCCGCGGACGCGTGCGAAAGCGTACATTAAGTCGTGTCTAGAACGTGTGTCTGCGCGTGTCGGTGTTTCGTACAGGTCGCACGCGCGCGTAGGAGCAGTAGTACATAGGTATTTTCGTGTGTGTGTCTGCAATGTGCGAATTGTTTGACGGTGAACGTTGCCCGTGTTTCCCTTGCCGGCACCTCTATAGGGTAGTGCATATACGCCATTATGGTAAATCAATGATACAATAATTCGCGCGCGGGTAATGCGTATCTGTGTACCGAGGTTGATGCAGGTAATCGATCGAACGGCTACACAATAGCCGGTGAAATTCAACGGTCATCGTTTCGGCATGGGACGGGGCCAGACATTCAAACGATACAACGATCGGGGCGCAGCGTTCCCTTACTCGATCATCACACGCAACCCTGTACATCTGACGCTTTCGCCCCCTACAACCCAAACACCCCCATCCATTCCTCGAACGACATTCTTCGCTTCCAGGTGAGACCATCCCTCCACTTCTTGTCGATGCGCATCACCTTGAAAGCCGGTCGTGCTCCCGTCTCCCGTTCACTGCTTCCCACCCCTCTCTTCCGTTCGTTCAACTTACGTCGGCTCCCGCGATTTCGAAACCGTGGCCGTCGGTTCGTGACCCCCCTCCCCCCGCGTCATCGTTTTTATTCGCCCCCTTCGTCCCTCGCGCGACAAGCAATGCAAACAGCGCCATGTCGTCCGTGCAGCACGCGTGTCTACGTCTATGTACGTAACCCTTCTTCCACAGCTCTTCTCCACCTCCTCCTCTTCCTCCTCCTCCTCGTCCTCCACCCACCGCGCGCTCCTTTCTCGTACCGTGCTTTATTCGTCCTCTTTTCTCCCTCGTTGCACACCCGGGAAAAGGGAAAAGTGCTTTGACGATGCCGGGGCGAGAGAGAAGTGCCATTCCGGCATTCAGTCAGCAAAGAGCACGCCGAGAAGTGGCGGACACACGCGCGCAAGAAACAAAGAAAAAGGGCGAAGCCCACTCTTGGCCCGGCCGGCGCCCTCGTTGTCTTCGCTTCTAAATTTCCCAGTCGACTGCCCCCTCGCGCATACGCGTCGGTCCTCGAGAAATTCCTTACACATCATTTTTCTACACTCTCCGCACCTATACATCCAAAAAAAGAAGAAAGAACACACCCCTCGTCCCCCCCCACACGCCGCGAAAGCCCAACAGAGAGACGCTCTTTTCCCGGGTGCGAACATGTTACGCGTATAATAATTATATTTTTCATTATTTGTATTTGTATTTATATTTGTATTTATATTTATATTTTGTATTTATAATTATATTTTGTATTTATATTTGTATTTATATTTATATTTATATTCATATTTATATTTATGTATATATATATTGCGCGTGTGTACGCGCGAGCTCGCACGGCCCACGTTTTCCATATTTTTGTTGTTGTTCTTGTTGTTTGTGTTAATCGTTAGAATCGCTCATATTGTTATACAATAATAACCATTAATCATAATAATATTCGTATGTAAGTTGGTATTCTTCCTTCATTCTTTGCCTGCCTTAAATACTAGGGATCCATACGTTATCGCCTAATATTTATCAATTATTTATTTATATATATATATATAATATTTGTATATTCTAGACTTAGTCGCTTATTTATTTAGCAATTAATAATATTAATTTAATTCATTATTGTTATTATTATATTATTTTTTATTAATGTCGGCGAACGGGCATTAATACGCAGTTTCGGCCACATCTAGCTTTACGCAGCTTTTGCCCTTCGCGTATCCCTTACTTTCTGCTTATATTTCTTTCTCTATCATGTTATTCTTCACGCAAACTCTCTGGACGTGTGTATCGCGATTTACAATTTGTATATTTTCCACCCATAATTGCTGCAACTGTTTTCGTTCCCGGTTCTCCTTCGCCTTCCTCTGCTTCTCCTGCTTCTTGTGTTTTCCCTATTTCTTCCTAATGATTTCAACTTTGATTTTATTTATTTATTTGTTTTTTTTTTTTTTATTTTTTGGCCAAGAAATGGCGGTTTTTCTTTGAATCTTCGTCTCATTGTGCCCGATCGATCGTGCTTGCAAAGCCGTAAGACTCCACGCTGTTGAAAACCATTATCGTTCTATCTAAATCGCGATTCTTCTATTTATTGCTAGAGATGGTACGCATCCTCTTCCGTCCAGACATCGTTCACCATAGTAAGTTAATCCAAGGCATTTGTTTCGCTCATTGTACCGTCAGTCGACCGTGCTGCGTTCTGCCCTCTCGTCCATCCTGACGAAGAAACGTTTGTTAGCCATATATTACGATAGACAGGGGACGAATACGCTACGCGTGATTCGTCGACGAATGTCATGATGTTTTTGAAATTAGCGCAAGCACATCGTGTCACTGTCGGAGTATTTGAATGTTAATCGCAATGAAGGGAAAACGAGATCCCTTTGTGACTGTAACATTTCTTTATCATTCAAGCAATGGAAATTGTATTCTATTTGATCACAAAGACATCTCAAATCTTCAATTTCCACTTCGTGTTGTTATCAGTTACACTTAAGAACGAATTAATTGAGCTTTGTAAAAGTTTATTCAAAAATATGTTGGAACAGAGAGTGTATTTGTTATATTCATTTCTAGTGTCTGCGCTGCTACAGAATACTGGAATTATTTCGTTACCGTAATCGTAATGCGCTAAATTCGAAGAAACAGCAGAAGGGATTATAATCTTGTGATCGCTATTAATTAAAGTAAAGTACAATGAGGAAAGCGTTAAAATTGCTTAAAATTATTGTACATTGCTCTCTCATGCTTTGCATCTAATTTCGAGTGACGAAAGTTTCGATTTGGTACGATTTATTTAAAGACAAATGTCAATTTTAACATGCGAGAAACACTTAAAATAATTGTCATGGATCGTGACTACGTACCTGTTATTAGGTCTTAACAAGGCTCAATGGTAGCCATTAGTAAACGCCGCTGGTATTAGAGGGCCCTAAAATGCGAAGACAAAAATTTCATCAAAGTTTACAAGTGAGGGTTTCTAAAATTGTCTAACGTTTAATCGTGATATTGCAATAATTTGAATCAGCTTGAATTACGTGCAATTGCGATACTTGATCCTCGAGGTTTGCATCGTAAGTTCAAAAAAAATTAGTTAGGAAATATTAAAGAGAAGATTACAAAAACTGAAGGGCAGTACTAATGGAACATAACAGAATCTTGTAAAATTGGCAAACCGACAAGCTCAGCGTTCAGAGTTGTATTTGCAATCGAAGCTGCAGCAACATAAGTTACAAAGTTGAATGGAAAAAAAAAAGAACTTGCACCGTACTCTCGAATCTCTCGACATTTATCCTTTTTTCTCTTTACCTTGCTTAAAGATCTTTGCAAAGTACACTGAATGGACGGGGAGAAGTATCACAGACAAGTTTAATAATTCGATGCTGTTAGTACGGTTAGCTGTTGGGAAAGTAGTTCGTTCAGTTCGAGCCCTCGACGAAAAGTTTAATTAAAATCTATTCATTCGCCCCTAACGTGAAAATAAAAGATACTGTTAAGCGGCTATCAATTAAGTCCGGCCCCCTCCGATGTACGATGGCTATTAACAATTCCATTCAGGAATCAGAATGTTGCTTTTGTTACTTGTGACATTTAAATACAATGGAACGCTGTTTCCCGGGACAATGGTATCGAGAAGTACACCGATTCGGTATAATCGGCGAACGTCCGACGCAGACCAGTCGGCGCTAGATAACGCCCAACGAATATTTAAATCTTCCTCCAACTTTTATTCCAAGTGAAACCATGGCGAACAGGCACTTAATAATAATGTATCGCCCACGCTCTAGACGTAATCTTGAAATGTCACAAAGCATTACCTAGCGAACGTTCTAATGATACCGCTTATAGAGAACGTCGAGCGCCAAGTAGTACGAGTCAATCACTCGTCATGCCGTCCCACAAATTCCCCTTAAAAGTTGCCCGCGGCCTTAAAAACCCTCCACTGATCGTTCCCTCGCCTTCCATCTCCACCCATCCGCTATAAATAAAGAACTGCTAAATATCCCCCTTTGAAATATACCCAAAGAGACACTGAAACTCGTTGATACACTCGACGATGTAACGCTTCGAAAATGATGTCGCGAATTCGAATTACCGCTGATCCAAGTGTGGAAAACCAAACGGGGCCCGATGCAGGCGTGAAGGGGGATCGTAGATTGGACTTACGGGACTGTAGTTGAGCGGGGCACGGGACACAGCGATCGCAGGGAACGCGGTCGTAGGGGGCTGCGGGCTAGCTGCTGCCTGGACGTAGCTGGCGACTGCGGAGTCCGCGGCTGCGGCTGCTGCTGCGGCTGCGGCGCTTGAACTATACATGTCGATTGGGCCCGGCGAGTTGGCCGCAGGAAAAGATCGGCCCTGTGGCCCACCGTGGCCACCAGCCCCGTGCGGCGACGCCGGCGGAAATCCGGCCTGTGCTGCGGCCGCCTGGTAGTTGTTCATCACTGCAACGAACACGCCGACATTTTTATCATTCTGCATCCGCCGCCACGCGGCCTGAGCCGGCGAACCTATCGTTCGTGCTGCTGTGTCGTCGTCGATTAGAGCGTCTGTAACGAACTGTGTCGCGAGTACGAAGCGAATGTTAGAGGGAGAAGACGGGGAGTGACGTGTTAGAGATGTCCTCGTAAGAGCTGTTCGATTTTTCCGTGGTCTGTTTGTCCGGCAGAGTGTAGGATTTTTGTCCGACTTGGGGGGAGGGGGGTCGGAAATGATCGAAGCGTAAATCGATTATGGAACGAGCTTCAATTGGGCTCGCGGCTCATCTCGGAGGGGAAGCTGAATTCGCCGGTTCGATGTCTGATTTGATAGAACTTCATGGCGAAGTGTGACCGTTCGACGGATTGAACTTAATGCACTCTGATGAAACAATTGCGAGGTCTAGGTGACGGAGGTGTGTGCGATAAAAATGATATTCTCGCGGCATTTGTGCAACATATTCCGCGTACACGCAGTATGTAATACGTGGTAATGGAAAGATTGGGGGGACACTAGTAAGCAGAGTAGGTTGTTCATCGTTTGTACAAACGGTTCCCTTACTGAGTTTAATGCTGCACTGTCATTATTTATACCTGTACCGATGGTGAGCTTATCGAAATTGATGTATTCGCTTGGTATCAACAATAAACACGCCTTGCAATGTTTGCAACGAGTCGCCCAATTAACATCGACGCCATCGATACTGTTGTACCTGTGCGTATTCCGCGGAATGAAAATCATCAATTCGCGAACGGTATATTGTTTATGTAAAATTTAACTTGTATCCATTACGGAGGGCAATAAAATCGAACTCTGGGCGTTTGTAGTTTTTCGTTTCGTAGAAAGAACGAGGACGAATTGTTAATACACAGTGACCAAACACATTAACACTGTACGCACACGAAATATATACACAGAGAGACAGAGAGAGAGAGAGAGCTTGGGAAAGAGAGTAGGACAACAATCGTCATCTCTACCAGAGACAAATAATCGTGACAGACGTAAAACGGCAAAGAAGCGAAATAAAGGAAACACTCAATAAGCGGATTACAAGACAGCTTTGCGCGTAATGGAACAATGGAGAACCATCGGGCCACGGATACGATACAATGCGTTTACATGTCGCCGGGAAAAGCAACGCAACGACAGGAGACAGTAACGATTTCGTTTATCTGTCTCGTGTTCCGCGGTGTTTCGCGTACTACATCTCACGCGTTGATGTTAGTACAGTTACGACGAAAGAAACCATGCAACGAAACGAGATAAAGATAAAACCGAAAGGAAATTGACAAATATGCGCAGGCATTACATTGCAAGGAGAAGGCGGAAGAAAGACGGCACAAAATTCGGGCAAACAGCGATCGATTTATACGTTCATACGGTAAAGGTCGTGCACCCCGAACGAACCGTTTCACGGATCGTATTCACCTATTCGCCGAACAATTTCTCCCTCTCTCACCCTTCTGCGAATCACCGATTCCTTTGAGAAGTGACGGACGCATTTCGTTCTCAATTACGCTGTTCGACGCGTGTCTGTCCTTGCAACGCGAATCGGAAACGAGACGGTGCACTTCGTGTCGCGCCAGATTCGGCGGCGTAATCCCCGCGAATGAAAGCCGAAGAGGAACGGGAGAAAAATAGGCAGGCCCGCGCGGTTGTAGAATGCAGCAAGAATCACGACCAGCAGGAGAAAGCACGTGGCGAAGACTGCGAAAAGATTTCGTGGCAGGGGATGGGGGGTGCGTGGGGGTGGAGGGTGGACGAAGAGGAACGCGAAGAATTTGAAACTCGCCGGAGAAGAAAAGGGCGGACGGCGGGCTATGACAAACCGAAAGCGCTCGATGTACAATCTAAAACCCCATTCAGCTTTTAAACTCTCGACAATGGCGGCCGGTTACAAAGTTTTCTGCCGGTGGACGGGTTCGTCGATGTGGACGGCGGGGATAGCGGGCTAGAGGGAGCGGGTCGAGCGCGATTCAAAAGTTTGATTTATTTGAGAGGAGATTGCGGACGGCACAGGGGTGGTGCAGGCGGATCAGGCTAGATTCAGCGACCAGCGAAAGGGGTGGGGTGGCATGGAGAGCGAATAAAAAAATAAAAGGGTTGAAGCCGATGTATTTCGCTGGCGGCATCCAGCCGCCCTACATGTGTGACACCTTTCAGAATTCCACGCTGCCTTTTCTCCTCCGGTGTCTGGATTGCTTCGCCACTTCCACTGCCTCGCGCTTCCGAGCTAAGGAGAAAGTCCTTTCACGGCTTGTCGTGAAAAGTGCTCTGAGCTGCGGCCATTTTCGTGAAATTAGCGCGGATTCTTCGCGGCGAACTGCACGCCAGAAATTGCGGCTAGACTTTTCTCAGCTCGGCTAGGGGAACAATTTCTTGTTTCGTTCGCAGCAAACGTCGTGCGCGTGATTTATATTAATTATTGTTCGAGAGCCGTTCGATGGGGTGTTCGAGTGTGGAACGCGTACGTTTACGTTGCACCTGGGATACTACTGCGAGAAAAGTATCACGCCTTTAGTAGGAAAAATTTTCAAACCAACATTTACACCCATTACAGTGAAACTCGTAGTTTACGAAATAGAGGATTCTTAAGTAAGATAAGATCGGTTACATCAGGCACAAGAACGACAGGAATGAACATTAATTCGAAAAATGACGACATTATTCCTTCAAAAGGACGCAACGGAGTGCCCCTTACGGAAAGACGGTATCACGTAGCTTTTAAAGACCACGGCAACTAATTTGCCTCCGCCACCCTTAACTTGCATCGCGCGCGCACCGACCTTTGTTGAAATTGAAAAACCTTGGGGGAACCACATGGCACGGTTCTGCGATTGCGAGGACCATAAACTATTCACGGAACAGGAAATGGTGCATGTTCGCCGCGAACACGAAGGAACTCGTTCATGAAAAATGTAGAAAGCAAATAATCGAATCGCGACTCGTAACGTTTCGCTATTTCGAGCATCCCCGTGGCAATGCTATCCGTCAATGGATCAGTGTAGCGTTTCAGCCGAAGACGAACGAATCGTTCGGCCATGCTAATCATGGTACACGGCCGGACCCAAGAGAAGTTTACCCGGCGAAGACGAGCCACTGTTCGCCACTCGGTGTACACGAAGGAGCCGTGGCAGCTTTGCAATTTGGCACTGCAGCGTAATGCAAAGCTTGTTTCTGTTAAACGCGGAGAATCGAATCACGAAAGAGGATTGAATTACAGGAGTTCCGAGTCCCGTTGCAGGCGGCGTCGTAATACCGGATCCCATCTGGCTATATCGTAATGCCTCGATCTAACAATCACGAAGACCTCGTGCTAAGAAGCAAAGCAACTATATATTATTCTCTCTCTCTCTCTCTCTCTCTCTCTCTCTCTCTCTCTCTCTCTCTCTCTCTCTCTCTCTCTCTCTCTCTCTCTCTCTCTTGTCGTTATTGCTTTTCGCTCTATCGCGTGACTCGATAATGAAAAGCCATCAGGAATCGGAAACCGTGCGTCGCTTCCAGCGAACCCGTACCCGTACGTACGTACGTATGCATCGAGCAAGCATATAAATATGCACATCAACCGGAGACCCTTTCGCGATGCGAGACAAATTAAGAAAGCGATAGTAGAATCGAATGCGGGAAGAGAAAAAGAATTCTTTAGACGTACCAGAAAGAGCTTGCGTGAGCAAGGGCGTGTTGTTGTTGGGGGTGAGCTGTCCGTTGGTAAGATCCACTGAAACATAAAACTCTGATCACAACTGTTCTGCGCCTCGATGCATATACGCGAGATGCGCGCTTTCGTTACTCCGTTCTTTCCCGGTTTCACTGCCGCTCGGCAGAGAGAGAAATGTTGGTGAGCGGTATACTGTCTTTGGCTGGTTAAAGGAGAGAGAGAGAGAGAGAGAGAGACAGAGAGACAGAGAGAAAGAGAGTTAGAAAGAAAAGAAAAAAAAATACAGAAGTACAGAGAACATCGTGTGACGTCAAAGTGACGACCGAAGGGATGACAGAGACGTGATTTTTCCGTGTGTGTTGCTTTGTCGTTGATCCTCTCTCCGCGCCGTGCCACGGATCGAGGTGGCACGTTTTTCCTTCTGCGTCGCGACGCTTTCGCGTTCCCCGGATTAAACGTTCGCTCCTTTCTTTCATTCTTTCCGCCCGTCGGACCTTCTCGCATTTTTGCCAGCGTGGGCCGACCGGGTCGGTCGCCGACGTTACTGTGCTCGCAAACACGTCGTCACTCTCCGCTCTGGACGCGCCGCGCGAAATTATTCCGCCGACAATTTTTCGATCCGTGTCTCACGGAGGATTTTTCCTCGCGACGCCCAGGCTACGTCGCGCGATATTTACCTGGACGTTTCTCGCGGTCGAATTAGCGACGAGCAATCGAACGACGCGCTCGCGTGGACGCGTCGACGGCGCGTGAAATATTTGTCGCGCGATAGAAGAAGCTGGGCTATCGATTCGTTCACGGGGTCACGACAGCGTTAGACTCGTCGGCACGATGCGTCTTGCCGCGCTATTATATCTCGATCGCGGGTGACGACGGAGGCAGAAATGTATGAATCGCGATCAATGACGCGGAACGGGAATGTTCGAGCCTCGAACGTTGTCGAAACGGAATGCGAAACCATCGACGAACCGTTCAACGGCGTCGATAAACTGAAACGATAATGATCGATGCTTCGGTGGGAAAGTGAAAAGAATAACCGGGATGAAAGGGCGGACGGATATTAGGGGGAGGCGGAGAAAGTGGGGCAGAAGCAAGAAAAGAAACCGCCGCGACAGAAAGATAGACACGGACGGAAGGACGGTAGAAGGCGTGATGCATTTTTGTCCGCAGTCCAAAGTGAATGTCGGCTTCACACATTTCTTCCGGAGCGCAGTCCATCGGACGTGTTGCAATCTGCGCCTCTGTACACGCGCGGCTTGAATTCTCGCTTCCGGTTCCGTGGTAGCACACTGCCGGCACTCCTGACATTAATAAAGTAGAAGAGAGGGGCGGGGAGCTAAGAATGTTGGAGAGATGAAAAGAGAAAAACTGGAGCAGCGGGTGGGGCGAGTAAGCGTGTGAAACGAAAAATTTGAAGAGTGCTGGGGATAAACGTGTATCGCTGACGCGTCGAGCTGATTTTTTCGAGGTACTGGGTAACGACGTCGACGATTTGATTTCGCCGGAACAAAACAATCGCTAGTCTATTACTCGGATCTGAACAACAAATCAATGCGCGTTGTTAATTACTTGTTACATACTTGAAACCAATAATATTTCGCCCGCATAGAGGAACAGCTCACCGATTTATTCGACAAAGAATTTACTACGCAAATCAATGGAAAATTTGCCAATCGGGAGACTCGCGAAACAGACGCGTCAACAAGCAACATAGCGTACCGCGACGGTTCTAATCCTCGCCCATTAATTACTCCCAGGTATTCGACGACGCGATGTTCATCTCGGCAGGCAGGAGAAGAAAACAAGCACGAAGAGCAGAAAGAGGGAAAGAAAAATCGGAGATCCTTTAAAATCGGTCGGACAAACACACCGGCTGGTTTTGTGCCGCCGATGAATACGGACGTTCCGACGTCACGCTCTCCACAAATTTTTTCCACGGCCTCGCTTTTTCGCGAAATAAATGCGGCGCCTACGCGCGCGCATTACGCCAGCCCTTGCATTTACCGCCCGGAATCAAAGAAAAGAAAAAATCTTGCACAAAGAACCACGGGTAAATGGTTTAAAGTCGGCCGGAACGCAAAAGGCGGGGTCCGCCGCGAAGCGTAACGCGCGGCGAGAGCGGCGTGGAAAATCGGGGAAAATGGACGGGGACACGGGGAAAAGACGACCAACGAAAATAGGAATACACCGGGCGAGTCGTGGCAACCGTAGGATTTATGTACGGCGGTGCACGTGGGTCCGGTCGATCTGAAATTTGCGTGGATTTCGGGGGATCCGAGGGGCGAATCGTCATCGACACTGTGCAAACAGGACGGGAAATAAATCGGGACGGTGGCGGGCCGTTTTAGACAAGTGGGCTGAATTGTTGCCGAGGGATGGGGGGCGAAGGGGGACGTCGGAATTGACAGCGCCACGTTATTTATGCGCATACGCCGGGTTGGCGTAACTTTGCTTAATTCATTTGTATTTCTCGATCGCAACAAATAGTAGGAATTTCTACGAATATATTCCTGCGGTGTAGTGAAACTATCGGTAGATGAATCTGGACGCCCTTCAATCGATGCATCAATGCTTGGGTGCATTTGCGACTGCACATATGCACACAAACGTGCAATACTGGAATTAAGCCACGAGAAACGTACCGCAATTAACGCGTCTATCTTGCATTGCTGCGAGGCTACAACCTGCTCGACTCTCGCGAGACATTCAGCACGTTGCTCGGGTCGTTCGGTGATAAGCTTCCGAGCGTGGAATAAACGAGAGAAAGGATCGATCATGGCCGCCGAATGTTTCTATGCAACGGAAAACATTACGACACCCGGCCGAAGCTAGCTCCAAGTTAATTGGGTTAGGTGCACCGAGCACCCGCGGATAAACGATTAGCTAATCTACGGAAGCTGAATGAAACATTGCGAGTCCCGCGAGACTCGGGGGCGATTTTACATGACGATCGGGGGCACGGAGAATACTTTCGACGAACGTGGAACACGATACGATGTCGAAGAGCGTGAGTATTGAACTCGTTAGACGTAACCGAAGAGGAACAGTTGAGCGAACAATTAAACACTGGAGCCGCAAACTTTGCCACGCTGAGATGAGGATTTTAAATGCCCGAGGGGGTACCGTAAAATCGTAACCCCGGATGCTCGCGTTAACGGGGAAGGAAAGAAGCACGGTCGGGTACCGTGAAAACAGTGGCCCCAGATTGTGGAATCTCGTTTCGGGTACGGTAACCGGTGGAACTGATAACGCGATAGCGCGAGAGGGCGAACGGACCATAAATCGGGGATCGACGTGATTTGTATGGGGTATCACGCCGCTTAATGGTGTGGCCTGTCTCTATCTGGCTCGGCCGGTTCCTAGTCGGAAGTTGTCGAGCCGCTGGCGGGCTCGCGTAGGAATATTCGTGTCTCTATCGCGTGACGATATACGTGACTTCATATCTTTTTCCCCCCCGGTATCGGGAACTATAAATGGAAATAGCACGGGCAGAACTCGCCCGGCTACGTGGCACGCGTTCATCATTGGATTACGACGGCCGACTCTCAAGAAAACGTCGGACAAGCGACATAATTCGAAATCATGGGACAATTTTCCGCCCACGATTTTCCGTGCCTCCCGAAACGAGATACGCTGGGTGAATGGCGATTGCGGGAAGATTGGTTCGGCGATCCGATGAATCGATATGGATTAAACAGAAGAATACGCGACAGCGACATTTGGGTATAGAAGATGAACCAGGAAATTCGATGAACTCGGAATTTTGTTACTGCGCTGGCGAATCGAATGTTTATTTGTCCCACCAACGTCTGACGAGAGATTGAAGATGACGGTAATCAATTTTGTATACGCAAGACTGCGGTTGAGGTTAGAACCGTCGAGAAAGAGATTGACAATTTACCGGAATCGTTTGGAAATTTTGAGAAGCTCGAGAATGATTATTCATCAATTTCAGCGTTCACTTTATTCTCACCAGACATTCAATCGTCGATCTTGCCCAAGATGGACATTACTATGCCCGTTAAAAGCTGCAGGCATTGGCATTGCGTTTTCACAGGTTTTTCGATGTACACGCGAAAAAAAGCACACTCTCGTTATTAGTATCAATAACGTGCACGCATGCCCGCCGTAAAGGACATGCCCGAAACTGATCAATGAAACTTCCGAACAATGCAGCTCGGCGGAACTTAAAGAGGTGGCGAAACAAGGGCGGCACAAACGAAATCGGAGCGCTGTCGTCCCCCGATGACGAATGAACCGGGAAACCTCGCCCGCGGACGTTTATTCGGGCGTTTCGTGAAAAAAAAGGAGCGGTGCCACGAGTCGTGATGGCCGGCTTCGAGATCCCCGAGAATTCGCGAGTCACGGAGGTGTATCGACAACGCCGTGGGCTTTTCCCATCCAAAATTGAACGACGAAAGGGCAGGTGCCATGCTGCACGCGGTGAACATCCGGGACGGGAGAATCTTAATGCTCGCGGGATTCGATCGGATTCATTGAAACGGCGGGCGCATAAAGATCTAGGCCAAGAGTTCATCTATTTCGAGTGTATCTCCAGCTGACGTAGATACGATCGAGATTCTGGATAACGGGGCAAAGCGGGTCGCGCCGCGAAATCCACTTGTGGGATATGAAATATCGGCTCGCAAGGAAACTGCGACGTCCTGACAGGGGGAATGATTTCGACCGGGCACCGGACCGACCCCGTGTCACCCGCCGGATCATCGTTAATTCTTCGATCCATTCAACGCCGACCCGAGCAGCCCGTGGAACGAACGCGTGGCTTCCGTCGCCGCTCTGCCAAAGTTCATGCTTGAAACTCGATGAAACTCGCGCGGCGAATAAATTTGCCGAATAACTGAAACAACCGCGGCCCACGTTTTTTTTTTTTTTTATTTCGCTCCGTCGGGATGCTCGACGGGAGCTTCGAAATAATAAGCGAGGCAAAGCGAACGAGTACGGGGCGGGGGATGCTTCCGCGCGAGGGTGATGAAAATCAAAGTTTCGCAGAGCGGTTCGATTTGAATGTCCGCAGTTGAATGTCGTGGATCACCCTGGAACCGAGTAACAGAAATCACGCGAACCGTCTCGTCGCCCGGAATATTCGGGAAGGTCGACGAAACTATTTCGTGGATCGATAGGATGCACGGCGATCCTTGGAGCGGCCAATAAAGTGCACGTGTCTTCCCGGCGGAATATTTTTATACATTTAGTGCGGCAACCGATCCCTTATCGTCGGACAGGACCTGGTAGCGGAAGATACATGTATATCCCGGGATGCTGATAAAACACGCCTCGTTGATATACTGGCGTGGATTAGGGCGGATATTATAGGTAATGCAGGCAGGGGGAAAATAAATACGTCGTGGGCTTGGGCGAGCGACACGGGAAAACGAAAAATATCGATCGATTGATGAATTTGCGGCGGGCATGTGCGGTGCAGTTTTATGCCGCGCGATATATATACGCACGGGCATACTTGGCACGATTAATTTCGCGTGGAAAACCGCTCGGCGTGTGACCGTCGTGTCTGTACTTAGCGGGACGGGTGGAAACGCGTATCGTTATTTAGTAGCGCGCGATTAAAAGCATTCGGCGACGGCCATTCGACGGTCCGCGCGACGAAAGATCATCCTCTGTTCCGCTGAAAAATGTTCGAACGTTCAACCCCGGCGAAGCAACACACTGGACGAATCACGCGCTCCATCAACAATAACGTCGATGGTGAATAAGTTGATTAACAGCGGGCGTTCAGTTGGTTATGCCCCCGTGCAGCGACGAGAACGCGAAGCGTACACAAAGGGAACAATTTCAACACGGTTCAATATGCGCGTCCTAAGCTACGCACACGTATTCAACGAATAAATATACCGATAATTGGTTGTAAAACCTTCGAACAGTATGGATAGGCATAAAAAATGGTGGTAACAAGTATGTCGAGTATCTCGAACGTCGAGACTCTCTAAGTAAACTACGTTACGCGTCAGAACTGTGTTTCACTCGGCTAAGATTTAACTAAAAGATATACAGCGTTCTAACACCACTAGTCAATTAAACTCCAACGGCATTTAAAAAACAGTAACAACGGTCGAGGTAACGGGTATCCAGGTGCTAAGTGTATCCAAAAAAATACTATGCCCAGATACAGCGGGTCATGGCCAGTACAATAGAAAAAGGATAAATACAATAATACAATACGTATTAAAAAGATACGGACAGTTAAGTGTCTGCGGATATACACACGGCACACAAACGAAAGGCTTCACTCCCATACTATCTACGCACTAATCTACTGTTCTATTAAATTATTCTATGAACTATGGAACCGACGACTTCGAGATCGTGGCCGGCGCGGCACGGCGTCCATCTGCTCGGTCGTCGACGACCGTCACAATCTCCAAGCTCGCCCACTCTTCGTACTACTGTGTCTATAACCATTTAATCAAACTGAGACCACACTTAAAAACTGTCTTCCAATAGATACAAGATACTGTTTACGGTCGGTCGACGTTGTTCTATTTTCAGTCGAAATTCTGACTAGTATAGCCTAAACATCGGTAAGGCTGCCAACGGTACTTGTCTCACATTAGCCCCGTGCGTCTCATTGAAATGCCAACGTGCTTTAATCGTGACTATTCGGGGCCGCGGTTCGTAATTATGTTTCGCGCTTGAACGGTAACGGGTTAGCTGGCAACCTTATACACTAACTAGATCAATTACTGTAAACGTTAAATTACAAACGTCAAGTTGACAACGAATCTGTTTCACTACTGACTGCTTCTAACCAGAGACTATTTTAATATCCGTTCAGTTCGACATGTCTAAATTGTCTACGTTTTCGCACCACCACGGTAGGATTTCGTCGATCGTCCCATAAATTGCCTCCATGTTCCGTCCGGCACCGTTTCCAATTGTCTCTCGACGGATTCGAGCGAACGAATAATTAACGGGAACGTCAACGATCACCCACGTCGTGGCCACGCTAGATTCTGATTACTATGAATAATGTATAATAATCAAAAAACCACTGTATATACGACGACGTTTCTAAGAGACAGTAGGTTTAGGTAGATGGTAGATTACTCGCCCCTGGGTGACTGCATCTTCGAGGTAGTCTTCGTCATCGGTCTCGGCAACAGTCCTGTCCCAGACGTCTGCCCTCCACTTTTGCGTTTACTCGACTCGAATTTACTCGCGTTTCAACGCGGGACAAATGTGTGACCCATAGCCGGTTTCCAAAGGGCGGCGAGCAAGATAAACTCGGGGCAATTCGTTCGCCGCGTGTCGCAACCACGAAAGCTGATGTTCCACGAAACGTTTCCACGGGGCGAGAACAATGCCTCGTTTCCGGTATGGGATCAAAGAGCGGGTGTAGCGAAACACGGGCGATTTCCACGCGAAGCGAAAAACCGAAAAGAAAGGTAGGACAAACGCGACGTGGTTTTAAACGCGTGCGCGCGAAACGAGAGAATCGTCGGGCGACGATACGAGAAATTGGGAGAGCGTCGATTCGAGAACGGAAGGAAACGAATCGAAGGTCTTCATCGACTGTTGGCACTCTCGTCTGGCTATGGGTCGCGCGGCCAAGGAAAAAAGCTTTTCTCTTTCGCCGTCAACTGTTTCCAGTTTTCACCAGAACTACGGGCATCGAGTTTCACAACGCATGCATTGTCCGTAGGGGAACATTGTTCGCGAACGGTCGCGTCGGGTTCGAAGATATTTCCACGCGAATCTCGCGACCGTTAAGAAAACGATCGAGACGCCTCTCGTCCTCTACGCTACATTACACACCGAGTACGGTTATGCCGCGATCACGTTCCCGTCTTGCAAGAGAATGTCGAGGCGAACGAGTCTAAAGACGTCGGGCTAATCAATTGTAAGTTCTAGTGAAAACTAATACAGCGGTTTGGGCGTCTTTACTCGTTACGGATAATAAGACTGGAGATCTTGAGAATGAACTATGTACTATGAGCTAGGCAGTCATCCAACACCAGTACGAGATACGGGATTTAAACATATGTATAAGTATATATAGATATTTATACACACTGGTGACAAAGTCTTTCTGTTACCATTACTGTTAGACTATTCTAAACACTATGGAGAAGAGTACCACACCTAAAAAGTAGAATATGGGAAATGTTACAGCTGAATGGAGAGTCTTGCGCTATCTCTGATTACGTGGCGAACAATCGTTATTTCCGTAAATATGCACCGTACAACTCATCGATGCGCCCTCGTTACGATTCCAATCACTACGAAAGATACCCGAATGATATTGCTGGCGGTCGTCGCACGAACGACGAAACGTTTCAAATAAAAGGGAAACGATTGACACACGAAGCCACGCGGCAATTAATCTTCCCGCCGCGAATAAACAATTTCATCCTGAAGCGCTAACGTTAAGATTTAATTCGTCGCGACTGGAGAACATCGAGGAAGCTGTAAATCCGGCGACAGATCGCACGGCTCGAGGGATCCGCGGACAGAAAGCCAAGACAGGACGGAAAGTTTTCGAAATCTTGCATCGATTTGGGTAAACAGAAGTCGCCGGAGAAACAGAAATGCATTACGAACAACGGCGACGAGAGGAGGGAGGGGCGGGGAAGTAGAAGCAATCGGAAATTGAAAAGAGTCGACGGAAAGTAATTCAAACTTTCGACGCGTCCGGGCAAAGTCGTCCGTCGTCGCGGCCGCACCTGAATCGCTCCTTCGATACTCACCGTTCGTGTAGATATTCGATTCGCGTCTGAAATACCGATTACAGTGACGATTAAGGGATAACGCGGCGAGATATCGTCAGGCATCCATAGTCAGTTTCGTCGATAAATCGGTAGTACGTCTTTCGTTTCGAACGCGTTGATCTTTCGATAGATTTGCAAATGTTGATTTGCCTTATTATTCTTATTACTGAAATCGCGTTTCCTTCAATCGGCGCCCGTTCAAGTTCAACACAAATTGTGTCGTGTTATTTCCCGTCGTATTTAATCAGCGATACCGGCCGGCGAAAAGGTGTTATCGTTTCAATGGATTCGATCGCGGATTGGAAAACAGCCACTAAACGAATTAAATTCAGCGTAAAATATGTGTTTTTCCTTCATTTTCGCGGGGTGAAAATACGCGAGGATTCAACCAAGACACGCTTCCGGTCCGCCCGTGAACTCTGTTCGGCATTTAATAGGTCCGATATTAATATTCCCGGAACACGACGCGGATATACGAGCACGGGCGCCGGACTTTTTCTCGCGTAAATCAACGGTCCAATCGTTTCACCGGTGTAATCCAATTACATTAAAAATCTGGAACGGCTCGACTACCTTTCTACCCTTCTTCCTTTACGCGCTGCTCCTCTTTCGATCTAATATTTCCGAGCTGACGAAATGGCCGGGTGTCCGTGTTTTCCCGTTCGAATCCCGTCAAAGAACGGACGGACTCGGAGCGTTTTCGCAGCTTGTTGCAATGAATTTCGAAATCGAAGTCTCGTTTCTTTTTCCTCTATTCCTTGTGTGACATTCCTTCATATTCCGGAATGGATCACGCGCAATGACGTATCTTCGAGACGATGCGAGCTGTCGGCCTCGCTGACGAAATGGTTACAGGCGAAACAACGTACCAACGGATGCACAACTATACAAATACGATGTTCTTTCTCCTAAGCATTCCATATGTAATATGTAATATGTATATATAAACAGTGCGTGTACCAAAATGTCCTACAAATCCAATATAAAACACTATCGACAACAATGCTCGTACTATGGGTACCTAAGACAACTAATTGGTAACAACGATTCGTATCCAATCGAGTAAGAACAAGTGACTTGGACCGTGTAAGGATTGACGTGTTTAGCGAGTGACTGGTGTGTATGCGTGCTCAGTGTGTCCGCGCAGAGAATCGCCAGTATTTCGAGGAATTTTTAACCGATTTCTAACCGTTGAGTTAGCACGGGCGCCGGGTTGAATGTGAGAATACGTTAAATTGAATCGTTAGTTTCGGCGAGTTAGTTTCCGCGATCCCCATAGAGCCGAGGGAATTGCACGGCATTCGAACAGAATATAGAATCAATATAATATGATAATTCATGGAAGTTTTGAACCACCACTTTACGTGACTGTAATATAATTCCCCCGATACATAATTCTCCGGAAAAAGATACTTTTCACACGGATCTTTCATGGATATCGAAACGAAATTCGCAACTTCGTGCACGCGCATTAATTACTGAATAAAGGCTAGTTTCACTGCACGCGTATTCTGTAAATATACATAAAAAAAAGCAACAACAAAAACGGTTGGTTATCGAAACGCATTGCCCATCGAAACCTTGTACATTTAGTTAACCAATTCGAACATAGTATCAATATTATCAGTCCGCTGATTAGTTCATATCGCCGACGATATAAAAACCAATTCACGATACGATAGTGTGTACGCTGTCCGACTTTGCACGCGGGCGTGTAAATGAATGTATTTGCATTTTGTATACGTGGAATTTGGGTACGTGCTACGTACTACGGATTACGGTTACCGTCAACACGAGCGAGAACACGAGAACTTGGTGGAACAACCTGGCACTTTGGGGTTGAAGCTTACCGGTGCAACCCCCGCTGGGGCTCACGGACACTCGGCCCACCCTTGGCCCCACTGCGCGGTAAACGACCGCTCCTACTCAACAACAGACATCACCGATCTTATATTATGCACACTTTCCCCCCAAATATCACGATCATAGAACTTTAACATGTATCACGCAATGATTGTATGTATTATCGCTAAAATCGTGGAAGATAGCTTTTCCCTGCTGGGTATAGTCACATAGGGGGAGTCACGTTCCATAGGAAAACATTATATTTCGTAACACACTTCTCGTATCCATAAATAATAATATTACGTTAATCATTTGACAATCAGCGACGCGAAACTGTGGTTGCGTAACATCGGTAAGAAGCGCCTGAAGTAGTTAGGAGGAATAATTAATGATATCACAGTTACATCATTCAAGTTCTTTTTGTAATTGGTGGGATGCAAGCTGCAGAGTGTATTGAATGTTATTACGTCAACGAGACGCTTAAACCAACATCGTACGTTTCGAGTGCCTCCTATGAAATGGAAGCAAAAGTTATACGCTGCCTCAAACTCGAATCGTATATACCGAACTGCACTCGTTGAAAGGTACACAATTATACGATTTAGTTTTTCAGCCTTGATAGCCGAATATGGTTCAACTATTTCGTAAGAGTGTAGTATGATAAAGCGTGGTGGTGAATTCAATTATTTCATGAAACAAGAGTACCGAATCTGGTAGGTGATACCTAGCTCATAGTAACTCAATCTGAGTAACGTTATCTCGTATTAAGAGAAAGATATTCATGTCCCTAAAAATGTTTCTCGCGTTTATATGTGCGTTCACTTTTATAAATTTCCTGTTCACTGAAATGTTGCCATAACTTCAATTCGTATTCATAATTTCTTTCTTCTAATACAAGAAAATGTGGATGCTATTACTGCGTTTCAATATCATCCGTTTGCGTGGTAATTTTTATTTATTACAGACATTCATTATTTATAATCCTTAATCATTATAATAATAGAGATTCAGCGAATCATTACATTGTGTCGTTAATATGTACGCACGTGTAAATAAACTTGTTCTCTCATCTTGTTTCAGAGTGACACCTCTGATGGACATATTAGATGTTACGTTTGTTTCATCTTCTTTTTTTTCTTTGTATTATTTTTCACTTTACCGAGTACCCATTGAAACGTTTACAAAACTCTCGTGACTGCAGTTTTCCACTTATTAATTTGTTTTCTCGTCTTATCGTTGGTGTTTTTTAATAAATTGCCCGAACCCTGCTGGATGTTTCGAAAAGGTGGATGTTAAAAAGTGGTCGAGCTTTGGATAAGTCAGACACCAGCAGTGTTAATAAGGTGTTCCTCTGTTGTTTCCAAGGAAGTGTAAACCTGTCGTTATTTATTTGCAAGATGGTGAGAAAGTTGTTGAAAAACTACACGAAGTAAAAAAACTCTAAGAGCGAACAGTTGGAAAACGTTTATAGCAAATAGTTATCGCTTCGCAACAAATTCATGAAATGTACAAATTCTAACTCTTATTTTTCACTCAACGACGGCTCGCGCAAAATAAACATGTCGGCAATGTTTTCCGAACGTGTCAATATTAATTATAAGAATCTGGAGTAAAAAATATAGTGCGCCATTTAAACATTTAAATGAGGCCCTCGCGGGGGGACACCGACGTTATCTCAAATGGGCAATCATTTTGCCGATAAATAATGGTCGGCTGTCACTTTCTTGGAACCCGAAAGGATAATGCCTTATCAATATTTTAGGTGCCCGAGCTACCCAAAATTTGGCCACTTTTTGACATCGTCCTTTGATTATCATTTTATAAGCACAGTTTTCAAGGCGCACATTCGTTAGATCATTTGGATTTGAAAGTCGAAGCGTTTCACCTTTTTCCTTTTTATTACACGAACAAAGATATATGCACGCGCACGTATAATACATAATTCTTATCAGCCAATGAGTCGAACGTCATTTTGAAGCATAGGTAAGAAAACTTGAAGTAACTTCCTGAGAAAATTTGCATTTCAAACAGCACGTATACCAATACAATAAGGGTAACAAAGCAAGCTTTCAAAACGGAACACATTTTGGGATAATGCAAATACGTGCACTCGAATAATTAATTTAATAACGTTCGTCAAAATGATCAGCAACAAGCTTTAAAATATACATACAAACTTCGACAAAACAACGACGATAAATATCACCAAGCGACGATCAAAAATTCAACGAATAAATTAGTATAAAATGTTCCCCCTCACAAACGCGGGCTCTTTGTGCTATCGAAAGTTCCACAGAGACAAGGGTCCGACGTAGCAAAAGGACCCAGAGGACAAAAATCGAGAATCGACCCGACGAAACGCGTGATTTCAATCGTCAGCGATCCCCATAAATATTTCAACATCATTATCATGGACGGTACAATGGTTCGAACGTTTCCCGAATTTTCTAACTCATACGACGGACCAGAACGACATTTGTCTTCAAGTATTCTTACGGATGCCGTGCCCTTTAGCACTACGTGTGCTCGCCGTTGACGCAAATAATTCGGTGTGAGCGCAAAAGGCGGTCGATCGATTGGATTCCGGATCGGGCAACGTATTATAGAAAACCACGCGCGATCACAGCGATATAACAACAATTCTTACGAATAGCAACAATCGGACCATAGCTCGATAACGTTAACCGGTCGTTTTTTCTTTTTTCTTTCTTTTTTTTGTTTGTCCAGATCGAATCACCGCGGAAAAATCGACGGCGAAATATCTCCGTTTCTCTTCTATTCCCGTTTCAGCAGCAAACAATAAGTGACAGAAATAAAGGATCGATTGAAAGTACGAACAATGATGCAACGCATAGTCGGTAATACTCGCACAGTGGTCGTGGCGAACAATTTTTCACTTATCTTTCGTCGATGGGGACGGTGGTGTTAACGCGAGCGAACTATAGCCACGCATAAAAGTATCAATAATATTGTTTAAGCATCGTGTCGTTAACATATGTATAAGCTCAGGACAGATGTGTCTTCTCTTTGGCATCAGTTCAATTAACACCAGCGACTGCATTGTCTCTCTCTCTCTCTCTCTCTCTCTCTCTCTCTCTCTCTCTCTCTCTCTCTCTCTTCATTACAAAATTCTCGTCGTCCACATTTTTATCTCTTTTTTACTCACGAATCTATCCTTTATTTTTCCGCGTATCTCCGATGCTTTCGCGCGAGCACGTCGCTGGCTTTGTTCGAGAAACGATTAAATCATACGAGCGAGGTTTAAAATCTGATTTGCTCCCCTCGCGAATCCTCGCTCCTTCTTAAGTAACGTATCAACGGTACAAGAAACCAGGACGGACAACTCGGTCCGCGTCTTCCTTTCATTACGTGCACGCAAACTTGTAACGTCGTATGTCCAAGCGTTTTTCGCCCCGGACTATAACAGGATTATCGTGGCTCGCGATACATCGCAGGATTGTTTGCAGTTCGTTTTTCGTTCTCAATTTCGTGTTTCTGTCTCTCGTTTCTCATTCGTTAACGACGACTCGAAAAACGCAACAGAATCGAAATCGCGGGATCACAGCTTTCGCGAACGTACGCCACGTTAGACAACGGGGATCAGGGGGATCGAGGGCGGGGTAAAGTATCGCGGAAGGGGCTCGAAAGGAACGATCGGAGAAAGCAAGGCTCCTTCGAGGGATCTTCGTCGTCGAGTGTCGCCTGCGATTAATCGACATCGTTAATCCGTTCTCTGGCAGCGAGTTTGCGCGCAAATATTTGGTGGCCGATAACGACGTTCGGATAATATCAACGGTTCCATTATGAAATCGGCTGGATCGCGACTAATTTCGAAATCGCTCCCTCGTTCAAGCAACCGAATTGCTCAACAGAAGTTACAACGTGGACCGTGGAAAAAGTAGGCTGCTTCGTTCATTGCGTTAATTGAAATTCTTGATACTCGTTCCTTGTCTCCTTGCGTTGTGTTATAAGCCCGAATAAATTGATTGCAAACGTGAATACAAGGCGAGCAAATTGAAATCTAACACTATGCGTAATAACTCATGTATCGAAATGCGATCACTCGAACAAAAGAAGAAAGAAAATTGTGTATTTGCAACAGCCAGCGTGAGGTCTCGGATGCGTCTTATCTCCGGCGTCGTCCTTGCTTTTACGTTCCATTTTCGATATTCGACAGGAAAGCGTCAGAGGGTGGAGATCGTGGACATCGAACAGGCGTGGAAAGTAAACGGGAGAACGATACAAAAAGCGCAATAGTTTCAACAACTGTTGTTTTCTGGGCGGTATGCATCGGTGCGGTAATCTCTTCTACGAGGATCGGTACTCTCTTTCTTACGTTTCTTTTTTACTTTCGCCTAACTTAGCGGATGCCTTACTCTACGTTTAGCAATATGTAATTTGCTCTGGATAAGAGATAGCGGGTATCGCAACCTCAGCATCCTGCCGATTTTCATTCCCACCCGCTAGTTGGCATTTCGTTTTACATATGATTTGTCCTGCGCATCTACTACACGTCGAAGTGAAACGATATTAGGCCGAAACGATCGTCGATACGATCAAATCAGGAGTTCCCCGGTATGAACCGTGTGATGCGGTTTTATCGAGTACCGAAATTCATACGATTGCAGAAAGATTGCTCCAACGGTTATCTCGAAATTCTGATACAGTCGTGGCAAGTATAATCGCGCTTGGAAGGAAACGCTTGGAAGAAAATTTGTTGAATCATTTCGAATTCATTCGCGACAACCCCTCCAGTCGCCGATCACACGATCAATCGTACTATGCCCAGCCATTCTGGATGACAACCGCGACCACAAAATATCTGTCCGTCCTTAACCACCGGCAGGATGCTTCAGTCTGAACACCCGGAGACGCCTATATCGTTTTATATCTATATGACCTACGCTAAGTGTTTTCGATTAAAAGTGTATAGCTTATAGAGATTACATAGAACGTGACTACATCTCAACCACTACAAAGATCAAACGACTACAAGAGAGAAACACGTTAAACTTTCTTTCAGACTGACAGGGAACGGCTCGAGGACCGGAGGATGTGACAACGGCGGAAAGCGGAAGTGGGGGGATGATTCGGATGGTATTTCGTTCCGGGAACAGGGAAAAGAGACAGAGAGAAATTAAGGACGCGGATATAGCGCTTAATCGCAAACGTCGATTGCAACCCTACGCACAAAATTCTCTTCTCGGAGTGCCACTTTCTCGATTATAGATACTTTCTTCTTTCACGCGTGTCTAAACGAAACTCGCGGACTGTCTACCTGCGCCGTACGCCTACCGAACGGCTCGTTTCTCTCTTCTTCGCAAACTTCCCTCCCGCACACATACGCATGCCACATTAACGAAGGGGCAAGAACGATCTTGACATCGATCTTGATCTTTCTCGCTCTTGCGTCAGATCGTTGGTTTTACATCCACGGGGCTACCCGTTGGTTTTTAGTTCGATCGGCTGGCAAGGCTGGCATGTACTATCTTTGACGCCGCGAAATGTAACTTTCCAATACTCAAAGGAGTTCGTCGTCGATTTGAAGGTGCAATAAATATTTCGAACACACGTATGCGCTGTACGCGCATAAAATTCGAACCATCATCGATCGTGCCATTTAGTGCACATTAGCGAACGTTCTCTAGGTATGCAGCCGACGATTAGAAGCTAGGAAAGTTGAAAACAAATAATACAAATAGAAATTCATATGTCGAGTGGCGAATTAATCGAGAGCTCCTAAGGCATGCGTCAAACGACAACCACTTGTCAGCCTCGCAACTGGGCATCCTAGATTCGGACGTACGTTCATCTCTGTACTCTTTTCTGTTTCCTTGTTTTCAGTTTCCTCCCGAAATTGTGACGGTACAAGAGGAGATACATTAACTACCTACGGCTCTACTAGTAAGAGAACAAGAAGAAAGTAGTAATAGTCGATGAAATGGGGGAGCAGAAAAAAGAGAGATCTTCGGGGGATGAAGGGGACGGGGGTGGGTTGGTTGGAGCGTCGATGCACGGACAACGGGGTAAATGTTCCGCCCGGTTTTCCGTGCATCGATTTCTCTCTTTTCCCTTTCTCGGTTCGGTGTTTACGTGTTTTACCCGTTTCTTTCCTTGCAGGGACTTTCCTTCGTTCCTGTCTGTTCGAACGTGAAACTTTTTGCGGAAAGCGGCGCTGCACTTTCGTAACTAATCTTTTTCCTTGCATCGCAGCTATCCTCGTGTGTGCGGTGAGCCTGTGCTCTGCGCACGTTTACGTGTAAATGTTTGTGGGACGTGTACGGTGTGTACGTGTATGTATGTAATATTACATAAGCGTTTTCCGCGTTGCGTGGGTGTGTACGCGTGTGTTTGTGTTGCGTGCGCGTATCGATTTCATTTGTTCGATATATCTTGTGTTTATTAGCAGTACCTAATGGAATGGGGGTAGAGGCAGACGACGCTTCGCTTGACGAAGGACCACAGAGTTTGCCAGCCATGCGTCTGTGAACATTTTCGTAACTTCCGGTCAAGAGATCCACGTGAAAAGAATGCGCATATTATGTGTTGTTTTATTACTATATTCGCTGTCGGTTATTTCTCTGCACGTTAATATTTCTGTTGCCGCGGTGTACCAGAGCAATTAAAGGGCCACCGTGAGTCGTTGCTCAGCGTTGGGGAAGGTTAACTGCGATTCTCCCTGGCTTTTGCCAGGAAAAATTGCTCGGCGAGCAGAGCTCGCGGAGAAGTCGTGTTCGTCGGTCGATAACCGCTAACTATTCCCCAACACTGTTCCCCTGCCGGCGGGAATAAAAATTCGTGGCCCGTCAACGCACGGGGAGCGTTAGAACTCGAAAAAAAATACGCGAACGTGTTTCGATCACGAGCAGACAGTTTCCGCGCTGTATGCACGCGTAAGACACGTGCAATTAATTCATTGTGCTTAGCAAGTGGAAAGGTACACACGGTCGATGAGCTCGAAGTGCGTCGAAACATTTAATCGGAATGAAGAATCAGAACGCAAATCACGGATACTATGCATCCATCAGTCACGTTCCCATTGATTGGGATGGGTACACGATACTCGCGAAAGATACTCATAGAAATGAAAAAAGCTATCCAGCCAGACAATACAGCCCTACCGAACGATTCGCGAGCGTGCTCGAAAACATGGCCGGGGCCAATCGCGCGCTAAACAAAAGCTGGCTTGACAGTCAAATCGTTCTTTGTAATTAGACAACGCGGCAATATCGCCTTGTTTGCGACAGCAATGATTGTTCGACACCCGAAACACCGTACGGCATATAAATGTAATAGGGAACAGAAGAATGAAAAACAAAGGGCAGTATAAAAGAGAGTCGAAGGGAATCGGCGGTGTTGTTCCGCGTAAAAATATTAGAGAGGCTGATCCGACGAATAACGTCGCGCATTATAGTGCCGATGTTATACTGATAAATGGCGTTTGATCGTCATCGTAGAAATAAGTAACGTTCAATCGACGATTCATATACGATCCGTATTTCAACAAATATGAACAACATTAATTTACATAGCTCCTTTTGTATATATTTATATTCATATTTATATTCATATTTATAAATATACTTATATTTATATTTGTATTTGTATTTATATTTATAAATATACTTATATTTAAATTTGTATTTGTATTTGTATTTATATTTATATTTATATTTATATTTATATCTATATTTATATTTATATTTTATTTATATTTATCTTTATATTTATATTTATATTTATATATATATTTATAATTATATTTATATTTATATCATTTGCTTCTTCTTATTTATATGAATTCTGTATATATATATATATATAATTTTTTTTCTTTATCTATACATGTAAGTATGTACATGTTCACGGTTATGTGCCTGAGCGTATGCCTAATCAACTCGTACATACGCGTCATGCCGGATTACTTATTGCAACGTTATTTACATTTACATCCAACTCCCAACCCGTACAAATTTCTTAACCGATTCATAATTACTCTTCAACAATTCATGCCAAGTTCATCAACATCACTACCTACTATGGCTGTTCAAAGAATTTTTACAATCCCGTAATTCGTCAATGCACAGCAAGTTTTGTTCGTATGAGGCGCTCCGCAAAGTACCCCAGGTACACGAGGAGGCACCAACTCGCCAATAAGTAACCGTATGAACGCGGGTACGTACACGCTGGTCCGAAGGCGACTCACGTCGCGGATAGTAACGCGATCACGACCGCTTCCAGACCGCCACCGTGTGTTCATACTACTTGGAGTGTATCCGCACCGAAAACGTACGAACAAGGGATTCCATTTCTCCCGAAAAACGAGCGGACGCCGACTTGAGCACGCGTGCCACGGCGACGACGAGAAATCCACGTAACGGCACGTGTTGTCGCGTGTAAGCTTCGCATATTTGAGATCGTTAGCGCGAACACGAGCCCCCCTTCGAGTACAGCCGTTTCGACTTGCGCGGAAAGCTACAATGCGTAATATCAACGACGGTCTTATGCATTGCTGTCAACGCGTGCGAGCGCCTCGGTGGTTATATATATATATATATGATACAGTAGCAAGGGGATGCAATCCTCGAGACAAGTGTACGCCGCGAGAGTGACGGAAAAGTTTCGGGGGAGAACTGTGAGCTATTGAGAACTGACCACAATTCTTCGATCGTCGAAGCTTGCTCTTCGAGAAGGGGTGGTCGACACAGCTCCCTGCGTTTTCGCGAGAAATTGGCGCCGCCTGGCCGACACATTTCCGGGCACGTGAAACGGTACACGAGCAATAGTAATATATTCCCGCGCCCTGTTGTTAAATTCAGAGCGTCCATCGGGATCTCAATTGTTTCGCGCAAGCATAATACCGTCACTGCAATTAGATCATTTCATCGACGTTGAGCACGGATGCGAATCCGCGTATCCGGCGCACTGTTCAATACACGGTGTGCCAATCGAAGATCGAAATTTATCGCGGAAAGGAGAGAAAACGGAAACGAAAATACAGGAATGGCGTAGCGTCGAAACGCAGACGCGAGCTCCGCCCCGATACACCTTAGCTCGCAGAAGCAGATTACATCGAGAGACCATAGAAGCCAGGTCTCGATTCCTCGGCGAACGGCTTCAGGTGAGAAGGCGAGAAAGGGAGGAAAAAGGGGTTACGATTGTTACGAGCGGACCGCGTCCCAGAGTTCGCTCGGGGGCTGATACGAGTGGCGTGGGTGTGGGGCGCCACAATAACCCCCGAACCGCCCCTCGAACACCCGTTCCCTCCTTGCGCGCCGTCCATGGTAACGGTGGGCGACGATTTATTGCGTGGCGCAACGAGCGCGCACGGTAACACGTTACGGTAATGACTGTGAAATACGACGGTGCACCTCTCCTGCCGTACAACCCCCTTGCCCACAAACCCCTTTGCCCCGTCACAGTTGCACGGCCGGGCACCCCAATGAAAGGACGGGACTTCCATGCGAAGTGTGCGCGTATGCACGCGTTCTACACGCCGCGTGTGCACGCGTACGCCGCTCGTGCGTCGAACGGGCGGAGAAATATCGTCAGGTTGAAAGAGTGCTCGGAGAGAAACCCCATCGATCGTGATAGCGAATGCTAGTCTATCGAGGCTGCTGCGCGCGTCCTGTCGGATAGTAAATAATGCACAGATGGAGGTGCCAATCGGGGGGGGCACCTGTTAAGCTGCGAAGAATGTTTGATGGAGAGGTGCTACGGGTCGGGACAGATAGGCGATCTTAATTGCTTTTGGGATTTTTGATGGGCCGGCGAAACGTACACAGACGCGGAGCAATCGGCGGCGGGTTTACAGGGCGGCTTTCAGTGTGACACTTTCGGGATAGAATGGTGCGTGGGAAAATTAACTTCGAGGTGGATTTATTTTGAATTATACGATCGGTTGTAATAGCAATTGTGTCTTTTTCGTGGAGTATGTTTTGCAGAATTGATTGACGTCGAACGGGATCGTGATTTTTCAAGATGCGCGCACGCGAACCGGTTAGAAGAATGTTGCAGTAGGAAAGAAGCAATGGAAATTTTACTTAGCAATTTGCTGTAAAATAAGGAAAGAACTGTGTACTTCGGTGGAAATCGAAAGAGTTGAAATCGAATCGTAAGATGAATGAAAAATATGATTGGAAGGATGATAGTTTGTACTAACGAAAGAGACGAGGCAGCTTCGAATGTTCGCAGTTTATTGGGATTGTTGAATGTTTGAGTGGAAGTAAGGGATATCCTCTTATGAGCAGCACGGAGGAACATGTCGCCTTCTCGCACGGCTGTATCCCGTTTATTTCACGATTCGCAACCGTCATTAATTTGCTACTGCCCACCGAGAGCGGAAATTTCAATTAACGCGGCGATTATAAGAATTAGGTTAATACGTATTCAGAATTGAAATCGATTTACTCGAAATTTAATTGCCACTCGATATTTCCGCAGTATTCCACCGAACATAAATCTCCTTTGGGCAAATGTAAAACAAGTGTCAGCAACTATGCCTGAAATTTCTCTGCGTAAAAGTTGAATAACCCGCGGCGAGCGATAAATTTAAAGGAAAACATACGAATCTCGCGAGTAAGAGTAATGGCATTGTCATCGCAGAGCGCACACTCCGAACAATACGTAAGAAAAGTTTGCGAGCTTGAGCATAATTTTGCAGGCGACGTCGTGTGTTCGCCTATCATATATCGTCGAAATTACGTGATTCGAAGTGTATCGCGCCGCAGGGACACCAAAGAAACTGTCCAATACAATCGTTTCGCGCAGAGCAAGAAAGGAAGACCGGGGAATGAAGTCCAGGTTACGGTACGGACGGTTGAAAAGCTCGACAAAAGTGGAAACGACAACGGAGGAAGCAGAAAATACATCGATGGAGATGAGTTGGCTATGACTTAGACTTATTTGAACGATATAAAGCGGCGCCGAGATTACATCGATAACGCGACAGCTGCGCCCCGCAAATGCAAAGGTGCCGCGGGTTAGAAGAAAACGGGAACTCGTAATCGCGATTACGTTCAGAGCAGTGGCCGTCACGTCTGTTCATTGCAAAGCAGCGTTGACCGCAACCGTTGTCATTAGTCGGAGATGGAAGTCAGCGATAAAAATCGGGTCGCGTCAAAGAGGCATCGAATATTTCACCATGAACGAAAGAACGAATACTCCAATCGCTCGTTTTGTCGCGGCACTCTAGCATACTCTCGCACTTCTTAATCGACGTAGCCGTCCGTGAGTCGCGTAAAGTATCGATATACGATGGTCGACAGATAGCAAGAGTATACTAGTACACGAGCAACCTCTCTTTAACCCCAGGTGTACACAATCCCTCCGTTATTTCATTTCCGTTCGCGCGTTTCACGTTCCCGCAAGAATCGAGGTGCAATCGCGCAGGGCCGGAAGTCCCAGGTCACCTGAAAGTACCGGCAACCCACTCTGAGCGAGTCCCATGCACCGAGCTGACAAAGGTTTTGGTTTGAATTCCTTTCTCGCAGACGACTCTTTTCATCTTTCTCTTCCTCGCGCAACAATCTCTCGGAATCTTCCTCCCTTTCTCTCCCATCGCGTTTCGATCGCGGACGATCACAACACTGCGCTCGCCTAGTTGGTCAACGGCAAGGGTTGTCGGAGCTGCTCGACAGCTGACGCACGGCAAACCACTCGGTGACAAAACAAGCGCCGGACGCGTCTGGCATGCTGTCGCGGAGAAACTGCGAGCGTTGTGCCCCGTGTATCTGCTTGCCTGCACGTTCGCTCGGATTCGGTCACGATTGCGACAACTTCTAGAGTTTAGAGGGAAACGTAACAGTTTGCTCGAGGCTGAGCCGGTCGGGGCAAAGCTTCGATCGTCTACGGGGTGAGGTAAGTCAGTCATTGGTGCGGTTGCGTAACGATGGGGTTAAAGCTAGGCACGAAGGGACTACGCGTCTAGAATCTCTAGCTTCGTCGCGGCGCGACAACTGTGACACGAACTACACCAATTTGATCATCTTTTTATTAAGAACTTAGAAATGTGTGCCATTTCGATCAATTATTTCCCCCCCTGTCGTTAATCACGTTCGTAGCTTAGCGACGGCCTGCGTTGCCGCGCAATGTCCGCGCGAGTACATCTGAACGCCAAACGCGAATTCGGCGCAGCTCAGCTTAATCAAGAAGATCGAGAGTGTTCCGACTAATGTTCCGGCGAGATCTCGGCGGGGAAAATTAATTGCATCCTTCAGCGTCTGCTCACGCTTGAGAGTCCCCTCGAAACAAAGTACTGGCTCGGTCACGGGGAAATCTTTTAATCTCCCTTGATGGATCGACTCGCCGAACGAACGGCCGTTCAGTCGCGAGCGATTTCACGCGAAATCGCTAACACCGTCGCACGTCGGGGAAGCCGTGTTTCCTATCTCTTAGCGTCGTTTAAATCGGCGAGCCGAAACTACCGCCGCGACTCGACGAGAATTTCTCTCGAACGGAAATCCCGACGCGGCCCCGATCTCGCCGGAGAATATTCGCCACAGCCCCCCCTGGGGTCGAGGAAATTCGTTCTCGCGCGCACCGGTCGTCGGGACGACCCTCCTTCGTTTCTCGCGACGGAGAGGGGGCCAGCTTCGCCGACGAATGTTTTTCGGACATTGGGAATTTGCGGACGGCTTTAAGGCGGGTTAGGTTTTCGTTTGCTGTGATCAATCATCGGTGGCTGTTATCCACTTTTTCCTTCTACCGCCATGCCTCGTGAACCATACCGCGAAGTGCGAAAGAGAAGCGGAGAAAGACAGAGAGAGAGAGAGAGAGAGAGAGAGAGAAATAAAAAGAAAGGAACGAGGAGACAAGGAGGTGGCGGTCGCGATGGAACGCGCGCCACCCTCCTTCCGGGCGAGGTTATTCAAATGCGTTAAACAGCGGGCGGCTGGGGAAATTGGAAACGATTCCGGGAACCATTGACGCGTGGTCCCCGGGGGGGAATAAAAATATACCGGGAAACGGTTCCTTTTTGGAAACGACAAAGGGAAACGAAGGAAAGGGGGACGGACGGACGGGGGGGAGGGGGCGTTCGTTCTGAGGGATGAGTCCAACGTCCGAAAAACATTATGCATTATTTATGAGTTCTCTTTATGCGCGTTCACGCCAGTTGCTCTTGGGATCGACGTACTTGCGGATGGAATGACAATATATCGGACACTTGTGCGACGGTGTCGCGGCCACGAGTTGTCGGATCGACGCGGAAGATTCGCGTGCATTGTTTTGTGCTCGACGATCTTTTCCCCCGTGGTGGCTCTTCGCCACCACGTTTCCTTCCTTGTCCCTAATTTTGCCGGTCCGGTCGACGTGCATGGGACACCTGTCGCGGCTAGTCCGCCTACATCGACGTTTCGCGTTACCGTTTCGCTACTATCGTGCCATGCTTAACACAGGGGGGTGGCAACACGGGTTCAAGGCGGGAGACAAATGCTGGAGGGAAGAAGTTGAGACTTCTCCCTCGAAACTTCCCCTCGAGGAACTCACACGGACAACAAAGACAGAGGATTAGCGAGAAAGTGATAAAGGGCAGAGTGACAGAGAGAGAGAGAGAGAGAGCTCACGGTGAAAGACGAGCGAGGCAGACAAATAGCCAGAAGTGGACGACGGAGAAGGGAACGAATGGGCTGGTAAGACGTGCGAGAGCAATGGCCGAACGGCAGACAGAGGGCAAGGGTGAAGTAGTTACGGGGTTCGAAAGAAGCTTCCCTGAAACTGATGTTACGTCTGCGAGAGCCCATCACAGGTCACATGATTAGTGCGCTGTGTCTCTCTTCATCCGCGCGGATCGAATTCGCACGGAGCTAACTATCTCTTTCGACGCTCGTTCCGACGCTACGCCAGCTTCGATCGAGCGCGCGTACGATTGTCGACGTAAAACGTGGACATTAATTGGCGGAAAGTACGGGTACGATAGCGCAGAACGGGCGGAAGGTATCCCGATGAAGTAACGAATCGACGGAACCGTTGATGACCGTTTGCCACCGTCTCGCGAGCCGATCGACGCGACCAATAAGCGTATAATTCCGCAACGGGTTCGATATCTCGCCCGACGGTGAACCGGCCATAGAGCGACGCGGTCGAAACCCCTATTTCGGCCGTCCGCGTCCCGCCCGTTGCCGCGGATTTTCATTTCGAGCCCGAATTCAACGTGTAGGGCGCTCGACCCCGAAAACTTTGCCCGCAACTACCTCCAATCAACCGGTTCGATTTAGATCAGCCGATACCGACCTACGGGCGCGTTCATTTTCGAAACGCTTCCCTATTAATTGCTCTAGCCGGAGCCCGTGTACATCTCTATGCGTGCCGGGTCAGCCGCGGTGCGGTTCAATCGCGTATCGTTCGCAATCGATACGCCCCGTTTCCCCACGCCCGGCATTAGCAATGACATTTTACCCCGTTCCGCGGATCGCGCGATTAATGTTAAAGTACGATAGATCTAATGGACCGCCGTTTTAAATGGATCCGTCGAAATTGAAATCGGTCCCCTCGAGTCTCGTATCGGAGCCGTTCGAACGGCGAAGAAGCGCGATCTGAATGGCGGTTGAACAACGATCGCGAGTTCGTTCAGCGGAAAGGCTGAACATAGCGATCGATTCTTCAACTAATGCGCTGAAATGTTTATTTCGTTTGTCGACCGTTCGCCGCGAGGCTGTCTCGTTCCAGCGACCAGATCAATCGGATTCGATTTACGCATTAATGATTTACAGGGCGAAAGGGCCACCCCCCCCCCTTTTGACGGGGTTGTAATTGAAATTGATTATACGATTAGCCGAGGCAATTTCGCGGGGTTTCGCGGATCGCGGAGGCTTCATGCTTCGAGAGAAAATTCCGTACCATCGGGGCCGTTTCTTATTGACAGTCGAAGGCACGCAAGCACGCTATCGAGGGCAGACGGTAAGGAGCGCAGGTTTGTTCAACGACGTAACTTTCTCCATACGTCCACCCCTCATTACCTGATCCGACCTCGGTGAATGAAAGTTTTACGCAGAGGCGGTACGTACGTCGTTGCTTGGGCGAGCCTCAAGATCGCGAGCACGAGTATGTATTGGAATTGAAAATGATACGAGAATAACAGCTACGCAAATAATGGGGAGAAAGTGCTTGTCGGTAATCAAATGTATATTCGTTCAACTTGGACACAGGATCTCGCTAGAAGTTCGCAAGGCTGCGTGAACCGTTTCTATCAAAATTTTCAATCTCGAATATGCGCGTCGTGTAACAGACATCCTGTACAGCGACACAGCAATTTGTGCGTGAAATTGAAAAGTTCGAAATCGATGTCACGCGAACTTCCTAGTACGCGCGGAGAACAGGGCGGAGAAGTTTCAGAGACTCGGCGCCATTTAGTTGCTATATTATATCCGAATCTCGTCGGGACTATATCGACACGATAATTTATAGCGATTTTGTACAACCCCCAACACTTATTTCGCGTTCAGAGAGCCGGACTGTCGTAGCTCCTGCGACGCAAACTTCCGTACGGAAGTCGAGGATCGTCGGAGCCCGAACGAACGTTGCTCAATAATGTACATCGTTCCTCTTCGAGGGATATGCAACGTACGATTGTGCCGTGCACGGCGAACTGTCGGACTCTGACGCACGATTACCTATCCCAGAGGGTCCCCTCGTCGAAGAAGAAACTCCGTCGAGAAAACGGACGCCCAGCAGCTTCTGCGCCACGCGAATGCGTCGAACTGTCTGATCGCGAACAAGTTTCAGACACAACGCGGGCGGAATCGTTAAATTCGCAATTTCTTCGGATGCGTATCGAATCCGCGGGATTTTTTATGCGAGACGATCGTTTGAAACGGTCCGTCTTCGTGTCTCGTTCAACCTCGAAAGCGTACGCATGCGACCGTTGCTCGTTGAAATGAATTTCGACCGGAAGCCCGAGTTCTCGCAACAACGGCTTCTTCGAAGTTCGCACCCGTTCTCTTCGTCGGGCCGAGGCCGACATCCGCGTTAGCTCGCTTCACCTTGCACGCTCGATTCTCGTGTTCGATCGACGACAGAGGCGGCGACGAGCAGGGCGACGATTAGCGACAGCGAGAGCACAGTTAATGAAACGGTGTAGCAACAGGGGGTTAGAGTTATGTGCGCATAGCTCGATGTCGAGTTGTTATCAGATACGTATATAATTAGTTAGTTCACAGAGGCATGGCGTTGTAGAGGTCCAAATTGGGATGGTAAAAGAGCGGTGTGGGTGTAGGGGGATTGTGGTGGGGTGCAGGCTGTGCCTGTATCAGGTTCAAGTTCAGGTTCAAGGGCGCGATGTGGGCCGCATTATGGTGGTTAAGGTGGTTAAGGCTAAGGTGGTTACCTGTCGGGTAGGGCAGTCCGAAACTAGGGTACCCAGAATAGCCGCGGCTTGCCGCGTATGCCGCGTACGCCGCCGCTGGGAAACCTGCGAACAGAGAAAAAGAATGCGTGAGCTTTTCACCTGCGCGACAGCTGGAGCACAGACATTTAGTGACGGCCAGGGGTCACGGGGCGTTGGACATTTATGTGAATCGCAGCGACAAGTGTGAGGGGGGTGTGGACGTGTACATTGGCGAACGAGCCGATTTATAAATTGAAGTTGTTTTAATTTAAAAGGCTGAACGACTGAACCGCGGTGTTAGTGTCTTTTGTGTTTCCTTTTCAGCTTCGTGAGTGATCGGTGTGAATTTGTACAGTAGTAAGGCGTGTGCTTTTACTTGTCAATGTTCTAATCGTTACGAGGTATCGCAACAGTTTGCTTGTGAAGGGGTTGCTTGTGATGCAATTATCGCGAATAGGAATATTAATAGACGATGAGATGCATCGTTTTTTATTTTGTCGAACGGGTAACTAAGCCACGAATACGTCAGGAACACCCTGTGCAATGTTAATGTAAGAGCGTTTCCCGTTGCCTTTTAATTATTGCAATTAGATCGTGTAATTTAATCTGTTACGTTTATCTACAAGTACGGTTTCTATTAGCTGCGATCTACATGCTCCCGCCTGGTAAATGTATTGCGTAAAACATTTTTCCAAGTACCTACCGTGCTACGTTATTGAACAAACGATTTCCACGAACAAAAATCCTCACAAGCTTGCTTTTAACATTTGTATTCAATTCGAACGCATTTAATATATGTCTGCTGCTTTCTGTGTGCTTGTCTGACAAAGGCATAGAAGCGAAACGAATAATTGCATCAATAAGGTGATTTCGACACAGGTGAAAGTTTCCATGACCCCCGACAGAAAAAGGCTGTACGATTTATTCGTGTGTCGTGTTTGTGAATCATGCACGAGGCTACCGATACGAATAAAAATGCCCAGATATCGGTCGTAGGTATCCAATTTGCTTTTATGATTGATCGGAGCGTGAATATTACAACGATGGTCTTACGTCAAACGTGATTAGACGCTGTTACGGAACGATAGGCATATCGCCGGACATTGGAGTCGTTTTATTGTACATATTCATGCATATTGCATACTCACCATCAGGTAATGCTCCCAGGGACCACATAAAATCTATAAGGAAAAACAGATCCCATTAATACCGGAATAATATTAAATAGCACGGGTAAAATTGTATCTTTTTTCTTTTATCATTCTTTCCCCTTCATTTACTCTTTTCTTTGCTTCGATCGGTTAGTGCAATGGTATCGTGAGTCTCAATATTGACATTTCTGCAACTTAAGCACGGAGAAAAATATTGGGGACATTTACGATCCCGGAAACGTCACTGACAAATAATCCAACGAAGGAGAAAGCAGGCTGCACGCTATCGTGAATTGTGATTCGTATTCTCCTAACGATTTATTCCCCTTGAATATGCAACATTTTTCTTCGTGCAGGCAAAGGTATGCGTAGACAATTAAAGTATGTACATGGAGACAAGTTAAGTATAAAGCGAAGCGTTGCAGAAATCCTTCGGAATAGACGGTTTCGAGTGTAACGGATGACTAGGTTCCAAACAATGAAAGAAGGGTAAAAAAAAAAATTAAGAAGAACGGAAGAGAAACAAAAATTGAAAAAAAAAAAAGAAACAGATCGAAACAAGAAATCGGTTTAAAAGCCTTCTAGGTTAAACAGAGAGAAGGAGAAAACAGAGAGATAGACAGAAAGATAGAATAGACATAGATAGGCAGATAGAAAGAGTGTGGAGTATATAGAAGTATAGAAAGAGAGAAAGAAAGGCATCCATGAAATTTCATAATTTGATACTAATTGAAAGACCACACAACTAAGATTCTGACTATTTATAATATGTATATCGCATCGACTATGTAGCGCATCGACTAAATTCTGTGACAAGGTACTAGTAACTACGCGCGGCCGAGGTGTTTCCAATCTACGACAAAATAAACCCTCCTATGATCTATGGTTATTGTAGCCTTCAAGGTATTGGTTAATTATTTACCGTTAAGTAATATTTGCTAGGCTGACTATATAGCTTATTAGATATTGACTAAGGGCTGATAATGTGTCGGCCGCTCGAATGGAAGATGCAGATTTGTGCATTCGGGGATTGCGACGAACGTAGGGCGAAACTTTTCAAATGTATCTCAAGTTTTAAATCGTGACGAAAATGTCATTAATCCACGTCGCTTCGTACGTTTGAAGCGGGCGACACATTATTATCAACGCCACTACCACACTTATATCGACGATACAATATTTAAAAAAAACACCGACCACAATACTACACTACTGTATCACTATTCTAGTGTCCATATCGACGCTGCTCTCACAATATACGCAGATGGAAAAGTATAAGAGCATTTATTCTAGCCATTAAAAGATACACTGATACATATTAATATTAGTAGTGATTTCGTACCTAAAGTCTCTCTACCGGGCTGGTTTTGATTACGTCAAGCACGCAACATAACTCTATAATCATTTCAGTGCGACATCGCTTTCGTTTCTTTCTTTTCTTTCCTCACTTTTTTTACTTTTTTGGAACTTTTTCTGCATTTTCAGTTTTTTTCTGTTTTTTTTTTTTCGTTCTCTGGTATTGCTCTTTTTCTTATCTTTTGTAAATTCGACCGAACAACAATGAAAACTTCGTATATGCTTCGAACATTTTCTCGTATTTATTTAAATACCATTTACTTGTCATATAGATAGATAATATTGATTCACGTATGATACGTAAATAGATTCGAATATCGGACATGTGTATATTATGCGTATATATAATATTTATTTGTTTATTTATATAAATGTTGTAATGTGCATACCGCTACGCGTATGTTGTTTTTTTGTTTCTTTGCTTTGCATTATACTTGACAATTTATAGCGACTTCGTATGTATAGAGTAATGATAATAATAATAATAGTAATAATAATAATCATAATATAATATACGTGTACTCTTTCAGATGCAACAAATCGATTTCACGTAGAGCAGACGTTTACGTACGACATTAACATTAATAGTCTCTTACAGTTTCGAGGAGCGTATAAAGCTCGTTCCGCTCAAGTTTACGATCGAGTTGCCGGCCGATTAACATTTACGTCACATCGATAGCTTCGGCAAACATGGAATTCCATTGAGTTACTCTTTCGGAATTTTATGGTTATTTCGTTGATCCTCCCTTCCGAGTTTACCCAAGAGAAAGAAAGATACAAGCGGTGTGTTGCGGGAAACATTCGTCGAGGAACGCAAACATTTGTTTCCTTTATCTCTTGCTTCTCGATATTCTTTCCATTCCTTTTCTCATGTTCCTTTCGTCTCTATTTTTCACGTACCATGTATGGATCTCGTTCGTACTTGCGTAATGCGCGCTCGTCAATTCTTACGGGGAAGGAGGTCGCACATGTTCTAATCGGGTTCTCTGTCTAGATAAGGGCGCAACACTCTACGTTCCCCGTGTATAACAAATCAAAATCCGGCCCAACAAAGCATTACAAAGGTGTGAACAGAAAGATAAACCGCATGTTAATATCTGGTCTACTTACGAAACTGACACTGTTGAGCCTCTCGGGCAAAGTACGTACTTTCTAGGACACACGTCTCACGCATTATTATTAAGGTAAATGATGCTATATAGCTTAGAAGAGTTAAATACTATGTAACGAGTAATAGGGGTTGAGTCCGGGTGGAGGACAAGGGCCGGGTGGGGATGGCTGTAAGGTATAGGTGTAGACGGGTATACGCACGATATATATTCAGTATATATCCTATAGAGAGGTATAATATTACGTGTAACGTAATATAAACGTACTATGTAACGTAGCTTGTTAAGTAATAGGTACATTGTAATAGGTCTCTTCGAAGCCGCTGATAATAATGCATTCGTCGTGGAAAAGACTGCGCGGTTTCTCTTTCATCTATTCTTGCATTAACGTGTTTCTCGTTCTTTTCTTGCAAATTCACTTTTCAGAAGGACTCGTTGAAATTGACCAATAACGGACAGGCAGAAGCCGCGAACGTTTACGAAAGAGATGACTAGGGAGTCTTCCACGAGGAAACACCTAGAGTATATTTCTAAACTAACGGTATCATAGTGACTTCCCAAAAAGCTATAATTAACTAGTAGTTTCAATGGTAGGAACGTATACATAGTAGAGTAATTCGTCAAAAATTATATTCGCTCTAGCTAATTCAAACCTAGTTTCACCTAAAAAAGTCTCATTAAGTAACTAAGGTCTGTAACAACACAAATGTTTACCTAATTACCTAGGTATATATATATGTATAAATAGAGATATATATATAGATATGCTCCGATATGTATAATCTGTAGGTCTATTACAAAAACTAGAAGGTTGTAATGCGGCTCTCACAAAATATATTCATATCAATATCAAATACTATATGGCGTTTTACCAAATACGTAGATACAAAACAATATATAATATATGTATATAATCTGCTGTTATCTAGAATCGATTAATACTTCTGCTTTTTTTGTCGTTTCATTTCCCTTTTCTTCCTTTATCCTTGCTTTTTTTTTTAAGGTACGTTTAGTATATTCGTATAATTATACACGTTATATGCGTACGAGTGTTCTATGTATATGTATATATAGATTTGCGAGTAAGCGTATGCATATACATATAGATAGCTCTGATCTCGCGATTTCTTTCATTCTTATTTCTTTTTGTTTTTCGGGTTTTCTCGTGCTTATCTTCGTTTCACTATCGTACACGCGTACACCGTATTGGAGTACGTGATTCTTCATTTTCACGGCATTATGAAATTTCATGAAATTCATTGCGAAAAATACTCTGAAAGGCGCGACGAATGAGAAATGCTTATCGCCGACCATTTGCCGCGCTCTCTCGACACGCTATCCGCCTTCACCATTCACGATTCACGGCTTTATTTATGCCCCTCGACATGTCATCCCGAGCAAATCAGAAATTTAGCTTCTTACGGGGATAATACACGGCGTGCCGCTACCTGGGAATGTATTCATTTTTCCGTCTTTCGCCCCGACAAGTACCTTCGTTTCTTGTTTTCTCTTTCCCTTTTTGTTTTTTTTTTTTTTGTTGTTCTTTCTTTCGTTCCGATGATACTTTGGCAATCTACGATCTCGACGACGGGCGCCATCGCTCTCGAAATCGGGCGAACACCCTTCACTTTCATGAAAAATATAATATACCGTAGGACCTCGACCACGATCGAGTTGCAAGATTCGATTTATCCGTTCTCTCGTTCAACAATTTCCTTTGCCGGCACCATCGTCGATTCCTTCACGATCGTCATACCGAAGTGAATGTCGCGGCCACGCGAACACAGCGAAGACCTACCTTAAACCTTCGATCGAGTCGCTACGAAATAATCTAGCATCTACGAAACAATTGACGTGTTCTCGCGAACGCGATCCGTTCGAGGCAGGAATTTGTATCTCTTTCGATCGTCGAAAAGTACCTAGCTATTCGTGTGGTGTCGTGGCCTGATTGCCTTCTACAATACCCGGCACCCTTCCTCCTCCATTCGCTAAAATACGGTCAACGTTGTACTCGAAATATGATTGAGACGTGCAGTGCGTCAGCAATTTGGGATTGATTGTCCATCCTACGATTAACGGCGAGCACTTCATTTTTGAAACGTCCTCGCTTTATGAAATGCAACCACACGAATCGAAGAAGTAGAGGAGGAGCGATTTCTGCATCGAGGTACGGATTGACGTATCAAATTTCTACCGAGCGCTGCTCACCCGAAACCTAACTCGTTTACCTAAATTTGAACACTTTCCCTTATTGTCACACTACCTGTCTTGCTAGTCGACTACGAAATCACTACCAGTCTTTTTTTCAATGCAAGTTTCGTTTCGTTGCTATAATATACTGCTACTCTTTGGCTACGAGGAAATCGAGGCCACATAGGTGACTAAACGAGTTCTGTCGAACAGACCTACGATCCGGAACTACTTTACATCTTCCTTCTTTTCTCACTACGATCACAGTTTTACTGAACTGAGCTTCTCGAGCAGTCTCGCGAGAATTCGCTTTATTCCCCGCACTCGAATCTCGGGAATAAAAAGGGAATGGTTTCGTCTAGACTACGTTATTGCACTTCTCGATATGTTTTCGATTCGCTGCTACGTCGAGACAGAAAATCAACAGCACGGCAATTTAGCCTAACACTTTCTCGAAAACGAAGGCGACGTGTTCTAATCGAAGGGAATGTTCGATGTGCCGCAACGAGCACGCGGTATCCCGTTTGAAAAAATTACTTCTATCTAAGTACGTAGAAAAATAATATCTCGGGAATATAAACAACAACGCAATCCGTTAACGTTTTGTTACAATGAACTGCAACATAACAATCACGCAAACGAACGGGATACCGAACCTGTACAACAAAACAAAGGGAACCCGACCAACTATTACACCCGATGTAAAAGCATCTGCTCGAACCCTACGAAATTATACAGCTACGGTTCAAAAGTTTGTACGCTCTTGATTCCTTGGCACGTCGGATCGATCTGGTTAATTCACCCCCATCCTACGCGATCACACCAAAAATAATCGATCTACTCTACCTGTCGTGAATGTCCTGCATTCCATCTATCCATCTATCCATCTAACCGTGTAAGTACGCTGCCCGAAACAAAATTATGCAACGCCCGCTAGCTCCTCAACTTTCCTGTGCACGCGTGTAAATCGTTTCAGTCGTCGTCGAAAATTTCACAAGCTACTTCGTTAGAGGCGTGACTGCCCAGCCGGGATAGTTTCAATATAAACGACCGACAACGACATTCGCAGAAAACGGATGCACGAAATTAACGATCAGAATTCCAATATCGCTCTCGGCTGGAGTTAACAGGATACAAGATATCCGTGGAAAAATCTACACGTACAAACACTAATCTCCGTATAAAGACCCATCAATTACGCCCAACTAAATCGAGGCGACGTAATCCCCTTCGGAAAAAACGCACACAACTACCGCACACCGGTCGTCCCGCCGCCCACGGTGAGTCGTGCGTCCGTCGACCGAAAACCACGCCGCGAATCAACGAAATCGTCGAGAGCGTCGCGAAACAGCAACCCAAGCAACGAAATAAAATCGCCCACAAACGAGCCTGTCCGTCCCTATCCTGCAGCGCGGCTGACAAATTCCGCCCCTACCCCCAACCCCGTCGCGCCCAAGGGCTCACTGAGGCCTGGTAAGGGGCGCGAGTATCGTCGGTCATAGCCCGATCGTGGGTATCGGATGGTAAACGGCGCCCATGTCGAGGCCCTGCACGCCCAGCAGGTCGCTCATCGAGTAAGTGAGAGTGGCGGCCCGTGAGGCCGCTGCGGCCGCGACCGGATGGGGCCTGTAGGAGGCGGCGGCCGCGGCCGCAGCCGCGGCAGCGAGGGCCCTCTTGACATCGTAGACAGCCGCGGTGGTCGCGGCGGCGGCCGCCGCAGGTGCGGTCGCCCCAGCGGCGTACTGATAGGTAGCGGCCGCGTTTGGTGCGGCGGTAGCGACTATCGGAGTTAGCAGGTGGTGGTGCGGGGTGCCAGCGGATGCTGCCGCGGCCGCGTGGGCGGCGGCGGCAGCCGCCGTCGGCAGGGGATACGGCGCGTAACGATAGGTGGTGGGGGTGGGTGTCGCGACCATCACCAACTCACCGTATGCGCCTCTGTTGGCCGCTCGCGTCTTCGCCAGGTTCGCCGGGAGCATCACTTCCTTTGGCTGTGCTTTCTTGCATTCGACCTTGAAATTCAATAGAAATGTAGAGAGCACACGGGTCCCCGACGTGTCGGGGCGGATTCGGTTTGGGGCTTGGGGGGAGAGGACGGTGTACGGGATGCCTGGGAGCGGGGACGATGGCTGGATGGTAGTTTAAAGTCAATTATCTGCTGGGAATTGTGATTGTCTGGGGGGGCGGAGGGGTGGATTGCGTGGATCTTTAGAGGCGCCTGTTGCTTCGGGGGGATATCTTTGTTCTTATTGGAATGGGGCGCGTAGTGTTAACCCCTTGACGCAGGAAGACGCTGGGGAGACGACGTTTCTTTCGTATATATAGTTTACAGGACTATCGAGTTACTCGATTAATTTTTTACCGCGATTATTGTTCATTGATGACTGTAGATTAACATTGCTTCGTAATATTGAACAATTGTTCCATTTCGCGTGCAGCTTGCACGGATTCAAGGTGAACTATATTTAATCGTATTTTGTTAGCAGATGTCCGGGGGTTAACGATTATAATAAGAATGGGTATACTCGTTGATTGGGCGATCACCGTGATACGGGTGGTAACGCGAATATTATCATTCCGAATGGTCGGATATTTTACGCGAGGCAATTCCAGACGGGGGCGTTGTTAGGGTTATTGGCAGGTTCGGGATCTTGTAGGCCGAGTGGATTTATGGGTAACGAGAAGTGGCATCCCGGTAAATCCTTGATCGACGTCAGCGGAATTCGGCTGATAGCAGACGACAAACAGAACTGTCTATTACTGTTAGACCGGCGTGATCTCTACTGTGACGGGCTTTCCAGAAACCGCTTTTCGTCTTCCGCCGTGTGATCCGTACGCTTGACTGTGGTCGCGCGTGGCTGTGTCCGTGTGTGTTGCGTGGATGCGTGTCAAATGCAAATAACCACTGCAGCCCTTCTCAATTATACGGAAAATTAATTCTGCTCGACGCCGTATCCGCAGACGGAAAGCGGAAGGCAAATACCGTTTGATACCATCACTGCGGCCACGTGGTTAAAGGGGGTTGACGGGGGGTGACGGAGAGGGACAGACGGGGAGGCTTCGCTTCGTTCGACGAACGGCGTTCGTTCGTCGACGGGCGACTTACCATTTTTTTGTTGATTTCGTGGAAATGAATCTCGCAGACTTTGTCGACCACGTCCTCGCTTTGAAACGTGACGAAGCCAAAGCCTGAAACAGAAAGGAACAGGTGTCGTTTAATAATCGACGATGGAAATTGCTTCGCCCTGTTACGTGGTGCGGCGATCTAACGGAGCGACGTAATCCAATTTAATTGCAAAACTTCTGACAGATATACTGCGCTAAATCGAGTTTCGGGGGTAGGGCGGGGAAGGGGTTGTTATATTTGAGCGATACTTTATTGACGAGTACGATTCCACAACGTGGTACTTAGCAGTAAGAAACGGGTCTTCGCGGTAACGGGCATGCAAGAATGATCGGATCGCGGCAAGAATCCGAACCGAAGCTTGAAATACGTCGCACGATTCCGATGAATACCCCAATATTCACCATAATTCGCCATGCTTAAAAACCGTCCGGAGTTAACGTAACTTCCACGCGTTCACCGCCGCGAAGATAACTATCCCGTCGGAGCTTCCATTAATTCAGCAGAGTCGGAAGAATTTCGTTTCCCTTCCAGCCCTCCCTCTCGCGAAGAAGCCCTTTCCACTCGAACGCGGTAGAAGCGTCTCTGCTCGAAATTTATTTCACTCGCGAACGAACCAGAGAGACAGAGAGAGAGAGAGAGAGAGAGAGCGTGATGGGGGGAGGAAAGAAGGGGTTGCAGGAAGATGAAGAGGACAAGAGGAAAGGGAGAACGATGAGCCGGCGAAGAGTCATAACTTAATCAAGCATCAAGGGTTATTAAAAACTTTGCATTGGTCTCCAGGTGATTTTAATCTCGCCCCTTCGCGCTGCTGACTTTCTCCCCGTCCCCTTTCTCTTTCGCCTTCCGCGTTTCTCTCCCACTGTTACGCGGGAAGCGTAGTAATTCAGGCTCAAGTTATCCGGTGGGCGCGAGTTATACGAATCCAGTGCGCGATGTCGCTTAAGATAACCAAGAGTTAGTGCTTCCGCGCTGAAGCAGCCTGCGAGGAAGGGCGAAACTACGCCGGGTGACTCGTAATTAAACACAGCCGATGGATACCGGAGTCGAATGCGAGCCGACAGCTCGCGATTCTTCGAGCGTCCTCTCCTCTCTCTCTCTCTCTCTTAAATTTTACACCGGAAATGGAACTGGCGCGCTGAATTAAATTACGTTAGAACGGGCGCCGCGGCCGGCTCAGACACGGAGGCCCCGCAGTTTGCTCGAGTAATTAACGTCGATCGATCTTAATTTACGCGCCTTATTTATTTACGCTGATTAATATGCAAGAGGATCCAGCCGGGAACGTCCGAGAAAGATGTTCGTTGGACGCAAGGCGTCGGTGGTTCGCTATAAGACTCGCGTGTTATTTTTGTTTCGCACGTGGACGAAACGCCGTTGAAGACAACGTTTTGGGAGAATTTGTTTGGGATTCAATTGATCTGAGTGTCCTTTTTTTTGGAAGAAATAAATGTTTACGAGGTGTAGAGGAATTAATGTGAATGGGTTAAAGCACCTAGGCGTTACTCCGCCGTGGAAATTTCTAGCGAAACGATTTCACCCCTCCATTTCTGCATCACTTTAATACCCTCCTAAAATATTCCCTTAAGACCCGAAATTACGCGTGGTCCTAAAATCTGCTGCTTCATAATTCATTGATTTTACGCTCACCCACTTTGTTCGCCTTTATTTCAGCGGAGTATCCGCGCCGTGGTGCACACATGTTACATTTAATATCGCGACTGTTAAGATATTAACTTAATGCTTCGTGTTCCAATTCAAACGCGTCCTATATTTCCTATTCCGTGCAGTAGACGATAAAATTTAAACGTTTAAAGTGTAACTAAAGGTGGCAATTCGCGCTTAGTTATCCAGACACTCCCGTTTTGCCCGTAATCGAACTATTTTCTTTCAATTCGGTTCCTTTCTCCTTGGGACTGTCCCCTCGACGCCAGCGCCATCCCTTTCTCTGCCATCACTTTCGTCTGCAACTTACACAACCGGTCCCTCGACCTTTAAGCTCCTCCGCCGGCATGAAAAGCACGAGTGATTAAGTTATAAACTTGGCAAGACGTCCGTTTGAGTGAGGAAAGGGCTTACTTCATTTATGTAATTTATAGTACTCTGCCAGTCAGCCAACTCCGCGAAGCCCAAGCACTCTCTCCCTGCACAAAGGCCGTGCCCTGACACCGGTAACATTTAACTACTTCCTGCTGGAGTCCACCAAGCGTGCACACAACGTCCGGACACAGGAACCAAGCTCGAGGTATTCACCGTACCGATATTATTCGTCTTTTAAAGCGTGCTTTAATATCCTGCTGGATATTACAAAGTCGTCTTCCTTCAAGAGGTATTAAAAAGTTATGACAGACTGTTCACGCTGAGCCCATTCCCTTCGCTCACTTTTCGCTCAGAAGAAAGGCGACGGTATACAACCGGCTATATGGTTTACACGAGGTATCGAGTGAACTTGCAACGATTGCCGACACTCTCTAAAATACTAATTCGACCCCGTGCCCGTTCGTTTCATAAATTCTATTCGTACGCCGAAGAACTATGCCTCTTCTTTTATTGAATCGAGAAACGTTTCTACGGGGTCAGCTGTGGAAAGATAAATACTGGCACGATTTACTGTACCATCGTCGACGGAATGTCGAACTCCCGACCCGGGGATCATGGTTCGACGCATGAAACACGAGCAAACGTTCACTTTTATCGCCGATAAAACGCGATTGTGTTGCGGCACCGCGTGCGCCGCCGGAAACAGTGGTTGGTCGAGGGTTACGTAGCTTTAGGGTCTCGATTATTGCACAGGATCACCGAGAGGCAGAGGGCGGAAGGGTCAGCGCGGTCAGCGATCCGTGAGCGGTCCAATAAATTCCCAAAGAAAAAGTGGCCCCCGCGTTCGAATTTTCATAATGGGATTTATTTCCATGGCTCGGCCGTGGGGTCCCGACGAGTTTCATTCTCGCTTCGGGAAGGTTAGCCGGCCGCCGACCACCCCCATGGGGGTTGAGGAGGACGGGCCGGGAGGTAAAACTGCGTGCTCAGCTGTTCGACCCCTCGTTGGACACCAGATGCGCTCATTTCAATAAAAAACATGCCCCGAAATATCCCTTACTCCTTCCCGTGGCTGCGCCCCTTATCCTCTTACCTCTTGAGACTTCCTTAAATGATCCATAAACGGTCCCAGCGGTGTGAAATTACTGTAGATTCGGCCCGCTTATCTGACTATTTTCCGCTACCCTTCCGTTACGAAGAATTACGACCGGTTTTATCAGTCGGTGGGGGCAGCGAATCGCATGAAAATACGTTTCGGCCAACTTTGCTTTCCGAAGATTCCGCTCTCGGGCCGGAGGTAATATCTGCTTCGATGTATAACGGTACGCGACGTAAGTATTGACTTTTATCCATGTTAAAATTCCACTTTCCCCAGGTATTGGGTATACCCTCAAAACTTTCCTTTCGATTGTTTACCATTTGGGCATTGTCATGCGCGCCGGTTCCAATGCATCCGTTTCGCGAGCCACATCTCAAGCACCTCCGAGTCAAGATACATTTTTCTGTGGGCGATTGCTGTCCAATCGGGCCAGAGTTTCTCTGGCGGCGGGTGAAACCGACGAAACGATACAGCGCGAAACGACAGGTCCAATCTCGACGTCGCGCGGTTGGACAGGTATTAGCGGCTTTCATTCTGGGGTTAAATTCTCTTGACGAGGGGGAAAAATGGAGCTTGATGGTTCCAAGTGGCAAGCGTTGACGGAAGAGAGCAATTCCTCTCTGTTCAACGGCCGTCGCCGTCCTAGGTCCTTGCTTCGTCTTTCCTCCAACATTCCCCTCTCCGTCGTCTCCCACTTCTCCCTCCTTGTACTTTCCACCCCTCGATTCTCGAGCATAATGCGACCCCGCCATTATACCAGTGGCCATGTTAACGTTTAAAAGCCACGCTGCCGCTAAGCGCGTTTCAGAATTTTACCGTCTATTGAGGATGGTAAAAGGTTTCTTTCAAAAGGCCCGGCTGGCAGAACGATCTGAAACTTGTAAATGGATACGGCTTAAACCTTCGTTGTTTCTCCCAGTTCCCGTTCCATCGTACATTCTGCCTCGTTACCCGTCCCTTTATCGATATACCTGTCGGCTGGTCGATTTCCCCGAGCGTTCGTTTCTTTCGTTTGAAACGGTTACGCGCGCGGGTGTTGTCAAGCAGCTGATAATTTTGGGGAGGCGAGAAAATTTGTCAGTCCGGTTTAATTCCGGTGAACACGGTACGTTCGAACCACTTCGTCTATTAAATTGTAACTCTTTAACCGGAACCCAGTGAAACGACGACCAGTGTTTTAACGCGAACAACGCTACAGCAGTAACTCGACGTAATTACACCATTCTGAAGGATCGTTTAACGACGGACGTAAGCCCGGGAATATTTACTTTAATATACATTTTTCGGAATCGTTAATCTCCGCCGAACGACCCGCACAGTTGTTAAGGATTTAACTGCTCAGATTTAATTCAGTTTTTATGCGTCCAGCGAGAAATCTAAGGCATAAAAGAACGATCGTAAAGATCGCGATCTGTTATCAAATTTCCATTTCCGCGTGATCACGTTTCTCATATTTCACTGAATCGTTTCTAAACAAACGCCGGTGGAACGTAACGAGCGTCAAATTCAGCTGCGCGAAAAATGAAACGGAGAGCAATGTTTACTTCCACGCTAATTTTCGTTTCGACGTGGATGCGCCGGTTCCTCGTATACGTCGAGGCGAACAGAGAATTTCAGGTGGCATCGAGCGTACGCGCGAGACAGATGCAAGCAGGCACCGTTCACGCCGCACAGATTGTCTCTACACGTAATGTCGTTATTATTATAGATTGATGATCGTCCTAGATTATTGATTAAGCAGTTTAGTGCGTGCTACCCAATTACCGATCGGAGTGCATACCAATAAATCAAGCCGATGATCTACGGCTGCGGAGCCAATTTCCACGCCGCCCACTCCCCGTTCCCCAATCTTGCACTAAACCGAAACGCCTCTCTGCAAGGTGAAGATGACCAAAGTTTCTGCAGCGGCGCTCGCGGAGCCGGCACGATAACATCGTTTCCGTCCGTGTTTTCTTCAAGTCGGACGTAATAACGATCGGCGTAAACTTCAATCCTATCCGTGCGCTGATCGTTATCGATGGAAACTTTGTTGGCTGATATACGACTGTTAATTGCCTCCTTCGAAGTCTGCCGGACGCCGCTCGCAAGACTATCGATATAAAAGCAACGCGAGTTTCCAAGATATCGGGAGAATTTTCATTGACTCGAGCACAACAAGTTCCAATACTGATATTACGATTCCCCTTTGGAACGAGATGCAGTTCTTTGCAATCGCATTGGCGATGCAACTCGAGTCCTCGACACCGCGAATCCACGTTAACAATTAATGAAAGGAGTAATGCTGCGTGGAATGAATTATTTCAATATTTCCAATGGAAGGGAATACCGGTGGAAGGGACATTAAATCAACATGTGCCAAAATGATTTCGATAGGAGTTAAATGAACGGAACCTGTTACGATTCTGCCCCGTGCCAGTCACGGTTGACAGAAGTAGAGAGACCTAGAGGTGGCGTGAATTCGATCTTCCATTAGTCCCAGCCAGGGATTTCGTAAAGTTTGAATTTCGAGGCGCTCGTCGGTGGGCCAATCGCGAATTCGCGATCGTGAATATCCGGGCGCACTTGCTCGGCCCGGGCGATCCGGGTGGCGGTATTCGCGCCGGATTACCGAAACGGATGTGCTCTACCTGTTCCTGACCAAACTTTCCGCGCGATAATGCGGGAAAAGCTGACGTTAATTTTACATCGGACACGCCGGGACGCGTAATTGTTATCGCCCCGGCTGTTCGGCCCCGTTTACAATCGCATTAACGGAGGGACGGTATTTTGAGAAAGCTTTGAGGGCTTCGGTAATGCCGAGCGGGCAAGAGGTGCGAACGAAACTGAGGGAAATTGCTTTATTCACTGGCGGCTTGAATTATAAAACCACGCTCGGTTCTTCGAAAATTGTTGCGACAAACTTCCAGCCGATTTTATTGTCGCGTTAACATCGCGAGAATAACGTTGGGCACAGTAACCAATTGCGTACGTCGACAGATTAATCGGTGAGCAACGGATAAAGGGAGAATGGCGAAGTAACGTTCGTTGCGGAAGCGCGATCCGTTTAAATGAAAATTGGATTCAGGTGAACGTTTCGTTTTCAATTATTGCATGCGCTGCGCAATTTTCGGCGATCCGAATGTTCCGAGGCGAACGAAATCTCCTTAAGGCGCACGGCAAGTGAAATGAGACGTAAGTGGCCAAACATTGGCAAACGATAGAGAACTTCCGATTGTCATTCGGTCGCGACGGGATTATTTTTATTTACACAACTTCTGAGAAAGGTAGACCACTAACGATTATCGCTTGGCAAACTTGAAGTTTGTCCAGGAAAGTAGTGACGAATAAAGTTCGGGAATACGTTCCCATTATCGGCGGTGCTAAGGCGTTCTCAATTTCAGCGTTCAACATTACAAAAGCGAGTTCGTACAATCGATTAAAACGTTCGCCCGTTGCTCTTCATCGCGTGGGAAACACGAAGTAACGCTGCGTTGAAATGCTTAATGCCGTATATCGCGCGGATAATATTTTGATAATGAACTGAAACCATTAATACACCGTTAATCTCGATACCGTTAATACCGGCTACAGTATTATTGTAATTATTACGCGATTATTCGAACGATCCCGGTTCTCCGGCGGTGTGCACGGAAACAGGCGAGCGTGGAAACTCCGAAACGATTCCTGTTATACCATCCAGGTCACACGCCGCGCAATCTCGTTTAATACTGACACGTTGCGAGGGAGAAACGCACAAACGAACGAAACGATGCAAATATCCTCGTGGGCTGGTTAAAATTCATTCAAATTCCATACGCGATGGAACGCAGAATTATTTAATTCGTCGAACGAGAGTATGGAAATTCCCGGCGAAATCTTTCGCAGCGGCAACCATGAACGATGATAGAATTTCGTCGTTGGTATTTATATTTCGATATCGGAGCAATCGTCCCGGATTAACTATTGTTCGGCCGCCGAGGGTTTCTGTTCGGCACGATGGGGATTTGTTAATTCATAACAAAAATACAAAATCCATTGGCTAAATGCCATTTCCCAATAGATGTTCTAACCGGGCGCTATGCGTGCTCGTTCACGTTGCGATAGATTTACAAATTCCCATTCCGTTCGCCAGCGGTTCCGGCATGTTATAGTGAACGGTCGTCGATGAAAATTATTTCGCAGGAACAAATTAATGGGCGAAACTGTAGCGCAGTTCAATTTCTATTTAATAATGTTCATCGAGACCCCATGCTGTTATCTGTGCTTCAGAAATTTTCGGTACACGGGAATCTATTTCATCGGTGCATTAGTATTCCATTGTACCCTCCAGATCCTGTTCAAAATTAACTACTTTGTAGGCTAATTGCAAACGTTGGCGTGGATAATTCGGTTAAACGACAATGTAATCCTAAAAACGTTGCCTCGTTATTAGGGGCCGAGCCGTTTTGTTAGCGGGGGAAAAAAGAAGTTCGGACGGGCTAAAAGTGTTTGAAACTTTTCGATTCTTCCCGGCCGGCGGGATACTTTGGCACGTCCAAAGTAGGATTCGCCGGATTATCAATGCTAATAAAGGCGTTAATGCGAGTTTTATACGTTAGATAGGATGCCGCGGAAACGAAAGGACCGGAAAAGAACTTCCCAACTTAGTTTAGCCCAGTTTTAAGCGCTGTAGTTCCATTATTTTATACACAGCAAGCTGTCGAACTTCCGCGTTTCGCGGTCGCCTTCCTGCCCCGATAATACTCGATAACGGAGTGGGTCGTTTAATTATTTTAAACCCCCGTCCGATAAAGTCGACGTGAAACTAAATTGAGCTTGGATCGACCGAGGGCTCGGAATATAGACGATCGCTATTGTATCGAATAAGGAATATACCAGTGCCATTAACTTTTGTGTACAGTTTGATCAATTAACGAGTGGAACCGAAAGACAATTAACTTTTACAGCCAAATACTAATCCAGATGATTTTAATTCAGTTTGCGCCGCTACCAACGTTCACGTGGAATGCAGGAATTAAATCTAGAGATTCTCTCAGCGTTCGTTCTCAATATGGATACCTATCTTTGCATATCGGATAAAAGTTTCGTCAATGAAGAACCGTGTAACGTTCGAATGATCCGTACTTGGAGGGGAAAGTGATCGAGGCGCGTGAAGTATGTCTACGTTTTCACGTAGCAGGTACAGGAAACAGCAAGAACGCGTAGGGGATTTAATTAATCACAGTTAATGAGATGTAAGCTCCTTGGCCTGACTAGGCTCCTTTTTGTCGTACAGCTGACAGACTTTATCAGAGATACGCCCACGGAACTGCAAACTGCACTTTGCCACGTTTTGCAATTCGCTTAGCATGCAGCTACGCGTTGCCATCAGGCTCCTCTGCTTCTGTCGTGTACTTCCGTCTTCCCTCGCTCAAGTTTCATTCCCTGTTCCTCGCGAGTAAAGCAGATTAAATGAACGAACCAAATTGAGGTACTTAAGTCGCCAGAACGCAGCCAGGGAGAAATCGCGGGGGAGGAACGGAGAATCGAGCGGGATAGAGAAAGATTAGGAGGAACTGTTCTTTTAAGTCGAGCTGCTTTATGAATGGATTCATTTGACGCGCGAAACTTCGATGTCACGTCACGACGAAGTTAAGATATCGTAATCCCGCATGTGTCCCGATCCGAAATTGTATTCCTTGAATATTAAGCGCGCAATCGAGTTCGGGAAGCTTTTCATTCGCACTACGAATACAGATAAAAATATCTGATAATTATGCGAATTGGAAGATGCTATTTAAATAGAGTCTGTTGGCTACACTAACTTGAAATGCAATGGAGATCGATACGAGTAATTTTTGCTGGACAGAATGGAAACGAATACTTTCTGTTACGCTTTATTATTTATACGTCAATCAATCAATCATACCGGCGAAGATACATTAAACATCAATTATGAAAAAAGAAACATGTTAGCTTCGAGCTGTACCTGGACACGGAGAAATCAATATTTAACAAGCCCTCCTTTCTAATTCGGAGCAGATGAATCGATGAATTTTCTGATACCGCTATCGAATCATTCTATTTCCAATATCCCGCCTCCGCTGTCAACCGTATCGCGGTCCTCACTTTTCTTCAACTTTCCCTCCGTCCGTCACAAGCGCACACTTAGCTATCAGTTTTAATCGAGCGTCCATATCCACGATTGCGTGTCAACCGAGAAACGGCCGACCCTACCGCGCTCAAAGATCAAGATCAGCGAAGCTTTCTTCCCCTTTGTCTTCTCCCGATTTTACATCGCATCGAGCAGTTAAGTCGCGTCCCACTTCCAAATAAATCTCCATTCCATCCTCCTCCCTTCCTCCGGGAAACCTTTCGACATTCAGCCCCCCCCCCCCCGCCGCCAGCCACCCCTGCTGAGAATCATTGCGAACGCGGCAGAGATGAACGGAAGCCCCAGACCATTACCGTCGCAAACGGCGCCGTAAGATATAATTGAACGGAATCCCTCTTTATTAGGAGCGGCCGTCGTGCCCGCGAGGACTGCTCGCGCCGTTTCTCGCCGCTGCTCGTCCTCGAGGGTGATTCCGTGCCCTCGAGAGCTGCAGCCTTCTCGAAACGTTCCAAGGATCCTGTACGCGGCGTCTCGAAGCAGCAAGCTCGTGTATCGTATTTGTCAGACGCCGTGAAAAAGAGGGTGAAACGGTGTTTCGTATGTCGGTAGCATTCCCGTGCCCGGCCACGGGGTTGCGGCGATTTATTATCGCCCCCGCGTCCGAAAAGTGGCTCTCCATCGGCGAACGCAAGTGTGCGCGTTGTAACGCGAGTTACCTACGTTGATGGATATCTTTGCCATTTGTTTTTTTTCTTCCTCTTCTCTCCTTTTTTGCTTCCATTCCTCCGTCTTTCGGCACCGCTGCGTCCCCCTTTGGCGATCGGTCGGATCGTTAGAGCGCGGAGTGTCGTGTTTCGCGGGTTCTCGGACGGGGGGAAGCAAGAGTGTGGCGCAGACTTAGGTAGAGGAAATGCGTTAATGGTGTAGCTGGCACGGACAATACGGTCCGCCCGCGAGTTGCGAGGAAATCCGTGGTGAAGGAAAAAGAGGAACGGGGCTTATTTCGGTATGAACGCTGCTGGCACCGTTGGCCTTGCGCCGGGCATTAAGTATGGAAATGCGACGGACGGAGCGCGGCACACGCCGGTCCTTGGCACTCGTTTATCGCGTGACGGAGTTGCATTTTTTTGTGAAAGGGAACAGTGTTATTACGGCATCAGTATTGGCAAAAGGAATGTCCGATTCGAGGGGGGGGGGAGATGCGGATTCGAATCACGAAAGCGTGCGTAGCTTGCCGTGTACGAACGTTCGTATGCAAAATGAGCGAATCGTGAATCACGAAACTGATATAAAACCTCCGAAAAGTCCAGGGTGGAGCGGGAGGAAGAAACATTCGTACCGTTTTTTATGGCCGCGCAGCGAAATAGACGTTCAATTTAATTTCGTAGTCACGTCGCCCGGAAGAGTCCACTAATGGGATTAAACGGGTTAAAAGCAAGGCACCGCTGGCGTTGCACGTACCGAAAATGTTAACGAAATTGCTAATGAGATTGGCTTGTACAGGCCCCGCGTTCCTTTCGGTTCATTCGCCGTGGAAAACGGCGAGGTTTCGGCGACGCGACGCAGGAGCATCGCCGAGAAACGACGACGGTGGCAATCGAAAGGAAGGACACGTCGAAGGATCTCGCGGAAATATCTTCCCGTTCAGCCGTCGCGACTGTTCCCATTGTGTCCGCGTTGATTACGTGCAATAATGAGACATCCCAGTCCCTTCATCAAGCCGGCTTCTTCGAGTCGTCGAATCTCGAGCGCGATCCTCGATTCGGAGGTTCGCCCCCCGAAATAATGAGTCTCGCAATCAGCGCCCGGAGAAATGTTTACGCTGCAATTACTAACGCCGTCAACGAGTCAGCTGTGAGAACGTTCCTGCCGATGGCTGCTTCGCCTCCGCGTACGTATGTATACACGCCGACGTGGTTTTCTGTATACGTGTGGGCGCACGGTGCCGTGCTGGAACTTGGGACAAATTGAACGAGCGAGAGACACGGGAAAATTCCTTTCGGCAGTTTGGGACCGTTTGCGTCTTCGTTAGAATGGATTCGACAGTAACGACGCGGTAATGAACGGAGAAAAGGGACGGGCAGTGGTACGATTTCGGTGTTGTTGAATTTTTAATGGCAGCCCGGGATTGCTCGGTTGTTAATTTTAGCGTCCCCGGTGACCGCAAGCTTTGCGGCGCAATTCGGGCGCGAATAAATTGGGAAACGGCGGGGATGCAAAGGAAGGCGTGGTCTGGGCCTTCGTTGCATCGGAGGTTCGAGAATCAAAGGAGGCCAGGCACGTAAAAAGTGTAGTTTCGCCCCTCGGTATCGACGTACCGTTCCAACGTGGTTGACCCCTTGGCGCTGTTTTCGAGGAACATTGTAAGGCGTCCATCATATATTTTCTGCACGCTTGTGACGTCTTCAATTATTGTCCACGATTTTTTCGTGCGTTTAAACGCGCGGCGCGTAAATCGGAGGCGTCGAGCATACGACGCACACGAGTTGCTGCGTGTTTAAATCGTGGGATTTATCTGAGGTACGGGTACTTTTATCTGGGTGCGTTGACTAGCGGAGATTGAAATAAATGACGGTGCTGAATGTATAGTTTTAGATGCGCGGAACACATTTGCTCGTTTTAATAAAACGCGAATTTAATCCCTTCGCGATACAACGATTTGGCACGGGACATATCCTCGACAATACGGAGCTTCCGTGAAAACAGGAGTTTGTCGTATCCTAATTTAACGATCCGAGTGAATTACCGCCGTCCGAACTGAAGAGATTCCAAGCCGAGCCAGGGGCGCGTTTTTTCAATAAATCAGGTCCGCGTTGTTAGAATTAAAAGGGGGGAGGGGGGCGCCCAGGTTGGCGCGCATCTTCCGATCCATAAATCGTCCCGATTCCCGATAAAATAACGTTTTCGTCGGAGTTTCCCGATAGTTCATGGCTCGTCGAAACGGCCAGCCAGCCTTCTTACAGGGAAATCTACGGCGCGTCGCTTCGCGAACTTTTCCACCTTCGCCTTTCACGGCTAGGATCTCCATAAAGGAGGTGAATTCGAACGAAAATCAGCGGAGTATCCTTCCATCAGATTTGTAAGATCGTAAAAACCCCGTCCACAGTGGTCCTTTATCGCGGCAGCTATTCTTACCTTTTTCTTCTTGCCCTTATTCCGCCGCGCCCCGACCCAAACTTGTCGCCTATCCGTTCCATCCCACCCCCTCCAACCGCCCCGTTGCTATCGGGACACCGGCAAAAGTTTTATTATGAAACAATAAAATATGTGAGAATCCAAGTTAGCCGGGGCCCGTGCGCCAGGGAGGTTTGATTTACAGCCGAACTTTTATCGTATCGGCGTGGAAGAAAGAGCGGTCGCAGTCTAACCCGGTAATATTGCGCCTTGCATTTTACATTAAAAAGTTCAAGCGCTTCCTGACTCGTCGACGACGTCGTCACGAACTACTCGAAGAACGGAGAAAAGTGGAACGCTAAGAGTTTCGTCTTAACTGGGCTACGATCCCTGTTTCATTATCTTCGCTGAATACCTTCCTCCGCTAGCCGAACGAATTGCGAGCGGATTCTAGCGAGAAGTTGCTCGACTTCGAACACCGAGCAGAATTAAATATTGAGATTCGTACGCAGATGGTATTAATTAATTAGGCGATTTGCGTTACAATCGGGGGTGGTTCCGATTTTCCAGTAACATACCGCCTTCGTTCACGAACGCGTAAAGGGCGCGGAATAAAATTTCCCGGAGCCGGTGATTAATTGCGTAGAGTTTTCAACTTGACAATCGGTAGAAAGGTAAAACCAGCTTAACCCGATTCCGACGAAATCTACATCCGTGGAATTCAGATCAAACTGTGAACCAGCTGTACCATAAAGTTACATTGCTAAAAAATAATAAAAGTCAATAAGCTGTCTAGAATGTTTCGACCACACGGCCTCTAAAATTATTTCAAATACAAAAGGAAAGAATTGAGTCACCGCTAGTGTTTTTCATTTGCATCCCGCTTCCGCTGCCTTCGCGGCGGTCATTCGGCGCTCCAGACATTACCGGACTCTCGTGTAGCGAAAAACTCGTTGATTTTCAACGGGCGAATCGCGGATCGAACCAACCGCCATATAACTCGATTATACCGCACAGAAGAGAGAAGAAGAAAGAAGAAGAAGAAGGGGAAGGGACAGAAGATGAAGGGGTTGGCCGAGGGGGTGGGAAAAGAAAGCAGAGCACCCGGTTCAATTATCGGTTGGTGGTAGTGAGGTCTTCTTTTCTTCTCGTTTCTCCTCTGTGCCCTACCATCTCTTTCTATCCAGTATTTCAACGGAGAAGGCAGCTAGATCTCAGGGATGCTCATTCCAAGCAGGCGCTGTGGTTTTTTGTTCATCCAGGAAAGGGTGACTGTCGCAAAGTTAGTGCCTTCTGGTGGAACATTGTGCAGATTTCACGCTATGCTTATTAGGGCAAATTGAAATAAAAGCATAGTCTCAGCTTAAATCAAGCGACAGCATTGCGAGTTTCACTTGCTTCAATTGCGTTTCTATTCAACTCGACGAGAAAACGTTCTCCGTTCGTGCGTTTGCAGGTCGTAGCAAACGTCGAAGTTATTTCGTCGTGCGCAATAACATGCGCGTTTGATAAACGGTGCGTGAAAACGTTTCTTTCGCGGAGCTGTCGTTCGACGAAACGTGCCGGATAAATATAAAAAACAAGTGGGAAATAGGTGTGCCGTATGAACACGATTTAGCAAGGAATGCGCAACACGTGCGAAGAATTTTATGCGGGGACAGAGAGTTTCAAGTAGGAGAGAAATGTTGCGCGTTGAAACGACCGGCTTTGCCAACATGCGTTTACTTCGCGAAAACATTAAAATAAACTTTCGCGACAATGCACAGTTGCGCGACGATTTACGTGTTATCCTACCGTCCACTTTATTTCCATGCACGAAACGCTTTTAATTAGCTTATCACGGGAATACAAATTTCCGACAATGAGCACATGCATCGATTGTCGACGGATTGTAATCGAAAGTATAAAAAAACCGGTATAGAATTGTTAACAATCTCTCTACGTAATATGTAATACATCGCCAATTGAAATGCCAAGAGAATCCGGCAAACAAGAGACCGTTCCTCGAAGCGGGTAAAATGTTCCATCGGCGTAACAAAGCGCGATGAAGGATTCGTCGACGGAGGCGATGATCGCAAGTAGCAAGACTTTTTTTCACCAAGGGGGTGAAAAAAAGAAATATCACGTTCGTGCGAGCAACTGAGGACGCGGTCGCGAGGGGGGTGGCGAGACCAAGTCCATGGGGGATTTCGAACGTAATAGAGGCGGATACTCTAGCGGCACGCATTATTCTCGTTACGTGGCCGAGGCTGAGGTTTATGGCGTGGATGGTTATAGTCCGTGATAGCGGTTTATGTCCCACATCGCTGCTTTCCACGGTCTTTCCAAAGTCGAGCGATGCCGCGAGTTAGTCTCCTCTTTCCGCCCCTGTCCGAACTGCCGGCTCGCTAGAGGCCCTCCCTCCACCCCTTACAACCCTCCTGTTCGCCGTGTCCGCCTGTTCATCGTCATTTTTCTCGTGTTATCGCCGCGGCTGCTGCAAGTCATACGGATACCCTTCCCCTACGTGGCACAATAAAACGGAAGGGCTATCGACCGTTACTCGCAGGCCCGCCATATGACGTCGCTCGATGCATTCCTCCGCGTAATCGGAGACGGGCGCGATTTTTCTCCCCCCCCCCTGTTACTCGTCATTTTATTACCAGCCGGAGGAGGATCGCCGGGGAAGTTATTTGCACGATTTCAAGCAGCGCTGTCCTATCGTTTTACGAGACGGAGCAGTCGGGAATCGTAGGACGGAATTGCCGTGGATCTTCTTAACGCGTTTTGTGTCGCGTGAGTTAATGCCCGGGCAAAGGGTAAAAAGAGGGGGGGGGGGGGCAGCGAGTCTCTCGCGTTGCAGCGGGGACTGTGTCTCAATTATTCCGGGACAGAATGTAATCGCGAGGCATTAAGTAGACGCGCAACAGCGCAGCTTACTCCGATCTCGGAAATGCGAGCAATAAACCGTGAAAATACCCGAGCTTCCTGCGCCGTTGTTATTATTCACGATCGCTGGCGTCGCGAGAACTAATACCCGCCTGTAATTCAGGCAATTTACGTTATCAATTCGCGCGACAGAGCACCCCGTACAACGCCCCCCTCCCCTCCCGCCGCGGCGTGTACAGCCTGTGTCGTTGGTTATTTTTCTGCCTTCGTAATTTCCGCGCTCGCCCGATAAAACGATCGTACATATTAAAGAATTATAGGGAGTATCGAATAATAAAAGCGTGCGCCTAAGCACCTTTCCATTATTAATTACCCCCAGGTCTGACTGCAGCCCGCCGGGCTAGATTATCCGCCCGCCCGCCTCGCGGATGATAAATCAGCGCCGCCGATGGCCGACGTTGTTTTTCGTCCCATCGAAAACGATTAAAACCGGACCCCGGGTCGGGATTATGATCGGTGCCTGCAATAAACCGCTCGCATAATTCCCTCGCCCGATCAGAATATTCCGATCCCGAAGATACTCGAAACGAGAGCGGACGAATTTCAGGCGGATGCTCCGATGGATCCGGCGACGGTGCCTATACCCGTTTCCAACGGGGTCCTCTTTGTACCTTGCGTTTACCAGCATCGCCCTTACCATCGCCGTTCTCTGTCTTCTGATCCGCCTGCAGCGACGGGCCCTGTCTCTTGTAAACGTCTTCCTACCGGCATCATTGTAACAGCCCGTAGGGCGGCGTTACATTAGGCCATAGTGGCCGCAGTAATCTCAACTATGTGTACCCATTTAGCTCCGGGCACATAGTACGGCCTATCCAGTGTAATCCGAGCTTAATTGCCCGCCGAATCAATGCCACCCCCTGTGACCCCTCCCCAACGGCCCTTGCACTGCTGCTATACTACCCCTACCTGGCGCTGGTACTTATTATGCATTGTGCGTTAGCGTATGCCATATATATGCGCGTGTGTGCACGCATGTGTACGTATATATATATATATGGGTCGCGATCGAAAAAGCCACGGTGCGATCCGGAGGAAACTCTAGCTCGAAGGGTTGAAGGGAATCGGTGGATGTGATGGGAAACGAGAACGCCTGGTGGAAGTGTCTTTGAAGATTAATTGTTTTGGGCAGGATACAGTTGTAGTTGTTTTACGGCCAGGGCACTTTGGGCTTGATTGTTCTCGAGATAAACTGTTGCCCTGATTAATTGATAGCGTGTCTTAAGCAAAAGTGACGATAGAGTAATGTAGAGCAGGATACGCGGGGCGAAAGAAACGTGAAGTGCAATGATGGAAGTATTAATCGATTCGAGTTTAGTGGTACGTTATTCGTTAAAGATCAATACATTTACGTATTACGAAATAAGTTATTCGATGTATACTTTCGAGACCGTCGCCAAGCGGCAATGCGTATTCTCACTTTCATTCTGCAATTAATGGTTCGTTTAGCGTCCATTATGATCACGTGAATCTCGTACGACAAGATTTTCTGGGCACATACTTGTTGCGGAGCGAAACGGCGAAGCGAAACAACACCTGTTGCCGTAATTAATACCAAGTTTTATCAAGACACGGCAACATTTTTACCCAGCGACTTATGTAATTGCGCTCGCCCCATGCCCGGCAACGTTATTAGCAAGGAAAATGGGCTCTGATTAAAAAGCTGGCTTAAGGTGACGTTAAGGGTGGTCGTTAACTTCTCCGCTGATGGGCTCGACGGGGACGAACGAAGACGGTAACAACCCCTTTGGGTGATACGATCCTTTAAGCACGATAATACTCTGCGACGAGCTACCCAACGTACCTGAGGGAAATTATCGAGCACGTACTCGATGATGGGACAAATCATTCCGGAGTAGTCGGATACGGACGCGGATAGTAAATTTCTATCGATCGCGATCCATTGAGAAATAATCAAACGAAGGATACAAGGATGATCGAGTTTGGAGCAAATTAAAAAGATAAAAAGCAATGGTACCAAGTAGCTGAAATAAATTGCACAATAAAACCGCGTCCTCTTTCCAAGACAACCCTAGTGCCGGGTTGGCCAAATCTCTGCCCACAAAATCGTGGAGAGGGCGGATAGTAGGCGTTATTCGGCAAATATGGATAATAAATTCCGGACACGGTCACCGGGGCCGAAAGGAGCCACCGTACCTTTCAGAACTTGACCTTAGACGAGGTCTGGTCTTTCGCGACGGCCTGGCAGTTCTGAATTGTTACAGACGACCCAACTTTATCGCTCGTAAACCGAAAGAAATGAATAAAAACGCCAGTAAAAGACGGAGGTCTGTATCGTGGTAGTCGTGCGGCGGTGGTTGCGCCTCATCGTTTCTGGTTTGTCATCGTGCGGTGAACATCGTTCACCGTGAATATCGCCGGAATTCTTAAACGTCCATAAACGATAAATAAGTGTCGTTAAGGAAAACAGCGTAACAGCGTTCCCTGAAGCTCCACCGGTTTCGCGGCGGTGTTTCCATTTGAAACGGCGAGCGTTCGTTCGCGTAGAGGTATATTACCGTGCGCCATTATGTCGACGGTGGGATCGGTCGTTAACTTTACAATCGTTCAATCTAAATACAAATATCGCCGCTCGCCCGGCCAGACAGTTGCTCGACCATTTTCATTATTCGTTAGCCGCGATGCTTCACGTTCTGGATATTACGATTTACGAAAACGCGCGAACAAAGCGAATCGGAATCCGCTTACGCCGGGAAAACATTGGGGCTTGGTAAACTGGAAACTGAACAAGCCGCAATGACGTTGCTGATTCCCGATTGTGTCGCTTAAATGTTTGACAACGTCTTTTATCTGCAGCAAGATTGACAGAAAATTGCCGCAACACGAACGTTCGCCAGCTTTGATACAATTAGTCTTCGAAATTCTATTTCATTTATGCATTCGAACGTAAATATATCCCACCGAAAATTCACGCAAGGGTATTGTACGACGCGGCCCGTGAATTTCCATTTTCAGACGCGCTACCGCGGCCGAAATAAACTTTACTTAAAGCACGACCAATACGAAATAAATAACAGGCGAGGCAGCGAAATTTTACGGGCCAGTGGCGGGGGTGTATTAGTATCGATTGATTTACCGAAGCCTATACGGTGGTCCGCCACTTTGGGGATGTTTTCAATTAACCCTCCGCGCGGCCAGTGACGGACGAACCGGTATTCCACCCGTTTCTTGCCCAGCCTTGACAAATAGCTCTCTACCAATCAACCCCCTTCCTGTTTCTCCTCTGGCCATCGGCTGTTCAACCCCTAGAGGAAAGGGTTGCGCTCGAGGTGTGCACCACGCAATATCGTCTGCGTAACTCCGCGTGGCGAATTCATTTTCCCTCGGTGGAGCAGACGCGGCTCTTCTCTGCTCTCCGATTTTTTTCGCGCTTTAAAATCGCGTCGGAGGTATTTCAGAGGTGGTTCGCTCTCCACCCTCGGCGAATTGGTATTCGCGCCTGTGCCCCTGCGAGAGTATTCGCTAATTAGCGACATTCATTCGTCACCGCTGACAGACGGGGTGATTACGTCGTCTGCTGGGATCAGCGCGATTGGGCACGACCAATCTGTCCGTTTCTCACCACGGAAAAAAATTGCTTGGCCACTGTTAACCCTTCTAATTAATTTCATCCTCGACGAATTTTTTCATCCGCCGAACGGTGTGTGCCGTTGACACTGCACCGTTGCCTCCCGATATTTGATTCTTTTGCAACGTGAAATCAGTTCCGTCGGCCGGGCGAACGCGTCGAATCGAAGCGTGCGCTTAGGCGAGTACTTCGGACTTTCGGTCAGAGGGCACGACATTTCAGTGGAAGGAGATCTTATTTAACGGAAACAATCCTTCCGCTTGGATAGGATGGATAATTATTTTTGGAAGGCCCTCGCGAATGCACAGTGTAATTAACCTACATTCTTGCCACCTGACGACTCCGACGGATTTTAGAAGGGGCCACTCGGCGCAGCTTCCTTCTTTTAATCAGTGCTTCTGTCGCTAACACTCTTGGACACTGCACTCCCGCTTTATCTCTCGCTCGTGGGAAAAAAATTTTCCCCCGCGTGTTTCTTCTTGATGCCACACAGGTTACAGGATTTATCAGTGGGGCCACGATTTTTCTGTACATTGCCCGTTGAGTTGGTGTAACCGTGTAATAATTGATATTTAAATATGAGTGGACTCTCAATTAAACTAACAATCGTCCAAAGACACCAAATTCTCACGTTCCATTTGCAATTCATGAAAAAAAGTGGAAGGCAAGATTTAATCAATCTTCGTGCGCTACGCCCGATAAATTTACAACAATCCTCGTCTCGACGGCAGTAGTGTTAAACAATGACGGGATGAATTGTCGCCGCGTTCAATATTAACCGATATCAACCACGTGGATACATTTGCCATGCGAATTACACGGGTTGGCTGCTTGCGTCGTCGCAACCGTCACACACCTTCAGACGTCGGAATTATTCATGGCCCCGAAGGAAACGGTCCCCGGGAGTAGCGGGCCGAACACGTGACTGAAATGCTCAGCCAAATTGAAATTCGGCCGTGCCACCTTCGGGGGCGTCTGTGTCGCAAATCTGGAGCACGCACACGTACACGTAGAAACGGGCTATCTTGTTTCTGTTCCGTGTACAATCGGCCGCGAAGCTGCTGCACCGCGACGCTCGTTTAATGCACGACGAAACGTCACCGATTAAACGTCAGCGACGCAAGCCGCGTCCTATGCATCCTTGCCGCGACGCGTTTCCCAACGCGCGAAGAAAATTGGTAGCGCGAGCGGTACGCGAGTAGACGGTGACCCGCGAAGCTTGCCGACCTAAATTCGCAAGGAAAGCGTGATTTCGTGGAGGAACATCTTCGACGATCCGAACGAAATTTGGTGTTTCCTAAACGATAGGGAATTTCGCGGCGAGGGAACGGGAACGCGGGGATCGTGCTCGCGACGAAAATATAAAAATGCTCGGAATATGAAAGCGGTGTTTAAAATTCAGAAATGAAACGCGGAGAGCGTTTCACACGGGTTGCTATGTTGAAACGAAATTATTAAATTGGCGAGAAACGTAAGATCGTCGGCGTGGTGTAGCGGGAAAGCTCCAAGAGGGCGTTTTAGGGTGGCACGAGTGGCGCGAGCTGTCAGGAAATTAACATTTTTTTTCCGTGCATAAAAGCTGCGGAAGTTAACAGCTCAAAGGGCCGGAAAAGCCGTCGTTGATGCCACTTGCCGTGCGACGCCGTTTCTGACGTCGATGATGCACTCTTTTTCCTCACTGGCGTGACTTTCTCAAACGCACAAAACAATGGTTCGTCTCGCTTAGCCCGATGCTCCGGTAGCAGCCTCTTCAAATTGTTTGCAGAAACAGGGACGGCGGAATTTTAGTCCTCGAAACGGAACACGTTTCGCTCATTTGGACTATGTGTTTCGAACCGTTTTCGACTTCGAGGGTCCCCCTGATATCTTTCATCCAGCTCGTGAAAGATACATTATACCGCGAGCCAGTTCAGTTGCAGAAGACTAATATCGGCTTCATCCAGGATTAATTTGATTTACCGGCCGGCTGCCGCTCCATCGTTTCACGAAAGCTCAACAATAGCTGGCACACAGAGCTGCGTTAGCCACGTGAAAGTTAAACCGCTTTAACCGTCCGAAAAAGTTTCGAAAACGGGCAACCGGTAAATACGTTCGTCCGGTATGCACCGCGCACGCTAAATACTTCACGTAATCGCATTGTTCGCGTCTTCTATAATTGAGCGCGTTTAAAGTGATAATGCGATTCTGATAAGCGGCCACCATTTCGGCTATCAATTAGTTCTTTCGACTAATTCGGAAATCGAACCCACGTAATTGAATGCGCCGCGCAACAGCCTGCAACATTCTAGGTCGCCCTTTCGCGCTTCGTGAACGGCGGAACATCGATTCAGCAGTACAAGCGGCGGGCGAGTCAGATTTGGAACATAATGTAACAAGTGGGATACTTATTGACAAGGCACGGTATGAGTGCATGCTGCTACTTGCGAGCTTTCCTTCAACGCAAAGTCAATTTATTCGTATTCCGAGGATTAGAACGCTGCACTCGTGTGCAGTCCTCCCAATTCTACCGTACTAAAGCGCTACAATGCTCGCGGTAATCTGTAATAAAAGAAAAAGAGGAGAAAAAAAATACAAAACACCGAGGGAGCCCGTTCGCCGTTGGAAGAAGCCTGAGACCATTGCAGATGACATAAACCGGAGGGATGTTTCGGGATGGAGATCGGACAGTATTTCGCCTTGTTCTCAGAACCGTTTCCGCCTTGAGTGGAAGAGCATGAGGGGGACGAGAGAAGGAGGAGAATTGTAGGAGCACGTTCGATCGTGTTTCCTAACCGTGGCGCCTCCAGATCCCGGGATTATGCGAGGCTGACACGAGACGTTACTATACGGCTCGACTGGCGATATACGTGGAACCGACTCGAAGGACACTTCGGCGAACGGTTCACGCCACTAAATCCTACAGGATCTCCGGTCCGTTCCCAAAAACCTTTGAACCCCTCCCCATCAGGACACCGCAGGAAGGTCCAACGGCAACTGCACGGAAGCGTTGTTTAAGTGGCTTAGTGTAAGCACTGTGGAATATCCTGGCAGCTCTCAGCTAATTACTTTCATGATTTACTTTGCCATTTTTAATCGCACTCTCGAATGTTTCGGTGTTTAGAAGTAACGCGACAGAAGACTGACTTACTTCTTCTTTTTTTTACACGTTACCCCCCTTTTACACGATTAAAAGTGTTAAATATTTGAAGCTGAAACTAGATTCAGCCTGGCGGATACTCAATTTCAAGCATAGCACAAATTGGGAGAGCCACTGTGCTGTGAAGAAGAAAAAATACGCGTACACGGTTGCTCCATGGAAGTTGAAGGTTTTCTTCGTTCTGGAAATCATGAAAGCAGTTGGCGATGAAACCGTGCAAACGTTTGACATGTTCACAGTCGCCGTCACCTATCCGACAGCCTCTACTCGGAACGTTTCAATCGGCACCCCTCCGCGAGGGTGGAAAGCATCAGGAGTATGTGATTCTTTCGCGCGTTCTCGTTGCCCACGAATATTCGAAAGGTAGAACCGGTTGACAGACGAAATGGTGATCACCGCAGGTCCGCGGCAACGTCTGACGGAGGCGCAGCGGGGTTGAACAAACATCTTGTTATACGCTCGTTGCATATCCATGCGAACAAAGGCACTGAAGCCACGAAGAAACTTGGCTTTCGAGTACCGTTACGAAACTCGCCGGCTGATCATAAGCGGGACGTTTGTTATTCTCGTGCTATCGGCACAGGAGCGACGCTGGAGATTCTCGTGCACGTCGTTTTCAGATATTGTGAATGTTATTCCGATGCTTTCATTTATATTAGCTTTTGTGCGAAGAGGGGAAGGTACGCGAAATTTCATTACATTTGTGTTAGCCCAGTATGGTAGCATACGACGAGCTTGGGGTTCAATTCTTAACCATTATATCGTAGAACTTGAATTGATGATGCGTTGAGTAGTATGAGTCTGCGAGTGGTCAGACGTCGCGATCCACGTTCCCCTTTGGTCGAGATCATTCGCGAAAACTTTTGTAATTACTTGTTTCGCGTGAAAGTAATAATTTGATTTATGAATAGCATGTTTCGTTTTTCTTTAAGCGCAGAGGTTTTATCGTCCCAATAAAATGACAAAAGCGACTTGAACGTTGAACGCGTAAAAATTACTTCCAGCGTATTTTTCACGTCGCCCGCGTTGTAATATTTCAATGGACGACGACCATTTGCCATTTTGCCTCCCCCACTGTCCAAAAATGCTGCCAGAGTTTCGTAAACTTTTTCATTAACCGGCCATGTCAGAACGTTTGCGACCGTTCACGGAGCATTAAGCGAATCATTCAACAGCTGGCACTGGCGTCGGATAATTTGTATCCAAGTGTAGCGAGATGAAGTGCGCTGCAGCGACGCGAATGAGAATTAATGAATTTTCAACTATCTTCAATATGTAATGTATATATATATATATATAAATACATATACAATGAAGAAAGCAACTATTCGCGTCTGCATTCACCCGTATCCCAACGAACGTATTATCCGCGAAAATATTCAGGTACTCTGCGCAATCGGTACGCCCAACGATTTTTCTACGTTTCTTTATCAAGGAAAATATCGAATCGAGCAAACTCAATCGTAACACCATAAACGATTTCGCAGCGCACGACAATTCGACGCGGAAATTATAAATGCTCTTTTGCTACGTATCGAGTGGTATATCGAAAATGGATAACTCGTGGAAAGTCGGCCGGGTACCGAAACGTTTGCTAAGCGCCCAGAGGTACTCAATTGCGGATACTGCGTATTATATAAATTTACGCGTGCCGCCGAAGCAACGGGCATCAGTCAAAGATATTTAAGCGGAGCGACGCAATAGGGCGACACAGATTCAACTATTCAGAGTCCCGGGAGTCCATCAAACGAAATGACGTCTGTATCGGTCGAGAGAGGGTTGGTAATCGGTTCCAGTATCACGGGCCAATCCAACGTCATTTACTATGTTTGTCGTGCAGGGGGAGCGAATGCGCCACTCTCAGTTATGGTTTGTATGCGAATTACAGTCGGAGGATAATGTGAGTAGTCAGCTGTTACCCCAACCCCCGCTTTATTGCATACAGCATGGCGGCCGTGCGTTCTACGATAGGATAAACAGTACCCAAGAGCTCGATGGGGGCGACCCTCTTGATAAGCAAATCCACGATAAAGATTCATTACGATCCCGTTCTCCTTTTCTTTCGTGACGGCGCAATTTTATTCGTTCAACCTTAAAAGGAAAATTCGGGGCAAAGTTCCCCCGCTGAGCTCATTGTCGAAGGATACGATTTCCGGGCGTGTTTCGTATTAGTTGAAATACATTTCGTGGAATACAGGAATGGAAGAAATACATTTCTGTTTCCGGATTTTCGAAACTCTGGTAGTAGAGCTTTTATTTCCAATATCATTAAATTCCCTTTCGGCTGCCACTTATCTCAAACAAGTTCAACCCGCGGGCACTCCGTCGTTCTGGCAGGGAATTCGAGCGTTCCTTACAAGAAAGAATAGGTGTTCCCGATACGAGGCGTGAAATGCTATTTTCGCCGGGGCGTTGCGAGCCGCGTCTCGAAACAAGAGAAATCGACGAAAACGTCGATACGAATAAAGACAGACCGGGCCACGGAAGGGACGAGAAAGTTGCCGAACAGCAAGAAACATTTCTGCAAGCAGCGGGAAGTCCGCGTTATTTCGTTATTGCAACGTAGCCTCGTGCACAATCCGGGAGAGAATAGTAACGGGCAAGGAAATACTCGACGCGCAATCAACAATACGTACGCTGTAAGTTTTGCCCCACGCCGAAAGGTTTTTCCAAATTGGACGAGCCCCTGAAAGCGTCCCTGGTGACACGCTATCGTCACGTGTGAAGCGTACATGGCACGCATGAACGCCCGTCGGGGGAAGATTCGACGAAAAAGATCGCCGTTGGCACGAGGGGAAAAATCCCGTTGTCAGAGGGACGTAATCCAAAATTTCCGCTCTGCCCTCGGACTAAGCTCGCCGCTGGCGACTAGCCACTTTTAGCCAGGAAAAAGTCCGTTCTCCTTGTGAGCCGCTTACACGGAGACGACAAAGACTATCCCCGTCACCGTGGCCTTCTTCCCTTTCTCGACGGCCTTATCTGAGGCCGACGTGAAGGAGGCTACCTCTATCAGCGGACAGGGATGTATCAGTTTTTGCTTGTGCAATTTATCCCTCCCACGGTTACCGGTATAATAGAGACGGCAACGATTTCTTGCTGTTACTGCCATCGAGAATTCGGCTCGCTATCGTAGAGGGCGACACCAAATTGTCTATGCTGCGTTTCGTGTTATTCTCGCCAATGCTCGATGCCGCGAGAATTTTCCTTCGCACTGGGGCGCCTCATTTCTGTGATATCGTGCATTGCAGGGGACGTCCAATCCGAGAGATTTAGTTTTTGGAAATATACTCGGCGCAGCGGTAATATTCAATCTCAGTTTCCTATAAGACAAACTTGGAACGCAAAAACTTTCTGTACCTTCAATTTGCTTGCGTATAAGTAATCGTTGTTTGTTCGACTACCAAGATTTCGTCTCCGTTCCATGTTAAATAGGTTCGCGAAGATGAAGTTGGTGAGTGCGCCACCAAAAAGTTACCGGAAAGTTTTATAGGTCAACTTAAAACTAAATACGTGGATGCCTTTGAAAGGTATCGGGGCAAATTAACGAGCAAACGGAGTTGTACCCGATGTTCCCCCAATATTGGTACGTCCTATGAAAATGTACAAATCTCGACGACATATGAAAAACAAGTTCTGTTTCAATTGATTCACTACTTAAATGCACCTCCTGTTGGACGCAAAATTTGCGACGCAACCATGCACCGCGTATATTTCCGTGCGAAAATAGTTCTGATTGACTCACGATACTGACAGGAACGATTACAGGGCTGGCCGAATATTTACCTGAAACAGAGAAAAATTTCGATGAGTGAACGCGTCGAAATGTAACGCGAGACGCGGCCGGTCCAGGCGAATAATATTTCAATTCGCCGCGCGAACTTTAAGCCGGGTTGGTAGAATTAACGGAGTAAAGGGACGGCCTTCTTCGGACGGCATTTGCCTAATTCCGCTTAATATCGAGGAGATACCGCGGCCCAAACGGAATTCCCGCGAACAGAGGCATTTGTAGCGATCCAACGGTCACACGGTTTTGCAGAGAGATAGATTGTAATCCGATAAGGCCGAAAAGGGCTACGTGGCGCACTTACGATGATTACACTCGACGTGCTGCCACGCGGATACGCGCTATCTCTGCGATCCTGTGCCGCGCAGATACCGAATCCTTTTTCGGCACAGAGCAAGATTCCCTGTCTCGATACCTCTGCTCGCGGCCTGTATCGCGATTAGATGCTAAAACGATCATCAATCGTTCTACTTTCCCCGACCGTGGTCTGTCTTTGATACGAGTTCAATTGGCGAAATATGGGCCAACGAAGTCGGATTCTCGTTTGCTATCGTTGGAAACGTTTCCCTTCTCTCACCCTCCCTTCGTGACGAACTGCTTGGTTCCTTTTTCTTTTTCCCGGAACACCGTGTCCCGGAACCGCGTGACACTAATCGCGCCAGTCGTTCGATGTAAATATCCGGATACGGAACACGATGTTTCTATGCCCATTTCGTAATAGAAACGCGTGGACGTCGACCGCGTATTTATCGATTATACAATTAACGGGGTGAAAGTGGAATGGACATTGGTCCACTTGATTTCCAGGCACAGGAATTGTTGATTCGAGGAACGTGTACGTTCGTTGGTCGAAGAAACGATCGAATTTTCGACGGTCCAATTCTTTGTTCTCTTCCGTCGAATCAGCAAAATCGATCGGCCGAAGAAGGGGCTGCGGGAAAACCGGTGGCACGAGAGAAGGGGACCGGTGCACGCGGGACTCTTGACATAATTAGGGAGCGACTCGGTGCTAATGACGTGAATTACACACTTCAAAGGGCGGCGATCGATCTACCAGACGAGCGTTCCCCCGTGTGTTGAAAGGTCTCCCGCGTCGGCACAACCGACGCGTCGGTGCAAAAAGAAGAAAGAATATTGCCTCGTTTTTTAACGCGGAAAAGAGAGGAGAGGAGAACGAAGCGAGTGACGTCACCGGCGAGAATCGCGCGCACGGTCGCTGAAATTAAATTTTCGCCGCGGAGCTCGCACCTGGTCGCCCGATCAACCTCCGACGGAAACATTACAAACGTGTTAAGCGGCACACGGAAACAAAAGGTACGAAGTTTCCCGAGCAATCGAACACACCTTCCTCAGGGGTAGAAGGCAATCAAATTAAGCCAGCGCCGATGCTCGATACGGGGAGGCGGGGCGAATTTATTTCTGATGATTGCGCGTAACTTCGTATTCGATACATCGGCTGCGGACCAACCCCATTTTGCGTACGGCGCGCTGCGAAATTGTGATTAGACATTTCGCTGATCCTGCACCAATAGTGATTTGCCTAGACTATCTGGACATTGGATTTCCTTTTTATTTTGTAAGGGCCGAACGTATATGTCGCTTTCTCGTTGTATAATATTATGTTTCTTTTGGGATCGGATTCATTTCCCACGATCGTTATTTATGACCAATTTGTTCGCTTTCGATTGCGCGCACGTTTGATGATGCCACATTTAAGGAAGGCTAGACAACCGTCCCATTATTATGCGTAAACAAAAGGGGGACAAAAGGGGAAAGTAGAATTTTTCTGTATTGTGCCAATAAGTTTCGGACATAAACGAAGTATTAATAATTCGACGATACTTGTTCTAACATGTTTAGTAACATGGTCAATACTGAACGCGTTGACGGTAAATTTTGAATCATCGCGTGCTAGGGCGATGAAAGATAGAATGTACAAATACGTGTAACTACGGGCAGCTGACAAAATATTGCGTTATGGTTGTACAAGTATTTGTACACGTCGAGTGGAAGAAATACATATACGATATTTGTTCATCATTGGCAATTCGATAATATGTCTGTTTAGGCCGCGATTAACATCGCTGTACTGAACTTCGATGTACCAGTGACATTACACCGATAGTTAAACCACATTGAAATTAGATCAACTCCAAATACGCTTACTTTTTCTGGCGACAATGCCAGACCTCGTTACGCTACTTAACCACTTAACTATTAACGCTGAACAATTTATCGTGTCGCAAACCGATTTCTCAACTACGAGACTTCTTGTGGCGCTCGTGTAATTCGACTTCGTTTGCCGGCAGACGTCGGAGACCACACGGGGCAAGCAATCAGCGGGGAATTTGAAAATATCGCCAGACACGAAGGGGAGACAGTTGGCTAGGGTTATCGTCATTTCCGCGTCGATTTCGATAATCGAATAATCAACGGAGCCTGGAATAGGACACGCCACCCCCGTTAGGTCTCTCCGGTAATTTCTGCTGATCGGAATTCGATGAAAAATTAATGGGTCACGCCAATCCGCCACGCGAATCTTACGGCGTGCCGTCACTTTTCGCGAACTGTGTGCACGTAGAAATCGCGTACGACGCGGGGCAGGGGCACAGTTTTATTTGGGAAATGAAGATAAATGGGTCCGTCGATTGCTGGCTCGTTAGGGAAGCGACGCGATAACGCTATCAATTTGCCCCGTGGTACACTCTGTCGCCTGTCGATCGTCTTTCGTCAATCTCGCCCATTTCCTCTTGAGATGGAATCTGCCTTTATTCCATGGATAATTGGAGTTTTGATTGAAGATCGATAGATTAGAAGGGCGAGGTGTTACGGCGTACGGAAAATAGGTGGAGCGTTGTGACACTCAATTGTGTAATATCGATCCTTTCTCGCGATGACGATTGACGTATTTACACGCTGCAATTCGGTGGAACAATTTGCTTGAACAATTGAATTCAATGTGGGCACGAATATGCAGAAATGTGTGCAGCACGAGTTTTCCAATGATCAAACTTTGTCTTCGCGCGGGACCGAAACGTTTAAACTTTCCGATCGTCTTCAAAGCTAAATGAACGATACTTGAATTACGCGCGCTGACCAATTGCGACTATCGAATTAACCATCGAATGGATCGCTTCGACCATTGCAGTTCGGAGCGAAAAAAACGCGGCCCGATGCTCGCCAGATTTCAGATGAGTAACAAGGTTACGTAATGAAACAAGACCGTTCGAAAGGGGCCGGGGGAAGCTAGACGTGTTAGCAATCTATTCGGGGGTTGCCACCTGGAAAACGTAGCCGACGGGTGTCAATTAACCTTTATCGGACCCCTGTCGGCTAGAAAAGAAAAAGGGGATAATGGGCTTTTCCATGATCATAACTCGACATGCCAGAGATACGCTGGATATTAATTATGCTAGTATCAATTAAACCCACCGCGATCGTGTATCAGCCAAACGAACTGCAACGCAAGACACATACATGGAATTGTGAAATAATCAATAATATTAATCGTCTTCCGCAAACGGAATAATTCGCGGGGCACAATTTGTTCTCCGAACATTGCAACTTCTTAACGCACGTACGTGCTGCCGTTCGCTAATCACGCAATTTCACACCCGTACACTGTCAAGGGCGTCGTTTGCAAACCCTCGAAAGCTCTGTCCCGTTTGCTTATTGGTTCGCAACCCACGCTTACTTGAACTACGAGATCCCCGATGAAAATGATGCGCGCACGGTTTATTTTAATTACCAGTATATTTCGAACCCTAGACGCTCCACCGCGCTCGCATCCTCCAATTATTCGCCGTCGATACAATTGTAAGATGAACGATGTACATACGTTCGATTGAGCTTCGCGTTCGCAAAAACCAGCACAGTTTCTATCTGGGTGACATTCATTAGCTCTACACCTCCCGTTAATTAGAACCGTCAATACCCCGGTGTCGTCATTACACTCATTGTTTCTGTTTTTTTCTTCTTTTTTCGATCAACTGCGACTGTGCGATATCTCTTATCGGCCAATGGATACGGAAACTCGTTGGGGGATCATCGAATTACGTAATTAGCCTTCGACGGAGATCGAGAGAAAGGTGTCGACCGAATTATCCCCGACCCACTTGTGACGCCACCGCATTGTTTGACCCCGGCAGAATCTTTTTCGTGCGCAAGCGAAACGCCAGATAGCGGGAGACCGGTGAACAAGAGAGGGAGGAAGTTTGATTCTCGTTGAGCTGATTATAATTGTAACTCAGTCGAACGGAATCTCACGTGTCTCTGCCTCGACTCCCTCCCCCCACCCACACCGGGGGGGGGGGTGCATTGAATTTGACAGAAGCTAGGATAAGTGAGTCACAATGAAATCCGACGTGGCTGATCAATCGGCGGGACTCGCTGTTTCCATAGAATTTCAAAAGCTACTCCAAGAAGTTCTCGCTTTGTGACGCGACCATTCGCTAGCTCGTTGCTTGTTAGGGAAACGTAACGAACGCTTTGTTTGCTTTTGAAATGCGCACTCTTTGCTGTCTGCCCCCGAAGAATACCGTATTATCGGATTATTCGTTTTCGTTTCGATTTGCACGCCGGCGTGGGATAATTCGATTTTCTCAACGAAATTCTGGACGTTGTTTAAAAGTGACGCTACAATGAACAAATTTGGAGCGTATGCAGAATTCGGATAGTTCCCTTTTTATTGAGGAGAGGTTGTTACTCGCGGATGACGTAGAAGGAGGACTGTTTATTTGGTTGAAATTCTTCGATCGGAGTACATCCGCCTGATTTTCCGTGTGACGGAACATCGACAGTTCATTAAGTACGAGTACCCTATGAATTCTCGAGAACTCTCGGTATCCACTTGTCCAACGGAAAGAATCCTGAATAACGATTCGACGATAATGACCGACACTTTCGAAAGTTACCCGAAAGTAGTGCATTCGTGCCGCGGAAGATCACATAGTATCGCGAGGAAAAAGCGAAATCAAGCGAAGTACTGTGCATCAACGGTGACGCTGTACGAATTCTAAATCAGAGCATGTCAATTTTCGTCGATTAATCTTGTAAATTTGATCCTTTGATACGTATATAAATGCCGATAAATATATCGGCTTAATAATCTATTTATAACGAATAGATTAATTAAGGATTAAATTGTCCCGGATCGGCCGTCCCCATTGCAGACATATTAATTACACGATGCTCTTTTCATGTAGCTCTGATTTAAATCTATTGATTTCAATGTTAATCTCGGAACTGGAGTATTCATGGATTCTGTGTCACACGTATTTTCACGCTGATATCTCTCTGCAGGCAGTTCTACCATAGATATTTCACCGCGGATGGTACCGTTTTACGTCAATGTTGTTTTTGCTGCGCGGCACAAGTGACGTAACAAATGCACAACTTCCGTATACATATTTACAGGATAACGTAACTGCACTTTTTTTTTTTATCAAATATGTACTTGTTATAAATCTATAAAATCTTCCCTTTCCTAGAATCCAAAAATGTTTCCAAAAGGAAATACTGTTCCGAAAAATTGAGATCGAAAAGAAAGTAATTACAACATACGTCTTCGAGAAATAATGCTCCCAAGGATCCAACGGTGAGCCACGAAGAAACGTTTGTAAATCATTACTTCACATATATTTCGAAGCTAAATGGTTTGACAATAAAATGTGTCTCTACGTCCGCAACACTTTCAACAATAGTGTCGAGAAAACACGTTCATCCTGAGCGGTGCACGCAACGGGGCATTGTAAGAAGCCAGAAGAAGGAGCGTTTTATTATTATACATTATATTGCGGCTAGATGTACGTAACATGTGCTCTTAATCTCCCAGTATATCAGCAATAATGGGCCCGGAACTGAAAGGGATACAGCGCTCCGTAAATCTCTCTTGAAATCCCATATAAACGACCAGTATGCTATCCCGACCTATCCTACAGCAAATGTTCGCCTAACCCACTGGTTGATCGTTTAATAATCTCACGTGACTTATATTGGACGTTGGAGAGCCTTGTTTCGTGTTCCTGATAATGTATTTTGATCGAAATAATTCGGTCACGTATTTCAGCGTAGTTTTATATTGCCGTTACGAAATAACACAATGAGAGGATCAGTAAAAGGAACGAAGAAACATTTCAGTCGAACATCCTGCAATTTTAAATCGAACAATTGATAGAATCTCTTTGCCGCTTCGTCAAATTGAATCATGCCTTGAAATAGAAATTTCTTACCACTGTCTTTGTTTCGCGAATAATTAATTAATCCAGATCATAGCAATGCGCAATAATAGTTGTCGCGTGAAAACATTATCCGCTTACAGAGATTCGAAAAATCCATCGGTACCGCTTTCGCGCAGAGAATCGGGAGCTACTCCGATCGTAAAATTGAAAGGATGTAATCGACATTACACAACTTTAAACGTATCTACATTCTCGCGGAAATCTTAGCTCCCAGCCAGCACAGTGTTCGCGGAAGCGTCCGATCGCCAGCCGTTTCCGGAATAACGAAGAGGAGAAGCGATGAACGGCCCTCAGGGAAACTTCCAGGCTCACGCAACGCCTCAGGTGGTCTAATGTCTTATCGATGGCGAATGTAACTCGGATAAGCATCCGAACTTTCCGGTATTAATCGCCAGGTGGCACGTGATGGATGTGATAGCGCACCAGAAGGCCCCGGTACTCCCGACGATGGTGCCGTCAGAAGCCCCTAATTACAATACCGATGGTCTACGTCTAACATTATACCTATATCCAGGCGAGCGTGTTATTAATCGCCAATTACTCAACTCGGATCTAATCTAATCCGACGTTCGAAACTCGAAAGTCATTGGCGAAAGCTCGGCCGCCCCTGATAGGGTAACGGGTTGTGCGGCCGATAACTTTGGATTTCCATTAAGGCTGCCGCCGTGTTCGAGGTACGGGTCGGGCCGTTTTCTTCGAAACACAACCGACCGACCTGCTAGGCTTGCCAAAACTGGAAAGAGCAATTGCAATTGTGAATACTGCCTCTTGCTATTTCTGGCTTCCGCAGTTCCACAGTCCTAGAAATCTTCGAGTCGAACGGCAATCGCGCGAAGAGGGAAGCCATCGATTTAATTCGTGGCCCTCTGTTCAACGCGTGAAATCCACGATTGAGATGGATGATTAGCGAGCTCGAAATAAATTGGCAAGAATTTGTGCAGCGAATATATCGTGCGTCAATAAGAACGAAACGCGAATAAGAATGTATTGGCAGGGCGCGCGATTATCTTGGTTTCTTTTAGTATTGTTTATGAGGAATTTCCCGACGCAAATTGGAATATTGGATTTTCGCGACTAAAAATAACGGTATCTGCCATTACGGTAGGGAAATTTACGCCTGTCCATCTACGGCGTACAAACTCGTTTCATTTTATCTTGGGACTCATTCAGCGGGTCGACAAAAACAAAGACGATTATAACAACGCTTCGAGAATCGCCGCTGTAAATCCGGGGGACAAGTTTCAAGTTTCTAAAGAAAGAATCTCCCTGATTGTTCCGCGAAGTATTGTCTCGAAACTCGTTCCGCCGCGTCGCCGCGGATGAAAAACGGTCCCAGGTAATGAGGGCCGAACTTCGCCGGGAATAAAATAAACTGCCGTAAGTCTGAAAACTGCTGACCGTCGCGAAGCATTAACGTAACTTCGAGAAATCGTTAGTCGAGTTTTAATTGAGATTTCGTAACGATCAATCTGCCCGGTCCGACGCGATACGCATTGAACTTCGACGGCAATTAAACTCGGTGTTGCCCCTTTTATATTTCGTCCTTTTTTTCGCCCTCCCAATTGTTCGAACTTTAATCAAGCTGCTTCGAAACGAAGTTGCAGCAACTATTGCCGCTTCAGCTCGCAATTCGAACGATTGAAATAGAACAGAAGCCGGAAGGCCCGTTTAATTTTTACAACCGTCCAACGCCAATTTGTCGAACACTCGGATAATTTCGACGACGGAATCGATCCGACCGTAATGTCACGCAGACGAACGAGTTTCGAGAGGCCGACGATTGCGAAGGACGAGACGTCGGTTGCCAAAGTGGTTCAGAAGTGGGGATTATTCGAAAGGCACGCGATAATTGATACCTAAATGGCATCGTATCGCCGGAACGAGCATCCGGCATCAGTAGCCAGTCAGCCGGTTCTGTGATCCTGCTTCGTCAATCAGGCGGCTCAGTCACGTGGATAAATACATCCCCCCTCCCTACCTCCCACCCGCCCTCCACACCGGTCCCACCATTAATCGATTCACACTCTGGAAGACAAGGCGAATTTACCGACGCCGCCGCGTTGGACAGCAACGGCGCACAGAGGTGAGAGAAACACCGTTAGAACCGGTTTATGCCAGTGACTAACCCTTGCCACCCCCCCTGGAACCAGGGTTAGAGCAGAGCAACGGGAGAGTAGCGACAGCCAGATGGTGCTCCCCGTTGCTGATTGGTAGTAGCAATTAACGTCCGGTACTGATCTAACGGTCCTCTGCTGCGCACCAACACGGAAACTGGCCGTGCTACATAGATCATTGTTGCACGGGATGCCATGGTTAGAGGAACTCCGTGATGCAGGAGGAAGCTGCGGTTTCAATAGATGCCTGAACGTTGTACCGGATTAGCATACTGGCGTCGACCACAGAGGAAACTGGGTTAGGTTTTAGGAAGCATCGCTGTATGTATTCCGATGAGGTTAGCCGGGCGAGCAGCGAGACAATGGATAGGGGTAGGAGAGAAAAGGGCTGGGACGTCAAGTATCGGTGGATAACGAATCCTTTCGCCGGCACTTCACCAGCTATTGCCCTCCTGCGCCTCTGCACCGTTCACCTTCGTTCATTTTCCGCTTTGCCTGTCCCAAATTGGAGGACCCCATCGGGGTCCTAACATGGCGTCCTTGAGCAACGACCGCCCTATCGAATCAGCAATATTTCGGACAAAAATGAACGAATTGAACGCCGCAGGAGGGCAATGCTTCGTGAAACGTGTCACGCAGCGGCGTTCTCGGTCGTTCGTTACGGCGGTCGCAAAATCACGCTCGTCGCGAAGGCAACAAGTGTAACGAAACAGGCCAGAAGAATCCTGTTCCAAAGCAGACGCGAACGCGGACTGCAATCGCGATCGCAAAAAGCTACGTTACAATTAACGTCGAACAGGATCACAGGTTTGCAGCTGAAATACGAACGAGAGGGGGGGGGGGCAAAAAAACAACTCTGAAGGACTCGGAACGCTTTGCCAGGCCACGCTCTAATACCGTTTGAAATTCATTCCCTCGGAGTTCTAAAGTTAGGAAATCACCATCGCCTTCCTTCTTCCACTCCCTTTTTTTTGTTCCATCCCTTGTCGAAACGTCGGCTCATAGTAGTTTTAACCCGGTTCGTACTAACGAGCAAACACGGCACCGCTCGTTTGTATGCAATCGTCTGACCCACTGACATGTCCTGAATGAACGTGCCGATGCACGAGGCGGCTTGCTCGAGGAGTTGAATGGTGGGACGGGCTTCAGTAATGACGATAGTGCCTAGGAGAACGGAGCTTAACCAGCCAGCCAGATATCGAACGAGTTAACGATACGTTAACGATTCCTGACCTCGCCAGCGTCTACCGGTGCCGGGGTAACAGAAGCCAGGAACAAAGATAACGCCGGCTGCAGCTGATAACAGCGGGCCGGTATTAGAGGTCGCCTGACGTGCTGATAAGGAATGCATTGACATTTTGTAGCGACCCGCTGGCCATGCTTGCCGCGCAGAAACTGTTTAGCAAAGCTCGCTTCGCTTCGCCGAATAATCGGGTTTCTGTTCGATACTGTAACGGGGCATACGCAGTTGGAAAATTGTGCTCGCGACCGCGTGAACTTCGGCGAAGAATTTTTTGAGACGCGGATGCAATGTCAATTGCGTTTTAAAATACGGGGCCAGCGAAAGGGAGGGCGAATCTCATTTTCGTGCTTTTCCAGCACGCGTGTGTGTTCGACATCAGGTGGATTTCGCGTAGAACAGCTATTTAATTAGGAACAGGAAGGGGACGATTAAATCACAAACATGTAGTAAAAGTGTTATAGCGACATAAGATTTATGCGAGCTACTAATTTACTACGTTCACTTTAAGGTGCTGCATTATTATGCACTACGTGAAACTTCTTTCAAAGTCCGGTTACTAGTATCACTAGAAAATCTACAGCTTAGAATACTACAGTCATGTGTGCTTCGATAGTAATAAGACTATCAGTTACAGTCACATTTATAATATGTTAGTAAAAATCAGATGGAGCGTATGACCAGTTGCGGCATATACTACTCGTCGCGTTAAAACTTCTAGGTTTCGTTCCACGATAAGCAAATTTTACTGAAACGTGTACATACCATGCTGCCTTTAACATGTACGCGCCACGATTATAAAAGTATATTTAACCAACTAGTTCCATTCAGGTATACCAACTAGCTCGAAGTGCGCCTGTTTATTTTGCGCAAAACACACTCCACCCCGAAGGTGCATTAATCATGTTCCCACATAGAGTAATTAGGAGCGTCAATTATTCGACAAGATCGCAAAGGTCAGAGCGTGACAGGAGATCCAAGAATGAAACCCGACTATTAATAATCTCAAACACGTGCAGACGTTTTTGAAAGTTTAGATTAGAATCTGGTGGAAGTCGGACAGGTGTGCTGCCTGTCATAGACGGGCTCGTTACCTTCTAACTTATGATTCCCCCCCATTCCACAGCCTTTATACTTCGTTAACAACTTTTCAGCTACGCGTTCCCTTCCCCCCGTCACTCCTTTGTTGCTGCACTCTTGTTAGAAAATACACACCCAGCGATACTACCGCGCGGTAAATTACCCTATCCTTTCGCTCGACGTCTGCTATTTCACCGGCGTTTTATACAAACAACTCAAAATCGCGGGGATCGCGACTGTATTATTGCAATGGTGGGTTAAATGGATCAAACTTCAGGTACATACGTGTCCGCGTTCAGATCTAGCTACTTAACGTCTACAAACGTCCCGTTCAAATTTGATTCGCGGTGCTCCGACGTGACAGAAATTGACGCTACATTCAATTGAACGTTTTCTCTCAGCAATCATCAAGCACGTTCGCACGACAGAAATTATTCTCCGTTTCCATCTTCGTTCCGGGTTTTTCGCGCAAACACGAGACACTCGCTTTGGCTCGTCCGCCAAAGCGACACCAAGGAGCGTGTGCGACGGTAATTATCAAAGGATCCTTCTTCATCCAATTAGCCGGTCCCGCGAGAATGACTTGGTAACTTGCCAAAGTCACACGTCCACGGTCGGCCATCTTTGCGCGAACGACTTCGAATTTGCATCATCAGCTCGCACGTGCGGTTGTTAGCTTTTATTTGATGCTCGTGTGCGAGCCTGAGGGAGGCACGCGATGGGATAGAAACAGATATAAAGTTATGCGGTACAGAGGGTGTGGAAGGGTTCGGGTAGGTGGGGGTGGCCGTCGCGCTGTAGACGTAATCCTTTGCTCAACGGCTTAACGGGGCGGTAGACCAGGTCAGAGGGGCGAAGAGGGGGTGAAGAGCGACTGTCGGTGCTTGTAAACAGCTGAAACAGCAACCACCGATACTGATACCACCGCCCGCGCGTTATACCCTTGCGAGTGGACGTTCGCCTGAGACCAGAGTGTTCTCATAACTTTCACGCCCTGCTCGCTATCACGGACGTTCCTCTGATCGTCCAGGAAATGGATATCACCATCGCGTACGGCAGGACCTGGATTCGCGTTGACGTTCGACAGCTACAATATATGGAATTTTCCGTTGCGATTATGATTGAAATATCGTTCAAAAACGAAGTATCGACCGACCAGAAATTCGATACCAATGGAAGCAACGGTATAATGCAAAGGGATGATACTAATGAGGGTAATAGTATCTATAGTAGAGGGAAAGGAGGTTTTCAGTTTTCCAATCATTCTTTCGTTACAATCGTCGTTACCTTGTTACCCATTTCGGACGATAATTCCTCGCGCAGGTTATTCAATTCGGATTCATCCGATTGCTTCCCGAGTCTGCCAAGTTGAACACCATGAAAGTGATTCCGCAACGATGTTTGGTCAATATTCTATACGATTAGCCGGCGAATTCTGGGAGAAACGACAGGTGGCACCCCGGCATGACTAATGTCCCGTTCCGAGGTGATAGGAAGCGATGACGCCTGATCAATCACGCCTATCTTGCCGTCAGAACCGCCGAGTTCACCGATTTGCTGTCTCCAGCAACGTCAAACAGCCGACAATCTAAGTTGAATTATCGTCGCCGCGTCGCGTGGCACGCACGCCTTCCAATCCAAACATTATACCCCCGGTATAGTTCCCAGGGTAAATAATGAATCGAGCGGTAGAGCTCGTGGTACTTTCGAGGCTCGATGGAGTACGTCGAGTTCTACTTTCGCCAAGTTTCGAATTTCCATTTTAATGCAATATCGGCACGCGGCTCGGTTTGTCGCCGTCGTGAATGTTACATTGATTTAATCGATCGCTCGGTGTACTTATCGCGCGGTTAACGAATATTTCAGTCGCGGGGAGAATTTCGGGGAAAAGTTCTCGAGACATTATGCAAATTCTAATTTTGTAACTTCAACGCGGATACAAATACCGTGACGCGGTCGAATAGTAATAAATTCTCGTTCGGACGAGATACGATAAGAGAGGGCGCTGAAAATACCCGATAATTAAGTTAGTAATGTCTGTGGCGAAGTAGGGAGAAGCTGTTCGCGCTGGAACTAACTTTCGACAGGTGTTCGAGAGGCAGCGACGGGGGTACACCAAAGATATAGCCAGAAGTCACGTTGGCGTCGTTACGTCGGCATTAACATATAGATAAACTCCTTCGCCGAATTCCGCCGCCGTCTCAGAACGGAGCTGTAACTTTTTTAATAAAAGAAGAGAACTTCTGGCGGCAACCGGTGTCTTTACCGGGGGCGACAACTACGTACCTCGCGCACGATAAATTATGCCGCGAACGGGAACGCGTTTAAAACAGTCGAACAGCTTCACGTCCTCGCAAATGAGTACTCGCACCTAATAAACGTAGTTCCGTACAATATCATCCATTATCGAAGAGGTTTATCTTGGCCTGCCTATGCACACAATGTTCGGCAAAGACGCGATGCTTGTCGAGCGAGTTTCGAGCTCGTGTGCGCCTGATTCTCGTGCTGTCACGTGACAGTGGCGCCCAGGTAGGGGCTGTTATCGGGCCGGAGGCGCGTGAACACGCACATTACGTTTAATGTTCCTCACGAACGTGCGTACGATAAGGGTGCTTAGGATCTCGAGGCCCTGTTCTACGAGCAACACGTTGTGGATCTAACGTGCACAACGGTGATGTAATTGGTCAGACGCACGTAGCCGCGGGCAGGTGCGACGCATGATCGCGTGTTATTTATTAACGTCCGGCGGCCATTATTGAGATATCACAGATAGTGACAATTCAATCGCTTAATGCGCGTAATCCAGTAAATTATGCCCCCCCCTTTCTCCGAACAGTTTATGCACGTGGATCGTCCACCCTGGTCTTGTACTTAAAGGGATGAACGGCTTGGTGTGACGCGTGCTCGAGGGCGAATGGTACACTGTTCGCGATGATTCCTTGCTTCTATTTCATTTATTCGGAAAACCTGCACGTTCATTCGAATTCAGAATCAAATGAAATTGTTCGCCGTATCGTTTATAATTGGTGTTACTCGTTTTCAATCGGCGAACATTTGGAAAAGAGGAGAGCATATTGGTCATTTCCATTCACGGTGCTTATTTAGTTTCAGAAATTTCTCGAATAAAAAGGAATCTATTATGGGGGCATGGCAACGGGCGAGACGAGGGATCGATTCCAATTTTCCAATGCTTCAATAACTTTAATGCTATCGGGGTACCCAGAGCGAACCAATATTTGCGACATTCGTGGCTATATTGACCGATGAAAAGTGTCTTTCAAATGTAATCCAATGAATTGAGCTATTTGCATTATACGTACGTATTGTCCAATGGCCAACCGCGCCCGCTGACACGTGAAATATTCGAGGGATCGACACGTGTCGGTCGATTGAAACGCGAAATTGCGATATCGACAATCTACAAATCGGGCGTTCGTCTGAAGGCGGTAATGTAAATCGGAAAAGGCAAGGACAAAGATTAACGAGTATGAAGTATACGCTAACGGACGACGAACGAACTGCCGCGGCTAAATTTCTTCGATCTCCAATTAACATCTTCCGTCCATTCGTTAAGGGAACTTTCTGCTCGGTCGTTCCGTGAGTTCCACGCGCTTGCCACGCAATTTTTAATCACCCTTATCGTTCGGGGCGACGGCGGCGAGCAAAGCAGGGAAACATCGAGGACAATTTGTGCTACAAATAGGCGGGGAATGGCGTAACAGGTAACAAGAAGAAAACTAAGCGATCGCATTAATTGCAACCAAGGAGGTCAGGCTTTTTTCCCCTCTTGGCTGGAACGCTGTGAAATAGGGGATCGCGAAGTACGATTTGTTTCGTTTCTTCCTCAGCTCGGTCACACTTGTTTCCCATAGATTCGGCTGCCTTCTAAATATAATCCGGGCTGGCAATTCTCGAATAGCTCAATTGTTAAAAGTAAAGGGAACTAATTCCCCACGAATCTTATTCCGATCTTATTTCAGCGAATCTTGAATCCACGTAACTGCCCCTCCGAATGCAGAATCCATTCGTTCAACTAATATAGCTTTCTAAAATGTTTTTTTTTACAAAAACGGATCCGTGCGATTTTTTAACGTTCTCGTGCGTCTCGTTTCTCCGACGCTCGTGTCGCCCCGCGAAGCGTGCACCACGACTACGATAGCCTAATAACGACAGGCATGATGAATCGATTTTTTCGCGATGTCACGGTGCCGCCGCCGAACGAGATTCACCACGAGTTGCTCGAGTTCTAATGGGAATCGATCTGACAGTGGAAGCCCGGCTGGTAGCCGACCGAGGAATCACGGGACGGATTTCACGGTGGATGTTCGCCATCCTATCGCATTACGATTAATATTTCAATAGGAAATAGCCTGGCAATACCTGAATCTAGGTGGGGACGATCCATCCCGTCCGCCCCGCTGCCCTTTCGCTAGGCCGCCAACGCGAGACCGCGTGTACGTTAATTGCCTCATTGAATATGAAACGCGTATCGATTTGCATGATGTCGATTGAAATTCAATATTATCGCCCGGTCCTCGGGGCGGCCACGGTCAGTCTGAAATCTACCGGCGGTGTGAGAGATACAGACTGGATGACAATTGATTCGATCTGATAAAGAAGTTGATTCATGGTTGCCCGTCTGAGGTGAAACTAGTTCGGTGGAAATTTGATAGATTTCGATCTACGGTACGAGGAGCGGAGAAAATATGGCGGGGTGCGAGATCGAGGTGTTAAATTGAATTGCACGATATCTGAATAGAATAACGGGGACTATAAGGGAACAGAAAGTTAATGTAAGAGGTGTTTCGCAGGGGTAACGAAGTTCTCTGTTGCACAGGTAGAAGCAGCGTAGAAAATGAAACAATATAAACAGCTGTGAACGTGAAATGGAAGTTGTGCATATTCGGTACACGTGTATTTTTCATTTGTCGTTTCATGCTACTGTACAAGAAACGCGGCGAGGAAATCGATTTATACAAAATGGCAGACCATGTCAATCGTGTCATTTAAAGCGGCCAGGGATCCCGTTAAAAATTTGACTGCACATTCGATGAATCGACGGATCCGTCGTAAAAATTGTGTCTCATTAATATTAGTCTGAACTTTTAAAATCTTTTAAATATGATGGAAATTTTGCCAATGATAAAACTGCCATACGAAAACCTAATTAAGCATTCGCGTCCCGTTCATAGAAGACCAAACGGACGCGCACTGAAAGCGGCGGTATTTAAAAGTTAAAAAATTATTCCACCGATCCCCATCTGACAGATTATCATCGAAAAATCCGCATCACCTGCACCACCATAAATATTGCCCAAACGTCAGCCAATGTTGCACGGGTGATTGTCAGACGGCTTATCAGTAAAAACTCGAAACCCGTCGTTCGTCCCGCGGGATACGCTCGCCGACCGTTCGACGGACGTTAACTCTTTTTGCGTTTCGCGTCACAGACGGCAACGAGAGTTCGCTTAACTTCGTACACGCGGCACGTATGTCAGGCGAAATTACTCCGGTCGCCATGATTTTCATCCGTTTCGCGCGCTACCTTCCGCTGTCACGTTACCAATAACGTGGCCGCGGTTCGCTCGCCACGAATCGTCCGCTGCGATTCGCATTTCGCGGTTCCCGAAATCGAGCGCAGACATTAATAACGTAATAATCGCGACACGCGCGATTCGTCGATTCTCTGTCGGGGGGATTTCTTGGAACCTCGTGCTTTCCGCCTACCGCGGTTGTATATATCCGTATAATTTTCGTTTTCTTGGTAGGAGGCTGGTTCGTTCTAGGAATTTGTTTTAACAGCTAGAAATAATAATATTCTATACTGGACGGAACTGAAATATATTAAGTAGCGTATGCTTGCAATTTAAACGTGTGCCTAATTAAGCTCATTTTATAAAACGGTAAATGAAATATACTTCTACAATTCATAGATATTTTAATCCCCCTTTATGGTTTCATGGAAAATCTGGATTCAGATTCAAAATGAACCGCGTTTGAAGCATTAAACTATTATAGAAGTGCGGAAATATCATTAACTGCGTTACAAAGTGCAGTAGAAAAGTGTTATTAAAGTCGTTAACGTCGTTGAGAAGAACGTTTAACCGTCTTCAATGCTTGCAGAAACTTTTAAATATCTGGCGAGGTGTTAAAGAAATTTCGCCTCGTTGACGAAGTAACGCGTAATGTCAACTGGAAGTTTTTGGGAGAATAATTTTATTGTTTCGCGACGGTGGTGATATATGTGTTATCGCCGACAGAGATCTTTCTCCCCTATATTAAACGCCCGTTCAAATAAGTTTCCGCTTTTCTATGCGCCAATACTGTAGACTATTGTTCGAATAAGTTATCTAGACGAAAGTGGAGGGCGAGGTGAACTTTCAGAAATTAAAAAGAACTGAATCTCCTTCCGTCCGGGCCCGGTAATCGAAAACATTTTTCTTCGCAAGCAAATCCTATCTAGGAACGCTTCGTCAGCTGAGCCTCGGCTACATTATTATTTCATATTTTACGACTGGATTTACCTACTTTTCCCTTGCGCCAAGAATGGGAAATTTTTCCATTCTCCGTGAATCCCTGCGCGAGAAACAACAGCCAACAATTAGCTCTTTCTATCGAGGAACCGGATGCGAGGAGCCTCTAAATAAAGTTCCGCCTTTTCATACGTACCTGCTCCAGAAATGGTGAATTCTTCGAAGGAAAACATTTCCACGCAGCTATTTTATAATACGATAACAGTAATTCCCGTCCGCTATTTCGCCGAACTTCAAGTGTCTTCAATTTTCTGAGTAACATTAATGAACGTTTCGCGAGAGTCCGTTCGTGCAACACAATTACACAAACAGGAAACGCAATTTAAAGTTGTATCAGTTCGCGAATCGCATGATTCACCCCGTTCATTTTATTTCTGCGGAAATTTATATATTTCCCTATTATCCTGGTAATTAGGAAAGAAAATTTCAAGCCAGCGCGAGGAAATAAGCACCCGTGGACGTAAAGGGGCAGATGAAGAAATAGAGCCACGAGTGTCCGTGTTTCCGTGAGACCGCGTTTGCGAGGCCGCGGAACGAAGAGGGACGAAGCAGAATCGGCGAATGTTTTAATAAAGCGGCCGCGAAGCGCAGAGCGGTGGTTGGATCCGGTAATTGACTTGGAAACTCACGCCCGGCTGATAAACGCGCGGAGGAAGGGGGAAGCGGCGCGAGGGAAATATTTAAATTCCTTCATTACTCGCCCAAAGAATCTCTAATGCTAGATGGAATCGTGCGGAATATGATTATTCTACTATTTTAACAGCTACCACCGTTCTCCAGCCCGTGCTGGAATCAAATTACCTTTTTGTCCAGTGGTCCTGCCGTCGGATTGATTAGCCCGTCTTCTTTCGGTATAAACGTAAAATTAGACGCCCCGCGGCCGAACCGCGCCTCGGACAAGAATTCCGGATTCCATTGACGAATTTTCATAAGTGTATCCGGGGTAATCGTATTGAAGAAAATTTTCCCCGTTCGATACCGTCGTTTTTCATGGGCCCGCGAGGAAGAATTTCGCTCGCTGTGCTCGTTCCTAATAGCAACGCGAAGCGAGTCATTACATTTTAACCCAATTGTTTCGCAGAAAGATAGAAACAGTAGGTACTCCGAACGAACACGACGCGCAACGAGAATATTGTTCCTCTCCGCTTGGTTCTCGCGATAGAGAATGTTCGAAGCGAAACGAGCCCGTGCTAATTTAACCGCAGCGCTACAGGCCAAGAAAAGCGATTTATTCCAGGCTGGCGAGCAGACACCAAACTCGATTAACGCGGTGTACCATCGCGTCGCGTTTTACACGATGAACCGCAACAATTAGCCGAATTATTTTTCCCTCGCTTCGCTGCACCGCAACGCCTGCCACCTTTTCAGAACGTGGCTTCACCCGCGGTCGACTCGAGAATGGTGTTTCCGTTGCGAAACGAAAGAATGGCGACGCGGCTCGACGCACGGCCCGCGGAATTAGCTACAAATCGGTGCATTTCAAGTGACGACAATTCTCGGCGGAAGAAGCCAAGTGTGCCGCTCAGGGAAACCGGGTTACAGTGAGTACCTTTGTTTCGCCACATTGCACTCGTCACCGGGCAAATATCAAACGGTTAACGTTAATTGAACTCGCCGTGGGTCGCGAGCTTCTCGTCCTTAATCGTCGTCCTTATCCGACTTTCTCTGTACGCCGTGGCCCAAACCGGCGGCCATAAAATGCCACTCGACAAGGAATCGGCATAGAAGGGGGGAGTACAAGGGACAAAACGCAGAGGGACTGTTGGAAATATAAATTCGTTGTCGACAAGCGCCCGGCGGACGATCGATGGCCTGCTGCATTTCCTGATATCCTTAAAGTCGTTCACGATATTATCGTTGTTATCGTTATTCCCATCCTTATCAGGCCGGAGATGAATGGCACTTGTGGATCGTTCCGGGGGAGAACGAGGAGGAACCACGATCCCGTTTTAACCGGGTCAACTGTTTTTCATGATTGTGTTGAGCATCGTCGATGCTCGATACGTACGCGGGCGCATTTCTGGGGATTTCTGTTCCAGTATAAAATGAACGGCTGAATCGCTTCACCGCCACTGCACGAGTGCCATTGATTCTATTAATTTGGTGGAGGGCAATCGATTACGGTGTATCGGAAAGTTAATTAAACTCGAGACCCGACGCGCAACATGAATATTCGAATAACAAATATCGCGGGCAGCAAACGCGAAGGTATAGGAAAAAGGAAATGGTAATTCGTAATTCGCTTATCGAATACTGCACTGTTTGAACTTCTTTCGAAAACCAGTCGCAACGAAATGCACTTTGGCGTGGACCGTGTATTTGTACATTAACCTCGATGTATCTTTTGCGAAGGAACCGTCACGCCGTTTGCAGTTAAAATTTCACAGCACACGTATTTCAATAGCATCCGTAATATTTTTTCTTTGGCCGCGGTGCAATCGAATGGGACGACACGGCGCGTCTATCCAACACAATCTGCAATAGTATTTGTCTCACATATCTCGTAAGAGCGACGATTATACCAGGTAGCTAACCGGGATAATCGAGGGCAATTTAAATCTCGTCAAGGTGAGTTACACCGGCGGGACCGTTTATCATGGCGATTTATTAATTAAATTACGATAGCGACGAGATCTGAAAATTGAGTAAAACGTATTGCAGCATGTAGACGGCGAACGGTCGAGCCACGACGGAAGAGGAACGACGAGGCGAACGAAACGGGTTGACGATCAATGAAAATCTATTACCCACGGAATCCGACGTGAGCGCGACAAATTAGAGAATTAATTGTATAAATCCCTTGGCCCGCGAAGTAGCACGGGACGAAGGGAGAGTCTGGTTTCCAGGCCCGTGGCAGGGAGTGGTAATCCCTTTTCGAATTTCCACGGACGCTGTCGGCCGCAAATTGCCGTACAAACCGTCGGAAATCGTTCGCGAAGCGTTAATAATGCAATTTAATTTTAATAACCAGCGGCATTCGAGCGTTGCCTTAGGAAAGACGGGGCTGCAGTTTGTCCGATTTATCGGTCGGCGCGGAAGGAAACCGTTCGAGGAGCCTTTTGTTTAATATCCCCCCTACTCCCACACAGAGTGCGCATCTTTTGTACTTCTGTAAATATATCGCCGGATTCGGCGGACGGTAATTTTCGGGCAGAGACGAGGGACGAGTTGTTGACGAACGGATAAAGGGGCCCCGTGATTCTTTATTCGAGTGAATTTTCAATATTTCTTTGTCCCTGCCCTGCAGTTCCCCCGCATAGAGTAAACCCGTTATTGTAGCGTTAAGTATATGCGCCAGGATTATGTATTGCGAGAACGATAGTCGTTGAGGTATAGTAATTGCGTTGCAGCAGCGACAATTTTATTCGTAATTCGGCGAAAGGAAAAATAGCAATTGTTCTAATACGATACACAGACTTAAGACATTATTGAAAGCACGAATGGTGTGCCTTGCAATAAAATGGACGAACGTAACGAAGAAACCGCGAACCCTCTTTCACGAGGGGTCCCCTCCGAACGAAACACCGGTAGCACGAGTCTAGAACCGTTTCACGGAAACGTTAATTCCACTATACTTCTTGCTAACCGCCCTACAACTTCTCCAAGACTGATTACGCTTCTACATGTTCCACATTTTATCCTGGAAATGAACGTTCCTTCTGCCCTTCCCCGGCTGATTTCTCACGGAAATTCGTGGCGAGCTCCAACTAAATGGAAAGCATTAATCACAAAACAACAATTACACGTATTAAGTAACGTTCCCCCGGAATCTCTCTCCTCTCCGTGGCAATCAATGTGCCCCGGGTCTTGATCCCTACCCGTCTAAGCCGTTTCGCCGCGAAGGGAGCAGCGAAGGAGAAACGGCGGTAAGGAATTAATGCGACAGAACTTCAAAGCTTGGCGTTTTGACTTGCAGCTTGCGGCGGGCATAGGCGAGAGCTAACCGATCGTTGGTAATCAGTGTGCAACGTGTCCGGATTACCGGCAGGTGTGGGACTGGCAGGAAACGACAGGTCAAACGGGTAAGGGGTTAATTTGAGTTAATTCGCGTAATTAGTCGGGATAATTAAAGTCGCGAGTTTCGAGCGGAGAAAGCAAGCATCACGCGGGGCAGCTTTGCGCCATTCGCGACACACACTTTGACATGCAAAAGCGGCTGCATTACAGCGGCGTCTCCCCCTCCCCCCCTGGCCCCCTAATATTTTGTTCGCGAGAACTGGAACAAGGTAAGCTAATTTCGGGGTTCGTGGTGCTTTCGCGTTCACCCCGAGGATATTTCTGACGGCCATTAATGTAAATACTTGGCAGTACCTTAAATTGTAAACGGGCGATTAATAAATTCCGATCGGCCATCTGGCGCCAATGCCGCGCGTCACAAGAATCAACCAATCTCTGTTCATTTCTTACAAATGTTCCGAAGTGACTGCGTCGAACATAAAAATATTCCCGAGTTTCCTCTACGTCACACGCCCCGCTTTACATTCTACATAATAAATTCCGCCGCTTGACACATTGAAAGGCGAAAGAATTCCGAATCGATCGTGAGATTTAAGTGGGGCAACGAAATCTCGTCACGACCTACAAAAAGAAGAGAAAAAAAAAACCCCTCAACAATCAACCCCTTCTAACCCTGCCTTTCGCCATCCGTCCCGAATGACTAATTAAAACGCTACTTGGATCCCTCGTGACGGGTTTAACGCCGGACCGGTTGAATATTATAATGCTCGTCGACGAGGCTTGAACGGATACTTTCCATTCGTTCTAGTGTCCCGGTTAAGACGAATCGCTACTGCGGGGTCCGTGGAATTGCCCTTTAAGGTTAATGCGACTCCCGGGGGCGTGAATTCGGCCCTTAATACGGCCGCACCCGGTCGTGTAGACGCTCATAAACTGGTATTATGAGTTACGAGCCGGCGGGATTAAGGCCGATCGCGCTTTTGTAATTCCATCGGCGTCGGTGACGAGTAGTGCGTTTTAAGTGCATCGTAACAACGATTACGTACTGTATATTGTGCGCCCCCGATCCCCCCCCCCCCCCCTCTCGCAATTCACCGACCGGCTGGCAGAGATGTTAAATATGGAGATGTCGTTTTACGATACCCCCGGGGGAACCACGCGGCGTGCGAAACGAGAGGAAAAAAAATATTTCTCCTACGTCGTATCAAATTTTATCACTGAATTCCCAACGCGGCATTAACGAATGATATTTTAGTTTTATCGTTCGGCGTACGGATGAAAGGACGCGAGGAGATTATTTTCCAACGCGTTTTAGAAATACGCAAGCGGGTGTGTTACAACTGATTGCTCTAATTGTATGCAAATGGTACAGGGAATTTTCGTTACGCCGTTTTTTGATCGTTTTATTATTGTTACCGGCGCTTTGACCCGCTGCTAAATGGGGGTTAATTTTGCCAAGAATCGAGCAGATATTGAAATATTCGATCAGGGGTAATCGAATTTTGCCGGTACGTTCAGCTGAGCGTCGCGAAATCGCTCAAATGAAACTCACGTGGACGGGCGAGGCTGCGTCCAGACGTACTAAAAAGTTATCTCACATAACTCTGTTTTCCGAGGGTTTCGTTAATATCGTTCCCCCCGTTCTTTGAGTTTCTTACACCGGACGGGAAGCGGGCGCAGAACGTGCAAGATCAAAAGTCGACGAGGTATAAGATCAGAAAGATAAAGGAAAATGTTGGACACATAAGGGTTGAACAGTGAAGCGGAATGAATTGCTTCCGTGCAGACGGTGTTCTGTAACTGATAGCTCTGTCTTCATTTCTTCCTGACACGACAGATACGTTTCCTCCTCCCTTACTGTCTCCTTTGACCCTTTTCCACCCACCACGTCTCCATCCGTGTTTCTTCTTCTGGCGAGAGGAAACTGAAACGCCCAGCAACGTAGAGAGTATAAAAATCGCGTGCAAACCCCTGACGATCGTTCGAGCGCGAACGTCTGAATTTGCCTAAAATCTTGAGCCCCTAGCGGCGAGTACTTAATACGGTGGTAAATCCTTTTTCGAGTATCCACTCACGATTCGAAGTATCTAAATTTTAGTTCTGACGATAGTCGTTCGTCGTATTTAATGGATATCAGATGTTTTTATATGGTACTGGAACACTATCAGCGTTTCATTTTAGACGGTGCTTGAACAAAGAACGTTTCTTTAACATTGCATTAGTGTTTTAATGCACGATGAGAATTGCCCTACATATTTTTAAACTCTTTACGAGATTCAAGCTTTTGAGCAATTGTAAAATAATTGCACTATTATCGCACGCACGTAAACTAGAATTTAAAAATGCTAAATCATTGCATAAACGAAGCTGTTCGTTCAATTATATACATCTCAATTGACATGAATTTATGCCTTTAATTTTTCATTTTTAACGTCCACTTGATACGGCCAAACACTTGACGGCAGAGCACTAATTTCCTCCCAAGACCGCGGTGAATCCAAATTACATCGCGAACATGCAGAATCGAAATACCCGTGGCTCGACTAATTGACTTTTTAACTAATTGCATTAATAACATGGTCTATGTCCCTGCTGGCGAGTTTGCACAGGTCGGCCGCAGGAAAATGAACACGCCAAGTCCGGCGAATGAATCATGGATACGCATATAAATACTTGGGCCGGGCTTAGAAAGGTGCGGGAAGCTCGAATGCGTATTTAATATGCAAATTGAAGAAATGGGATTGCAGTATGCTGTACGCTGCTCGCGATATTTCGATGCGGACCACCGCGAGGATTATATCCTTGCGACAAACCTACATTGATATTATGCAAAACCACGCGTACGCCGATGTGTCGAGTGCTTTTAATGTCCCTTTGTTCTACCCCCGACACGGCACCGAACTTTTCGATTCCCGATTAACCGGCTGCACCTGTTCCAACACTCGTGCCAACTTGTCCGATACACTCGATTGTTTCCACTGCTAAACGGAATAATCACTTTCCACGGTCGCGTTATAATCAAGTGGAAATCGGCGAATTGCCTCGTCGTTAGATTCGCGACAAGACGTTGCTTTCTTGCCATACAATCGCACAGCTTTGTTGCCAATCAATATCTATCCAAGATCTAGTCGCAATCTTTTTACCAGTTATCAGAGCTTTCAACTACGGTCGTTGACAACACGACGCGGATTTGTAATTCACGATCATGAACCAACCACCACTCATTTACTTTGGCGTATATTAACGCGCAACGAAAGTAATTAATGTCTCTGCACAGAGGTACTCCGCAGTAAGACCAGTTATTCGCCACGAAATGGAACCATCACCATCGACAGGATACCATCACGTGCTCCACGAACGCGGAATTCAGTGTCGTCTTTCCATGACAATACCGCGGCGACCGCTTATAAACTTAATTACTCGTGGCCATTCCGTGCTCGAATTTCGTCTGCGGCGTGTTTGCAAGCGGCCAGACCGAGGCCCCGTAAAGTTTGCAATGAAGCCTTATTAAAATCGCAGCCAGGCGGGCAAGGCTGTACCGGGAAGAAAGAGAGAACCGCGAGTCGAGGAGACGTGCGCTGATTTAAAGTCCGCTCCCCAAGGATCCGTCGCGACCTTAACTTTGTTCCAGTCGCCTATGGAACGGCACGCGCGCGCACTTGGCCGAATTTAATATGCACCCTCGGAGGGCAATTTGGCCACGAGAGCCCGTGGACGTCGTGGACGGGGCTACGTGCAGAAAACGCGGCGACGAGAGGCGTGTTCTCGTGGACGGGCATGTCGACGATGCCCCACCGAGACTCGTAATCCAAAGAGTTCGTTTTCCGGCGGTGGCCAGCGACTCGGTGGATCATAAAGCGGCGTCCAGTGTGATTAAAACGCAACGTTCTGTCCCTTTTCGTGGTTAAACGACTCCGGTGGACAATGGCGAGGAGGCGGCACGAAGTGTTTAGATGGGGAACGACGGGTGGTTTATGGGTTCTCGTAAAACCGCTCCATCGGCGGACAGTTTGGACCCCTGGAATTCCAGGCACCTGTGCAGAGCGAATTTAGTCGTAGGGGAAGCCGTAGGAGGACGGCAGGCGATGGTTGACGACTGATGAGATCGGTCGTTTATTCGTCGTTAGATAGGAAATCTGATATTTTGTTATATTTTGCATGGTGCAGCGCGGATGGTGAAAAGTGAATTTTTGTACGAATGATTTATTGATTCTATAGCGGGCTGCCGATTGTTTTCGTTCAACGCCTTTGCATCTAATTCTTGAACCGAATGTAATAAGAATTCTTGTATTTAACAAGGCGGTAATTTAAAGAAATAGACACAGATCGAGGTAGCAGACCGAGTAATGGTGGAATCGAATGTGCTCGTGTTATTTTACGACTGGCGGGACGTGCCATATTGCCGGGAGATCTTGTAAAACGGTGAAAGAAATCAGGGCCATGGGATTACCTATCGAAAAAGCGCTGCGCTTTATTGGCTGACTCGTAAGCCTGGAAAATTTAAGGCTCTTCGTTGTAGAAGTAATTTCAACCCGGTTCTTTCTTTCCCTCTGCGCAGCGTGTAACGTGCCTGCGAGAGGGACGGGAAACGAACGAAAGAAACCTGGAAGGAATAGGAACGGTAAAATTTATGGGAAATCTTTAGGGTCGAGAACATTTAATGACAACCTAACAAAACAGCCTCTATTTTGCTGAGTGGTAAGCACGGTTTTCGATGTTTCCACTGGAAAGCTCTTGCCTCGTTCCACTTCTCGGTTTCACCTCGATCCGTCTCGTTCCCTTCATTCTGCTTTCCACTCGTTCTTTCATCCGCCCCCCGCTGTCTCCCTCCCTCTCTGCCAGTTCTCTATCCTGGCGTAGCAGTCGAGTAATCCAGGAATAATGAACAGCCAGCTGTCACTCGCAATACCCGCCTTTCTAGCAAATACGACCCTTGACGAGTTTGCGCAACTTCTGGCCTGGCTGTTCCCCGCGAGGAAGACGAGAGAAAGGGGGATCTATTCGAGAAGGAAAAAAACTGCTGACCTATGATCGCGCCCCGCACAGAAGTCAAATTTACTTTCCCGGCTGACTTTTTGAATATCCAACTTCCGCCATTACTTCGTGTCACGATCTTCGCCAAGTAAATTTCACGGTTCCGCCGTGGCGGAAAGTTTTATTGCCTCGCGAAACAATCAAGATCGGCTGGATCGCGTCGAACAGTTCCATTTGCAAATTTAAACGTCGCTTCAACGCATCTTCGAACACATGAATTTCACGTTTCTCGCCGCGATTGTCGGGTATTCTGTTTTCGCGAATCGACAGGGAAATTGCGCGGAAAATATTGCGCGGCCCCGTTCCGCAAATGTTACCGATTAGCGCCTTTAAACGCGCCTAGCACAACTGTACGAAGCATTTTCAAGCTCGTCTTTGTTCCGGTCGCTTAGTCTAATCGGAATTAGGTTTGCCGACAGTTAACGAAGTTTTCATTAATCGTGCTTTCGGCAATGCCGGCAAATTGCTGTGCTCGTTTAGCTTTTACTCATTTCGGAATTCCAAACTATGCTCCCTGCCGCGCCGGTGTTAATATCGATAATCGCCTCCGTTACGAAACCTCCAATTACCCGCGAATATTAATCAGAGCCTCGACCTGCTGGATGCAGCAACTTAATTGTCGTCTGTCATTTTTCCCACGGAAAATAGTTTCGGTGGGGAGTTAATTAAGCTTTTCGATCAGAATAGTGAACGAGCGATTAAATAGAAGCCCCGCCGTCAGAGTGTTAGCTGCCTAATTTAAATCAGAAATTATTAACCCAGCGAAACTTCAAATAACTTCGTTATATTGCTACTCTGACGTCGCGGAATTCAAATAGGACAAAAAAAAGTTAAATAGATTGCGGCTCGTAAAGGAAACTTTAATTTCTCCGTCCTGCCACGCACATTCTCCCATGCAAGATTGCAGAAACAGTTGCACAATAATATGCCGGCAACAAAAAGAGAGACGACTAACGATGATAAAGAATTGCTCCGTAAAATCCTCTCAAGAGTAATCGTCTTCTATCGATCATACAGAACGGTCTGCTCGTCAGAAAATCCTCGGGCTAAGCTCATTACGAGCGTGGAATCCTCCCGATGAAGACGATTTTTGGTTCATCCCGCTGGGACTTCCCGTTTCCGAGATATCGCCGTTCAAAGGGGATCATAATTTTCAGCGCGCCACTATCTGTGTCTCGCTCGCAACGCCGCGCCTCTCGCTCGCAACCGCGCACTAACCTGCCTCAAGCGCTGCACTGTTGCGCTTGTCAGTGACAGACGCTGAGTCAGCGGTCTTTTTTACTATTACTACTAGCCCCGCCCACTCTTCCAGGAAAAGAAGTGGGTCACGCGACGTTCGGCCATTCATTAATTCCGTATCTCTCTATGCATACTTTATATTTGGCGTAACTCCGAAACGATTTGAGATAACGGAGCGCGACAAAAACTAGCTTCAACGGGACGCTTCCCTTCAGCCCCCGAATTATTTCGATATATTGTAAATATTTTATTGTAATTATTTCCACAAATTGCAAATATTTTACGTGTATTGTTTAGTTAATATTGACGCTAAATTATGTCCGCTGTCGTTTGTGCAACGTTTCATTGAAGTTTCGCAGTTTGGAGAAATGTTTTGCTAGCCGTGGACTAACAAAGTTAACGAAATAATTGTTATCCTTTATTATTATAATCATTATCTTCTCGCTTCGCGTGGAAGACTTGGAAAATCGACGGAACCGAAGTTTTTTAAGTGTCCACTGTAAAAAAAAGTCACCGTGTTGTTAGAATTTATTATCACGGGAACGTACCAGATTTTGCTTAAACGTGACGATTATCTACCTCTTTTATGCCGTTCCCATGACAACAGTCGGCGCGCAGGTACACAGCGAGAGACCTCTCACTTTTAATGCGCCGCATAATTTTTAAAAGGGCTTAAAACTCTCGTGCACCTTTTAACATTTTAATACATTTTAAATTCCATGAAGCTTCTCACTGATTATAATCGGATTAACGTATTATAACAATTACTCGATTTAGCACTCTATAATTGTAGTTATGCATTCTATACCATTCCATCTTCGTTTAGGATTCCCTATGATATTCTAACGATCTTTTTAAATAGAATTACTTCCATCCGATTGCAGTTCTATATTCCACTATACATATATAATATATTGCATTGCTGCGAACGACTGTACTGTCACTGCATTATGAAAGAGCGTGTATCAGAAAATCTGGTTCCACACTATGATGGTGTTCTCTAAGTTGAAAATGATCGAGGAGCCATCGTATATTGCTTCCAGCAAGCACGCCGAGGTCTCGTCAGAACCTGTTAGGCAGTACTCAGAACTACTCGGGACGTTGTCATTCCAGTAGAATGGGGCGAACGAATGATCGATCTATCTCGACCAGAGAGCATATTTCGAGTTTGCAATACCGAAGATCGAGGGCCGGGTTTTAACGAGCCGCTTCTAATCGTGAAATACGAATCGTCGCGTATGAATTCTGATTGCCTATATTTACAAGTATGTAAATCCGTCCCCATAAATATTCGCCGAGATAGCACAAAGAATTATCCATTCTTTTTCTCTCTTTCTGTGCCACTCGCCTGGAATGAATCGTCGCGAACAGTTTCGCCGCTGCCTCGGTCTGTCGGTCGCGGTGCGTTGCGAACATTCGAGCGGCAACTTTTAAACACGCAATTACCGAACAATAAGCGGACACATTGGACACTCTCCAAGCTGGCTGACACGCGGCGACGCCGACAGCCGTACGCGCGAGAACGAGCCGCAACTTATAATGCACGGCGTTCGTTCGAATAAAGCACGGCCGCGTTGCGAATTCCGCGTTTAGCAACTCTCGCGCGGGACGCGCGGCCAGGTAACTTTCACGCTGATCTACCGTCGCACGGGCGCGACGTTCTGGCACGCTAAACGTATTTTCCCCGTCGTTTCGAGGGGGACACCGCGCCGGTGTTTCGACCTCATCTGCATATCCCGACAAACGGCTCTATCTAATAATCGATGCGGCGCCAACAATCGAACTTTCCGCGGGCCAGTGATTTCCGGGCGATCGAAACAACGTCGACGGCGAAGAATGCTTTAAACAATAACACACCGATACCGATCGGCAACGGTTTACTCGGACGAGAAACGAATCCTCGCTCCCATTCTCCGGTCGGCAGTCGTTGCCAGGCGCGGTTCGTGCCGGTGCTCGCCGCGTGTATCGCGAAATTGGATCAGTGAATAATCAGGAAATTAATTAACGATTCACGGAGGGTCGCTGTACGGCCTATCTTCATCTCAACGGTACATTGTTTATCGGCGGAAGAGGAGGGCGGCGAGCGAAGCACAAAAAGGTGTGCAACGGCCCGGACGCAACCGCGGGGGCTGCAGGGGTCGAACGAGAAAGAGAGACAGAAGGACGGGGGGCAAGAGAGCGGGACGAACGAAACGGCGGACGGGGTAAAAGCGGGAGCGGACGGAACGAACATCGCGCTTATTTATCCGGCTGTTTTTCATCTGCGGCGTCGGGTTACTTCGATACCTCGGCAACGGATGGCTCTACGGCCTATCTGCCGGCGCGCTTGACACAGATACACATCCAGCACACTTTTTTAATTCTGTTTTAATCTCCGAGTTATTGCTACCCCGGAGGCTCGCGCCGGTTCTTCCTCCCCATTCAACCCGTATCTCAAATACGCCGCGTATATGATTCCGCGCCGACGACGGGAATAATGGACCGCGGATACGCGCCCGCCTCCGCCTCTATAATGCAGTCACTGCAGCTGATACAGATGTTCGCGGATACACGGCTCCCTCCTGCTCCTTCTTTCCCAGCCGTTCCGCGCGTCACCCTGGAAATTTTCGCAGCGACGACACGGCCACAATGATCAATTCAAGGAATTTCGAAAATACGCCACGTCTCCGATCCCCTTCGCGCCTGTTGTCTTCCGCGGGGACAATGCGGCGTCGCGTCGCGGCGGGCACCGGTTTTCTTTGATTAAAAAGTATATCGCGGCATCGCCGACGCCTCGGCCAGGTCCGCGGGTAACAGCTCTGCGCACCTATTCTTGGATTTCACCCACCTGCTCGCGTAATTGTTGAAGTACGAGGCATTGTCGAATATTAATGTTGCTTCTTGGATCGGGTTAAGCCGACGTTACGAGAATTGCCGATCACCGTGACTGTGCTGTCCAGGTGAGTACGACGCATTTGTGCGACACGACAGAGGGATGCATCGCGGTCCTGGGTGTTGGGTTGCTTTGCGTTTGATTCAATTTCGGTGTACTCGCGGGCGGAACGCTTTGGTGCAAGCTTGCTTGCCAGCAAAATATATCGCGAGATTATAGAACGCGGTTAACGGACGGAAATTCTTCAATGCCGAATGGTTTTCGCGCTTTTCGATGCGCTGCTAGAGCAATGGCGTGCAGTTTCATTAGCCGCAAATAACTGTCCTATATATCAACGTGAATTCGTTGTTGCAGTATGTATTCCAATAAAATCAGTGACATGGTTCATTGAGGATTGCGCGGTGAATCATAATTGCCTGCAATCAGTCATGTTTAATTTTCGAGAACGTACGGCGGAATGTATTCGACGCCGTGTATTCCATTTAAATAATGTAATTTTTAATGAGCAATTAACTGGCAATAAACCGCATCGCTGTATGCACGCGTGACGTGTGACGTTCGGTCGAGAACCGTGTACAGTCCACTGACGCACCCCGTGCTTCTGTTTCCACAGTAATATCTTGTTATTCATATTCCTCAACAAATTATATTTATTACATTTGTATATCGTCCGCGTAAACTGCAACCTGGAGACGCCAACCACAAAAATATGACCCGCAGTTCCCTATCCAAAATTCCAGATTTTCCAAACGCCTCGTTCATCGCGACATAACAGTGGAGACGAACGAGCGTTCAATTTCCGTCCGTTCCAACACCGTCGACGGCCGCGCTCGTCTCGTTCTGGACTCTTTCCATCGCACGGCGTTAAACACGCCGCCGGGCACATAGAGACGAGCACTCCACCCTTCGATCAACAGAGGCCGGCAGCAACGAAGCCGGGGTTCATATGTTCGGCCGTTTGACAGCGAAGCGTTTAAATGCGAAATGCGATCGGTTAAGTGCGCCAATCATTGGCAGGGTGTTCGAGGGAGTCAAACAGAGCTGGGAATTTCAAATCGGCCCGTCATACCGCCACGTGAAATTACGAGGATCGCTGGGGAAGGCAACCGTGATGATCGGTGACGGGAGGCGAGGAAGAAGCGAGAGGGCCGAAGCCGGGTCGCAATTTTATCGCAGAATTGTGTGACAGCCTGGAGTTTGTTTACGAGGGCAGAGGGATATCTGTTGATTCTGCACGCAGAGCTCGTGGAGATTGAACAAGTAGTTTCTCCGGGGCTTGGCCCGCGATACGCGATGGAAATTATTCACGGATGTGCCAAAGCGTTTTGCGTTTGAATACATACGGACGGCAGAGCAGCAAGAGATTGGAGAGGATTGAATCAAGGAGACAGTGCCACATTGTCGGCATGGAAAAATTACGGAGACCAGCGTTAAACGTTTTCGCGCTTCAAACGCGTAAAATACTGCGGCGAAAGGATTTTTCGAAATTCGGATAATTGACGGAGTTGCAGCATTCGGAACGACTGCCGGTCGTATTTTGAACTTCGCGTCCAGTAGGCAACCCGAATCTCCGACACTGTTCGTCCGATTCACTTCAAATTTTGGAACGTTGTCCGTTACGCAATTATCCACAAAGTGCCGCAACATCTTTTCGATACGTTAATTCGTGCAATCGGTGCATCCGTCGTCGACCACCGGATCCGACCAAATCCCAACCAGTTGGCGTAAATCCGTCTCCGCCGCTTTCCCCCTGTCGCGGGAGTAATATTCGCGCCTATTACCGGAATAATCGCCGGAATAATAACCGGAGAAATAATAACGCGGCCCGATAAATTGAATGGCCTGTCGCATGGGGCAGGATTCATTGGTGAATTCCAGTCGGTCGTTCGGAAACCGCGCGGGCGCGCGCGCGCGCACGATTGCGACCAACCTATGCCAGGTTGGTTTCACTCGGCTGTAAAGTTCACGCGGGTAATACGTGCACCAGATCGATACCTTCCTATCTTCATCGTGCATGAAACGCGCCATACGTCTTTCGGAGCATGATCGAGTCGTCTGGCTACTTGGACACCTTCGTCCCGTTCGAAGGCCCGCCTCTAAAAGTTCTCGGGGCAGTCCGTCTATCGATTTGTCGCTTCGAACAGGGGAAGCGAGTGTTTTCAAGCCGGAAGTGACGTACAATCCGTAGAGACAGAAGCGGACACCCGCGGTAAACGCGAATAATTCCGTTCACATGAGCGAGCCACCGATCGACCGATTCGTCGTTCAAGCTCGCTCGTTGTGCTACACTTTCGACGGAGATCGAAATTAGACGCGGCGCGAGTCACATGGCGGGGATTATATTCCATCGATCTGATTAAATTCGGTTCCCCTCGTGTCCAGCGCGGAATGGATTTGCATTCGAAAGCAAGCGGGAATGAAATATAAGCTCGAACGGCGTCGAAGAATTCGCGTTAGTCCGGAATAAACGTTAGTTCTCTAACAACTGCCCTATCGCTTCCCGCGAGTGCACTCCAAAAGAATCGACCAGGTTCCATTGAACGGTGACGCGTACAGGAACGGTATGTTTGACAATGAATATTTATCGTTCGCGGGTCGGCCTTAACGACTCCGCGCTTCAGAGAAAGCTTCCGCTTCTTGGATGCGATTCACGCCCGTTTGATTTGTCGCCTCTCAGCCCCGATTCCGCCTAGTTGATCTCGACTACCATCTTTCGAGACTGTCCTGAATTATTTAAAGAAATTTCATTCATCCGAACCCCCGCGTATCCTCGAACACGCCACCCTTACGCCCGACCACTCGGTCGTCGCGCAACGTTCCGCCATCCCCGACGCTGTTTGCCGACGTGCCGCCGCCGAACTGTTTCCCTCGGTCTCGCGGCGTTCCTTCTTTTTCGCCTCGCGACATTTTCCCCGGTCTCGGCAAGCGAGCCCAGCGCGACCTGCAAGCCATGCAGCTCGAAATGCATGCATCTGGAACGACCACGCCTCGAGGGTACGAGCGACGCGCTGCGACGGGGTCGGACGGAGGAGGTTTGGAAAAAGAGGAATTGCCGCGAAGCAGGACGACGTCGACGACTACGACAACGACGGCGATGACTACGACGACGGCTCGAGAGGGCCACTTACGTTTGAATTTTAAATTCACCCCTCTGGATGGAAGATTTTCCGTGGGCGAGGCGCAGGGAGGTATAGCAAAGGAAGGAGGACACCCCGGCGATGGATTAAGCTCGCCGAAGCACGAACGAGACGAAGGGGTCAAGTTGGCTCGGATCAGATCGGCATTCTGGATAACGTCGAACGCAGGACGGGTATAACAAGGGGGACAGAGGGCAGGCTAAAGAAAGCGGAAGAAAGCGGAAGAGAGCGGAAGAAAACGACGCCGAGGACGCGCGCAAGAGACGCTTCGCGACCTTCCGGACCGTATGCGGGGCCGCTCGAACCGATCTACTCCACCCTTTTCTTCTTGCTACATTGAGAAATCGTCGCTCGCCCTGCTTCTGTCTAACCCCTCGAACCGTTCCCCCTTCCACCCCCCTGTTCACTCTTCCAGCCCTCCGTCGGTCTTCGACGCCGCACCGTCCAGATCCTCTCTTCCCTGCCTTCCCACCGCTCTCAACTAACCCACGCCCACGTCGCGAACCGCGCTCGAACGATCCTCTTTTTATCCGGCGTTGAAAGAGCGCCGATAGATGGGTGGGAAATTCGTGAGGTAGCTTCGATCCGGGGTAGGTCCACGAAATTGCTGCCGGAGCGGCTCAATTCAATCGCGCGAGAAACTCGCGCCGTCGATGCTTCACGCGTGGCTCCCGGGGATGAAGCTGGATCCGTGGCCGGGGAAGGGTGGGGTAGGGGGTTTGGGGGGCGGGGGCGAAACGGGAAATACGTTTACGTCCATGGGATCGTGGATTATGCGGCAGACGGAACGGATTCGATGATAAATATGTGCGTCTGTGCGTGGCCGTTGCGAGACGAGGCGATGAGAAATGGAGCGAAATGCTATTAAGGACGGGACTGGCGAAGAAAATTACGGGAAAGAGATTGCGGTGGTTTATTGTCCGGACAGCTGTGAAAATAGTATCTCTGGTGGACGGGATCGGTTGTGCGGATTCGGGGAGTGAATATTTTTTGACGGTTCGGTGTCCCTTTAATTATTGCTTGACAGGTGCTCCCGTATATTTCGAGCTGTTTATTGATGGGCAGGATCCATTTCGATACGACACGGTATCGCTTCAAACGACGTTCGATCCCTACAGCTTTGCCTGGATCGTCTTCCAAATAGAAATTATTTCACGGATCAACGTTAGAGAGTAAGAAACGTGGGTCGATTTATTGTTGTTTTCGCGAACGTTGGTGAACGATATCTCTCTCGACCGCAGACCTGGTAATGTTCACCAATGCATTTTTATCGTTCCGGTCGCGAAGCTGGTTATCCGCCGCGAGCACGCGGCTGTTATTTAAGAAAGCGGAGCCACGCGCGGCTTATTTTCATCTTGCAATATTATGCAAAACATGGAATGCGTTATTTCACCGAGCTGAAATAAATTTGTTCGACGAAAGCGCGTTGGGCTTTTCAATCGATCGATTGAGCGTACGTCATCCGTTATAGAAGCGAAATGGGATGCCGATTCTCGGATGTATTACCGCGTGAAACAGTTAATGTAATATATTTAAAAGAAGGGGCGCATATATAAATTACTGAAACGTTGATAATCAATCATCCTGCATTTCTCAGGCGACAAAATAATTATCGAATGTTCGCCGAACATCACCAATATAGAGCGTTTCACAAAAATGCAAGTGGAATTTTCCGACACTTTCCCGCCCCTTCTACATTTCCAACGGAATTTGTATCACTCAGTGGGAAAAGATTAAGAGGAGAACAGAGGAAAGGAGAGCGAGGAAACTTAAATGGCAGTATCTCGAAGATTTCATATCCAGGAGGTGGACCGGCTTCGACGCAATCGCGCGCGAAATGCTCGCTGCATCTGGCAGTTGGTTAAATCTCTATAGTCAGTCAGGGGGAGGAAAAGGGGCGGAAGATGGAGAAGAGCAAGAGGAGGAAGGCAGAAATAATGTGGAAAAGAAAATCGCAAGAGCGGGGAAAAGTGGCGGAACCGTCTTCTACGTTTCAATATTTCAGAGTTTTCTGCTCTCTCCCTTCTGGTTGCGCGACGATTTTCTCCGCCTCGAATGCAGCATGGCGGGCGATCGTAATGCAGGTGACAATTGGAGCATGTCGATTCACCGTTCCGAGATTCTCGTAATAGAATGGAAGAGGACCGTCCCCGCCTCCGCGCATCGTTTTTTCCTCTTTGTACCCGAAAACCGTCCCGATTACGTTATGCATGCCAGGATGTCATAAGACCAAGAGTCTCGTTTTCCATCTAGCTGATAAGGGCTCACCATCTTCTAGCTGGCTCGCGATTTGAGAAAACCCGGACGAATCTGAAGGAAGGCAATTTATGGTTTTCCGCGGATCGATACACGTAGGACGTAGGATATTCCTCTTAGTTTTAATTCCCCCCAAAATATTTTATAGTCGACTTTAAAGCCACCGAAGCACAATAGGTTTAATGCACTGTTCGAAATAAAGAAGTATATTTCTTCTCGAACAATTGTAGTACATTTTTGTCCCGGAAGTCTTGTCTATTAATATTCAAGGAATACCTGCGAGCCTCTAGCATTCGTAGCACTTAGCGAAGAGGCGTGCCGCGGTTTTTATTCGAAAGGACCGTCGAATTCTTGCAGAAGTGGGAAGTCGTTAATAATTTTCCACGCAAGAGCGGAAGGCAACGCCGCGAGATCGGAAGCGGAGGCTTTATAAGCTAAATTCGACGTCAACGATAAGCAGGGCCCCGTGATCCTTCACGTAATATCCACGACCTGCAACCATCCATCGTTCAGAAAGTTGACTTCCATGCCGGGGTTTACGAAAGTTGCGACACCGCGCGAAGCCCTATTCGGATAGCGTCGTTCCGGGGCACGTCCACGTTGCCGCTTGCTCCCGGAAGACGATGCATCGAGAGTTTCTTTAGCCGAGCGAGACCCGACCACCCAGTACAGCGGAGGGAAAACATTTTCCCTGCGCCGTGGAGACCGAGATTCTTCGCGAAAGACACGAGGCATTTTCACGAGGGCTCGCGTCGAGCTTGTGCATCGCGGGGAAAACTTCTCGACACGCTTCGACGAAGACGGAAATTTTTTAATCCTCCCACGACCCTGCTTCGACACTCAAACGTTACTGCAACGGCGTTTTGCACCGCGCGTCTGTTCCGTATACTTGGCGTGCGCAATTTCGTTTCCAGCGATTCTCCAGTACCTTTCGGCTTTTCTTCTTCCTCTCCGCGCCACTTGAAAAAACGAGTGATTTCTATCTAATTTGAATCGCGCAAGGTAGATAATGCGAGATCTAAAACTCTTCTGGTTCCCCTCGGCGTTAAGGGTGCCCGAAAAAAAAGGCATACCAAGTTTCAGCCGTAGAAACTCTCAGCAGGCAGAAAATATCGACGAAAATGTCAACACTCTCTGCCACCTCTACGTCGCCGCATAGAACACCCGACCGTCGAGTATTCGTGCAAGACGCACGCACAAAATTATCGGCAATGCGGCGTCGCGACGCTCCCTCGGGGCACAGGCACCATGGGTTTATCGATTGCGGCCTCGCAATTACCAATCAAGAACCGGCAACGCGTAACCCTCGCGTGGAAATCAATCTCGGTGATTTCCACTCGACTACACGAGGCGAGCCGATTCTCTGCTCGCCGCCCAGACCCTGTTAGACGTTCTTACGGTGCCGGTGCCGTCCGTATGCCGCGCACAGAAAGCCGGCTGAAACCAAACCGAATGCTGCGAACAGCTTCGAAACTATTTCGAACCGGTCCGTGCGGCAAGTTGCGAGGGTCGTTGCAACTATTCGGGGCAACGGGCGCGATGCATACGTGGGCGGTTTAGGCTGAAGCGTGAATTTCTCGACCAGACCGCGCCGGAAACGGCGCCCACGCCACCGACTTCCGAACCGTCTGATGTTCCGCGTCTGGATTACGTCAAACTGGCATAACGTATCCGGTTGGTTTGCTAACTGGCCGACTGGTGGGCCCAGCAACTTCTCCAGACTTCGCCGAGATTCTCCTTGTCCAGCGGAGAGGAAAGCTAGCCGGTCACGGGTAATTGCTTCCACTACGGGCCAGCCGTCCTGAGACGCGGGATCCGGAGCTTCGTTAAGTCGATACTTTGCGACTCGGTTCGCCCGCCGCAATTTCACCGTCGACCGAACCTTTGGCGAGGTGCTCGATCGGGGCGCGCGTATCGCGACGGACGAGCATTCTCGTAAAATTCGGAAGCCGCGGAAAATTGACGAAACGCAAGTCGAGCGACGCGTAATCGTCTCGCGCGAAACCTCGGCCCGCTCATTGGACGATATACTAATAATTGAGTACTGCGTGTTCGCGGCAAGAATCATACAGCCTCGTATTTAATGAAACGTCTTCCCCGTGTCTTGGAACGTTACGCAAATGTTAACGCGATTGCCGACGATGCCCGGTAGCGAAGGTGCTCGCGGTAATATTAACTCGGCGGAAATTGGTCCACTTAACTCCGTTCAGATGGCGAAACAAAGGGATGCTTGCGGGCGTTGAACGAGGAATTTAATCACAGGGAGGGGCGCCCCGAGGAATTTCACACGCCGGCAACTTCGGATCTCTAATTCCGCGGAGCCATCGCTCAAAATCCCGCAAACGGTCGAACAAATTTTCTCGCTCCCAATTTCCTTGTATTCATCGTCCAATTAAACCGGGCCGCGCGAGCGCGGTTGTCGCTCAAAAGAAGAATCCGCAGATCCGGAAGTTCCGCATCATTACCATCGATCCACCGAGAAAGGGTCTCAAAGACTCCCTATAAAACGAGCCACGGACCGAGCCCGATATTCTCTCGGGCGACCTCGAATCTTCCCGATCGCCGGCTATGCGCGGCCAGAAAAGAGAGATTCAATGGACGATCGTAGAAGCTGGACGCGTCCCTTTGACGCGTATTCACCCACGGGTAGACGGGTCCTTCTTTTGGACCATCGCCGGTGGGCAATCAGTAAGGACCGCTTCTACGGTCCTGCCCGGGGCAGTAACACATACGTGCGTTCTAACCGGGAGGCATGTGCCAGCAATTTATGACGCGGTACGCGCGCAGCTACCACACGGACAGGATCGTCCGTACACAAACGAGGCGGCGTGTGCGCCAATTTATACACGCGAGTCCGTGTTCGCGTCTGCTGCACATAGGTGTGCGTGGGTACGTGTAAACGGCGGTGAAGCTACGAACCGTGGCTTGCCTCTGCCTTATAGATGCACCGCGCACCCCCTCTGTGCCGTGCCGCGTAAGGGTGGAGCTCACGAAGAGAAAATCCTTTGGCCAGCGAAGCTTGGATAATCGCCCCTCCGAGCTATAGTCGCGCCTCCGCGTCGGAGAGGCTGCCACGGCAGAGGGAAGACACGCTTTGCTGCAATTGCACCGGCTGCCCATCCGCGTGGAAATCATAGCTCGCTGCGGGACTCGAAATTGTCCGGAAACGGTCGGATTCTTCTTTCGCCGGGACGCCGGTGACGGGGGCGGCGAGGCGGTGGTGCCGGCAGCCTCTTCGGGGATTTGAGCGTAAAGAGGACGCGCGCTGCCGTTGACCGCGGATCCCTGTTTGCAATTCCGCGAACGGTTCGGTGCCGGTTCGTTGCTTTGATCCGCGTCGAGCTGCGCCGATCGGAGTTGCCGGGAGAAACGAAATGGAATCTGGGTTACGGGGAACGGCCTTGACAGGAAAGAAACCGTTCCCGTCGTTCGCGGCGATTTCCGACGCCTTGGACGGGGCAGGGTCGTTTGTCGCTTTATGCCTTCGCCGACGTGTGCGTATACGTTTCGCGATTCCGTGGACGGGAGTCCGTATCTGGGTTACTGCTCTTCGCGTTCTTGTTTGCTCCTTTGAGATCCTGAGCTCACCTGAGTGCATCGTTTGGTCCGGCACACGCGTTCGCTGCGCACTACCGCGAATGTCTAGCGTCTTGGCAAATATTTGGTGCACGCGCGTACCTACGCGCGAACACGCGCAACCTCGCCGTCGACCGCGGAGCAACAGGGAGATAACGCGCAACAGACAAGCGCCATCGGCATTTCGATTATTTTCGATTCCGGCGGACGAACCGACGATGATCCCTTCGGGGGTCACGAGCCGACTAACGGAAGTGCCATATTGTGAAATCTGCCGGGGAGCAGTAATGTTCGAGCTCGAACCTCAAACCTAGGTTCGAGGCTCGCTGTCTCGGTCGACGGGGGGGTTGGTATTGGATGTCATCGCGAGAGAGATTACGCGCAGCTCTGAAAGAACCCTCCGCGGCCCCCTGCAAACGTCGCCTTGCTTCTTCGCCCAGTCGTCTTCTCCCTTTTTCTCCACCGGCACCCTTCGTCGCTCTTTCTTCTTCAGCGCCAGACCGTTCTTTCACCTACTCCTTTCCTCGGTGTCGCTCCTTTGCCGGGACGTGCGACGCGTCCCACTCTCTCCCCCGACCGCCAACTCCATGGCTCGACCCCTTCTTCGTTTCCCCTCAAGGCGGCAGAAAACCCCTGCGGCATTGAAGGGAGCCAGCTTTCATATCCCATTTGCCCCTATTTTTCATAAGCGATATTAGAATCTATTACTGGGGCCCGGCAAGCACTCCAACTGGAGAGCGCAGGGGTTGGAGGCGAAACGAGGGCCACGGTGGAAGGGAGGGGTCGTACACCCTTAAGAAAGATAGACAGTCGCCCGCTTATCGGTCGGGTGGGGTACCTCGAACGCTGACGATTATCGACCCCATTCAGCCACCGACGTGAATGGATCCTGGGCCAGCGACAGCGAAGACCCTTTGTCATTCTTATTCTGTCCGGCTCGTTTGTTCCCTCTCTCATTCTACGCCCGTTCCCCGTGCAAGGAAGCGAGGGTCGAGCCAGCGTGTATATATTACATCGCGAGTTTGATATTTCATTCATCGCGATGCCAGATCGTCCGCCGTACGTTACGTGCCTGAATCGAGCGGTGTCACTTGATCTTCGCAAATACTTTCAACGCTACGCCGTCGTGGACCGGCTCATTTGGGGAGATAATAAAACCTATTCAACGGGGTGCGCGACGTATACTGCGATCGAATTAATTAACCGACGTATCCGAGAGGAAAGCGACGCTTTCGGTTGCTGCACAGTCACCGGTGCTTTGTTCCGCGAGCACTGGAAGCTTGGCGATCGCGCATCGCGTTACAGCCGCGGGTCGTGGCAGGCGGGTAATGTTATCCTGAACAATTTCATTGAGACAACCGAAACGGGGTGTCCTATCAATCATTCGCGTACACGCGGCTCTGTACACCCCGGAGCACGCGGTAATTCGTGCCAGCTCGCGCGAATTACCGGCATTAAAAGAACATTCCTCCCGTGCCGTTCACCGCGAAGGAGTTCCAAACGGGAATTACTCTCCTCCATCGGGCAGCTCGTTCTGAAACAATTTATTCATGCCGCCCGCTTATCTCTCAATCCACGCTATCGTTTCGCCGGGGCCGGAAATGTGGGGTGCCGCGCAAGACGTTCAGAACGACCTTCGCGAGCGCGAGAAAAAGAAAAAAAGAAAACCGCGCCCGATAACAGATGGTGTTATGGTAATTTTATAGGCCCGCGGCTACTTTCCTCCTCTCTCTCTCTCTCCCCCCCTGCCCCTCGTTTGGTCGGTTTCGTTCGCCTTCTAATCGAGCCACGATGAATTTACATTTTTCGTATTTCCCACCGCGAGCGGAAAATTCCTCCGGCCGTTTGTACACGTAATACGCGCGCTGGATGTAAATGTTCGCCGTTTCGATTCCTGGCACGCGTCCCTTCTTTTATTCTTTATGTTAATCGCGCTTGAATAAACGCCGGCGGTATCGGCTTATTTGTTATGCGCGGCGGGATCCGTTGAAATTCAAAGATGCTGCCGCGTTCACGATTCCTTAAACTGCGCGCGGCCACGGCTGGCCCTGTCAACGGAGGCCAGAAACTTTCGCTTGGTTCCACCGAACGCACTGGTTGTAGTGTTTGATTGTCTCGCTGCTGAGAAATATCCCTTGGACCCAACTGTCTCGAATAATATATGTGTTGCAGACTGATAGCACGGTATACTTAGGACAGTTTTATTATTCACGTGTCCAGTAGGCCAGTTAAAGGCGACACGAAGGTTGCACGAAGCGTTGCTGTTGCTTCGTTATTGCCGTCATGTTAGAAAATATAACAAATTCTCATTAATGGAAGAAAAATGCGAAAAGCGTTTCAAGAATTCATCCAAATGTCGTAGCATGGATATCCCGGACTCCGCGGAAATTCCTAATGTTCACTGGCGAACATATCGCGAAGTTTTACCGGCCGCAGCCGTTCGTTCGCGTCGCGACGCCGAAGTCGCGGGAAAAGCGCACGTTAACGTTGATTCACGCAATCGCCGGCGTGATTAAGGGTCTGATTGATCGCGGCGTCAAATTAATGTTATTTATCTTCAACTCTGCCGACGTTGGTGCATTGGCGTCGCGCGCATTACCGTAATTACTAATTATAGTTTCGAGCCGACTCGTTAATTACCCGGTCCTCGATCAACGCGAGCGAAACGCCGGTATTATTGACTCGCCAAACAGAGAATAGAGTCCCGACCATATTTTCAGTATATTTGAGCGCGCGGCGCACTTGCGTGCCGCACACATGCACAATGAAATTTTGCCGGGAAACTCGCGACGTCAGCACTTCTGGCGAGCGAACGTTTTAACGATTACCAGCGATTAAACAGCAATTGCCGGTCCGCGGATATCGAATTAGCGCGTCGGAGAGAATTGACTCGTTTCGAAGACCGGGGGGGGAAAAAAATTGCAAACTTTACTCACCTCTGTGCCTGCTGGTCTGCTTATCGAACATCAGCATGGCATCCTCTATCTGTAATAAGCACGAAAAGGAACGAGTTAATCAATGCAATGTATGGTACTTTTCTCTTTGGCTGCAAAGGTTAGACAATAATTTTAATTACTTCGTCGAGTGGTCCAAGAATGTGTAGTAGGAGGTTAAACTTTTATTTGCATCGGCAATAGTGTTCCAATAGTCGTTAGTCATCACTTTTAAGGAGACTTTAACGAGTATCAATTGTACTAGTGATGGTTAATAAAAGCAATAATAAATAATTCAAGATATTTTTACGGTATTGTTCGTGAAATAATGGTCCAATAGTCGTAGCAAATATAATTGCGTATAATTGAAGATCAACAATTTGTCATAATTACATTTACACGGGCCCCCCAAGTACGACCACGTAATCACGATATACACAACCGTGACGAACATATAACTCAAAAAAGTACACGAAACGCGTAACAAGATGTCAGACTTCAACGACATAAATTAGTAGCATCCCCTCGCCCGATGCTACTGAAAAAACAACCCCTTCTACGTGTCAGGAGTCTAAACTACCCCGCTGAAACCGTTATGGATCGTAAACAACCCCGTAAAAACGGCACACCAACGACTTGGGGTAACGGGGGAAAATTTGAGCGGCGATCAAGCGTCCCGCCCCAAAGAAAATTATACCTCTCAAATTTATGCAAAAAATCCATCCCCAACAACTTCGATTTCCTTTTCCAATCCTCCCCGCATAATTACCATCCAGTCTCGAATTGACTGGCAACAAAAAAACACCCCCGTTGCATCGTTACACCGCCAGATTTCCGCGGAATCGATTCTACGCTTCTTCCGAAAAAAGCGACGAAACGTTTCAGGATCGAACGTTAACCCAACCCCGTCGGGGTGGTGTAAGGGTGGAACCCCGTGGAGGCGGAGATAGGATCGCTTGTATTCTTCCCGGAAGTACATGTGTACTGTAAAGCACAGCTGGACCGAGATTTACGAAGCACACCGCCGAGAAAGGCGTAGCAAGGGGATTGAGAATACGGGGGGTTGTAGCAGGTGGGGTGTTACGGGGGTGTATGTTGTCGGTAACCAAAGTGCGAGAGGGACTGCAGAAGCGTGGGAGGCGGGAGGGGGACGACCGGTAGGATTTATGGGACAGGAGAAACAATAGGGATTACCTTTACCCCCTACAGCTCTCGGAGTTGGTTCACGCTTTGTTCCTTCCTACTCTCTGCGAAAGGACCGCGAGCACGAAACGATAGAAGTAGCGGTAGCAGCCGGTTACCAGCAGCGACACGTGAGAACAGATCGGAGTTATTCGTAAGAGAACAAGAGAAGAAACGGGAACGATGAAACGTGGGGTAGCGGCGGGGCCGGGGGCGTGTAAATATTAGATTATACGATCACCATCCGATGGACTACATCGCGAATACGAGGGGACGCTACCATCCGGTTCGAGCATGTCAACGTCGACGCGAACACCGTCTTCCGTTTCGAGCAATAATTTAGCTATGTGGCGAGAGTAACCGCGCAAGGGTGTGTGTCCATGACCGGGCAGGATCGAGGTTAATTTTGGAAATCGCTGGGGAATGTTGATTGATGCAAGTCGAAAGTATGCGAATCGATAGCAACTGTGTATTATTCTCGCTCGGGGGAGGGCCGAGAGTCGCGATTAAATCGAATGAAACGGTCAACCTCTGATGGACGTTTTTATTGCAACGTTTATTCCTATTATTGATGAGTGTATTTCGTTTGTTAAATATCGCTTCGAATCTGTTTCAAATGACGCGTGGAAACAAATACCGCAGCTGTCGTCGTTGTACACTATCTCCAATTAAATATATTCTGCCCGGTGGCGATGGAAAGTGTGTGCAAATATACTTTCCCTCGACTTTCGTTATCATGTTCTACGATTTGTTGTGCATCTTACCAGGACCGTGATTCGTGCAAAGACACGCCGGTACTTTTATCCCTGCCGTATCCCGGATTGTAGATCCGGCCACCCTCGGCAGGGTGAGATTTGTTTGAATATCGTTAACTGTTTCGTAAACGCGACGAGGGTGATGGAAGACGAAGGAGGAAAAAACACCGACAGCGTCTTGTTCCCCGAGATCCGTCGGTGTTACTAACGAGAGAGCAGTCGCGTGTAAGTTCTGCAGACGCAGCATCGTCCTCGACGTTCAACGATTCAAAGCGGCATCGTTCTATCATTGAAAACGTGATTTATTTTTTCCCTTAGAAGATAATGCCGACGAATCGATCCCCGTGAACGAAGGGACGCGTTCAGTGCACCGGACACACCTAAAGATCCGATGATTATCCGTCGAAATAATTCGCGTTCTGTTGCTTTGAAAGTTGCACGGAACACAGCAAGGAATTGAGTCTCTTAGACGACATTCGTCCCGCTTCTTTTTTACTTTCAAAAGAAACAGTAATATTATACGTTGAAAGGGAAGGCGATGGGTAACAAAGAGGGAGAGAGAGAGAGAGAGAGAGGGGCGAAGTGAAGCTTTTAATGAAAACAGAAGAGGCACAGCAGCGTAAGGTAAGACTGACACCAGGGACCCCTCGCCATCGCCAAGTCTTTTTACTCCAACGCTGTTTTTCACAAAGTGTACGTCTCTCCATTATTTTTCTTGTCTTTTTTCTTGTTACACCTTTGTTGCGGTATATGACGCGCTTCTGCCAGTTAAATAAAAGTCTGGACAATCCTCGTTTGATGATCCTGCACTTCTTCCTTCCGAATGTGTCTGGTTTTGAAAGTAGGGGTAGGCGATGCGAATTGAACGGAGACGCGACTGCAATATTTTGGGAAACTGGATAAAATAACAAGTTGGTAAAAGAATACAGCTGAATGAACGGACTAAAAATACCCAAATTTGTACCATGTCGAAATTCGAATTATTCAAACAAATTACCCAAACGTATCCTAAGACCGATTTTCTAATTCCATTATGTCCACTCCATAATTTTATATTTCCTCGGGAAAGCAGAAACAGAAGCGTTACGGGGCTAGCAAATAATACAAAAGATAGTATTTCGATCCTTTGGCTAAGAAATGATAATCTTCGCGAAGGCGCCCTCGTTCTCTCTACCGATGAATAGAAACGCACAGTCTTCGTCGACTTAGAATTTTAAAGGAATCGGCGATATTACGGTCGGGCTCTTTATACAGATGTAATTAAAAACAAACACTGGAAATGAAACAATATAAATTCTTAAAGGATCTCTCGGCCTCGGGTTGATCCCTTTGATCATTCCAATATCTGCTTGGCCGCTCGGTGTTCCGTTAAACAAAGAAGATTGTACCACATTTCCCCGACGTGGAATTATTTCAACTTTTCTGCTCTTTCGCCTCCTGCTGGTCCGCGTAATATCCTTCGGGCCAGAATGGCAGAACCGTACCCGATATACATACTTTGATGTCGCCGAGTTGCTCGGTGTCGGCCCTCGGCATCGACTCGTTCAATCGATATTAATCTTCATCACGAGATGTGCGTTGCGGCTATCTCCTCGAGCTTTCGCGCAGAAGGTTATCGCATTCCAATTTAAGCGACGATTATTATGTTATGCTGTTATGCTCCTCTTAGTTCTTCGATTGGAGGCGTTCCAATCTCGCAATATTTAATCCAATGTTATAATATTTTAAACATAAATGGACGATATTCATTTCCATCGCGCTCGTGTGGAAATTTTTCCAGCACGATATATTTGTAAAATGTAAGCACGGAAATGTAATTTTTTATATCGAAAATTGCACGCGATGCAGAAATGTTTATAACCGATATCGGGAATGTACGATAGAGAAATAAGTTTTCATTAAATAATTATCAGCTCTCCGGTAACAAATAACCGAAATTGCAAGCCGTTACTGCAATTTATTTATAGAGCTGCAGTTTACAATTTTTGTAACAGTAAATGGTCAATGCTTCAACGATCCTTAAGTAGTTCAGTGCGTAAATAGTCAGACGCATGTACAGCCGCTGATGTTGTCATTATAAAATTCGAATGGATATTTTCAATTAATTGAATTCACACAAGATACGCGATTTGTAATATCCTTTACTCCGTGCTACAATTGCAATTAATCTAAACAAATTATCTCAATTCTCATAACTTCCGGACAATAAACTTTCCCACAGTTTATCCAGTGAAACAATGCTACCCTTCGGAAAAGTTAAGCCTTTACTCCTTAGTCACAGTTTCTTAAATGAGCAGAATTAACGGCACAGAATATCGTTGTAGAGCGGGATTTGAAGCAACATCATAATTCCCCGAGCAGCCACGTTCCACGCCGAGGATTCGCAAGCGAACAATACGGAAAGGTTATGGAGGGTACGGGACGAAGACGCGAAGCAGAGTTGTTGTCCCAGCGGAGCAATTGACTTCTGGTGAGTGGGTGAGGTGTACCTTATTACAAGTTCGATTCTAGTGGTGTTACAGCTCTCAGTGGACTTTTCTGTAGATTGCTGTCTTACGAGTCTTGCCCTTTCTGCTACCAGAAGTCATTCCCGTTCCGCAGACACACCTCGTATCGTTCCCCGTGGCACCCTTTTTTCTCCCTCCGCTCTTGCTCGCTGTCTTGTTTGGCGAACTAATTTAAAAGGGCGCCGATAACCGGGTCAAGTGACTACCCTTTACACGGGCTCGCTGCATTTCACTATCCGTGGCATTTGTAATAATGGTCCCCTGTGTAAAGCACGAAGATAATCAGTGAGCTTTAATTAGTGGTGCCCAGCCAACATTGGCGTCGAGAATTATAGGGTTTAAAAAAATAACAGATATCGGGAATGACTGCAGGGCACTCGCGCAACGTTAAGCGTGCATTAAATATTATTTTATTCGCTTCAAGACGTGCTCTTGTATTTACTTGAAACACACGAATAATGAATCATGAGGTAATGCGAAGAGCGTAACTTATATCTTTCCGACGTTGCATAATCAATAGCTGAGAAACTATATTGCCCACCAAGTTTCTTGACGAACAAAACTAGTTCCCGCCCCTGGTTCACAGAGCAGAAAGATCTTTCATAAATGTTGCGTACGCGGAATGCTGGTAGGAAATGGATCGACGTATCGGTAAGTAGATGCGGCCGGTGTGTGGTCAGACCCCCGCGAGTAAATACACTCTCTTAAAACGTGCAACTCGCGGCGCCAAGAATTCGAGAAAGCACCAACAAAATCCTTTCCACGTCGTCTCGCATGCATCGCTGCTTCGTCCGCAGATAGTATATGCAACCAGAAATAGAAATCCGCGGCATCCCAAGCGATATTCGTATTCGAGTCGCAAGTTTGTTTACATCCGACCTTTCGCACGGACTGGAAACGTTCCCATTTAAATCGCCGTTGTTCAAGAAGCCGATGCGTCCACGGGATAACCTAATGCGATAATCGATTCCCGCAGGAAGACCGTAATTGCATTTACGGAGTCGAACGAAGCATTCTAAAATAAACACCGGCAGCGAAGGAGCGCGCGGGCGCGGTCGCCCTCTCGTCTCGTGAAAGGTTTCCCGCACTTTTCTCCTCCCTTTCGTTCGTTCCTTTTTCCCTCCTTGCTTCGCCGCCAGCTCGTAAAACGACGTGGATTTAAACGAAACGATACCGATTTACCCCCTCCCCCCCCCTCAGCGGCAACAGAAGCGCCGCTACAGAAGCAGCTCTAGGATTTCCAAAGAATGCTCCGTCTCCTCCCTTCCTGCTCTTTTTTTCTTTCCCGCCCGCTCGTTTCCCGTTTCGTTCACTTTCTCCCTTTTCCTTCGCTCTGCCCGGCGATCGAGGGTAAAAGCGAGCCAGCAGCTAGGGACTACGATGAGTTTCCCTTTTTCCCCGGCCATTTGGCGTTACGAATCGCACCCTATCGCAACCTCCCTCCCCCCAGTTCCTGCAGATTTACCATGCATCGAGCTGTATTAAATCTCCGCCGTTCTAGCCCCGTTTCTCATTCGAATGCGCGTTTTCCCTCGTCATATCGCCACTTCGGCGTGCGTCCACGATTGTTGGACTAGTTTACTAGCCCGAGGAACTGCGAAGTGCTCGTAAGCATATGCACAGAAGCTGGTACTCTGTAGATACAAAGAAATTGCTTGGAAGAGGCACAAATTTGCAATGATCGACAATAATATTATGGGACAAACATCTATCGATTTATATTCTCGGTGGACTCTGATTGGTGAATACGTGAAGTGTCACGACAGGGGTGGCTCAAGAGTTCCAGGAAGAATTGGCGTTGCCACGCCAGACGCGACCTTATAGCGCGAAAGGTTAATAAGAAATTCAGGTGGAGGGAATTAAATTAAGGGATGAGGACAGTAATTATTAAATCGTATGCAGCAACTTCTCGCTACGTTTGAATTTGGTATCCAGAGGCAGCGACTGCAATGTCATACGACCGCAAAGTTGATTCAGCGTTTTCGAAATTGTCCCTCGGCGACAAGCCTCAGACAATGAATGTTACAATGAGTCGCAAGCTATGACAACGAATAATTTCCGACGGAACATCAGCGGCGACGACTCTCTCTCGCACAATCAAGCGAATTCGGTTAGCGGCACACTTTTGATGCGACTCGTTGATGAAACGAGAATTTCTGTGCCGCCCGCTCTTTGCTCAGTATTACTCGAAACGTTGTTAGGCGCTAAGGGGATAAGGTCCAGGCGAAAGGAAGCGGGAATGAATTTTGCGTGCAGTTAAACAGCAACAGTTGGAAATACAATAACAGATTTGTTACGGAAAATTATACCGGTCGCGCGTATAAACTTTGCAATCTCCCCTCGAATGAAACGTTCACGGTCTAGGAATTTTATTCGAAGATACGCCAACGATCTTTCGTCAGTCCGTATACTCCAGGGGAAGCGGCAAGATCGGGAGAATATTTATGTTACCTCGTTCAATTACGCGCAGCCTTTGAAGGCCATTAGCGTTAATTGAATAAAGTTTTCATCGAGGTATCATTAAATTAATACCTGTGCAATTAAAACTGGCGAAGCAAGTGGTTCCGTTTCCTCTTATGAAAACGGTATTTTATTTCGGTAACCCATTTCAAAATTGCCCTCCAGTTAAATCGTTCCTCTAGACTTCGAAATTTTCGCGCTCCATCGGCCCTCCTCCCGACTTATTTATCAACAAATGAATGAATAATAATGGCCTGCCATTTTTTCCCCCTATCCCCACTTCGGCAAGGTTACGAAAGAATAGCATTCAATCAACCTAACGATCGTTTCAGCAATGAAGCACTTTGGTTCGCCAATGCTTTCCCATTTTCCTTCCCTTTCTTCATTTCGTCCCCGGTGATCGATCTCCTTTCGTATGAATTATAATTGGCCGGTACAATTCGATTGATTGGTCGAGACGCGAAATAATAGGGCGTCGGGCGGACACGAAATTCCCTATTCGTTCAATTATACGGTGGACGAAGAGGCTAAATATCGTGCAACGAATTTACTTGCCGGCGTTACCGATTTCCCTTCCAACCCTGCCCCTTTGTTTTTTCCTCATCCGCGTTAATAATTAGAAATAATAATTATCGGCGGATGAAAGAGGCAAAGCCCCCAGCCGAACCGTGCTCGGAATAATAATAAATCGCTGCGACAGAAGGGAAAACCGACGGCTGGGTTAATTCGAGAGGTGCGCCAATTAGAATTTTTCCGATCGCGTCGGTGAAAACATAATAATCGTGAGTACAGAATGAAAGGATAAAAGAATCTTGCAGCGTGACGCGGTTTTAATGACATACATTCTGGAATCCAGTTAATTGCCATTTGACAAAATTTATTAAAATAAACACGAATATCTGAGGGCGAATAATATCTTCAATTCTTTCCAAGAACATGAAAAATATAAATGAAAGCGGCGCGAAATTTTATTTTAGTTGTTCGCGTACAGCAAGTATCGTATTTTTATTAATTTCTATAATATTTCTAGAACGTGAGAATGTAAATTCGCGCGACAATGTCGAGCAAGAAGAACACCCAATTATAAATAAACGCAATACACGTGTATTATGTCCTTCTTCATAAAATATTTCGATTGACAAGTATATCAGGAAATGGCGTACAATAAAATATATCCGGCAACCAATTAGTGAAAACCGTTGGGTCCAGATGAAAATCGAAGAAAAACTGTACCTGCAATGAAATTCCGACACGTATACCGTGCACACCGCGAGCATTATACTCTCACGGATTCGAACATTTACACATCGTCAAATACAAAATTACACAAAAGTGTTCACAATGAAATATTGAACCACGTATACACCTAAGAGCATCGTTTCTATCCCCGCTGAACTGCCGGCCATTCCAAACGTTTCTCGCGAAAATACAGAAGAGAATCGCCCAGACGCGGCGCGCACCGCGAGCTTCCTTTCATCGATGGGTCACAATGCTTTAGTTCTCTTTCGCGTGCGCGTTCGCCAAACATCGCGGCTGAAAAACACGGGGCACGGCGTGCCGTAGTCGCGACCAACGAGGACCGGAACGAAAATTCGTCTGGTTCGCCAGGCGCGCTTTCCAGGAATTAAATAGAAGCGGGCCGAGACTCCGCTGGCATCGCGATTCTTCCTCTCTCCTCTCGCCGTCGCGGGGAGGGTGGAGGGAACAAAATAACAGGTGAAGAAGGTGGAAAGAGGGGCGATAGAGATGGCGAAACGCGAATGGAGGGCGTCTGGCCAAGTCGGGCAGACGGTGTACGCGCATCTCGCATAATTTTCCGCGAAAAGTTTCCGCCGCTCCGTGCAGGCATCGTTCAGCTTAAATTCATTTTTGAGCACCGAGAGATCGGGGTGTCTCGAATTTCCACATCTGCGCGCGGAACTCGTCTCGCTTCTGCTTCCCGTTTACCTCTTGCCCGTCATTCCTCGCGCGCCGGCTTCATCGCTCGCGACTTGAAAGGTAAACTCCGTAGTTTCGCGGAGCTTTTTCAGCGGAACACGATTCCCATTTCTCCGCGCCGGCAAACGGGAAACAAGAGATCCGAACATCGACGGCTCCGGTTACCCGCTCGTATCCACGGGAAACTTTTTAAGGAACGAACCGCTGGCCGATGAACGAGCGAGCATAGTTTCCCGGAGGAACGCGAGCGGCATTATAGCGCGGAGGGACTTTTCATTTCTGTACAGCGGGTTTGCCGAATTAGAGAATTGGCGCATCGAAACGACACTTAAGAGATCCACGGACGGCTCTCGTTCATTTCGAAAGTTAGCCCCGGTCGGCCTGGCTCTGCTCCCGCGCGAGCATCTCGCCGAATAATGACGCGGAAAGTCGAAGGACGGCCTGGGGGGGGGGGGGGGCGGCGGTGTGCAAAGAACTTAAGTAGCTCGCAAAGAGATGGTAGGGCGGGAGGGTTGATCCGTTTATTCAGCGACACGTAAGCCGACTCCGGCTTCCACGACGACGCGGCGAGCGCGCGTGGTAAACTTTCACGGAAAATTCGATGCCTCGAGTAAACAAGCCACCGCCGCCACCGACTATCAATACATGCCGCCTCGTGGCCGTCGTTCGATGCCGGATCGATAGCCTGTACCGTTGTTGCGGGAACAAGAGGACCACGACTGTAACGCGACGTAACGCGTCGGAGGGGTGCTTTTTCTCGCGGGGATTACCTTCCCGAAGGAGGAAAAGAACAAAGTTTGATGATATCCATCCATTCGAAGCGTTGCGTTTTCTGTGTTCCGCGAGATTGATCGTCGCGTGTACGGGGCCAAATATTTCACCGATCGGACGCAGATATGGACGTTGCGACAGCGAGTCCCGTACACATACGTTTTCTCGTCGATACCTCGAAAAAGGGGGCTTCGCTCTGGACCGCACGCCTCCGTGGGCCAAATGCCCCTTCGCGAATCCATTATTAAAGGTGCGACTTTGCTCAAAGCGCAGGGGGGAGGGTGCGCCGGTGGCTAGGCGATATAGGATTGTTAACCAGAGCGCAGAGATTCAATATCGCAGGGGCGAGGGTAGACCGGCTCATATTTCGGGACCTGATACATAAGAATTCTATAACGAGGCAGTGGCGTCCCGCAGCTGGCGCCGTGTGACCTGCATTACCATATTCGGTGACAGTAATTGTTGCGAGGTGGGGTGCACCACCCCTCTTAATATGAATAATCGAGCGCGCGCAAGCAGTTTCACTGACGTTATGCATTTATCGTGACGTATCGCCAAATTTACCCGAGCGAAATAACGTCGAAACAGGAACACACGGGCACACGCAATTAAGTGTTTGCGAACGAATAAAATTTATTTATCTTGAAACTGTATGCTTTTACGCTGGAATCGAAAAATTATTCGCCCCCGTTTCTATCTATGATACAAACTGTTCTTTTCGTTCTAATGGAGTAATGCAAAAATGTATCTTATGTCTGTGCGTTTACGTAGAATCAGAACTGGTTACACAAGGACTGCGAAGAATGGTTTATTTTTTGACAATGATCCCACGTCTATTTGTGAAACGCTGCCTATCCCTCCCTCGCGTTGCAACGTTTTTCTCCTCCACGTTTTCTCCGCGGGGGTTGTTTCGTACAGCTAGATAGAGAGTTCGTGACCCACGGCGTGCCAGGCACGAGCACGGCCATCGCGAACACGCGGCATCAGCCTGCTGTCTTATGTATTGCGTCCTGCCCGACCAAATGGTGGCCCAGAATTTTGTTGGAACGTTCACGGAAGCCTTGAGCGCCTCGCGTTTGTTTTAGATATATTTAGTTCCGCGGACATGAAAGTTAGGCTGTCCCCGAATTTATTGCAAGGCAATACTAACAACCACTAATAAATTGCACACGACAACGTTCTTCAAACTGCTTCGTTGTCAATGTCGCCGCACGGTTTCTGACGCACGCTTAATCAATTCGAGGCAATTACGTTTACGTCTCTCACATACTGCGTTCCGACTTCCGTGAATTCTTACGGGGGTAGTACGCGCAATATCGGCATCACGTGACGTCCAGAAGTTCTGCGGATCGTTTGATTTCGTGCGCCGTCCCGTAACAGCCCCCGCTTTTCCTCGTACGGCTGCAGAATATTCAAAGAGCTGGACGAATTCGCGTGTCTTTCGATGCTCGTCCACGTGCATACACGGCATGCCAGGTTGCGTGCACGGGAAGATTTACGTTATCGGATATCGTTTTCCGATTGGCTTTCGGCTTCACCTCCCGACGAAAAGTAATGAAAGTTTGTCAGTTGGAAGCATCGTCATTCGAATGTTCCCCGTAACTCCGCCGGTTCGTCTTCGCAGCACGATCCCCGGAATATTTCCAACGATCAACCATTCGTCGGTTTTTCCTATAGGGACCCTTTGTTTTTGTATCCGTTGTTACTGTCAATAAAATGGATCGAACGAACGGGGGGAGCCAGCGGCAGAAAATGAAGCGAATTAACATAAATCGTAACGGTGATCGGATTCAATTAGGCTTCGTATCGACGAACTTATATCTTTCCCGCGATTGGCCCCAAATAATAATAATAATAACGATCTAATGGAAAGCTGGCGCGATCGTAAAAGGATCGCGGGGAAAGTGGACTCTATTTCACCAACACCTGTATCGCTATTCCGCCGCGCGTATTAGCGACATTTCGAGATCCAATTACGAACGTGACGATAGGTACGCGCAGGTAAATTCCTTTTTTAATATCGTGCCCCACCCCTTCCCGGCCCCCCCAAACAGCCGATATAAAGTGTACAGTGGCGATTTCCCGTTGATTTTTATTACCACAACTCGCAGCACGTACACGTGAAATCGCAAATGCGTATCCGCATTGAAAACGAAATGGGGAACGAGAATGAAGTTGGTCGGCGTTGCGAATGCGATAATGCCAGTTTCTAATTACCTAGGTTGTCATCGTTGTTTTTGGGGTGCGCCATGTAATGGCAAATTTGCTGCCGCTAATTAATTCACCATTGTAACTATTTCACCGCGGGTACGCCGGACGGGATTAATCATTATCATCGAAATGGTTTCGCAAAGTGGACCGACCGAGCTTCGTCTGTTGGCAAACTGCGGCACGAACAGTTTAACCGATGCATATTAAGACGCTAACTTTACCACCGAAGTGCTCGCAAACTGGTAGCGTGGTATAGACTGCGTGGGGATTGTAACGGCGTTGATCGTTTGCGCGTGAAAAATCATTCGGTTACCTGAACAATGCTCGAAAGTAGTTGGAGCGATATAATTCGGCCAGGCGACCGCGACTGGGTCACTTTCTACAATTCACCTGACAGGACGACGCGAAACGCGAACCGATCAAATTCGTAAGTTGAACGGAACGAAGCGATCGGGATATTATTCGTCGAATATAATTCAATCAATAAAATCGATTTTGTTCTTCAATTCATTGGAGTATTGAGTCTGAAGATATTGAGATCTAACGACAACCGATCGTCACATCAATCATTATATTTTCACGCTGTATTATGGGGGCAGAGTTTCCGAACCAGCAAGCCCTGAAAAAGAATTTCATTCCGCTCCGCTCGAGTAGTTTCAGAAATATTTCACACGTCTCGCCCTCACCTTTCTTTCGCTCCTTTTCAAAACATACAACCCAGCCGCCCTCGCCCTCCGCACCACGCACGTTTAAAAAAAACGGAGTCTCCAACCGGCCGAACAAGTTCGTTCGTTAAATTTAATGGCGTCACTCATTCGAAGCCAGATCCGACCGGGTGATTATCCGTCCACGACGTCGACCGTCTCCGTTCCGACGATTCTTTCGACGTGTACAACTTGATCGGGAGGAATCTGATTCTCAACCCTTATAAGATCGTCTTACAAGCGGATCCGCTCAGCCTCGAAGCGGACAGGAGGTCGGATCTGGTTAGAGTGTCGTAGACGGCGACGATTCGACGGGCAAAGTCGTCATTGTCGTGGTTGTAGCCGTGGTGATTTGACTGTGGGGCGGGTCGAACAAGGGTAAGAAGGGGGTTGGCTAACAGTTAGGCGGCTGCAGTCTGTTGCCTTCAGGGGCTTCTTAATGCCATTACTTCTGGTTTCGTCTGTTGAGACCATTCCACGAGCTCTCGACGAGCAGAAGCTTTCGATCAGCCTGCTGCACATTCTCCTTCTTGCTTGCGTCGCGTTAACCGTGGGGGAACACACTGCCGATAAACCAGTTACGCGGCACCGGGAACTCGTGTCCTCGGTACTGGGACTCGATTAGAACTTTAGTCCCGACGCTAACGAGAGACTTCGGTAAATATCAGTCAGTCGGCGAGTTTTTCCTCGGGCGAAGTAGTAAAGTCTGTTGGAGTTAGAGAACCTTAGTAATCCTTGGGCGGGGGGGAAGTTTTTTTTGTTGCGTAAGGTCCTTTCGCACGATGCTTTCTATGCGCACTCCGTTGCGAAATTAACGATATCGCGGCGAGAAAAGGCGTCGAAGATCCGCGTCTATTGAAATTAAAAATTGGCCGCGGAACATAAATTTCCCGATCGCGAACGTCAGACACTTTGCGCTGCGCGAATTCGTCGGTGCATTGTCTGCATTTTGGACCGGTGATTTGTCGACGTGAAATACGGTCGATTCCCACTCTATTACCATTATTATTATTATTATTTGCTGCTAACTAAACATTTATATCAATTACCGGGGCGGCGCGGAATTGATCATTGATTGGGCTCGGTGAACCGTGCATTGTCAACGCGTTTCGAAACGATCCGCCGCGAAATTCACCGCTGCCCATAATGCATTCGTTCCCGAATATTGTAAAGAATCGGCCGTTTAAACTCGATACCGAATATAGGCATTCGCACGGCAATGATTCGACTGTGCCAACGATGATTATTGAAACGGCGATTGTTCGAAAGCGGTTGGAGATCGTCGCGATGTAGGTACGAGCACGAAGAATTAATTAGCGATGATACGTAATGGGGCACCGTTATTTTCACCCCATCCCCTGTAACAAGATACCGTGCACAAATTTGCTGCGTATCCAGGTTGTAGTCATTCTTGTCCCATTGCGTACAAATGCGTGTACTTTTCTCGTTGAAAATTTTGAGTTTAATTATTTTGCACCATCGAATCATGCTTCCTAACATCGCGGCGATTGTGATGCGAGCTCACCAAAATTTGTTTAATACCTCTTTCGTCGCTCTTTCTTCCTCCCGCGCCTCGATAAACGATTTTCCACTTAAGTCACGGAATTTCTTTGCGCCTGTGCTCTATGTAGCAAGCTTCTTGTAACGGAGCTTTTATCGCGACGCATCTTCTTAAACCTGGCTACAATAATATTATGGGCTGGTTTATTTGGCGTACGTCGACCTCGTTCCGCACCCCGGCAACAGGATAATCGTCTGCTCGGCGTGCCGGGTTGCGGAGAACACCTTTCCCGTTCTCGTTCTCGCTGGATTCGACGCATGAAGTATTCAGCATGCGACTGTGCCACATGTCGAAGCGGAGCATCGCTTAAGTATAAGAGCATTACACACGCCCGTAGAGCGATCCGTTTTTCGCCGACCATCTTCCACTCCCGTCCGCCTCTTTCATTTCATCCACGGCGGCCCTCGCTCGGGGAATTGTGCCCACGTTTTTGACTCGTCGTGCTACACGGCTGCCTCGAACTTCAGGGAATCGAGCGCGAAGCGAGTCACCTGCCCAAAGTCAACGACCGATCGATAATTCGTTGGACACGTGCACGTTTATCCTATACGCCGACGCGCAGCGCGGAGCTTATGTGTACACGCGTCGTGACTTCGCATCGGATGCCGAGCCTCGGCTTCCAAACCAGCCGGGAATCAAGCCGCGCTAATAATGACACCGAGAGCTGCGGTCTCGTCGTGCTTACCCCCGTTTGTGTGCGTTGCGGCCGATCGGAGCGCGTATCGCGTGGATCAGGTGCGTTTGGGACGACCCGTTTATTTGCGTGACGTCGCACCGTCGACGAGCGCGAATCGGGATTCGGCAGTGCGCGGCACCCGAGGCCGGTAAGTAAGAATCGCCCTCCGGCCCGACCTTTTTCCCATCGTCGATTTGCTTTCCCGAACAGTCGATCGGCGTTTACCTTGCATTCTCGTTACCGATCTCCGAGATGGCGTTGGAGAGGTAGGTAAGTATTCTAAATCGAGTAGTGTTGCCACATGGCGGCATTATCGTTAATTCCGAAATTCATTTATACCTGAACGTAATTATTGATTCAGCGGGACTTGTTTGATTCAGCTGGGATATTTTCGAACACGAAGCCAAACGAATTCGCTGTTCAACTTAATATTTGATACCATAGGTGGAACCGGTTGTTTTGGAACAACTTGAATGTTTCAGAAGATCTTTTTTTATAGATTACCGTCGACGAAGAAACATTTGCCAATGCATTGGAAGTGAATCGGTCGAAGGTTCTCGTTCGCCGGCGATATTATAGCAGAGAAATTGAAGAGTTTTGTTTCGCGTTAGTATTAACAATGCGGCCCCTTCGCTCCTATCCTCCGTGCAAGATAAAGCGATCGCTCGCATAACAGCCTTTGTCTCAAGCATCTTCTGTCGGCGCCGTTGGTAATCTAATAAAAACTACCTCGGCTTTAATAGGAAAACTTGTAGCGCAGGTATGTTTACTGTCGATGTCAAAGACTGGCGACAGAGCCGTGATTTGCAATTTTCCATTTTTCTACACGGGACGAGCAAGGGGAACGTGATTTAAAGTCCCCATGAAAGTGATCGCTTCGCGATCGATAAACAAGGCTTCGTTGGTACTGAAGCGTCGGACCGTATCAGCGCACGCGGATAATAGTTAAATATTAAGATAAAAGGAAAAGTTTCGGGACGATGACGCAGCAACGCTGTAGGAAATATCGCTGCGAGGGATTAATTTTTACAGCGTCGTAAAATTCCTGGATGATAAGGGAAGAGCAAAAGTATGGTGATTTATGTATGATACCCACGGTCTCAGCCTCCCTAATACTTTTCAAACCGAATTTCCAAGGAGCATGGGACTTGAGAATTTATCGCCGGCGGCACTTGCAACGCGCAACGTAGGCGTGAAATTTTTAGAAGTAATCAGACCGAGCACCGTGCCTGCTGAATAAACGCGAATCGTCTGAACTTTCGCTGAAGGAATAATTAACGGACAAACGGGGATCGTTTCGAGAACGTTCTAGCACAGTGAATTAAAGTCAACGCCCCGTATGGAAGAATGTGAGAAATTTTGATTCTTTAAATGAAAGCTGTCCTATCGTAACGTATATTAAATAAATGATACATTGGATTCATATTTTACTTTATCACGAACTTGGAATCGCTGGCAGACGACTAAATGCAATCGGAGTAAATTCGCCAAACGATTGTTCCCGATTCCCCATGAAACATTCTTTCCACGTGTAATTTATACTGTATACGCCTACTAGGTGGTAACGCGAACGAAATAATTGCAATATAATATCCCGATCGATCAGCTGTGGAGATAAATCAAGCACAACACTGTATACTGAATTTTCATCGACCAAGACAGAGGTAACGTCAAAGATCGTCATGGCGATAGATTAACCCGACGTATAAGCTATCGACAAGCGGCGGCCACGAATTCAAGAACGTACCATTGGGGAACAGTCGAGTATAAGTGGACTCGAGGGGGAATACTACGAACGGGAATTCGGTCTGGCTCTGCACCTCATAAATTTCAGTTATTCTCTCGGCCCTCCCCTTTCCTTTCTCCCTTTCCGTTTTGACTCCGTCGTGGCGCCCTTAAGGATTCTCCAGGAAGTGAGTTATCGCCTCCGCTACGAGGCTCTTCTTCTCCCTGCCTCACGAGTCCGTGAGCGTTTCCACGAGAAAAATATTAGCAATGATACGGCTGATATTTTACCTCGTGGATTTCCAGACCAAGACGTCCTCGTATTATCGGCTCGTGAACGTCGTTTCCGCGGAAGACGAATATTACGCGCGGCGAGCCAGTAACAAGGATAAATGAAATCGCCGCGAGGTCTCGTATCAATTCTGTCCGGCGTGAAAATCCTTGGATATTGTAAAGAGAAATGGGAGTGGCATTTAAGTGAAATTCGTTTTCGACGATTACATCGACCCCGTTTTAACTGCATGTTTCATAGACGTCGTTGCTATGTAAAGACTCGCCGCGGGCACATGTGCACTTTGCATACAACTACTTCCAAGCTGAATTGTTCAGACGCGAAGAAATCATGGAACGACCGATTTACAGTAACAGAAATTTAATATGCATTTCCTTAGGATGGTGTCCCAATCTGTTTAACGTAGTTTACGATATAGAATAGCGAAACAGTCAGTTTTATAATAATTAAGAATTTCCATGCCGAACGGGTTGCTTTATACGTCACTCGTTTATCAAAAGCAGCTCGGGTGCATCCGTCCTCGCATCGTTATCGCGAAACGTCTAAGGAAGATGAATAAGCCAGACCTGCCGCATATATCGAACGCGCAGTTTCATTCTGAAATATGTCGCAGATGTCACGTGTTCGACGGGTCGGGTGATTCCGAGCGAAGCGCACATTTAAATATGAAAGAGGGTTTCTTGAAAATTTAGAATCCATTCGTGAAACGGTGACGTCGGCAACCGAACGTTCCGTGAGATATTGGTCAATGGAAATCGCGAGCATGGTAAAAATGCAATATATCTCGGGAGAAGGCCAAACTCGCATCAAATCGTCCTGCCTTCAATTAAAATGAAACCGTAAATCAAGAAGTAAGGATACTCGACAATTTATAATCGCCGGTAAAAATTGGAAACACTGTGTGCCAGGAATATCAGAAATATACCGCGCTGCATTAAACAAAAATGTTGAGCAACGTGCCTAATGCTTGAGCCATGGAAACAAATATACCACAATAATATTAGGCGATCCCCGAGGAAACATAGAGAGGGACTACTGTGGAAGGGTGAATGGCGTCGAAACGAAGGCGAAGTTTCGTCGAGTGGCCAGGCGAACAAACGGCTGGAAAAGTATTACGAGGTTAGAGGCGTAAGAAGGCACTTGGCTTCGGTGAAGTTCCCCCGACGCGGAACCAGCCGTTCTGTTCGCCGATTGGAAGACAAACAGAACCAGCATCGACGAAGTAAGAAAAGGCTTAGGAAGCGCGAAGTTAGGCCGGCTCGCGCGACCCAAAGGCCGCTCGTCCACTCCGCGAACTTTCGCAATCTTTTTAATTGTATTGCCAGCGAGAGCCAGCGAGGTGAGAGAAAAGTTCCTTCGCGCCCGACCGTTCGATCAGAAGGGATCTCTGGTATATTTTCCCCGCTTTTCTCCCACCCACTCGACTCGAGTGTACACTTCCCTTCGGTCTACCGTATATCCACGCAAACCGTCCATGTCCTCGTCACGCCTTTCTTCTTGTTCAATTGGATTAAAGTGAAAGCAGAACGGGATTCGAGCGAGAAATATGTCTCGATAATTATCCGCGTACACGGCGCATAGAGGGATTCGATTCGATGATAAAATTCGTCGAGAAACCGTGAAACTTTGTGAAACGGACCGACTCGTACGCGCGCGTATAGAGCGTTTCGTTTCGTTGTTCCCGTTTCTAGAGGGTCGGCCTAGCTTCCGGCCAGTCCTCGACTGCTTTATGAAGATTTCTTATATTGCTGGATGAGCTTCGTTAACGCCGAGTACGGGGGCACAGAACGTGTCGTCGCGCTACTTACTCTTGTCGCTCGGCACAAGGACGACGTAGATAAGGGAGAAACCGAGTGGAGAATCCAATCTCCCGGGACGCTGCCGGTGTTTCGTAGGATGGGCAACTCGACGGTAGTCGTCGGTCTGTCTCTTTCGTCAAGATGGCGTCCAACACGGATCTTGTTCAACGGCTTCATTTCGCGTCGTATTTCCTGCGGTGGCTTATCTTTCGCGTTTTCCCACACTTCCGGTTAACGAGCATCGAAATTGGTTTAGATTCCCCCCTTCCTACCCACCCCTTTCCCCCGTTCACTTCGTGAAAAGACTCGCGATGACTCTTTGTAATTGAAGGGCGGTACGTCCGACGCTGTTATTGTCGTCGGAGATTCAAGATCTCTCCTTAAATTGGATGTTGATACATTGAATGAATCTCGCGGCGGAGTTTAGTGCTTGTCGTGGACCCGGGCATTCGAGGAAGATGAAAAAAATCCCCGCAGCGAGATCCCGGTTTCGTTTAAAGTTCTAACGAGTGTGCCGAGGGGCAACGAGTCTGCCCGAATTCAGGATTTAATTGGTTCGCGTATTTCTGCGAAAGTTCTGTTCTCGACGCCGCGTCGTAAAAGTCGCACAGCGAGCCAGGAATTTCCTACGACATCCATGACGCCGGTCCTGCTCCTCGATTTCAGCAATCGAAAATCAACAATCAACAATCGCAAATTTCAACGCCCAGTGCGATCGCAGATGTTGAAAAGAAATTAGTAATATTTCTAGTGTTCGAGGGGATGTGCGACGTCGAGCGAACGTGCGGCAGCTGAACCGCACGTCAATACAGCGTAGAAAGGAAAATTTCTATCGCCGTGCGATAGGGATCGTAAACCAACGCGCGTCCGATATATTCGGTGGAGACGTTACGAAAAACGAAATCGAAATCTTTTGCACGGGCTACAACGCCTTTGGCAATACATCACGTGGCAATTATGGCGTCAGCCCTAGCGACATTTCGCCCCTTACGCGTTCGTTTTCCTGCGTCTCGATTCTACCCCATGATGCAGCCATCACCCCTGCTGCCAATTTCGTCGTCCAATTTATCCGCTCGTGAAAATCTCGCGCCGCCGGCTCGATTTCATAGGAAATTCTCGTTGGCCTGTGACGACGATAACAATAATACCCAGGTAATTTATTTCCAATACTTCTCATTGATTATTTCCATGCTCGATTAGGCTGTTTAAGGCGCGAGAAACACGATTTATTCGCTGTGAACGATAAGTTCGATCGGAACGCTTTCGTCGGTTCGACGCTTTCGGCATCACGGATTTGAAGCGGACAGCGTTATGAAGGATGCACGTTCACCCGCGTTTTCTTAATGCAACAACTGGCAAGAACGCGATATTTGCGAAAATATATGGCTGGGTGGAATTTATAAACTTCTATAACTATGCACATCCTTCGCAGTTCGAACGATTAGAAAGATACAGTGATACGTGTATATTCTGGAGCAACGTGATACATATCATGTTGCCTGCTATTTATATGAACTATTGGGTCGGATCAAAAGTTTTTGCGTACTTCGTAAAAATAGTTTACAGCGTTCGTTTCAAATGCTCCTGTTCATGTAATTACAAAGATATTGGGGCCAGCGAATCGAATTTCTAATCTCTCCAACAATCAAACTACAAGTATTACACAGAGGAAAGGGAGTAGTTAAGTACTACACATAAAGGTTTGAACCTTTATACCCCGCGTTTCTTCTACACCAGTCAAATACCACGCTAATTCGTATTAGAACACTTCTAACGCCGATGGTACAGCAGCAAAAGGTTTAAACGCATAATTCTCCACCTCCCTACCCGACTCATTTTCCTAAACCGAAAACAATTACCTAGAAATACCCTCCCGCGGGGTTTCCATCCGTAACGAATTCGACAGCGTTGCAGCGTTTCCGTCGTGAAAGTTTCTCGCGTGGCGGGCGAGCACGCACGCCTCGAACGAGGATAATAAACACGAGCATCGGAACGAATCGACGATGTCGTCGTTAATTCGGTTTACACAACCGCGTTGCGGGGGCGAACGTGCCCCGGGGTCTCGCCGAAGCCCCGCAATCTCTGAAACTTTCGGTCGTGAGTTTCGTTCGTGGGGGTGGTCGAGGGTGGCTCGCGACGACGCCGACGTCGACGCTCGAAGCACGAAGGGTGGCTGTGCGAAGGGCCGCAGGAGAGTAGGCCGCATTCGCCCTCCCTGCTCTAGCGGTAACAGCTATCCTAGCAACACCTGTATCTCGTCGACACCTGTAGCGCACCCCAGACGATCGCTCTGTCTCTGTCCCCTCGCCCTCCCCCGTCCCTCTTTGGTCGACGTGCTCCTCTCCGTCGCAAGGGGTTGAAACGAGAGCGGGTTACCGCGAAAGGGGAGAACCGTGGCGTCGACGAAGGCCGGAGGGAGAGGAACGCGACGGGATACGCGCGGAGGGAAGAAATGGGAGTATAATAAATCGCGACCACGAGCGGAGAAACAACAGGATAATGGGAGAATCGAAGGATTATACGGTGCACCGAGGGGCGGCGCGAAAAGGTTATACTTATACCTTTTTCGATCTCGTATAGTTTATAGCCTCCCGTTGCGCCTACAATCTCTTCGCCGTTTTCCTGTTGCACGCTTGTTTCTCCGTGGATTTCGCGTAAGTCGGATACGGTGGAACTCGACGGAGTTCGTGAACGCTTACGGTAAGAGATTCGTTAATTAGCGGCTGAATGTAATTCGACGCGACGACGGTGCATCCTCGCGGATTAACGAGCAACGCGGAGTGAACGAACAACGAATCAGCGCGGGTTAACGATCATCTTCTTAGGAACGCTTCAGATGCTTGCGCTGCCCCGCGGAACAATATATTTGCCGAACACTGTTCCCTTAATCTCGCCGGCGGACAAAGAGAACGAAGTGTTTTCCACGCCAATAAATACCAGGTTCTTCCGCCATTTTCTAAAGCGAACGAGGAGCCTTGACGGGAGATTTGCGAAACCCTTGCGCCCCTTCTGCCTCAAAATAAAATCCATCACGCCAGATTGCCCGTCTCGCGTCATTAGCCCTCGGACCAAAAATAAACGCAAGCGGCACGGTGAGGCGAGTATAAAGTCTAATAGGTGTGAAAGGAAGCTGAAACGGTAGCCGGTGGTTGTGAATAATCGGGAAGATCGTCGCTCATAACGGCACACGTCGGGAACAGAGTAACAAATCACGTAGTCCGATATACCGGTGATCATTGGCCGCGGCGAATAATAGACGGGCACGGCTGATGTCGAGTATCGATGCGCCGAACAATCGAAACGAATCGTGGCACGGACCGTGAAAGCGGACTTGACCATCCCCCCGTCGAACAGACCGGGGATTGCGACCTCCCTTCTGTGTCCTCCACCCACGTGGAACGCGATTCGATTACGAAACGTTATCCGCGTCTTTTTCTATCAGTTAGTAACTATCCCCAACGGCATCGATCGCGTTCTCCCTTTCCCACGCTCGTTCTCCGTCATTCGGGTTGGTTTTTCTCCGCCTGCTTTCTCGTTCCGCCCCGTCACGATGCCCTCGAATTAAAATTCTGCTCTGATTGCTTTTCGATTTACGTTCGATCGTCTTACGGTTGCAGTCGATTCGCTTTCGCACTCCTTTCAGTACTTGTTCTAACGGACGGCTGTTCTCGTCGGGATAAATGTATCCATTGCGGGGAGAAAGTTTCTGAACTGAGGAAATTTAATGAACTTTGATTTTACGAAGGGGAAATAATATGCAAAATTTAAGAACGTTTACGTTAGTTCGCTTATCGTCCCTTGTTTCGTTTAGCGTGATTCGCGTTATCGTTACTACCATTGTCGCTGTCGTTGTTGCGAACATTGCGATCACTGAAGCAATGTCTATTGTTCCGCGGACAGAAATAATGATACGGCAACAAAGCGGATTCCTTTTTTTGTTTTGTTTGTTTGGAAAAGCAGCGCGAACCTTTTTTGCGGGCGGCCTGCTATGTAACCACGATACGATCAAGTAACTTGATGCGTTAATAACATCCATCCCTCCTACTACTAAACCATTAACATCGAACCATTACTCACGACAAAGCAGCCGTCAGGTTCGAACGCAACGTATAACAAGTGCTTACCTGGAACAAAAAGAAACAGGAAATAGGTCAGTCACGATACAGTCTACGACGATGTTGAAGAATTGCAATTACTTAATCGCGTACTTTATACATGTAATCTCGTTAATCACGGCGATCGTTAGTTTCTAATGACTTTATGTCACAACGCGAAAGTGATTTCTGTAAACGCCTGTAGTTGGTCAAGGTGATTTAAAGCAACGAAGTTTTTAACCACTCGGCCAATAATAAAATGTACACCATTGGAAACATTGCGCGCGTTCCAACCCCCCCGCAACATTCTCCAGAACTGTCGTTCCGAACTCCTGCAAACCGACGTTTCATCACGCGTTCGAACAACAGTCTTCCACCTGTTCCTATCGCAAGCTCTGCGCGTAGCGCGTCGCGGTTCAACGAATAATCACCTCGTCCCAATCGGCGCACCGTTTTTCGAAACGAACACTTCTCAACCGGCAACCGTCATAAAGGTTTTCCGCCCGGACATATCGATCCACGTTCGATTGCGGGGCCCGGCCCGATACGTTGCACTCGATGCACCGCAAAATATGCAGATGTTACGCAACTCTGGCACAGGTCATGTAGGGAATAACAGGCATAACCTTCGCCGCGCGATGAACGCAGAGTCTGGCGGGAGCGATTCCCCGCGAACCGGTTAGGTACGTGTCATTCGTTGCATGATTAATCGTTTAATTAGCGGCAGTGTTATGGCAGCATGGTTCTAGTCGGGCCCCATCTCCTTTCCCTCACACCCCCGTGCCGCTTGGCCTGCACTGCAGCTACCGTGTCATCCCCGAGCAACCCCTTATCCCACGTCGAATACACTGAACCCCTGGATCGCCTGGTTGGCTGGCCGGCCTGACCTGGCCTGCCCTGGCCTGGCCTCGCTTCGAGATTCGAGCCAACTATTAATCGTGGCGCGGCCGTAACCTCTTCCGATCGGAAGCCAGCAAGGTGCACGACCTGCAGACGCGACTGTAGGCTTGAACGAGAAAAGGCGTAGAGAGAAAAACAGTCGTGAAGCTAAGAGACACCAGGGAGCTACGTAGTTTAGAGTTCGGGACTAATTAATCAGGATTTATGGCAACGCTGCGATAAAGGCTTTTCCTTTGAGAGATCATCGCGATTGCCACGAAGAGACGTAAACGCGAATGTCACAGGCGGGCAATAAGGGCACGCGTAATCGCCGGGGCAAGACTTATGGGTGTAGTTGATGACGACGATTACGCTTGCCGATGTAAGGGTTAAACGTCTGGCGATGAAGGTATATTCCTGCTGGGTTAGCCAGAGTTCCTGGATTTCAGGGATTATTCGCAGCTGTCTCGGAATAGCATTTTATTAATTGCACGATAATTCCTTGGCGGTGTAGAAACCGTGCTTACTTCTGGTTGGCTGTAAATGCCGGCGCTTCGGACGTCGGAAGTATGTAGTATGGACGGACAGTATCAGTACACGTCCGCCTCAAGAAATTGACACACACTCGAGAACAATCTAATTGTCGGTAAATACGTTTGCCTCGATCACTTCAACGATCTACGTCGAGATCTGATAATTTTAGGGCACGCGAACGAAAAGTTCGGCGAATGGAGAATCGAATGAACGCCGAGGTATTTGCCCAGGCTTTCAGTGGAATCAATTAGAGTGACGTATTCGGGCGATCAAACGCTGGCTGTCGAAAAAGTTTCTCCCGTTTAACACTTGCTCCCGAATATCGAATTACGCGAAGTTCAACTTCCGCGCTGCCGGTGCATCGATGAAGCTAAACGGATCTCGTTTGCACCATGTCAATAGACGAGCGAGACCGAACGCCGGCTAAATGCCGCAGAAAATTTTGCGCGCCTCTCGTAATCAGTGAAAACGAAAAACAGACCGCAGAAAAGTATGAAATAAAGCGCGAAAAATCGAACGCGTCGGTACGCGCGAATTTTTCGTGCGTTTGAATATGCCCAGGTCCTCGAAATTCGAAATAATAGGATTGGTGTATTTGTAGCGTTTGCGCGGTGGGACGTTCGGCCGGGTACAGAGGGTGGAATAGTTCGAACTATGCGTGCTCGTTCGCATTCCAGCCTTCGGAGCTTATCAAATTACTCGAGTGCGTTTATCTGCTACCCTTTGTTCTATTATTGGTTTCTGGTTTGTCAACGAGCGTTCGATCGAGTCTCGTGTTCATGCCGGCCGCTTGATTTTGAGGCTTCATTCAGGACTGCACGCTACCCAAGTAACATAACTCGTTAAATCTCGTTTGAATACGTTCTGCGGTATCCGGATGCGCAGAAGGACGCGGAATGCTCTGAAGACCGGACAGATAGAGATTGCAAAGGAGTTGAAGGGAAGAAAGATAGACAGAAAACTGTGTGCAGTTAATTATTAAGAGGACAGAGTATATACAAACTTTGGCGAACTGATTTCTTAAACCGCTAGAAGGATCGATGAACCGTTAGACTGCTTCTGCAATTCGAGTTGTCGATAACACAAAGTTATCCGACCGCCCTAATCGTGGTCCCGGTTTATTTACGCATGTTCTGTTAACTGTTACACCTGCTCTAACGACCGGCGTACACGTCGTTTCGACTTCCAATGCACGTCGATGCTTTAATTAATATGTATAAATCCGGCACGCGGTTGACCGGCTTTGGTCAAGCTTTGGTTTTTATTTATTTTTCCCCCTTTTTTGTGTGTGTGTGTCGACAGAAGTACAGAGGGTGGCGTTCGAGCGGTCAACTCGGCGTTATATCAATAACGGGGGTGAAATCGGCACCGCATCGTTTCGGCGGTGGTACGAAAAACAAATATAGCGAAGGAGAAACGCGAGTTTAGTTTCGCTCGAAAGGATTTAACGCTATGGAATTTTCGTAATTAATATTTTCGTCCCACGCGCTACGAAAAATGGCGTCGCGATGCAAACAAAGGAAAAATGTTATACAGGGGACGAGGACTGCCATTGCGATTTAATTTTGTTCGCGCTACCAGCGGCAGATCGGTATTTTTTTTTACGCGGCATTGATTAAACAAATTCGAAAATTATTTGCATGCGGTGGACGAAAAATTCAAACGAAATTCAATTGATTTTCAAGTTCGGTCGTCGTACGGGGATGCCAGATACGGACATTAGAGGAAAACGAATAGCATCGAAAGCATGGGGAAAGAGTGGAATGTTCTGTGTGGCGATAACGACGATCGATTAAACGTAGAAACGGGAGGCGACAGGTAGCTCGAAGCACCTCGAAAATGCGTGGGCCATTTTTCCGTCGCGACGACACTGGCCCACCGATAATAACCAGAACGGGGTATGTGACACAATGGTGATTGCGATCAGCGGCCACAATATTTGCGAAGTATGACGCGGAAAGAGGTGAAAATCATCGAGGTCCTCTCCCTAAAATTGCCAGTTCACCAAATCTTCGCAAGCAAATTGTCCGCGATCGATCGCATGAAATATTTCATTCAATCGCGAGTGGCCACTCGCGGCATACTTTCCCACTCGGCAAGGAATTCCCACCACTTCCGATCTAATCCCATGCACCTCGTACAAGAAACACGAACTACGCGCATAGTAGAGCAGAGCGAGGCACAACCGTAAAGGAAAAGTTTGCAGACGGAAAAACTAGGGGGCTACGACGGAACAGTCCGTCCACGGGGGATGCACTGACCGATAAAATCAACGTCCACCGTCGCATGTATTGAAACGAGACAAAAGGGCCTCACGGCTGTACACTCGTGGCGGCGTTTTATTTGCACGTGCATACATAAATATGCACCTGGCCGTGTTGCCTTCAATTTATGTCAGCGGTACGGGCCGAACTAATTTCGGTAACAACCGCACGGGGTCAGATCGAATGAGCACCGGGGTTGCCACCCCATGGGAATCATCGACGGTGTCCTACTGGTGCGACCGGAAGCGTCGCCAACGCCACTCATCCCCGGTATTCCGTCGATTTTTATCGCTCGTATTCCATCCACTCTTCCGGCAACCACATCGCCCCTTTCGTTTCTTCCTTCCATGCTCTGCATTTTTTGTTCCTTTTCTCTATTTCCCGCTTCATATCGGCGAGTCGAAAGAACGCGCATAGAACAAAACATCGTCCAATTTTCATATTTTATTGCGCCTCACCGGTGGCTACGGTCACCTTTAACCATTGCAACGCCACGTGGGGAATATTACCGTCGCGTCGATGGCACGACGCTTCGACGGCGGTCGAATTTAAAAACTTCGCTCGCTCGCCGAATTGACGTTTCCTGTACGGCGCGGGCATTAAAAAGCGCAATTACCCGGGGAATGAAACGTGACAGTGCACGAAAACTTGGTTCGCATCTGCGCATCTCGCGAACAATGGCGTGCTTGATTATATTATATCGATTCCGGGGTCGACTGGTAAATTTGCAAAATTCGCGGGATACGTTGCTCTTTTTAGAAAGCGGTCGCGAATAAAACCGACGAGTCATGTATCATCGCTAAGATAACGTGTGCATTCCTTTCGAAATACTTAATTGATACTTAATATTAGTAAATAATTGATAGTAATTGATACGAAATACTTAATGAATAGCAAACACGGTCATCGCGACGATATCATTAATTTTCCAGGACGATTTCTCGAGAATCGAAGCCGACCGCGCAAGAATATTTAACTCTGCTTCAGGTTTGATCGATCGCCGATGTAAAATCTCGTTCTCCTCGTTGCGTAAAAGTTACCATCCTCCAACGCGAGCCGCGCGAGGCAGCTGAACAAACCTCGGGCTCATTAGCATTTTGACTAAACGACCGAGCACCTCGAGCGTTGTTCATAAAAACAACCTTATCGCTGGTCATTTGCGGAGCCGTATAGCAGTATCTAACACCGACTAAGCGGGTTCTGTTCCCTGTTCCCTATCTAGTGTAGCCGTCCCTTTAAAACTTTATTACGAGAACGCTCGGAATCTCGCGTTTTCGCTCCGTGCAGAAATTCGAGCTACGCTCGACTACGTTTGTCCGACCAGTGACCGCCGTTTCCTCCCTTCTTTCTTTTCGCGGATGCGACATCGACGGAATGTCTGTGGATTCTGGAAGATCGTGGTCTATGCTCGTAATTACGGGGGGGGTTCGGTTTGGCAAGCTATTTCGATAAGCTATTTCGGCCGGTTAAGGCGATCCAATTTTAAGTTGCACGGAATGTGAAATGCAGCAGCTGGCGCGAGAAACGCGCACTCAGCGCGAGCCAAGTGCCACTGGCACTGATTCTCCGCCTTCGTACTTTGAAACTTGATAAACTCGCCGCTCGATTATTGCGGTCATGTTTCTGATGAAGATCGATGCGCCCCCGGCCGAAACGCTGCTCCGTTGCACAATCCCCGGGATTAACCGGGATTTCCTTCGTTAAAGTCAAACAATGAATCCGCTGCGTCTGTTCGCCGTGAAATTAACGCGGCGAAGGATGTCTTTTGTTCGGAACGGATGTTTCTTCGAATGGCGTCCAACGGGGTAAATATTTGGAAAGAGAATGGAATATTTTCATCCTCGAATGAAGACGGATCGCGCCGCGCCGACCGATTACTTGCAATCCAGCGAGTAGAAAGCTGCTCAGCGCGTTGTATCTAGCTTATAACTTATGATCTAGTTATATCAGTGTCGTGTGATGAATTTCGGCATTGCTGGAAAGCAGAACGATTTGCTTGGAATTTTGTAGTTTGGCTGTCAAAGACTAGCTGGTCGCCGTAATTTGGGGAAAATTCGCGCAGAGATATTCGGGGAAACAATATACCGCGGTGCTAAGTACCGAAGGATTTGAAAAATTTTGATTAAATTCTGAGGCGTACCCGGCGCGTGTAATTACAATGTTTTTCGGATGCAATTATTGGATATTTTCGTTCACAGTGCACGGTTATACAGCAATGATATCGACCTCTTGGGAAGTGCATACTGCTTGAAATTTAATTACAACGCTCCGGAGGTTCCGCGAGTTATCGCAGTGAAAAACCATGCTTAATAAAAACACAAGAATATACGAGAGCTTTTACTGCGACGCTAATGCGCAGAAGGAGCGGGGATTAAGTCAGAAAAAGGTGGAGAAGTCAGGTGAAATTCGCTCCCTGCTTCGGCTCGCATTCAAAGGGAAAACATTGAAAACTGAATTAAAAGTTATGCTAATATTCTAAAATGGTGAAGCAGAGTTTCACTTATGCACAGCGTAGAATAATTTGTAAGAACTGGCAACGGATGCTATGCCATTTATTTTCAATATTAAACTAAAGTATAATTTTTGAACGAAATACTCGGTTAAAACATCCGGTCAGAAGTATAGAAAATGATTAGCCGAACGAATTTCTCCCTCGCGATGCGTCTGTATCGTTATCGGAATAAAATTCGGAATCGATTGCACAAAATCGCGCTTAATGAAGTTTACATGCTGTAATAAGTGGTTTAACGTTCGACGCACGGAGGTTTGCGATAACAAGGAGTAATTTCGTTCCCGTGAAGCGACTCGAAAAATTTAATGTATTGATTTGCTCGCGGAAATAAATTAATTGCGCATTCCCTCTCTCCCTCTTCTGTTCTGTCTCAGTGCAAGGTTGAAATTGCTGGTTCGTGGATTTAATGGAGAAACGGAAAAAAAAGGCGACGGACGAAAATGACGATAATAAAAGTAACTTCGTTAAAACTAATTTAAGTGGAAAGTTCGGAACAGTACGGGTCCTTCCGCTGTTTTTCTTTTGTTTCCCCCTTTTCGGAAAATTCGCCGTTAAGATCGAACTTTATCGTGGTGGGGTGTGGGAGGAAAAAAATGTGGCCAAGACTCCGATTTTAATTTCTCAGGGCTTTACTTTGTGAACCAATAAAGCTAAAGTTATAGATTAATAATGAAGAAACTTTACCGCCCTCGTCGTCTTTTTCTTCTTCGTTTACTTCCTCCGTGCAATATAACATTGTCAATTATCGGACAAGAATGAATTACCGTTATTTTTCACTCCGTTCGAGAACTTCCCCGCGTGACTTTAACGAGCAGACTTTCACCTAACGAGTCCCCGAGGATTTAATAAAGGACAAAATACACCGCCCCATTCAAATTCGATGCGAGTCCAATGACCTGTAAAGAATTTTCTCCCGCAGATTTGTATCCAATATCTATCATATCCGCAGAGTGTCCTCCAGTACAAAATTCTCTATTTTTTCCTACACTTTAATATCCCCCAGCAAGTTACATTTATTCCATGACAACTAAGTCTCAATGTTGCGAACATCAACGACCAGTTAGGCACCAATTTCCCATGACACAAGCCCTTTCAGTGGCAACCTTCATCGACGACCGGCTATTTTGCCAAACCGACCTCGGCAATGTAGTATCCACGCGTCGGGGTATTTTTACCCAGTTCGAGGGGGGCGACACGTGGGACGGTATTCGATGGGTATCGCGGAGCCACAAAGTGTCCTAAAATACCACGGGCATTGAGAAGGGGGGGGGGGGTAGAGGTGGAAGAGGGTTGGTCGGGTAGGGGCAGAGAATTAATAGCCAACGACACAAATTGGACGGGGGGCCTGCAGCGTCGCGGAACGACTACGTGATTACGGGTTAATCAGAATTAATTAAGTACCATGGCATGCGCGTCACTACTTCGTTACTGTGACGCGTCAAGTGGCGCACCCCGCGCACCCCATGCTCCACCAGTCGGCTTAGTGTGTGATCCTAATGAATGATATGCGCGTGCATGCTTCCGTTGCACAGCTTCCGAGGGTTTAGCCATGAATAAGTCTCGGGGTCTTTCGATAGATGAAGAGATGGAGAGAGAGAGAGAGAGAGAGAGATAGTGATAGCGAGAGGGTTGGGTGGGGTAAAGGTGAAATAAATGAGCCGGAAGGGATAACCGAGGGAACCTCGAGCCGACTTGGGAACAAAGCGATTTCGTAACATTCGACGACTGCTCTGTCATGGCAGGTAATCGAATCGAGTTTAATGTGCAGCGCTCGAGACGGATCGATGTAGTTGGGGGTCGTTTCAGTGTCATGACTTGGACCTTTTATCTAGGCGGTGGGTTCAAATATATTCCAAACGCGAGTGCACGTAATCGAGACTGTAGCTACGTAAGATTGGGTTAAATCGTTGTACCGCGGTGCGCGTCGAAACGTCGTCAAATGAAAATTGCGAACGAAACTATCGAGCAACGTTAATACACTTAAGCCCTTGCTCGTTAGTCACTTAAATACGTCCATGTAGTCGTCGTTGTTGAAGTATGCAATTCTGTTGCAACTATTGCGGGTTAATGGTCTGCGTGGACACCTTTAAACGACAGCCCTTATTACACAGACCGTCGGCATTTTATTCGTGATATTTATCGCCGGGGGCATCGTATTAAAACAGGGAAACGTGCCTCGAGCCGCTCGGAAGCTGCCGCGTGTAAATTCTCGCCGTGGCATGAAATTCCCAGATATTACAGTGCGGGAAACAAGACGCGACGCACAAAGTGCCCCGCGACGCATTCTTAACACATGATCCGCCGCAATACTCGCCGCGAACGCTCGGGCTTATAAAGTTGCATCGCGTCTCCTAGTACACGACCCGCATCTCCATGCGACTCGTTGTACGCGTGCATGCCGCGGGCATAATTCCTTTTCAGGGGACGCCTTTCGTCCCGTTCCTTGCCTTCTACGCAGACGTTAATCGTGCCGCTGCACGTAATCAACGCAACGGGCAAACAGTTCGCGACGCGAGTCGCCGAACTGATTAGACCAGTTCGTTGTCTAACTCCTGCCTAGTTTGTTGCCCCCCCGAGTTTTCTCAATTAATCCGGCTTCCTTTGTTGATTCGCGGGGTTAGAAGAAATGGCGTTGCAGGTGGAACTTAGAGCACGACAGAGGTATTCTCCTTTGTGCGGCGCGGAACAATTTCGAGACAGGACCCCCTGTATAATCATTATAAGTCCGCGAATATTAGGAAAATGCCTACGAAACTGAGAAATTACTAGAAACTTTGATAATTACTCGAGAAGCAAAATTATAATTTACGCACGTTTTAACTGACGTTTTCGTCGCAAATATTATAATTTGGGATTAGGTTTCGGTTAAATTATTGATATTGGGAATTTAATATTGCAGTCAGGTTTCCATTATAATTTACGTAATATTTGTATATCGATATTACGACTTGGGGACTCGACGAAAACGATTTGACGAAAGCAATGCGAAATTTCATCGGCAAGTTTGATCCGGCGTTTCGCCGTAGCGTTCGTCGTCGAAGTTTCCGTCGCGAACAGCACAAACAGACACACGTAACGAATGCTCGTTTCTGGAAACTCTTCATTACACGACCCCCAAAATTGACTTCGCTGTTTCCACTCGAGAAAGTCCTCGAGTACCAATAGCACGATGTGCGCGCGTGCACCTCTAGAACCCGGGATTTCGACGAAGACCGGGGATTATGGGATTCGTATCGAGTCTTCCGGGGTCAAGAGCTTTCTCGTGCTTGAAACTACGCTCCGTTTCCGGTCGGGCCAGCCGCGAAAGCTAGACGTATACTAGCCCGGCCACGATTACAATAAGGAGATACTCGGTTCGTGCTACTGGAACACTGCCTGTTGGACTATGCCAGTTTGAAAGACGATTTTAACCGGCACTTGCGTTCACTGCGGCCGTCTTATCTCGATACTACCGGTATAAAACGTATACCCGAATACACGCTGCGTTTTCCTCAGGACGAACGAGGTGCCGATGGAGTTCGATATATGTCGCGCACTATTCTACCCCAGCAACGAGAAGCTTGTTAATGATCAACTTTATCAAGAATACAGGAACGAAGCGTGTATGTAGATCCTGTAATTGATATTTACTTCGACGCTCGTTCCAATTCCTTCGCTCCGTGTCCAGAAATAAATTCTAAGGTAATCCTATATTGTCGACCGCACTCGATCAGTGACGCAGAAATCTGAACCAGAGGCAGAGCAGGACGGACGGGGCGCGTCGAGGCGCGAGGAATGTTAAAAAAGAAGCATAATCCGGGGTCGCCCATTGGCCCGGGGCCAACTTGAACACGTACAAGCCGCATCGGGGATGTCGCGGCGTGGACGAGTACCAAGCGAGCCACCTCGACGATGCCTAACAATGCCGTCAAAAGGTGTCTAATTAAATAAGACGTCCGGAAATACGTGGATCCCGCGAGCTAACAAGCCGTCCCTCCAAGTGCGCGCCGTCGTTGAGTTTGTCGGCGTATGTTGCTGTTGTTGCCGGGTCAACCGAAGAAGAAGCACCCGGAAGGGCTATCCACATGGAAGTCAGGAGCTTCGTATAATTGTAGTGGCGCGGTTACAGCGAGAGGATCTTCCGCGGCGACCGCGACGGGGACAGCGTGCTTGGCTTCGTTTTATTTTCGTACCGTTCCGCCCGGTTCGCGCATTGGAAACGGCGGAATATTTTGAGGAAAATGAGAATATCGACTCTCGCGCCGTTCTAATGCCGACTATCGCGCGGAAAGTTCGCGACGCGTTTCCGGATTGCATGGATTTCAGTTGCGAAATTGGGCGACCATTTCCGTACAATTTACTTGGAACAAAATGAACGTTCCATGTTGCACAAATCGATTTCTACATCCGTTTGCATCAATTCGTCAGAGAAATCTATTATACATACATATAATAGAACTGAGAATTATTTCCCTTGTTCGAGTATTTCGAGGGCAGTATGCGCGCGGGATAAATGAGGAGGATCTGACGAACAGGTGCTAACCATCGCAGATATTTCAAGATAACCCCAAGAACAGAATGCAACGAGTGGAATTTCATTTAACGAGCGAGAACGGCTGTACGACTCTAATACTGATGTTTCCCGTCCCTCGTATCGAAACGCTCTTTCGCGTTGAAGAAGATTGCGACCAGAGGGGATGGAAAAATTTTCCCCGAGGGGCGAACTCGACACGCGTGCCGTGACATTTTTACCGTTCGTCCCTTGTCGCGGGGGATCGCGTCTCGTCGTTTACCCTGCTTTTCAGACGGCGCGACACACGGGCACGTGCGCACGCAATCACGCGATTCCCTTGTCCGTCGGAAATGAAAATCACGATCGCGTGGAAAAGTCGGATGGTCGACGACGGGAAAACAGTTTATAAGCGTGTCATCGTTGCGTGCGCGCCGCGAGATTAACGATATCATCGACGCGAGGCGAGAAGGAAGCACGTGCTCGATTTGAGCACGACAGCGCGGCTTTCGCGGACTGATTCGCCCTTTACTAATTGCTCGAGGAGAAAAGTTGAATCGTGGTAGGTTAATCTGGAGGGTGGTGAAATTGTGATTCTTGTCGACCACGAGTTTTCATATGCGCGAATTATATTTACGACAGCGTAAATGTTTGTACCAAATACATTTCTTTATACATACGTAAACGTAAACCGTTTATCGGAAAATAATTATATCATGCGATAGAAAAATTCCATGACATTTCGTAATAGAGGTCCCGACGAAGAAGTTCATATTACACGAGATTGACTTCTCGAGGAACGTGGCCGAAAGACGTTCACACAGAGCGCGCAGTTTATTCAATCTGTAAAATGGAACGAAAGAAGATAACGTTTGAATCGCGAAACAAGGAGACAATGCAATAAAAGGAGGAACTAGCCCGATGAGAGTTTCTATGGGGATAGGAAACGGTCTTAATGGACAGCCACCGTTTCTAAAATCCGACTGGCGAAAGAACGGTCATGTTACGACCACTTGCTACCATCTAATTCCGCAAAGTGACGCCTAAGCCTGAAATATGCAGGACGAAAGCCGAAACTCGACACTGACTGAATAATGGTAAGATCCGAAGGGTGGGGGGAATCGTTAAAGGACACGTTGCAAGGGGACGACGATCGTGGAACACTGTCTGTCGTTTTGGATTACTTAAACGGTCTATTGCAAAGATCGATGATAATATCTTACTAACGTCAGCCTTTTCCGATATTCCGCCGGGATTTCTGGGGTATAAAATTTAGTTTCCCCGGGGATCGTCGCCGAAATGCTTATGAGAGGATAGATCTAGCCGTGTTCGACATAAAGATCTCCATTTATTCTCAAACGGCTCGCCGCGTTAACCCCTTAACGTACGCGACGCTTTTCCGGGAGCAAGCGAATATTTTCCGAAGGACGCGTGTGCGGAGTTATATTAATAATCTTCGCATTTCAATCAATTTCACGCCGCCGGCTTTTAACAGTCGTTTAAGTAGATTTATCGTGGCACGTCCGCAGGAGTTTTACATCAACGTAGTCGGGAAGGGAATTTACAATACAATGCCTCCGAAAGCAATACCGAAGCCTGTCACCGGTTGAACAATTACCTAATGTCAGACACGATAAAAAAGAACGATTGGCTTCCAATTTTAGCGCACCAAGCAAACCCATTCCCGGGGGACGTGTAGGCGATTTGAAACATCGCTCGGCAGCCGTTTCGTATGCATGGCATTTTGGGAAAAATTTAAGCCGACTACGTGAACCGAATCGATTGGCCACCCTTCATCGACGCAACGACTGCAAAAATAAAACTCGAGGAGAATTCAAACAACGAGCTACTGGAACGCGGCTCGCAGAACCACGACTTGCTATCTTACGACTTGCGGGAGGGGGGGGGGGTGAGTAAATTGCATAGACGAGGGGTTACCGCCGATATTCCTCCCTGACGCGACTGCACCAGGAAGGAAGATAGAAAATCAAATGCTTAATCCTAGACAGATATTTGTACAGCAGCGGGCAGCAAACACGTAGCCTGCGTGGCGCATATTCAAGGGAACGCAGCAAATACTTCGATACATTTGCAATAGCTGCCGGGCCGTAAAGAAAATACGATCTCGGTCTCGTTGATGCATCTTTGTTCTGGTTACACGAGAGGCGGTGCATGCGTACGTATCAATAAATAAGACACGTATTAGCATTATTAATATTACGTTATTGAGCAAACTACTGTTCAAAGGGGCGACCTTGTTGCCGATTGCCAATCCTACCTCTTCGAGCCAAAGGGTCGTGGACCAATGCCAGACTGTTTTCACCCCCTAATTGATTGAGAGCATGTATTATCTTTCTCTTTCAGCCGCGGCGGATTTACGCCGCTCAAACGAAAAAATGTAGCTCCCTTTGTTCCACTCACTTTTACACGTAGAATCACTCCCTGCTGGTGTAAAAAAAAAAAGAAAAACCCGTTTTCGCCACCCGAAATTGTATTTCCCTTCGACTATTTCGTTTAATGCACGGTTTCCATTTCTCGCGTCCGTCAATCCGAATAAACGATGCTCCAGGTCAGACATCCGCCGGTCGTGTCGTTTTTATTATTTTCCATTCCGTTTTACCCCCGTCAAAGGTTTGCCCTCAATGCGCGCCGTTAGTTTTAACAAACCGGCTTCGTTACGAACGAGACGGCCAACCTTTTGTCGCGACCTTACCCCGAAAAAGGTCTCGAGCGACCGCCGGGGAGGGGCAGCCGTTTCCGGCGCGAAGTCGACGATGCTGCGGCTCTGCGGAACGCCTTCAAACGAAACTGTCCCCGGCGGCGGCGGCGGCGGCAGCGGATTCCTTTGCGCCATACTGAAATTCCGTGCATCCGGTAAATACGCTGAAGGCGTCGCGGTGGAATTCAATCATTATGCGGCTCGGCCCGCCGCACCTCGGCCCGTGAACGCCGCTTTACTTCCCGGCTTGCGCGCCCCGTCGCATTGTTGGTCAGCTCGTGATAGCAAGTTCCCTCGAGCTGATCCCGCCAGGATATTCCTGTCGCGGCCGAGCAAGCCCCACGTCCAACGTGAACGTCGCTTGGCATTCATCTCGTCGCTGCGAACTCGAACACCGTTGAACCGTGCAAACGACGGATCCGGACCGGCATGCTTTCCTTCTCTCTTCTCTTCTTTTTTTTTCTTTTTTTTTTGTTTCGGTATGCCGGGCGTTTTCGCGTGACCACGGAAACCGAATTGCCTGCGAGAACCCGTGCCCCAGGCCTGTGCACCCGTCCCCGGGGCTTCGCACGAACTTCGGGGCGGTCGGTTTTTGTGCGGGTCGAATATCTCGCTGAAGCATAACGTCGTGCAATTGGGATTCGCGGGTTCTCGACGCGATTCCGGTGTGCCGGATTGGAATGAATTTCGTGCGATGTTGAGCCCGTCGAAGGGACAGCGGGTTGAAGAAACGATAATTGCATCGCGTGCGTCCTACTTCCAAGTACGAAATTTGCACCTTCCGTTGCAATACCGCCGAATCTGAACAACCCGATGTGTACATCGCGGCTCGCTAACGAATACCTGACACCAGCGATTCGTCGCGTCAAGTTTCCCGCGACGATCGAGGAGTCTCGCTGCAACTTTCCAGAACACCGTGCAGCGGCAATATTATTAATCCTGACGGCACAGATCTTGACGAAGATACCGAGCGCGTTACGCAACGACTATCCAGCATCCCCGACGATTCTATGCAGGAGTTCGCGGTTTCGTTACGGCGAATCGATATCGGCGGAGCATCGGTGGGCAAGAAAATAGCGCGGTTCGAAGAAGGAACGCGGTGAACGAGAATGAAATTTACGCGATCTGGCAGCCGCGTTTCATAGCCACCTAGGAACGTGGCTGTGATTAACACGGGCTTCCATTCTCGGTCGGGCTGTGTTCCAGCGATGCCTATAAACCGCGGTTTACTGTAAATCCAGCACGCGTTGCTGCCAGCAGGCCGGTATAAACGCGGCCTGCATTAAGGCCTTCGCGAACCGCCTGTTCCCCCGTTTCTGCAATAAATTTCATTTTTCCGCCCTATTTTCCTATCCCGTCGACCCTAGTCGGACGGCATTTCGTTATCGATACAGGGCCGCAGCCTGCACGCCCATAAACCGAAACGGATTTCAGAAACTAATAAACCAAAAAAAAGCCCGTCTCGCCTCAGGACCGACTTCTATGTGGCCACGCCCCAACAAATCCTCCAATCTCGCTTTCTAAACGGGGCATCGCGTCAACATTTACGAGGATGTCGGTAGGAACATTAAACAATGAAAATCGCGAGCGTTCATTGCGGCTCGTAAAATGCCGGCAAGTAATCGTCCGACTTCCAAAGGAATCCACTCATCAGACACGGCACTCGGCGCGCAGTCGTTTAACGACACCGTAAAAACCGGCTGTTGCTTGGCCCGCGGGGCCAAGTCAACAACGCTGCAATCCCCGATGGATACGGCCGATATATATCTACCGGCTGTAACTGGGTTCTGGACGTGTGTACACGGGGCGAATCGTGGGGCCACCGCGCCTCCGTTGACGTTGATGGGGTGACAAGCAACGACGATGGGCGCCGGCAAGTAGTCGATCGTCGTCGGGAACCAGGTCGGGTTGTATTAGCGACGGTGGTTAAGGGAGGAAATGGAGGGTGTTGCCGAGTCCCTACATGCCTCGGCTCGATTAATCAATGGGAATGGCATTTCGGAGAGGTGCTAGGCAAAGGTGACGCTGAAGGAGGCGACGCGTGCACGAGGACATCGGCAGAAGTGACTGCTCCTCGGACGGATTGGCTATGAAGGGAAACGGTAAGATGAGGTCGGCCTGGACACTTTTGATGAATGGTGTCCACGATGGACCACACACGCCCCTCCCACCCAGTATGCTTCCGGCCTGTCATTTCGTTTAGTCCTTTCCCTGTTTCACGGACAGCCTCGAACGTTCGCGGTCTGTCGCCCCATCCCGCTGGGGTATTCATATCCGAGCGGCGAAACCGCTGAGACATCGGGGAGCTAAGAAGCCGTGACGTGAATTATGGTCCTGTCCCTTGTACGTCGACAAACATTACGATCGATTCGATAAGGACCGGGACGGATATAATGCGTCGACGGGACACCCGATACGATTTGGGCGTAAGTAACGAGAGGCACGATTCCGTTCACGGAGATTCCCGTTGGGTCGGGTCCGGTTATATTAATCCGTGACGTTGAAATGTTCGGATGGAAATTTAATTAAGCGTCACTGTACATACCCTGGACGGAATGTTATCTTGACGGGATCTAGGAAAGGCCAGAGAATAGAACCGCGGTCCTTCATGATCGCGTAACAGAATATGCTTGGCTGTATGCATTTATCTGTTGCATCGAACTTCGTGTCGTCCCCGTACCGGAACAACGTAATTCGAAGTTTTTCTCGCATCGAATTTAACGGAAACCAACCAAGTTCACACGGAGAATAAAAAGGATAGGGCGAAACGTTGTAAAGTTCCTTCAAGTTCGATAACAGTAATTGGGTCTACGGCGAATAGTGACTTGGTGAATGAGAAAACTCGAATGATCTCCACATTCTCTATGTAGGGGGAACAACTTGCGAAATTGCTATACGTGGCTCGTTTTTTCCGCTTCCCGATTTCGCGACTGACGAAGAAATCCGGCCGTGACGTTGTTCTTTCAACGCTGGTAACTCGGAGATTCCAGCTTTCCTCCTAAACCCCGTTTTCTATGGCTTATTGCCTCCCTAGCGGAACCGGGACGATTCTAATTCTTCGTTAATTAATGAAACGACATCAGCCGCCACGTAAGAAAGGAGAAGGGTAGTACGCTTCGAGAGTTTGCTGAAAGGTGGCCTCCATTTATCACTGTCTAGGACAGAAGTAGACGGGAGGAAAATCGATCCCTTACGTGTCATCCTTCTGTCCTTTCCACTCGGCTTCACAAAAGGAGAACGGAACCGCTTTCGCGTACGTAAGCCTCTTCTGTTTAATGCTCCTCCCGAAACTTATTTTATATATATATATTTTTTATGGTAATTGGTCGGAACCGTTCTGTCGATTCAACGACTAGGCATTTTTCTGTGCCAAGAACACGTGCCCGCTTTATGGTTCTTAAACTAAAAAAATTCCTAGTCTGCTTTTGGCTGCCGGGCGATTCTATTTGAATACTACATGTATATGATGTCGTGAGCACGGAATATTCGACGAACGTGATTTTACTGTACTTGGAATGGAAATGGTTAAACGATGGAAGTGGAGTTTGAAAAGCACGCCCAATCCATGTGAATTTCTTTCGCCTAACTTTTAATTAATGTCCTCCGCGCTGGTGCAATCTCCTGTATCGTGGTACGCCTTCCATTAACTTTTTCGCAAGACCATCTGCCACTACGAATTTTCGTGTCACTGATATATTTGTCGCGCAGCATCGCCGTTTGACGCTTTACACTTGCTGGTGTCCATGCAGAATAAACTATTTACAAAGAACGAACTGGATTACTGATCTGCGCTCCGATGTACATACCTCAGTGATTTACAGCTTGCGAGCTAAATAATTTGTTTACAGCGCGGAAAATTGAACCGTGATAATCTGTTAGAGTGGGTCAATGATTTCCCCACGGCGATCGCGTCGTACGAGCAATTAACATTCGCGGAACAATGACAACTGTTATCGACAGCGGGGCACATCCACTCTAACGAAAAATTCGCCGCTACAAGCGGCAGCTTGCTAGTTTCGACTCCAGATTGCTGTAATATACATGCCGACAGCAATATGGCCCATACAATGAACTCCATACTGCAAGGCTACGAGCAAGTTCAGCCCCGTTGTTCTCATTTCAGCTGGTACCTACACCGTGGGCAACAGCCGGCCGCGTTTCCACAATTCTTCTACATTTCCCGCCGTGTTTTCACGAACACCGGCCACTAACGGATGAACTGGGGCGATTTCTGTGTAGGTCTGGGGTCATTTTTTTTGCTCTCTTTTAATACGAAGTTCGACGACGAACCGTCGGTCGTGGAATACGGGCGAAGGTCGAGGGATTTCGGGTCTAAGGGTGGCGAATGCCGAAACCAGTTCGAAGAAAAGCTGGTTTAGCGAGTGAGAAACACGCGAGACTGTGCCCCCAGCCCAATACGACCCGCGCGAGAAACTGCCAAAAAATCAGACACAGAAGGCGGAGGCGCGAGTTAAACCGGGCACCCCGGCCGAGGGTGTTAATTACCAGACCGTTCTAGACCGGCGAAAGGGGTGAAACGGGGAATGGATGGCAGCGAGATGGGCGGAGAGAGCAGCCTTAAGCTATGGAAGCGAGGAGGATGGGCGAGACGGCAGCGGACTCGCCGTCAGCAAAGGACGGAGACTTCGGGGTGCGAGATAACGTTTTCAATTACCTGCAGGATGTGACGTAGTTATGAGTTAGCTACCTAGAGAGCGGCGGGAGCTACAGCGGCCCACCCAACTGGTTCCAGAAGATGATGAGCCAAGATGGGCCGTGCCGGAGAGGCGAAGAAGACCCGGGGAATAGACGTAGATATCTAATACTTGTGTAGCGCGTGTCCCCGCGAGATAAACTAAACCCGATTAGACCGTAGAGAGAGGTATGGCGCATTAGACAGGGCTACCTGTGCACCATTTACGTCTACCGTCGTAATGCGTTGCAGTACTTTTTCCGTAGCGCTTGTACGATGCACGGTGTTCGCATTTTCAATGCTGTGAACGTTCGTTGCGACGTTGACGACTTACGTTAGCAATAATCTCCGGCGTTAACTGCACGCCGTCGAATTATTCGAGGGGGATCGAAAAGACGATGCTTTTCGAATGCACGCCTCTCACGTCGGAACAAAGGACACCCTTCTTGGGGAAGGTAGTTATTTCTCAATGGTTTCGAACCGGGTTACGACACGCCGAGGAAGAACGCCCACGCAGGAAGAATTCTAGGGAAAGGTGGTAAGAAAAGGGCGTCGAGGCCGATCCAATTAGCAAACGGCCTTATGCAACGAGGACGGAAGAAAGGACCGGTCCCTGGTAATCCTCCGAGCTCCATCTCCATCGTTCAGCCACCCTCCTGCTTGCCTGACTCGTGGATCCTTCGAATCCCTACCCCATCCCCTGCCGGATCTTCAAGGGTATCGCGAATGAATTTGCCAGCGGTAATTTTAAGGCGACTACCTTCGGATGCGTTTCAGCCGAGGATAAACGCGTCACTGTTCGAAGAGGAGGAAGATAATCGTGCTGTACAGCGGCGATAGCTTCGATAGTTGCGCCCGAACGATAGACGAGAAATATTGTCGGGCGAGGTGTAATAATTGGTTGGACGTCGATTGTTGAGAGCTTTCGATAGATGGACTTTCTCTTCTCGCACGGGGGCCTGGGCAACCCGGAAATTCATAAAACTATGAAGCTTTGAGTAAAAGCAAAGTACGTCATTCGTAGTACGGGCGTTGACAAAAATTCGGAATTTTCTTTTTCGCGAAATACCAAGAGAACGCTCAGAGATACCCAAAAACACGTATAAACGAAGCTTGCATCGCATTATTGCGTTCGCGAAACAAAAATGGCACGAACGAAAAATGGGGCTGCACTATGGACGACATATATCACTTGAACGCAAAGTTTCATAATTTTCTGAATTTCCAGTTTGCCCAACCTTCCTTGTCAGCAGCTCATGCACGGCTCGCACAAATGACATTTCCATCGGTGGAATTCAGACCGAATGGTTATTTGTGGTACGCACCATATAGATTTTTCATTAATCTCGTTAGGCAAGCTTTCTTATAAGTCTCGCATATTTGTCTTTTTTCCTGTATACTTCCCGTGGCGTGGAAGTTTCACGGTTCTTAAGTGAGCAGCAGTTTAGTCAGGCCGAAAAAGATACTTTTCCTTAACACGTGCACCACGTCGTTAGCTGCTGCCACTGACGTCATATTTATCTCCTTAACTGCACGATTATAGCGTAAAAACTGGCAAAAGAGGAATGCCCGGACGCCGGTGGCCGCCGCGCCCATAATGTATGATAATGTATACGATGGGAAGTTCAGGTCGTTCATAATAATGCGAACAAAAATGATGCATAGCGACTGTCCCGGCGGTTGTTATTAATACACCATATCGGGAGATAAATTTCAAAGTTTCCGAATATATCCGGGCACGTAGGGTATCTGGGACAATGTTTTCGACACGGGATAAACAAGTCAAGCTGGCCGTACTTGAAAGTTCCTTAATACATTTCAACGAATTGCCCGACTTTATCGATTTATATCTTTCTAATCATTTCGGAACGATCGCGCGTCCTTGCGCCGCAATTTATATCAACGCTTACGTTAGCAGATGTACGGTTTCAAAACGAAATCGAACCGCAAAATTGAGACGATCCTTTAATGCAAGCATCGGTGCACTGAAACTGTGCGCGCATTATCGTTTGAAAATGAATCGAACCGTTGGGGTATCGAGGTCGACCCGCGCGGTCGTTCGCGTTTCGCGCATCGCCTTAATCAGAGAAAAAGCGACACACGAGCGAAGAAGCGACGCCGGCGTCGGTGGCGTTGGCTGAAGCAGAAGGAGGCAGAGTGATGTACGAGGGAGCTCTTTTCCGTTTTCCGGCTGCACGAGTTTCGAGTTACGCGAGCGCCAGCAGAAAACTTTTTCCCGCCCCCGCCCTGGGGACTTCGGCTCGTGGCCGCGCTCCCTCTCGCAATTTATAACCATCCTAACTGAATCCACCGTCGGGGCTCTTCATTTCGGGCCGCGTGTCCGCCACTTTTAATCCTGCCTGCGACCTGTAATATTCGTTCGTGCCCAGCGACGCGACGCCCTAATCGCCGCGTTGCTAACTGGAACACGCGTCGCTTGTATTCTCCGATCTCACCAGGAGGACGTGTCTTGAATGCCGCGGGGCTTTCTGCTTTGTTGCGTTTTCGCGAAAAATATTTCGAATCAAAATACCCGGGCTTCCCGCGGCGGCTTTTCCGGAGTTTCAAGAGCGCCCGCTTCAACTTTCGACAAATATCTCGTACACGCGAGAGGGCGGTTTTGTTCGCCGTTAAGCTGCCAGTTTCGAGTGCCGCGCGTACACGTTATCGTATTAATTAGTTCTATTCAAACTTTTTCCGGCATTATTATTACAGTCGGGGCTATCAGATCAGGCAGTCAAGAAGAGTTAGCCGAATCAAACGAGAAATCCCAACGGTTCGGCTCTGTCGCGAAATAATCACGACGCTCGTACGTGTTTCGTGCCAGCAAAATTAATGCTACATATTTTAAGCCTATCTATAATATATAGAATCGTTAAAACAAACAAAAAATTCCAACCCATTCCGATGGTAATGAAATCCCTTTACGGCCGAGGTTCAAATAAAAACGCATCGCGGCAATCTGCACTCGCGTGAACGTTTCGATATCGCCTGAATTATGATCAATTCGCTATTGGACCGGCGTTTCACTTATCGAATTTGCTGTAATCTCGACGCGGGCCGGCATTCCGACGGAATCGAGTATAGTTCGTTTTGTAGGCCGCAGCCTCACCTCGAACGCGCAACGTGATCGCAATGTTCACGCCATATTGATCACGTAGCGCATGCAGATAGCCCATGCATACCGGGCCTCCACTTGCATATTTACAAACACGAGACCGCAGCGCTACCACCCGCTGCAATAATAATGGCCCGTAACGAGTCGGAGCCGTGCAACCAGCCGAGTTCTCTGCCACCGCCACCCCCATCCCATTATTAGAAACGTCAGTTGGGAACCGAGGCAAACATTTCGAGCCCGCGCGAGAGGGCTGTGAGAGCCGACCAGTCAATTTACTAGCGTGACGGAGGCCTAAAAACGGAGACAGAGTGGCGGCGACGGAAAATTACGGCTGCGTTGTTCGAGTTGAACCGGAAAGTTTCGCGTTGCGCGTGAACGTTCAGTTCGATCAACTTCTTTCACGCGCGAGGCTCTATCCCTTTGGCCGCGACAACGGTAAGGAAGTTGAAAATTTTCGCGTTCAGCAACTCGGCCGAGGTTCGATCAATCGTGGCAGAATTGAGCGATTGCTTCAATTGGCAGACGAAATGGAATCGTGAAACCAGTCTTTCACACATCGAACCCTTTCTGGTACCGGGGGGGAATTTTTATCGCAGCTTATTAGCAACGAACTGTTAAACACCTGATCTTCGTCTTCCGTTGCAAAGCGCTTCGATATGCCCCGTCTTAATTTCCACGAAGCTTGCGTCACGATCGCCGGAACATTCTGCGTATGCAGCCAACGCGATGGAAACTCTCCGCGAAACAGGCCGGGTAACTACGACTGCGCAAGTGGAGGATGAAAATGTTACAGCCCTCAGCTGACAGTCAACTTGGACTTCCGGTTACGTGCAGTAAACGATGTGTCGCCGACAACGCTCCCGGTAATTACCTTTGCTCGACGGTACAAATTGCGATGGCGTACGTGGCCCGACCAAACTCATCCGGCGACGCGACCGCAACGACGTGGAGCGGTCGCCTCGGGTTCCCTGCGATCGCGTTTCTTCGTTTGTCATTGCGATCCGCGCCGGGGGAACGCACCCCGCTTGTGCGTTAAGGACACCAGACCGGCCCCGGAAATTTATCCCTGTTTGTCGTGTTCGGGTCAGGGCGGCGATGTCGCGGGGAAAGGAACGAAGAAGGACGTCGCGTCCTCCGGATCTGCATATTTGGCTAAGGGTAGCTACTGCGCCAATTGGAATTGCAAAATCGCAAATTGGACTTGTTCGCGGACCAAACCCCTCTTCCGTTCCCATCCCCCCCCCCGTACCGACGTAGACAGAGAGGACCCGCAGAAAAGAATTCCCTGGAAGCTTTTCGTCACGCTCTCGGTACCCCGTTGGATTCGCGCGTTTCGTCTGTGCGCGACGTTTCGCGATTTTATCCGCGAATTATGCAGCGCTGGTTGCGCGACCAGGCGTGGTTATAAATTTGGGGTATCGTCAAAGGTCTCGTTTGCATTTCGACGCGTGTGAAATTCCCGCGAATCGAATGTTCGCGCGCTCGTGGACGCTTGGCGTTATTTTTCGGACGGCGACAGGAGAATCGGAACGCTGGATTTCGATTGAACGGGATCGAGCACGATCCTCGGCGATGGCCAGCTCGAGATCGTTGTCGCGGCGAGAGAAAAATGACGGGGTTCGCGCACATTAAGAGGCTTCCCGATAGGAAGAGGGTGGCTGCACGAGAAAAGGGGATGGCCGATTTGTCAGGCTGACGACCGCGCAAGTTATTCTGTTAATGCGGGTTAGAAAAAAAAAAAAAACGGGTCCCTGCCCAATATCCCGCGCTCCAAGTTTTTCATACCGAGGGGATAAAAATTGACGATGATTTATTGCAAATTTTTTACCGTCTTCCCCTTTTTACCGCCGGTTGTAAACAAAAAGCTGCAGCAGAAACTTCGCCGGATGTGTGGTTTAGTCTCCATTTATCTAGCAACGCTGGCGAGAGTTTGCTAAAGTCGCGAACGCGTACGGTGGCTCTATGATAACTGATAATGACTGATCATTGACAGTCCCTACTAATTCGATCGCTCGCCGTATTCGCCGTGCCGCATGAACCGAGCGGCAAACGAAACCGAGAAACCAAGGCGCGTCGCGGGACTGCGAAGTGTCGCGGTGATTGCTGCCGCCATCGATAATCTCACTTCCAACTGCAGGTCGAACGGAAATTGGTTTCAAGAAAGTTTAATGACCTGGCGCTTCGCATGAAGCTCCGCGTAGCGTCTGTGCCATCGGCGTGATAATCAATTTCGAAACAGATAGGAAACACGTCCACGACGTGTCAGACACCGCCAACAATCTTTCGCCGCTACGAATTGAATGTCGACGTCTCGGAAATCGGTTGTACACCTTCTATTAATATCTCAAACGAAATGTACCCCCTCGATATGACGAAAATAAGTAATACAGCAACAAGGAAAAAAAAGACGTAGAGTGGAAGAACGACGGCGGGCCAAGCACCACAGAGTTTTCGCTCTGGCTACACAGTGAAACCGAATCACAACGAACCACCAGGCTGCACCTTTTAGAGACTCGGCTACCTTAAACGTAGTAGCCGGCAATATCGGAGTCGAAGCTTACCGCCGGAGGCGTTTCGTTTGCGTGTATCAAAATATTTCAATATCGTGCAACACATGTCGACGTATACCAAACACGGGGCCCCTGACTTAGAAAGCTGGTCCACATCGGAAGAAGCACGATACAGAGTAAAGAGCGAGGAAGGGGGAAGGAAGAGGAGACGGAGAAGAAGGAAATGGACGAACGGTGGCGCATCGACGGTGGAAGCAGAGGCCATGCAAATGGAAAGTTATACTGCAGAAAAACGAATATTGAATCAGCAGCTGGGTTGGCGGACGGCGAATCGAGTCGATGCTTGCTTTTCATCCTTGGACCAACGTACGTGGCAGGATTCCTGCAGAGATATCCATGCGGATATATTTGCGGTTTTACATCGAACCCCGTCTAGCCCCTACTCTTTTAGCCGCTACTCGTTACGAACTCGGCGGGCGAAACAGCGCCAAGTGAATACCGGTTCTCCTTAGATATCCAAGGGAGGAGCACGAAACACGGGGATAAGAGCCGGGGGGCGGAGGTTGGGTGTGGTCGGGGTACAAATATTTGCGCGCCGGGATTTGTCGAAATTTGAAATTCTAACTAGCCGACTGGATACGACGTGATTGTTGATCGGAACGGTTTTTCGCGGAGGGTAACAATTTCATTGAACCATCTTGAATCTTTCAGCTCCTCGAGCTTCGAGGGAGAGGACGCAATCGGATTTGTTGGGACCATCTGTTCGGCGGCCTTCTTCCATCGTGGATTATTTCGACCGAATAAATAAACGTGCACGCAGATTACGGAAACAACTGGTTGATTAATTTTCTGTCGAACTGAGCGACACGAGTATGTGAGCCGGTGATATTGTTGTGCTGTATTTTCGTTGCACTAAATTAGTGACGGAGAAATATGATCCTACCGCTTGCCGCAGTTCAATTACTGCGCTGATCTATGCATTCTTGAGCTCGAATTTTCCGCCAGCTGCACCCGTGCACACCCGGTGATTCCATTCCGATCGACGCTTTCCGTCTTTTGCACGAAGATTAACGCCCACGTGAACGCACGAGAGCGGGGCCCGTTTCAATAATAATAACCGGCGTTAAATTGAAGGCGGACTAACGAACTAGCGGTTTCATTTAAAATCGCTCACGCCACTCGTTGCCCCTTAATAAGGTCTCGTTAATGACGGGACAAAGGGGCCAAAGAAGCGGAACAGAGGAGACAAAAGAAATTCAGGCGAGTCACGATCGAACGTGTGCGGCAGCCTAGTTATTCTTTGAAAAACAATAGATATACGATGCCTGGCTTGCGCCGGGCTTGATCGATCGATCGCAAACACGACCCAGCGGGTTAGGCAGCCATTGTAAAGGTAGAGGGAGTTTCGCAAACGCGTGAATAATGGACACCCGTTTGATAAGAGAAGCGCTCGCGTGAGCTTGCCCGATTCGTTGAAGAGAGGGACGGACAAAAAGGCAAACACAGATACGGCGTAACGGGAGAGTGAAATAGAAAAGGGAACAGAGATATAACGCGACCGGCCAGAGGGAAGAAAGGGTTGCCGGGCGGAGAGGGGCGAGGAAGAAAGAAGTAGCAAAACCGAATTATTTATCGGCGGAAAGGTCGAAGCTAAATAAACGTCGGATAGCGACGCCGATTTCCACAGAGCTTATCCTCACCGCATTCTGAACGTGCCGGCGCAATCCTTCTATTCACGAATCACTATCGCCCCTCGCTGTGACACGGTCTTCTTTACGAGGAGATCCCGTCGCGTCGAAGTAATTGTCGTTTGAAACAAACGGAAGCCTCACCGAATAGATGAAATTCTGCTATTCGCAAACGATGGTTCGCGGCGTCGTTCGATTCGACGGTATTTTTTAAATACGGCCCCGGTCGGACAAAGAGGATGATTCGATCATTCCGCGCGCGCGGCGAGCCACGGGAAGATACGAAGAGCATTCTCGGAATGCAACAGCATCGTAACCTTTCAAACCGAGTTCGACTATAAGTGAACTCTCGCGGACCAGTGACCGCCGTTTACCTGACCTGGATACGTCTCGCCGCGGATTCCCTTTCCATGCGGTCCGTTCAATTTGGCGAAATAAGACGGAACGGTGTGTCCAGAAGTAAGCCGGACAACTAATACGAAGCCGCGATATTTTTGAAGGCTTCTCGATATAAGTTCTGTTCGCAACAGAGTAGAATGAACACGGCGGTTAAATATAACTTCGATATCGTTTCAATTAATCCGACCTGCCTTTACCCGCGCGAATATGGGATAAAAAAGAAATCAGAAAACAGCATCGATTGATCCCCGCAATTAGTTACCACCCAGACGCGCTTTCGATTCACTCTCAGGTAGTGCAATGCGCGTCAGAGGAGAGGGCACGAACGGCGACGAAGCAGGTAATCTTAAACCGAACGTATTTCAGCCGGAAGCTACTTTTCTTCCCTCAACAGGTCCTTCATCTGTCAGGGGAACAACTTTCTACTTTTCCCGGCACGCTCACGGCCGCCCGTTCTCTCCGGCGTTCCTCTCCTTTATACAGTTTTCACGGTTTCCACGCAGCCGTGCATTCTGCTCGTCGAGACCCGGCCCTTGCAGGCCGAGATATACAGCCGGCTATGACCGAAGGCGGCCGTTTCCCGCAGAAACCGTGGAAAAGTGAGAATATAAGGCGTTGCCTCGTGACTGGCGCCGCTCTATTCTCCCGGGCTACAGGATTTTCCCAAATTTCCCGGGGGCCCTCTGTCTTTGTCCCGCCCGGCGCCCCCCTTTCTCGCGCCCCCGCACCATCCCCGTCGCGCCGTAGACCGTTCTCTCGCAGCGTTCCGGCTTTTCCGCTAATATTTCATCGTGGCCGCACCGGCGTGGCAGCGGCGGCCATCTTGCTTCCGGGCCCGGGTGCACCGGAAGCGGCCGGATGTGCCGCGACAAAGCGCCGTTGCGGAAAAATCACGGGACTATGAAGCGTGGATAAACAGAGAAGGAATAATCTGTGTTCTCACCGACGCCCCGACGCCCGCCGTTGAAAAACATTGGCGCGAAACTATATTTACACAGCCTGTGCCGGGATTTCGTGCGTGCGCCGCCACACGGACATCACGTATACCCGTGCCGCGGACCAGGAGGATCGAGCGCGATTGAGAAACGCGAAACGATCGCGGCAGAGAGACGTTTCATATTGCCCACGGATCGTCGGTGTTATTGATACGCGGCGATTACAACGCCGGACCGTTTTTCAACGACGCCAGTCCGCCGTTGTAACGGTTTTCGAAAGCCGATTTGGCACCGACGATCCGGCTCGCGATTAGATTCATCGGCGGCGCTATTGCCCCGCTGGCGCATCTCGTTGTTTCTCGCGTCTTCGTGGTGCGAACGGTGTCTGTTTGCAACGGCGGAGTTATTGCTATTGTTGCCGGGATTTTGTTCCACGCGCAATCGATCGAATGTTATTGTCGGCGGGATTCCGGTTCGAGCACGAGGCGAAATATCTCGGGTTTTTTTCGTGCGTAGCGTGATTTTACCATTTTTCGACGATTCACGACGAACGTTTATCCGCGAATACGACGAAACGCGTGGACGGTTACGCGACGTACATTCTCGAAACACCTGACGCGCGTTCCCCACCTATGCTCCTGCGAGTAATTTCATTAATGCCATACTGAATTCGTTGGATAAGCTATCTCGTGACTATCAACCGGAATTGCCTCCCGTTCGAGAAGAGTCCCCGTGCTAAAACCGGAAAGCTATTACTTAATGACTCGCTCTGCTTTAATTTGCCGGGGTTATCGCGGCCCTTTTTGCTGGGCTCCGAAAGTTTCTGGGTCGACGTGCGTGGAAAAAAGAGACACGGCTCAAGGAAACGGGCGGGCGGCAAAAAGGGATAACAAAAAAATACAAAAAAACAAAAGGCTTTAGGCAATACAGTGGCCCCGTGTAATTTGCAGTATTCCTCGTCTGCGTTAATCACGCTAGATTTAGCGGCCGGCAAAAAACTGTTCCCCCCGCACTTATCGCCTCCTGTTTCTTATCATTTCTCGCGTCGTTGCACCCATCGTTACGCGAACACAATTCTTACAGATTTATCGTTTTTCCAGGCGCTCGCCGCCCGACGTGCAATTTATTTCGCCGCGAGGTTCGTTACGGTTCCATTTTATTCGAAAGGACAAGCCCGTCAGGGCAACGCGGACGCGTCATTATTTTCCACATGGACGAACGGGAGGGAAAAAGAAGGTGGGTCGAGGACGCGGGGCGGAGAGGGGAAAAATACACGTACAGGTCGTTTCTCGATAATAGCAGATTTTATTGCATTATTCCGCACTTTCCGACAAACAAAGGGGCCTGGTCAAATTTGCTCGGGCGCGCGTGTATCGGTTCAATTTGCCCGCGCTCTCACTCTCTCTCCCTCTCTTTCTCTCTCTCTCTCTCGTATCTTGCTTATCATCGCCGCTTTGCGAGCGGTTTTCAATAGCCATAAATTGTTCCACGGTCTCGTCGGTGTTTTCCCAATCAAGACAGTTATTAAATTGTTACATGTAATCGCCGGCAGTCGTTATCGTGCTCGCCGACGTGCAATACGCTCGACGTCGCGGCGCAGTTGAAAAATCATTGAACGCTATCTATTCGATTCTGGAAATATAGGATTCGAGCGTGCAAAGATAATTGCCGGATAATTCGCGCGTTGCACGTTGTTCTTTGTTCGCGTGTCCCAGAAGTTCAAGTTTAAACAGTTTTACAAGTATCTCATTTTCCTTTCCTTTTGCGACCGAGCTGCCGGAGCGACGTGCGCGTAGGAAACGAGATTTTTCGTTCGACGTGCGAAGGGAAGATTGCCACGGAAATATATAAGTGGCGGAGAAATAACGAATTACGCGATCGCAGGTGTTCGCAGCGTCCGCTCGCTATAATGCGATCCGCCTCGAGTAAATACGCATCCGCGAGTTATTACGCCTGGCAACTGAAACATTTGAGGCGGCTGATGAGTACGAGGAATCGCTTTGTTTGCGCGCAGAAACTTAACCCACCGGCGACTAATCTTAAGAAGATTCAGCTGCGGGTTCGTCTTGTTCAAAGGATATCGGGGTGTACAGGTGTTCCGTCGTGTCGCGTAAAATGGGCACCGGATACGCGTCCGCGTAAATATCGTGGAAATGAGTCCTTAATTGACGCTCGAACTTCCAGCAACTTCGGCAACTCCTCTGCGCGTCAATATTGATCGATGCATATTTTTCTCTAATGCTGCACTCGGCGATGCCGAAAAGCGCTGGTTTCGATTGGTCTTAAATTATATCCGTTCCAGCAACGAAAGCCTGAGAATTTGTTTCAAGAAAACGTTATTGCGAACTTGCAATAAATCGGTCGTTCGTTTCCATTTGCAAAAGATGTAAGCAAACGGAAGATAATTCGACGTCGAATTGATCATTCGAAGACGCAATTGCCAGCCCAGTTTCTCCGCCACGTTCACTGTCAATATTTAGGAGTGTGAGCGAAAAAAAGGAGAGATTTTTCGATTGAAACACGGGACTGCGAGTTCTAGGAAGGTCGCGAGCGAATTCACGACAGAGAGTAATCAAACTCATTTCGCGATATAAAATCGAGTAAGTGAGGGCTGGCTGGCACCGGTACAAGAAAATCAAAATTTCGTCATCCGGTTGTAATTCGAGGGGCGCGACCCCATCCAACGTTCGCCCGGCACTCCCACCACCGCCGAGAAGTACGACGAGCCAGACTATTAGATTTTAACCTCATCTTCGGCGGTGGCTTCGATTTCGCTCGACGAGCACTCCGTTCACGACGCCGTATCCCCGGAGGAAACGATTTTTCGGCGTGGTAGGCTTGCAACTAAATCGAGCGTGAGCATTGCCAGAAGAAATTCCCTTTTTTTGCGGGAAGCTTAAAGCCTGTTAAGGGGAGTAACCGCCTGCCTCAGATACGAGATAGTACCGACGACTTCGGTCGTCTGAGGAAAAAACTCGACGCTCTGCGGCTTTGGTTGCCCTTGATCGAAAATATGATTAAATTTTCCAGGTTATCGGCATTGTAATGGCAATTTTATGGAAACTTTGGTGAAATTTATTGCGGTATTAGGCAAGAACTTCGAGCAAGAGGTCGTACGTAATCAATTTATCCTCGCGTGGCTCAATTCCGCGCTCCAGTTTATTACAACGCTGGACGGAATTGTGATGTACAGCAATGCGAAACTATTCCGTTCATACTGAACAATTTTACTTAGTATTCGACACTGTTACATTTGCGATTCCACGTAGGCAAAACGAAGGGAATATTCTCTCCAGAAAATGTCCCTCCGTCCACACATATCCAACCGATTCGACCAGGAAGGTGTCGGCTCGTGCACGATAGACAGACCTTTCCCCGCTCATAGTTTTATCCCGGGGACACAATTTTCCCTGTCATGAAACCATAAACATCCCCAGCCCACGGGCACACCTCGGCCAGGCCTTGGCTCACTCTATAATCTGGCCGCCACTCTAACGTTTCTCCCGCGTTTCTAGCGCCATTTAGATAAACTCGTAATCTAGACGCCGCTTCCTACGGTGAAATATTCCCCCGGGGGTGTTGCCAGCCACCGGCCCGCATCCGCGTGTACACCTATAGTGCGCCATCCAGCCGGGGATGCGAACCCTTCTGCGTCGAGAATTTAAAATCGATTCTCGCCCGTGCCATAGAAATATTGGCAATTGGATGGAGATACGTTGGAAAGCAATGGGGGCATGATTTGCTGCGTGTCGGGTTAGGTTTGGGGGCGGAGTAATTTGGCGAGGCTCGAAAAAGATTAAAAGTCGACACCGATCGGGATCATGATGGTGTTTTTAAGCGGATTTGGATTCAGTCGCAGAAGAATCTCTGTGTGCGATATAAATATGCGCGATTGTTTACTGCTATTTATTACACATCGTGAAACTCGCTAAACGAGGAATACCGTTTGATAATACGAGACTATCGGTTTTCGCTTAAAATAGGCAAACACGAAATTCTATATTCATGAAACGCAAACCTATCGACGTCCGCGCAGTGGTATTTCGAACGACGATGGATCGCGAGCGGGGCGATGTATCAGGCTTCCGCGAGCTTTAATTCACGCTTGGAAAATATATTTCGCGACGTAATGTGATTCAGGGCAAGCGTAAATCCGTCGGTTCCAGACGGGGAAACGCGTAACCTTAATGTCGGCGTGTTTCATTCGCCGCTCGGGAACGAAACGCGTGCGCCCGCGTCTGCTTCTCGAATAAATCCAATGGAAGAAATTCTGTCCATAAACCACGGGGCGATGTCTGCTCTTGTTACTCTCGTGTCGAATCCTTCGCGGCGGTCCGTTCCTTTTATATCACTTTTGCCGTTCACATTTGTCAATTTTACAGTTACACCGAACCAGCGGGGACATTTAATTTCGCGGGCGAAACGTAAAAGACGGATGAGCCGAGGGATACGACTGAGTCGCGGGCGCTCCATTTGAAACACAAATGAACGACGGCAAGCCGAAAAGAGAAAGCTGGAGGTACACCTTCGTCGACTTTGTCGCTGCAGCGAATTATTTGCATAAACAAATTTCCACGGGAGCGAATTCAACGCGAGAGGTGTGTTTCGTAGTTCCAACTATGCAGAACAGTCTCGTTCAGACCGCCCTCGTTCCCTTTCGTCCCCGACGTCTTTGCCGACCCGGCACGTAATGATTTCTGGCTTGTTACATTAACTTATGCGCGATAGTTCGAACAAACACGGGTATTTTATTTCGACAGCGCTGCGACGGAAGTTTCGCACGTGCGAGTTCCCCTCCTGCGCCGTGACGTCGCAGAAATCAAACGAAAACGAATGGGGGGAAAGCAGAAGAGCAATTGGTATTCCCTATTTTAGACGAATATCAAGCTTGGTCCGTGGCCCGGTTTCGTTAATGCAATTGGTTGGAGGCTTCGCTTTGAAGAACGTAGTATAATAATAGCACGCCTATCTCCTTCGGGCGCCTCGGACACCTGAAAAATTGTTGACGCTTTTAACGACGATACAAAAATACCGACGAAAAGCACTCCCAGATCGAGAATAGATGTATCGAGATATATCTTAATTTTAATTCCGCTTTATGGAAAAAGTGAGTTTTCCACTGCAAAGGCCTTTGCGCATCAGCAAAATTCATCGGCGTTGTGCACAGATTAGAGACGAAACGAACGGCATTCGACGGTTTCATTAAATCATCGTCACGCACACTAGCGAAACGTGCCGCACGACCAGCGCGGAATTATTCTATCGAATTATCACAGTCGAGGAAGCAGTATCTTGTACCGTAAAATTGCTCGTTTAGTATCGCGACTTCGGTTTAATCGGCCGGGGATTCCATGGTTGGATCTCTCTTTTTTGTTCCCCCCTCCCACCTTTTTTTTCGAAGGGTAGAAAGGAAATGCGGGGTGGGAGGAAAAATCGTCGTCGAAGCGGTCAAACGCAACGAACGTCCGGAGCAGACGGTCGAATAGGCAATCAACGATCGAATGCCTCATGCGGACGGACCATTATTCGCGTCCAATCGGCATTGCAACATGAAACACCGACAATTGCCCGATAAAATCATTATACGCCTCATTACTTGTCAGCTGCAAGCGCTCGTTGTCTGCCTTTTAATTTACAGCCAGCCACGTTGATCGCAATTCCATTGTTGACCATTGTATCGGACCCCCTTCCGTGTTCACGGGCGTTGGATTTCTTAACAATTATCAACGGTGACAATTCAATCAGCGGGCCGTGTTTGCTTAGGCCCGCGAGTAGATTAAGCCGGTCTGACCAGCGCGGACGGAATCTACTGCAGCGCTGCTTAATGCGATAAACGGTTGTTCGACGAGTACATTTTTAACCGGCGATCTAACAAATATTAATTAGTCGACTCGAAGTCGATGCATTTGGTCTCATCGATCCATTTACGGCTTCTGTTACCAAGCTGAAAACGGCTAACACGAAATACCAATTACACTAGCGGCGGCAAATATGGCAATCTCTTCGATATTTATTTGTTTCCCGATCTGCAGTTCGCGCTATATTCGCCTGCTTGTCACGAGTTCTGCTCGCGTTGGTTCGAACGATACTCGTTGCTCCTCTCGACGCGAGAGCCCCCCCTTTTGCGGGCACCGTTCCCCGCGGGGCGCATCTGCGCGGCGCGTTCGATTGCCGGTGTCTCTTGACCACGTAACTCGTAAACCGCAAGACACAATGCGTTCATTAATCGCATTAATGGATTCCGTGCCCGGCACGTAATGTCGTCATTGAAATGCCGCGCGATCAACGAGCGCCCACGTTCCCCGTTGTCGTTTCCGATTTGCAACCCGACGACAACATTCAGAGCGTTTGGGCGGGCGCGCGAATGAAACACCGCTTGATGGCCGCCGAGACGATTGCCCTAGGTGTTTCGATCGCCCGATAAAGCGCCCCTTAATTGCCGAATGAAATTAACCAGAAATTAAACCCTCGAGTCTTGAGTAATTATAAGAAGTTGTAAGATGCCTCCTGCAGTCAGCTTCTCCGTCGTGCCTCTTCAAGCCCCCCTCTTGTCTCTATCCCTCTCCCGGTCCTGCCACCTTTATCAACCTGCTCCACCGCCCCCATCCTCCTCCCTTCCGCCCCCTTTAAGGGCACTATCCCTAGGGGCCGTTAACTGCAATCAAAGTTAACCCGGAGTTATAGGGGAAAACTGCAGAGCGGCAGTTAATGTTTAACGGGACTGTTAAACGCAGGCTTTCTCTGTCCCTCTGCTTTCTCCGCCCTCTCTGCATTCCGCTGCCCCTTCGCCCCCTTCGCCACCGTTGTTACCCTCTTTCACCCGCGATCTTTCTATTCCGTCAGTCTCCCCGACTCTGACGTTTAGGCCATTTCCGCTTGTGGCCGATTCACGGAGGTCTAGATTCGACTTTAGTGCTCGGACCATCCTGTCCCCGCTAAGTGAACGACCATTTGGAAGATTGCAGAGCCCTTACTTCGGCTGACCTACTTCGTGATCCGATTCCGCTTGACACAATGCCATGACGATTCCGCTCATACTCCAGGTGGACGAGCTCGTGCTCGTCTATTAGCTCGTTTCAAAGTCGCCATCGAATCTTCCGAATCGAATCTTGCACGGTGTACTGAACGATTATTGTGGCCCGTTGTGCTGCTACGAGAGCACGAGTCGACCACGTTAACGGGGAAAGAAAATTTCGTGCTTTTTAAACGTTACACTTTCAGTGTGTTCGATGCCAGGTGAAGAATCTGTTTCTTTTTTTTTGTTTTTGCGAAACAGACAGAAGAAACATGCGAAAGTATAGAAACACGGAGGACTGTCGTTTCGACAACGAAACGTGAAATTCGCAAATTGCGCAAGGGGTGAAATATGTGCCCGACAATATTAGCGCCAATGTGACGCAATTATAAATCGATGTAACAGATAATTACGGTTATGCCTAATTGCGAATTAGCGGCAACGTAACGCGAATTTCTGTAATTATTACAGTAATGAATCCGACGGCCGGCTATGAGTAATGCAACGGATTTCCCTCATCGGGCATGACAAATACGTAAATCTGTAACACGATAATTACTGTAATCAAGCAGCCCTGTTCCACCTATCGACGGGGCGCGTGCACGCAAGACCGCGAGAAGTCGTTTCCAAAATTTCATTCACGTGAAACAGGTGCGGCAACGGATCGGCCGTATATTTAGGTATTTATGCCGCCGACACGGTACATTTTGCACAATAAAGTCCACCGAATTAGAGGAGTATTTGCAGTTTGCTCTTCGAGCACGACATTAATAAAGCGGATTCCGACGAATTAAATTCCATTTCCCTGCCGTTCCGCGATCCGTCAGATCCATCCACCAAAATTCGTACCCATCTCGCTTTATCCATTTGCAGGATAACAATTATCTCAACAATCTAGCGTCATAGTAATACTGTCGGATCACAGAGCTGAAGGATTTCGAAACAATCGTCTCCATGCAATTTTGTCTCCAGCTTTTGTACTCACGAACCAAGCGGCGCCGCGTCGAACAGTATCCTACTGTTCGCGTGAACGCCAGCAGAATTTGAACACCCTCGCGCAAGGGACAACTGTTATTACACCTTGCATAGAAAATAGGATCGTACGTAGCACCGCGGTAAAACACTCTCTGTACCTCAGAATTTACCCAACGTCGACGCAGACGTCGTTTTTCCGCGCGTCAATGACAATCGAACGATTCTTGCTCGACTACTGCCGCCCATCCCCAACCGCCCCGCGCCCTTCGTCCATGTTCCCCGCGAGGAAACTACTTTTCAGCCGTGAATTTCTCCGCCCGCGTTTCCCCCATCGCGTGCACTTCTGCCACTTGCCCTCTTCGGTTTTTTCCTCCTGCCGTCACCGTCGCGTCTCCCGCGAGGCGCGATGCTTTTTTTTTCTTCAGCTCCCTGAGTGCTTCAGCCGCGGCGCAACGCAGCCTGTCGGTGATTAGTGTGCTCATTACGCCCGACGCTAATGATGCTTGCATCGCGAGACAAAAGCTGCGACAACCGAGCATACGAGTATCTAGCTGCCGCGACGTCTCTCATCCGTTCTCTTACACTTTCATTCTTTCTCTGTCGCCGTGCGACTGTTTCCTTCCTCCCCTCGCCCCGCTGCACCACCCTCTTTCCAAGAGAATCGCGATGCTTCGCACGGATGAGACCGTCGAAACGAGCTTGGCTCTGCAAGGCTGCACTCCAACGTCACGTTGACGTCGCACCGTGACGCACGTGGACGCATCCCTGAGACGTCAGAAACGACGCCCACGCGACCGTGCGGGCCGTGAAACGTACTTGGCCCGCGGTTGCGACTCTTTCCGTTAGCAAACTTTCGGCGTTCGCGAAAAGTTCGATCCCTTGGACTTGGATTTTGCATGGCGGGGGACGCGAGTTTCACGAGGGTCGAACGGGAAACGGTGACAGTTCTCGTAGCGAGTTTTTCACGACGGTTGTCGGGCATGTCGGCAACAGTGATGCTCCGGTTGTTTCGGTAACGGGTGCAATGATGGCGGCACGCGGGGTTAGCGCGGGGAAATAAATTAAACAGAGCAAGCGGTCTTCTGCGAAATGGGTACCCGAACAAACGAGAAACCGTCAAAGTTAATTGCGTACCGCGGCAGGCGAAATTGGCGGCGATCTCATATTATAGATCGTAATAATAACACGCCGAAATGCAAGGAAAGAAACGTGGAAAGTTACGGGACTCCGGTCTGCGTCCGGGGAAATTAATAGAGCAGCGGTTCGATTATACGAACTAATTAGAGGGGGCATGAATGCGAGCGAAACAGGACGGCGAGAGTCTGGAGCGTGACACATTTTCATTTAGAACAGAGCAACATTTTAATTGCAACGCTCCGGAGCGCAATTAGAATAATGTTTTTCATTTTTTTCGGTCGGAAATTTGTTGCACCGGCGCGCTGAACCCGTAAGCATTTAACAGTGAAAAGATTCCTTGACAATGGAGTTTTAGTCGTTATCGACTACGTCACGCCCGGCTTCGCGTTAATGCTTAAACTATTCTCGCTCGGAAATTTCTCTCGAAATTGTCGTTGTCGCGATAATTGCACGTTGATTTCGCGTCGCAAAATAACGATATCGCCGTGAAATATTTGCACGCGCCGGTCGGGCGGCGAACGAGTAAGACATTGCTGAAAAGCGCAGCGTCCCCGTTTCGTTCTCTAACGAACGAATTTGACATTATTTCTTCCGCGAAAGCCATTGTTGCGTGGCACGCGAAGATTACGACACCGGCGGACGCATCGGAAGTATTACGAATTCGCTTAAAGCTTGCCAAACATTATTCAACTCGAACGTCGCGATCTTTCTCGCGGTTCTTGATACTTTCTTCAACCAAACACCACGCCGCAACCTGTTCCAAGTGATTTTCACAGTCCACGGGGGGCACAAAGACGGGGCGCAATCCCTCCGACAAAGGGAGACGACTCTAGCCGGTTAAGCAGAAAGATATTCACCGAGGGCGGCGTGGTCTCCCTCGCCGGGAGCGAGAGAGGAACGCGACGCGTCGCTGCGACGGCACCGAAACACGAGGAAATTAATAAATTGCTCAAACTTAAGTCGACCCCCTAAGTGCTGGAATAAAGGACCTTCATAAATTTCATTCCGACCGCCCCAACTCCAACGCTCGGCTTGTTCCCTTCATCCCCGAAGAAGGAATGCTCCTGCCCCGACGCCTAAACGCGCGATCTTCCTCGCTTGTCCGAGGCCCGCTCAAGAGTTCGAACAAAAACCGACGGAATTAGTTCCCGAGCTTGAATCAAGTGGGACCACCAATTTGAACGAACTGTCCCGCCCGGCGAGAAAGGTGCAATCACTTTACACGAGTGCCGCCCGAATCTCCGGCTATTTTCATTCCGGTTCGCAATTAAACCCTCCCGCCCGTGCGCTCGTAAAAACGCGAGAATAAGAACGGCCAAACAAATTGTTTCGCCCACCCTCCGTTGCGCGGCCTATCCGGGGCATCGGTCGGCGAATCGCGTTTCGAACGGGGGTACGGGGACGGGCCGAGGAAGAGATACGCCGTCCAAAAATGTTAATGGCAAAATCGATGCCAGGCGAGAAGGACTCGCGGAGCAATTAAGCCGCGGTGCCAGTCGCGATAATAGAGGATTTATTGCGAGCCATCGGGGAACGACGGATCCACTCGTTACACCGTTCGCCCCTGCCGAAACGGCCAGTTCTTCGACAAATAACGTCGCGATTGTTTCCGCGCTATTGCCGAACACGTATACCCCCCCCCCCCGTCGTTCCAAGAGCCGAGCGGGGGTCATCGGATGCCGAGGCGCGCGATCGCGCCACCCGGTGATTCGCGCCTTATCGGGACGCCTTAATTGCGCATCTGCCGGGATGAAAAAAATGAATCGCGGATCGAGCACGGCGCGCACGATTCTGCTAACAACGGCGACAGAAACGGGTGTCGTTCGGCTGGCGTTGGTCGCGCGTAGCTGATGTCGACGGATACAGAATGCTTGGGGTGGGTACGGCGGCGTTGCGGAGGGTTCGGGGGGGAGGGGGTGGTGGTTGCTGGGACAGTCGGGGGCGCCGGAATGAATAGCAACGTGAAACAAAAGCACCGGGTTACAAATGGCGTGTATTCGCGACGGCATTGTTTTAAATGGCTGTCAGACGCCCGGAATTTATCCCGTTTTGCTATGTGACAAGCGCCATTAAATTTATTTATTCATCCGCGCAGGCGCGCGACCCTACAGAATCAGCGAGGCTCGCTTTTGCCGCAAACTCCTCCGACCGAACGGTGCTCCACAGGTGACAGAGGGCTGCACCCGACGATTATTAGTGTCAACGATATTCCGCCGCCTTGCACGTTGCACTGAAATATTTCAATCGTTCTTCAAATTGAACGCGGCCTCGGTTGTAGATACTTTGACGGACGAGGGATTCGGAGGATTCGTGATTCAGGCGAGAACAGAAGAAAGGGGACGCGAATGAATATGAACAAATAAAGGGGGGATAGTTCTCCGCACGAATCATCAATTGCAAGTCCTCGATACCATTCGGTAATAACAAATAGCGCGTAATCGAACGTGGAAATCGAGCCCCGAAGAAGAAGATGGTAAGAAAAGGACGTCTGGCCGGTAACGTCTTATACCACTTGCCGCTCTTGCCTACGCCGTTCGACAAAACGAAACGCCCCACGGCGACAATTAAAAGCGGCGCATTACCAGTCGATCCGGCCCGACAAAACGTATCCCCAATCGACCAATCTCGATCACGTAATTGTCTGTTCGCCGAGCTAAGAAGAGAGAAGAGTAAACATCCGGTCGGCTCTCAAGGGCCGACGGAGCCCTTCGTCGATGAACGATCGCCCGGAAGCGAAGTTCGCTTCGCGGCCCGGAATTAAACGAGCTGGTCGAGGCGACAGATCGCGGGGGTGGAAAAAAGAGAACGGAGAGGGGGGAGGGTGCGGTGGCACGAAAAAGAGAAGAGATTGACCGCCCAATCCCGCGACGCGTTAATTCTTAATTTCTTAATTTCAAGTCGACCGTTAAGCACCGCGTCAAAGAGGTCTCGGCTCCGCTGCACCAGCCGCGCGGTCCGCTCTTCCTCTTCTAGACCACTTCTTCATACCCCCCACCCCCACCCCCACCCCCCTATGCCGTGGCTGTCGAACGATCACGGAAGTTGAAAGCGAGCGCAATTAAGCCGTGCCTCTTCGGGGATCCCCATTCATTTTTCAAATAACGCCGTCGGATACCCTCATCTAAGTTTTAAATCGCACGGCTTGCGACGTGCGACGCAAGCCGAAGCAGCGGCCCACGGTAAAAAAAAAAAGCTTACAATTTATGGCGGACGAGACTTCCATCGCTGACGCGCATTACACGCCGGCTAATTACTCGCACGGTTGATTCGAGTAGGGAGCAAGGCGGGATTGTTCGTGCGATATAAAAATTCGTCTGCCTCCTCCGGTCGGAATGTTTCGATTTACCGCGAGCAACGATCGAACGGCCCCCGGCGGCGCAATTAGCATCATCGATGGAATGAAACGGAAGCGCGAAGGATTGCAGCTACGCCTGTGGTAGATCGCTCGTGATAGATCGAGCAAGTAGACACTCTTATGGGAGAGTCGTTGCGTTTTTTGTTTTCGTTGCGATGCGGCGTGCGATCCCGTCGAACGAATCCCATCGTTTAAACGCGAAAAACGCGTTGCGCTCGATATAAGACGGCGCTGATCCGCGGAAAAACAGCGATCGCTCTTTTCGCCGATCGACAGGACGGATTTATGGTACAAATTCTTGATAAGCTTTCGCGTCTTCGGTCGTAGCTGGGCTCGCTATTGATCTTCGGTATACGTGTAGTCTCGCGTGAAAGAACTTCGCGATACCAATAAATATAATGCAGTTACTGGAAATATCATCAGCCCGTTCGAACAACTCACAGTTTCGCCGTCGCGCGGATAAGGTTCTATTTCCCCTGCTCTTCTTCGCTTCGCTGTGCCCCCCCCCTTCCCCTCGCCGGTTCGGTTTGACCATTTTATCGAATGGTTGGAAACGAGGTTAAGGAATAAAAGGTTACACGGTGACGCGGCTGTACGATGGGATACCTGATTGCTGCCGCATGAAATCGAATGTTCGTCCGTACAATGGGAACACCGTTGTCGTGTCGAATATTACGCAAGCATCCTAATTCGTGGATACAAATATAAAACGTTCCAATGAAACGTTTCGCGAGGAGAAATACGTTTCCGTGTGCGCGTAACTTTCATGATTGTCCATAATACAGGCGTTTGCAATGATACCAAACTCAGAAGCGTATAATCTAACGAACGTAGTCACGCTCTGTGACTGCATCGACCCTGCATCGAAAATCTCTGTTCATCCATTTCTCTGAGATCGCAACGGATTCACAATATTAGCCCCGTGGACGAGCAATGGAATAACTCGCTTATGATTTTTAAGGCCCAAGGTGTCACGATGAAACGGAATAATAACGAGATTATGTACTCGACAAAGATCTCTGGCCACGTCGTTCTCTCGACACCAGTTGGCGCGGGATATCAAGCGTTGCCGAGAACTGAACTGATCTGAAACGGCCAGCAAACGATATAAGGATACGCGTAGATTCGGTCTGCAAGCTCGTGTGTTTGCGATCCAAGCATGAACGCGACTGTTTGTACAGCCCCGACCTGTCCGATCGACCTAGCGAATTTGCGACTGCGTGCATATCGCTCGTGCGTTAATATTCGGTGAATTATCTCGGCGATGGATTCACGGGCGAAACCGATGATTATCCATTTAAATTCGGTATTGCACAAATTAATAGACGAGCCGCGTGAACGCGGGACGATTTACGATCCCTTTAATTTTCGTTTCGAAACACTTAACGCTGCACTCAAAGGCGCGACGAATCTCTTTCGAATTAATATTCCACGAATTCCCGACGGCACGGCGAACAGAGGAATTCCAAATCCCTCTGGAATTCCCTTTGACAAATATTTTCAGTTCATTAAAGGGGGCAGTTCATTCTAAACGAGCGGATATCTCATTAATTACGAAAATTTGATTGGAAGATTAATTAGCAAAATCAATGGAAAACCCCAATTGTATCGGAATTGGTGGCCCACGCCGTATCATTCAATGGGATATCGAGCCCAATTGGAATAACTAATCAGATGCAATTTTTCACGTTTAACATCGCAACGAAGCATTTCTCGAAAGCTCGGTTTATCGATTTTACCGCGCCATTCGTTTTCAACGTCGTCTGTTCCACGTCCGTGGGCACACACGGCCGCACACCCGTGAAAACTAGCGGGCGCGATTCAGTGTGTGCGTCGGGGAGAGAGATGTGTGCCCGATCGTATCTCCGTATGTGGGTCAGGCACACAAGGGAGGCAAGCTCGAGCCGCAGCGAGCAGGAAGCTCTGAATTCCGAACCGGACGAGACTTTCAACGGGGAACGAAAGAGAAGGTTGAAAAAGGGAGGAGAGACCGACGCGACGGTCGGGATGAGTCAAGAGGCCGGGCCGGAGATAGTGCCTCGGCTCTGATATCTCAAATCCATTTCTGTCTCGTGCCGCAAACCGTGGACAACCATCGACCTCGACGATCTTCCCCACGTTTTCCAACGTTTTCCACCGTGTTCCTCTCGCTCTAAGCCATGCCTCTATCTGGCACGCAACCGCGGCGACACTTTCGAGAAACGTCGACCGAGAAACGAAAGCTTTGTTGCGTTTCGAGCAGGCTCTTCCCGTGGAATTTCTGCGTCGTCTGATCGCGTTTCGCGACAGACGAGCGTGTATTTTCGCGGAACAGCGGCCCCGAGGGGTTTCAGCGGCGCCATTGAACGGGAACGGTTTCATTCGGACGCGCGACTGATGTTTCGGTTGCGCGTAAAATTATGCAGAAGATTTAACCGCGCGGTCGCGCGCGTCTACGGTACGGATTCGGAGCATGGTTTCTTATTTATTGACTTCCGTGGCGGCAATTGCATCGTGGTTACGAATTTAAGATCGCCCTGGATGTAAAATTTTTAATAACGTTCCGAATTCCTTCTTTATTAACGAAAGGAGGAGACGGATTCTTTTAGACGACCGCGGTATATTACGTACTAGCTCTCCTTTATTCTTCCTGTGATAACCCATTCGATTTTTACGACAGGCCACGGTTGTTTCAGTGATACACGGTCCCTTATTTTTTTTTTTTTATCATTAATCCTTCTTCCACCAGCGCCTGGTATTCTCTATTCTCTCCCTGAAAATTCCACCGATGTCCCTCCGCGTTCAGAACTTTATTTCGCGAATGAACGTATATTAAAAGTGTTATATTCAACGCGACGATGACAGCAATAATTATTTACGTAGGGTAATCAACAAAAAAGATGCGTCACGATTTCTTTACGAGCAGCAAGTAGAAACGATCAAACGTCCCCTGAATAAACCTGTTCCACGTACCCCGATGACAGACGGCCGTTTCTCCCCGCTAATGCTGTCTAAACCAGATGCACGTTCGCCCCGCAACGACTACTTTGCACACCGAAATATCCGCACGAGGGAGGGGAAAAAGGCAAATCGTTGTCTCTATTACCAATTATCAAATCGTTAATTCTATTTACGTTATCGCCAGAACGTGAAACGATTTCAGGCGACTGCCGCCGGTTCATAAATCACGGCCAAGCGCCATTATCTGTCTCATACACCGTGGCCGATGAATCGTAACGGCTATTATCAAGGCGATAGAAGCGCGAGAAGTTCGCACAATAACGCGTAATGGCCCCCGCGCCGTCTCGCCGTGGCTCGATAAAGGCTAATTAGCGGAAATCCTCGTCTCAGGTGGTCCTTCTGCCGATTCCTAATCGCTTAATCGACGACCGGAGAGGCGTCTCGAGGAGCGAACCCGAAGTTCTATCAGGCGGCAGGTTTTAACGCGACAGGTGCGATATTCCGGCTCCGTTCGGCTGCCAAAATTCGGATCGATCCTCGTCCGCCTCCCGTTGCCACGAGTTTGCAAACGTTCCCGCGGAGATTGCGACATTACAAATTTCGTTACGATGTTCCATTTCACGATCGACCGTGAACGGGAAATACACGTCGAACAGTAGGCGAGAAGTAACGGACGAATCGGGGAGCAAATGTCTGTGGCGCCGACGCGACAAAAGCGAAAACCCGTCGGAATCGTCGAAACGATAAACGTTGCGGATCGATTCGGTTGCGAATTAGAACCATTCTTGATTGTCCGCGGCAAATTTCGCGTTCCGGCCGGATCAGAGAAGCACGCGGGAACTAATCAGAGTGCTGAATCGTATCGAAAACGTGTCGCGCCCGTTGGACAGGTAATAATGATGCAGACGGTTTCGCCGCAATGATAATCGCCAGCCTGTCCACCTGCGCGGCGACGAGGAAAAGCGAACGGGCAACGCTCGATGATTTCGCCAACGAGTGAAAATCTGACGCGCGTTGAACTGTCAGCGACGCGCGATCGCTGCGTCGGGGTGTTCGTAACCGTGAGCTTTGCAGCTGCCGTTCGTCGACGTGCACAATTAATGTTACAGAGAAAAGCGTTGCCAGGTTGCGCGTACTCACCGGGCCGAACTGTTCGAAGTAATTTTTCACGTCCTCCAGCGTCGTCGGTGCCGATAGTCCACCGACGAATATCTTCTTTGTCCTCGTCACCATCTTTAATCAGAGAAAAAAAAGTCGCACGTTACCATCGTGGAATAAACGTCCAATCGGAAACGAACAAACGCATTCCATCCGGGCGGGAATAGTTTTTGAAATTTCCATTTTTTCGTTCCCCTCTGCGATGTTTCTCGCATGCGAAATCTGGATTCCCAGGCACGTGTAGGCGGTTTTCGCAAACAGTTATTGATCGACACGCGTATTTTTACGTCAATGTGGCCTCACACAGAAGTAACAAATCATACGTGTCCACATACGGTATGAAAAATGGAACGTGCGGGAAACAAAAAAACACCGAAAACACCGTGATAATCGTTATCGTATTTTCAATAAACCTCGTCGATCGACCGACGAAATAAATGTTAAAGGGTTTAATGCAAAATAGTAAATAGCAACGTCGACGAAAATATCGTGCAACGTCGCTAGTCGACGGAGAAAATATGTTTCCCGGTGGGCGACAAACTTCTGGTGACATCGAAACACTCCGGCAGAATTTTAAAATCTTTTTTCCGATAGATAAAGTTTGGGAAACAATTTTGGTTTTTCATAGACGATTGGTAAATTCTATTCATGCTCGACCTTTTTGCTGCCCCGATGGTTAATAAATTTAAGCTTTGCCGAGACTTGAAAGCGTTTCGCCGTACGCTTCGAAATATGTTTACTTTGTAGATTCACGGAAACACAAATGCGCCGGGAATAATGCTCTTTTCAAAGCGTGTTTTGGGGAGGAAAGAGCTTGGAGACGGCGTCGCACAGAGGGAATGGAAGAGACGGCTGAAAAATGGCACGGTCGTGGTTAAGAAATTGATAAGGGGGCTGATAAAATATGAATGGTCCGCGTCGGGCACACCACGCCGTTTTCACGGAAAAGATCCTTTCATCGACGACATTTTTCATATTTGTTGGAATTGGTAATGCCAATTTCGATCGCCGTCGTCCTACAAAACCGGTTCCTATGTTTAAAATGACAGGAACGCTGGCCCATGCCGAGCAATAATATGCGCATACATAATATGTTTCTAATAAAATAATGAGTACGCTGCACATTATAATATACGATGACATAATTCATAGGAACGTCCGTTACAGATGTAAATTAAATCAGAATTCTTGCATGCATTAATGGCCATTTATCGCATCGAATATTTATTCGCTCCGTTTAAATGGAATTCATTTATTGGATACTTCAAAGCGATTACAATTACGTAGGTGTTACGAGCAAGGTGTACTGTATTCAGTTTACGCGAAGAAGAGTTGGACCCGTTCGCACGGTCACGTTAATACGATTAAAATTCAATGTCAATAAAAAAACGAACGAAACGAAGATACGCTGAAAATCATCCGAGAATTGTTCAAACACCAAACCAGGAATTCTTGGCGCAAACATTCGAACTCGGTCGGCGAGTATCGAACGAGCAAAAATAGGACGACAGAATATTATTTCCATTTCCAAAACGGTTTTCGCGCACCGTTAACAGAATTCTTTACCCCCCCCCGTTCGAACTACTCCCATCTCGACCTGCAGCGAGAAAATCCAAATCGGTGTAAGAATAAAGAGGCTTGAACACAGTTCCCGTATTGAAAAGTTTTCCGCGAGCAAGACGGGTGGAACGTATCGAACGTAACGTATCCCGCGACCCTCCCTCGGGAAAGAAAGAATTTCTAAACCCATACAGAGAGCAAAGTCTTCCATATTCCTGCTGCCTCTCGAAACACTGATTGACGGATCTCGCTCGTACGGAAACATCGTGAAAGCCTTTCCAGATCGTTCACGACGGTTCGATCCGACCGTTTAACGATAAAAGGGAGAGAAGCTTGGACGTACGTACATTCCCGGTGGCGCATCGAGCGCGGATGCAATCTTCTTAGCTAAAACAAGGCGCAAGTATCCGTGGCGTAACCGCGACGGAAACGTTGCACCGCGGCGAAACTAATCACCGGTAGCCGGTTTTAACGACGAGACGATTGTACAACAAAAGAAGCAGAGAACAAACTGAACAAGGGGGAACGGAATTCAAACGAAGCATCCTAATAAAACGATCGCAATTTAATAAAGCTCGCCTCTAGGAGAACATTTCGCGGAGTGGGAGCGACTCGCGGGAGCCGGTTGGTCGAAGAAAAGAGGGAGAGAGAGAGAGAGAGAGAGAGCGAAAGAAGCGAATTGCGGCGGGGTAGCAACGGGCCACCAAGGGGATGGCCAGGGGGCGAGAGAGAGGGGGTGAGTACAGCGGAAACGGCAGAAGAGGTAAACTCTGGTAATTTCAGTGATGGCTGGGCTTAGATCTCTCTATATCCGGTGAGTAACGCGAACCCCTTGGCGCAAGTCCTACCACCTCGTGGTCCCTGAAGCTCAACCCACCCTTCTTCTCTTTCTAATCCCGCCCTCCGGGGCTCGCGCTCATTCCTGCGTGTCTCTCGTCTTCGGGACGGCGGGGGCGGATGGAGGATGGCTCGCGAACCTCGGCCGTCGAAGCTACCTGGCTAATCAGCGAAGTGTATAAAGTCCCGCGGATGAAAATAAAACGGGCTGGATCTCGAAAATTAAATAAATGACTTGCCCCGATTCCGTCGGCGAGGGCGTGCCTCGCCGAGAGAAGCCGAGGGAGTGACAGATAAGGGTCGAGAGCGGCCGAGAGACGGCGAGAGAAGGCGAGAGAAAGAACGAGGCACGGCGAGATCCGGCGGAGGGGCCAAATCAGAGGTGGAAGAGGGTTAAAGGGCGGCGGGAAACGGGAACGGGGCAAACGGACCGAGACGGCAGACGCGGATAAATAACGGGAACGAAAGAAGGGCCGGAGGATACACGAGGCAAAGGGGATCCACTTATTCGGATGAAGTTGCAGCAGCGTCGGCGGCGGCGGCTCACTTGCCTCTACTCGGCCGGAAGCGCCGAAAAGAGGGAATTGAAGTTTCCTGATATATCTTGCTGTGCTGGTGCCGCCGCCGACGCCGCGGCCGTCTGCCGGGTCTCGGCCCAAAGCGCCAGCTGAGCTGCTGAAATTTTATTACGCCCCGCTGCGCCCGGTATCGTTTCGTAATGAGCGCATTGTTCTGCAAACGAGACGCTTCAACCGGCAGCATCTCCGTCGCGATTCCCTCAGAGACACGTCAGCCTTGTCTTCCTTCATCGGCGAGAACACTTTTGTCCGGTCGGACGAGCGGGAAGTCTGATTGGACGCGAGGCTGTGCAAGGACAATCCTGTGCGCTCCGTCTTGAAGTCGCTTTCGCGAGAGTTTCGCGAGATTTCGCGGACCCGGTCGCCGTTCGATTCGAAGTTGGCGCGGCGAAGATGAGGCCGCGACGAATCTGACGGATTCGAGCGGGGAACAGCGATCAGTTTGGCTGACGGGGAACGGAGTGGGAACGCGTAAGTCGCAGGACGTTGGATGAACGGGGAACAGCGTGCTCGGATCGTTGGCGGAAATAAGCGCGGATAACAGCGGAACGGCAACGGGAACTGGGGGGAGTTCCACTTATTATGCCGTAGCATTATGTAAATACCGGAGGACTATTACAATTTTACAACTTACTAGCGAACGGCTTTACGGTTTCATCGCCCCGGGGTGCTCCCGTCTCTAACTCTCGTCTCTTCTCATTTTCTCGCAGCGAGAGAATCTATACTTCGGCTACCATCGTTCTGTCGTCTAACTGCGGGCCTTTCGTGGTTACGAAAATTGAATTGTCGCGGGAGAAGTATCATGAGTTTGCTCGACGGTGAAAAGCGTTTTATGGTTTCGAATGGTTCTTTAATTTAAAGCCTGTGTCAAATATAAAGGTTCAAGGTGTTCGAACGCTAATTGAACTAACTTCGGCGAAAGCGATGTTCGTCCGAGGGCGCGAGAGGGTGAGAAAAGGTATTAGTAGGAATGAAATATTTCCAAGGATGCTGTCAGTATGTGCGTCGCAATTCTTAACGTCAACTGGTGCACACTCATTCGATAAATTCTTGCGAGGGGCAATTTCTGTCTGGCAGTCGATTAATCTATCCTTTTGCAGGCTACACGCGAGTACTGTGCGGTCACTTTTTATCATCAATTCTTGAAACTTCGCAGAGATAAAGCGAGAAACTTCATCTCCGCAAGGAAGACGATCCATCAAGCGGTTTCGAATATCGAAAGAACCAGGAGAAATTCTAAATGGCGTTGAAAGCCCTAATCTTAAAAGTAACTCTTCTCCAACAAAAAATTGGTGCAAGTCGAGGGCTCATAAAGAAAGATATATTTCTTCAAACGACGAACCACTTTATCCGTTAAAAGGAGCCGTCAAAAATTACCGTACGCATCCCGCTGGCTGTGCCTCACTTGAAGGATCCCAAACATCCCAGACAATTATTTCACGGAATCCTTAATCAGACGAAACCGCAAATGGGGCCCTAAAATCTTTCACGCCGTTGATATGTATCCCGATTAATCTCATAATCGCCGCGAACGTGAAAAAATAACGAAGCGAGAGCAGAAAAAGCGGGGGAGAACCGGGGAGAACGGTGTTGGAACAAGGGAAATGGGTAAAATAAATATTGGAATAAATGTCGGTGAGTGGGCGAGCAGGGTTTTAACAGGCCCAAGCCGTTAAATCTGCCTCGCGAGCTCGGATATTGTCGCGTGGAATGGCAAGGAAAACGCTTTGCTCGTTCGCAATTATTGTGAAAGTTTAATCGGCCGCTATACGCCGCGCTGATGAGACTGCGAGAGCACAGGGGTGTGTACGTGTACGCGTCCGGTATATCGCGGAAACTTTCGGTACGGTATCGTTCAGGGAATGTTTCGCAATTTTTGTCCCGGTACCGCCGCAACGACGTCGGTAGAAAGTAACGAGTGTAAACGAGGGGGAGGAAGGAACGTTTAAACTGCGCGACACCTTAAACGAAGAGGGCGTAAAATTATATTCGACGACTTTTTATTCCGTCAATTATATGCTTCCCGTGCGAGGCGATCGCTTAATCGCTCTGACCGCTCACAGCTTTCAATGCATTTTCATCAGCTATACCGTATTCAGTGTGGCAGGAAGGAAAACAATTGGATCTGATAGTTGCGATAAGTTTCACTCGAACAAACGATACTCGAATTGAATTAAATACGCACAGCGTTAACCCGAGTTCGAAGTTCATTCTATAGCGAAAAGAACTGAACCATGTACCATGTACGAACCTCGAAAATATTATTGCTGCCACCCAGTTGCCACAACAGAAGAACCATAGAAACGCATCCGCGGCAAGAAGATCAACGCGACAAAAACGGGCGACTTGCCCGAGAAAGGAGCGAGACATTAAAGGCCGACCAAGATTAATAACTCCTCAATAGTTCGAAAAGGGACGCTGAATCGCGCTGGAGGGAGCGAAGGGTTGGAGAAAGAAGGGCACGGATGCTCGGAGCGTGGTTACGAAGGGAAAGTAGGGCAAAAGGGCGGGGAACGGGTAGGGTGAATCGGTTATCATCCGGAGGATTGTGAGCTTCGCCATGCTTTCGATCCCCTTTGTCCATTTTTCTTGCTCTCACGCCGCTCATTTTTTCACGATTTCGATGTATCCGTCGGCTCCAGTTCCACCCTCGTCCACGTCACACCATCGACCACGGTTTGCGCGACGTCACAGAGGAATTTCACGCCAAGCAGATTCGACTCTGTTCGCGAAAACGATCAGCCCCGTTGGTTCGTTCGCACACCGGCGATATCAATCGAGAATGCGTCCGGACGCGACTTGAAAAAGCAAGCAAAACGCGGCGACGCCCTATTTCCATGGATTCGAACGAGGGCAAATCAAATATTCCTCCTGGCAGTGTCTATCTTACCGGATGCCTCTGTAACCGGTCAACGCAAGCGCACCAACGGACACGATGCTAATTTCTCGGGTGTCCGAGGTTATAGAATATAAGTTGCCGGCCGTAAATACCGAAAAGAGGTTACAGCTTAAAAGGTTATCAGCGGAGCGGACGGTAAGGCGCTCAACATTCGTCTGTGGCTCCGGGGCATTGCTATCGCGTTGGCCAGCCCTGACCCTACCTTATTTAGCCTGGCTTTGCAGGGCCGTTATACCGTGATCCTACAAATTCGCCGCTGGTACGTGCTCGCCCGCGTATATTACAGTCCCTGACTGCACGGTTCATATCGCTCAGGATAACCGGGCCAGAAACTTTTTCAACCCCCCCCCCCCCCCCACCCCTCCCCCGACGCAATATTTCAGCGCCCCGATCAAACTAATGCATTAATCTATGCAGAAAAGTGCAATCTCGACCGACCACGCGATTCTGCGGTCCGAAACGGATTTACGGTGTTACGGTCGAACGTAATGAAAATTGTCGAATTTTTGCACAAAACAGGTGCTCCGTTTGATTGCCTCGATACCGGATTACTTTTGATCCCCGTTTCGAATAGATTTCACAGATAGACACCGGCCTCTCGTAATGAAATCAATGGGAATGGTATCAACGAAACTCGTTGTGCGTTCAGCCTGACGGTGAACCACGTTAGCGCACGCATGCGAAGCGATCAAGAAATTCACTTTCGTATCATCGCGAACGTCTCCGGTACTCCTTTATTCTAGAAATCGTATGACGATCGGCCCCGGAGAGAATTATCTCCCGTTCGCTTTTCGAAAGAGTTTTCAACGTTTCGCCCGGCAGGATTCCTCTCCCATTGTTAACGCCGACAAAGACTGATTGCAACCGGACCAGTCGACCGGGACGGATCTTTCGATCGCACGGAAACGAATCCTCAGATTCAGCGAAGCACTTCCTCTCCATAAATGACGCCGACGTAATAGATGTCGTTGCCTTACATTAAATGGTCAGATATCTCTTTCTCTCGGTAGCCGGCGCATCATCCGCTCCAAAACAATGCCCACGGCTTACCGTGGCTGAATGGAGGACTCGTCCGTCGCGCATTGTGCACCCTTTGAATTTTAATCATCGTACATCTGCTGGCGGGGCGGACCGTGAATGGTTCGAGAGAAAAGGGTCCCCGCGAGCACGGAGAATAAATATTTTGAATGGTACAGTGGTTCAAGGCTAACCAGATCGAAGCCGTTCGTCAGTCCCGGGGGGTGCATCGCCGCCGTCGCTCGGCCGTCGTCTTCGAGTCGCAGAAAGAATGTCCGACGGGGGGATTGAAAACTGGTCTCGAGCACGCGTTACAATCCCCGGGTTCGTAGCGTGCGCTAAATCGTCCCTGATTATCCGTGGAATTTCGAAAATGTCCACGGGGGCAAGATTACCCGCGGATTATAACGGACATTCTAACCGTTTCGCGCGCACCAACGAGCAACTAATTATAATCTTGACGCGTCAAAGGGACGCGCGGCGGGATGAAAATTATGCCCGTGCTCCGCGAATTCCTGTTTTCCGGAGCTTCATGAACCGCGGGCGCGTCGTTCAATTTAATAAGCGGAAGTTCGATACACCTTTCGCTATCGCTCTAAATCCAAGCCATTTACGTTCACCGAGCGGTCGCGATTCACCCCCACCCCCCCCAGCCACTCCACTGACTTAAACTGTTGGACTTGCGACTTTAGGGGATTACCAGAGAATTTACCGGGCTCCCCTGCTCGGCGAACTCTCGCCGTTTAAACTCACTCCGATTATTTCCGAATTATCTTTACGCGTCCGTGTTACGGGCCCCCGTGGGGAATTGCGTTATTTAGATAACCTTCTTTAAACAGGCTCAATTAAATCGAAGAAGAGCTCCAAGTCCATTTTATCGCCCGCCGTCGTGTCGCTCGTCTTTTATGCTTTCAATTACGTTTCACCGGGCGGGGGAAAAAAGTTACAGCGCGTGCCACGCGAAATGAACGTCAAGGTGCGCCCCGTCGAAGTGTGTTGCATTTACAATGTATGTGAAATATATGCTTCTCGATGAATGTTTATCTGCAATTTGTGCGCTCCATAAAACATTTCAATTATCTGCGAATCCTTTCCGCGCTTGAATCGAAATTTCCAGACGGTGATTCTAATGAAAGGTATCGTTAGAAAAGTATAAAAGCCTTTTTCGATTGGTCGCCGCGGTTCTGTGCCGTCGTCAACGAACAAGCTGTACTACTGGTTTCCTCTGATCTCAGCATGAACGTCACTGTTCATCAGCCACGGTGCGTACAACCGTGCACACACGAAAAAATCATTTGCCGCGGAACATTTCGTCGCGACCGGATATTCCTCGCTGTCTGGTCCTCCGAGCGTTTGCAGCAGAAAAGAAGGGGTGGAACGAAAGGGAACAAAACAAACAAAAACAAAAAAAAAAAAGATGAAAATGAAGGAAAAAATTGTCTACACGTAGAAATTCCGTTCTTTTGGCGGGAATTCGATGCTGATGCGTCGGCTCTCGGGACGGCGCACGATACATTTATTGATCCTGTGGCATCAAACGTTTACGAGTCGCTCTTTGAACGCGAAGATGAAAGCATCGACGCCCGACAAGTGCACGCGTGGCTTAAGCACGCTTCTCTATTTTTACCCCTGCCCGCCTTTGATGCACATTATCAGGACTCGCCTTTTATTCAGACGCCCGAAATGCTCGGCGCTCTTTTAAATCCGACGGCGCGCCACGCGGAAGTCACTGCCCCGATTGTACGTTTATATTTTTCCATCTAACAGCTGCAACGCTTCGTCGGCTGTACGTTGAAAAAGAGAAGTCAATCGCCGATATCGATTTTCCTTCGCTGCGACCTCTTCACGAAAATCGCGCAAACAACCCCCCCCCCCGCCCCCCACACACATCTCGATCGTATGCCGATGAACCGTATTCGAAGAACGCAGGAAAGGTTACGCCCAGACGAGGATATTCGGCGCGCGACGAGTCGTCCGCAATTCCGTCGTTCGAGGGAACCGCGTGGAAATCGATGAATCTCTAATTGCATCGTAGTTTTCCGTTTTCCCACGTCGAAGCGATTTCATACCGGCGAGTGCATTCCCAGATAAGGAGGATAAAGTGCGCCGGTTTCAGCGATGACATAACGGAATGAAATGGAACGCTTGCAGTTACGGGGTCGTTCGATGGTAGACAGGCCTTTAAGGAATGGATTCGACCGGGCGAATTACGAAACCGCGACGACGAAGTCGATCGAACCGCGGAAGAATTGCCAGTCGCGGGGTTCGCGGCTCGTCGCCGCGTACACGCCCGCGGATGCACGTTCGATCGATCGACGGGCGAATGATGATTGAATCGAGGCATGGGCGCGGGACGTACGGCGCGGAGATCGGTCGGGGAAGAAAATAGAATCCAGATATCCCGGTGACCGAGTCTCACGAGTATTACGTAATAAAAGAGGGTACTCGAGGACGCTGGGAGGGTGGTTTTTATCGAGCAGCGCGCCCGAGATTTCGGCGGCGCTCGTAAAACTCCACCCTAAAATCTTTCCCCCGTCCCCGTCGCGGAGGTCGAGCCGTCCCGCGAAATATCTTCGAGTACGACGCGTTCCCCGATGGTGTCCGCGCGAGCATCGGTAAGTTTCCGCGGGACAGACTCGGCCTGGACGCATCCGTTGAGGATGTTCTTTGATGGAAGCGATGGAGAGTTTAAAGGGAGACCTTTAATCACGTTTGCACGCAGCTGTGGCACGTAGACATTCAATAAGGACGTAAATACGATCCGGGCCGGTCGAAGGGAGGCGCATTCAACAGCCGTTTACTACGTCACGAAGCGGCAAGAGAAGGGGGGGGGGGGTGAATTGAACGTAAGGTTACCATTGTAATGTCCCATTCAATCGTGTACAACAGAAACACCATTAAGACCAGCTTGCACCGTCTCAATTAAAACGTAAACCGGTGGCTGAAAAGGCATTGATTTCGACGTGACGCCATTGCAATTAGCTACCCTTGTTTGTACCTAACTCCGGGGGCGGGGGGTGTGTGTCGCAACCAATTGCCGACAAATAATTATGGCTCGGGTATTGGCACAAATCTGTACCGTTCCCGCCGACTTTCGTGTGTCTCAGAGGCGTGCATGGTCGTGTGACTAATTTGCGATTTAATCGTCTCCAACGGGTTTCCCTGATCCAGCCATTTGATTAATTCGAGCAATGGGAGCACGCTAACCGGCGGCAATTAGCCATAAGATGCTGCATCGTTCGCAGTGAGTCGTCAATTCAAAGAATCAATTCGAGTAGTTTCTTGCATTGCAGATGTACAATTTGTCCGCTCGAACGAGTTTGACGAATGTTCGACGCGAATCGATATGGTGCCTCCGAAAGTGAGGATTCGTTATTTGGAAACGGGCGGATGTTAATTTGACGAAACTGTGTATTCGTTGAAAAATCACGAAACTAATATTTACTTGACGATCATTTGCTCTGATATGTAACAAAGAAGAAAAGAAAAGAAAACGAACTTGCAGACTAATAATTGTTAATTGCTAATCGATAACGATAGAATGTCAAAATGCCTACACCTCGAGCATAGTTGCCATAAAATTATTCACAAATGTCAGGAAAACCTTCGCTCTCCGCAATTATTACACTCCACGCAATATATTGCATACATTGCGGTGCTTTAGAAGAAAAATATCGGACAGATGTGCACGGTCGGAAACGCGGGCACCAACACATTTTGATGCAGCGATGGTATCACGTATTAACACGTCAGATCGGAATAGCGCTCGTCCACCTTAAATGAGGCACGCTGGGGTTTGATGCAATATGCATTTCCACACATTTTCCATCGATCGTGCGGACAAACACAGGGAACTGCCGGCCAATGATAACGTACGATGCTGCGGGTATAAATCACAGCGCGATGTGTCGTGTCACTGATCGTTGCGTTAATCACATTCGGCCATTTAATGGAAACAAAGATTGAAAGTCAACGTTTCCGTTGCGCGCTGTAGCGCGTTCGAACGTGGGAGAATCATGGGAAAGATTGCGACGAATATCAAGGTTCAATCTTGCGGATTTATATCGATTATTAGAGAGCGGAACATTACGATTCGGAGTGCGTCAAATGCCTTTAAAGCTCGAGAGTTGAATTGCAGGCTGCGCGAAATTGACCGCGTATAGATTAATACGAGCGGCTTTCGACTGCGAAATGTTGCCGAAATGATTTAAAATCGCCATACGAATTACTCTTGATACGTATTTACAAAGGACCGTTTACCACGAGTTGTATATGAAAGATGCGATCGCGATACACCCGCAACGTTTCGCCCGTGTAATTAGCCAATCCTACAAATAACACGATTTCCCGTGAATTCTACAAAATTAGAACTTCGTTAGCCGAATACAACGTTTGCTGATTATTCCTGAATATACGTACCGGCGGCTTTACCAATGAGAACCTGTTGAAATTATCCTGAAACGATGGAGAACATCCGCAATGGCTCTCGAGGCGTACACAGCTTAAACATGAAAAGGGCGCGTACATGAACGCGATTTGACGGTCAAACCTCTGGTTAGCTTTGTTAACGCAGATCTTGGGTGTAGCATACGCACGGTAACGAGGGATTAATTAACGACTCGTGTACAGCTCTGGGGCCCGATGCATCCCGACCTACATGTCTGTATTCACCGGGATGGAAACCTCAATTCTCTGTCGGCCATGTACCCGAGGCAGCCGCGTAATCTTCGTCAAGGAATTGCATAAAATTCACGCTACTTGATGGTAATCGCATTATCTTTGATTATGCAGCGCGCCTGCCGATCGCGCGCCGCATATCGAACGACGACAGAGGCGCGTGCTAATGCGTATGCTCAAATTGGGAGGAACAGGATTCGAATTAGAACTAAGCCAGAGATTGTGAAATTCGAATATTGTCGATAAACCCGAGGGAATTGAATTAATTCGCGGTTGATAATGCATATAATGTTGGAACACTTTTATTGCGCAAGAGAATAACGGAAATAAAATAACACATAAATAAACGAATACGGAGAGATACACAGCGAACCCCATAAGTAATCCGTGCCATCACTGTCGATAAAAGAAATTCGTTGTAATCGGTTGACGCGGTTTACCATCAACGAACTAACGTCCTCGTTCGCGGCTTCTTCGTCAACCTTCTACAATCCGTATAATCCATAAAATCGGCGTTTCGATTATCGACAAAGTTTGCAGAAGGTGCGGTACCCGTAGCCAAAGATAGCCGCACTCAATTTGTCAGCGAGGCGAAAGAACTAATTAAGGAGCCATCTGAGTGTCACGAAATCGTTCGGGGTCTTAGCTTGGGCGGCGGTAATTGTTCGGGAGATACGCTTATGCAATTCCACGCAGACAGCTCGAGTCACTCGTGCCCGTAATCCCGGTCTACGCCGATGCAACGGGACCATTATACAAAATTCAGCCGGGGCGTTAATTAATGACATCGATGCTCCAGATCGTGTTGCACACGGAACACGCGACTCCGCGATGGAATTGCGTGGCGCGCACACCGAGCGCCGGCGAACACGCTCGATTAACCAGACGCGGAAAAGGAAGAGGGCAGAACATCCAACCGGTTCACGTTGTGCACACGGGGGTCGTGCGGGCCACGGAAAATACGAGTATCGAGTATCGGAAAAATGTTTCCCGTTTCGCGTTAGGATAAAAAAAAGTGCCGCGATCACATTTCTTCTGTATTCTCGTCCCCCACCCCCGTCGCCACCCCCTTTCCCCAGTTATCGTTCCCCGATCGCGGTGCAATCGTTTCTGAAAAACGTTGCTCATAATTGTCGCGTCTCCGGCAGTATCGTCGCCGGCCATCGTTAATTAACGGCGGAACGAGTGTCTCGCGATTCCACCGCCGGTCGTCGCGATCCATCGATCGAAACGATTCCGTCGCCGTTTGCCCTAACCCCTGTGTCTTACTCGACTCGGCGCGTTAGCTGAAAAAATTGGAGGGGTTCGTTCGATCTAGCGTGCACGTGGGACAGTTTTGGAAAGTTGATCGTTAACGGCGTATCGATTACGCCGGAGCGGGCCGCGTGAATAATGCAATTGGTAATCGTTTGATTAATAATGCAACGGGGATGTCGACAGTTCTGCGTATTGCGGGATATTAGGGGGTGTTCGCGCGGCGATGCGGTATTATACGGCATGAATAGTAATTTTCTATGAAATTGGAAACGTGGCTGGCCATATTTATAATCGATTAGACGATCAACGCGACTACTGCGGCGGGAATATTGCGAAACCGCCGATTCCGTTCCGCCTTTGTACGCTGCGGGTTGTAGATGCACTCCTGACGACGAAATTAATAGTTCGAATATATTTCGCCGTTCACGAAATTGATCGCGCGTCGAAAAATGTCGTTCAAAGAAATCGCGCCGCAAATTTGTTCGCTGTCGCGCAAACAGACGAGCCTCCGTTGTACAAAAATAAAAGAGGAACCACCACAACGTGCCAGTGGCGTTCTTTCGCAGGAGCACCAACGAGCACCGCGATCGCTGCTTCAATTTTGCGAGCCGAACACGGCCCCGTCGATGCACGAATTCGCGGCGCGTTCCCCAGACAGCACGACGCCCCGTGGAATTACATTGCAGAACGGAACGAGGCGAGCAAAAAATTTGGATCCCCGGCGGAAGAAAATTCTTGACGAATGTCAAATAACGGTGCACGTCGGGAATGTCGGCGGGAAAACTCGGAGGCTCTCCACCTGTTTCCAACCAGGCGACGAGAGCCGTGCACCGACGACTAGCTGAATGCTAGGGATGAAAGTGTTCGGTCCGAGTCACCTACTTTCGCATCTGGCTCGTTTGTCAACGGCGCCAGAGGGTGCGACGAGCCGGACGGATCCTCAGAACGAGGCTGGCTGGTAGCGTGGACCAGCCGTCCGGGATTTAAAAGCGTTTCGATGTAAAACAGCCTTGTTGCTCGCGAATTCGGCCACCTAATTCTTTCGAACGGCGACGCGAGACCGTTTCTCCTCCTCCGTCTGTGCGATACGGTCCCTGCCATCATTTTCGTTCGGCAGACAATCTTGCTAGGTACACGTTTTGTTTGGCGCATTTGGATGGCCGGGTCTCGGGTTATTTGTGTCACAGTTGGAAGAGAGGACTTGATTGAAGTTACGTATCACCCGTTTCGAACATTCGTGGCGAGAAAATTTTTCTACCCAGGCTCATTTCGACACACTTTTGGTATACAACCGCAATGACAGCGGTGTACATCACTTCTGTGTCCGACTTTATACAAGATTTACCTTCGTGTGAAATATAAAACCGTGAACCGAAGTGTCTACTCTCACAGCCTCTTCCCCCACTTATTTATAGTCTGCCAACAATTTTTCGCGAACCGCCAAGATTTGTCCATCGGTAAGAATATTTTCCGCCGCGTGAAAGCGTCGGTTGCAATGATATTTCCACAGTATCGGTGGCAATTCGCGACACAGTAACAAAGCAAACCTCTCGTGCCCGGTGTTCGCCCCGTCGAACGTTCCTCGACGACGCCAATTCACCTCAGAAAGCGTAACAAAACTTTCAACGGGATCCTCCACCTCGAAAACGCCGGAAACCGCGGCGGGGGTAAAGAGTCGCGGAAAGTTTCGCGACGCAAACCAGCCGCTTTCCTTTCATCCGATTATCATCGATATCAAAGTCCTCTGGAGTACGCTCGCCACGAAAAAGACGGACTCGCGACGTCGCCGTGAATAATTATTCGCAAAGAGGATTAACTTCTCTTTCGCCTCATCTGCCCACGACGAATCCTAAGTAGCTTGAACTACCGTCGCGAGATTTCGATCTCCCCCGAATCATCCCCCTCCCCCCCGCGTGGCACTGTTTTAAATCGTCCCCTAGCAAAGTAACAAGTCCGGTCCGGGTTGCGTTTTCCAGTTTGTGAATAGCCAGGCGACCGCCACGAAATCCGCTTACCTCCCTTTTGCTCGTGCAAAGCGGCCGCGAAACGAGTAAACCGAGCTTCTTTCGTTGGATGAAATCCACTGGTGGCCGTGTGTGCGTGTGGTTTTGTGTGTGTGTGTGTGTGTGTGTGCGTGCGTGCTACGCGCTGTGCGCGTGTCGGTGCAACAGGAGTGAATGGCGCGCTGCTAGTCACGCTGCAAACTTTCGCATTTCCCCGCTCTATACAAGGCTCGAGGCTTTCGAGGATCCCAAACCGTGGAGGAAAAAAAACGGCCAACAATCGCCGGGTTGCATCGCTTCGAGGAAAAGTCCGCCTACCCTTCCGGCGAGCAAGTTCGAAGGACTGTAGCAGGGTAGCGTCGTTCCCGGAGTAATAATACGTTTCAGTGGCGCAGCGTTTAATCAACAACCCCTGCCCGCTTCTTACGACCGCCGCCGCCGCCTTTCGGGAAACTTTTCACGCGTCTCGGTGGAAAAATATTTATTACGGTACCTCCAAGACCCAGCGTTACCTTCTCGTCCTATTATCGCGAGGTTCGCGGACGTATACGCTTTGGCTTCGATACTTCTCGATGCGTCGACGGAATGAACGAAGCGGGCCGAGATATCCCGACGAGAATCTATAGAATCTCAGGACGGTATCGTGGAACGGATGGACAGCGCAACAGAAGTGAAACAAGCGCGTCGCGTTTCATTAAGATTTCGCTCGATCTACGGGAACACGATCCGTCACCGGGCGAAGTAATAGAAAGCGCGAAACTAAGGACAACCGTTATCACCTCGGTCACGGGAGAAGATCGTCGCGCGTCCGACCATAAATTTCAGCTTCCGCAGCCCGGGTGCCAGGTGTCTCGGTTTTTGTTTACGCGTGATATACGAGCGAATCTACCGCTGTTCGCGATACCGGGAGAAATATGTCTGCGTCTGTCGCTCGAGAGCGTACGTGCCCAGGCGCGAGACGCAATCGGCACGAATTGAAACTAAGTCGGTCGTGATAGAATCGAGCTACGGCGATGGGACGTTGAGCGAGACAGAGGGTTAGAGGGAGACGGTGGGAGAAAAATGGAAGAAAAACTGAATGCATTCTCGTCTCGTCGAGCACGAAGTCAAACGCGGCGATAGAAACGAAGGGACAGACGTAGGAGGAACGGAGATTTCGTGCCGCGGATCATCCACGCAATCATCGGTGTCGATACTCTCGACGACGTGGTTCGTTCGGTGTAATAACGCGAAATGAAAAAAAATCGGTCGCGACCTAAATCTCGACCACGTTGCAGCGCCCTATCACTCGACGCATCGGCCGGGTCGTTAATGATCGTTTTAATATACGCGACGCGGCTCGATATGCCCATGGAAACGTTACTTCATTCTTTCTCCGCCGCGCCGGGGACGCGGCTGGAATTAATTAAAAATCTCATCGAGTGAGTCGCGTGCTTTAAGTCGGGCGAGAAACGTTTTCCATCAGCGAATAAATTGAAATTGACTCGAGGAACGAGCCCGTCGTACTTGTCCGTCCACTTTCGGAACGGTGGAACGTTTGCTCGGGATCAGGTGGACCGAAAGGCACAGAGGAAGTAGGTTGGCGTATTTGAAATCTCAATGCAAAGTGACCGCGGAATCGGTCTGGCCGGGATAGATACGCGGTGGATCGAGACACCATGGCGAGGCGCGTCTCGAAATATAACCGCGGAAACCGTTCGAACAGGTTGGCGGTTCGAGGTCTTCAAACGATCTTCGAGGCCGCTCTAACTGACCCGTTGCAAAATTCGGAAGAATAATAATTATCGGGCGGCGGTCGCGAGGCGGGAACTTGGAAAGTAACGATCTCGTTATCGTTTCGCTCGGAGAGCCGAAGGACTTAAGATAATAAGTTTGCCTGGGAGGGTGGAGAACGTAATAAGGAACTAGAGTGCGCTCTACCCCGGTGAAAAGGAAATAGTACTCTCCACCCTCCGTCGTCCGCTGAACCACTCAACTTATTAATTCCATTAATAATTTCTTCATCCGATTTGACGCACCGGAACGGCACCGCCGCGATTCTCAGCGAGCCACGTCTACCCTGAAACGACAGCACCGTGGAACTTTTTTTTTTGTCGTCGAGTTTCGATGCAAGAAACTCGAAGGTGGTACTTCTCTCCTCGTCGGATCGTATCAACCGGTACTACCGGCGGACATCGGCTGCAGAGAAGCCGTCGATGTTCACGGGGGAAAAGAAAACGGCGAGCACGGAGAAAAACGGTATAGGGGGAGATATGGGACAGCACGCGACAGGGGTATGAAAGGTCCGGCGCATCAGAAATGATGGTCTCCGTCGAAGGATTTCGGAACTTCCGGGCAAACTTGGGGGAACGAAGGTTCGCCGGAACGTCATCTGCGCGAAACTTTTCGGTCACTCCACATTGTTCGGGAGGGGAATAAACGGCGCAAGAGATAAGGGGGGTGGAGGGTTGGGGAGAAGAAGAAGAAGATAAAAGGAGCAAGCGGAGTAGAAGATTCACCAAGCCGCGTTAGTCCGCCTCTGTCCGACGGATGACGTTCAGGATCAAGCTCCACCCACACACATGCCTGCAGCTGGCAGCCAAACGTATCACTCGCACGTACGTACACACTCGTGTATGCGCACACGTTCATACATACATGCGCGTATGTACAGGAGAATGCGAGTGAATATGTACGTCGATACACCTACACCTTCACCGGGATGCACAATTTCCTTCGGGACGATCGTCCTTCCCGTTTCACCTCCACCCGATACGATACATGGATACGATTATTCGTGAATGATTTGAATGGAACCACTGTACCTTCTCTGGGGTGATGAGCGGCGTGATGTACGTGGTGACCGCCGTCGTGTACACTTTTCGATGACTGCCGGGTGCTGCAGGTCACTCAGTACTGCCGTGAGTACCGAGTGCCGTGCGATCAAAGTAACGGCCTTCCTCCGCGTAAGGAGAAACAGACGACCGAGAGGCCGACGGTGTCGTGTCGCGCGCTCGCGCTTTCTCAGCACCCACGCGTATATCTTGTTCCACACCGGTTTTCCAGGGACGTGGACGTCGCGATCGCCTCGCGACAGCTCTGGCGCGTTCGATCTTCCCTCGGTCGAACTCTGACGCTCGCACGTCAGGCCACGCAGATTACTCGACACTGTTAACGACGACTTGAACGGCGACGATGATCGCGACGACGAGCGAGGTTGATCGATCGATCGAGCTCACAGGCTGGCAATCGAGCAACGCGCGATCCTCTTGGTCGATCTCGTCGACGGTGCAGCTTACATTCGCGCGCGGTACACACTTGTCACGTAATTGACGTTGGCCGCTACGTCACGGGCACTGGAATCGGGCCGAGCGAATCCCTCGGGCCTCAAACACGCGTGAAACAACGAGCGACACACTGCGACAGCTAACCAACGGGGCTGATCGAATTTCGGGGCGAAATTTCTTTCTCGACGTTCACCGCGCGTTTCCGGTATATCCTTCGTCCGCGGTGTCTCTGTGTCTTCGGTGATGTGCGAACGAACGGAGCTTTCTTCCCAACCAGCAAAACGATATTACACCCGGCGGTCCTCGTCGTTCTTTCCTCTTCTCGCAGCAGGAGCGGCGTGCGCGAGATCGAACCGGCAGGTAGCGGGAAGGTTGAACAGAGAGACGAACACAGATGTATAATCCGCGGAGCACAGAGAGGCAGGTGGTCGTTGTCGCGCTCCTTGTCGTCGTGCGTAGAATTCAATGCTGTACGCTGTGATGCCGAGAACGGAATGGGGCGACCGTGGAGGCCCGGGCAGTGGAGCCGTAGCGAGGGAGGTAGAGGAGCCGCGCGGCTCTCGGTGGTGGGGTGGACGCTCGAGGAGCGAGGGATAGAGCAGGGAGGGGCCCCTTTCCCCTTGTCCAAGGTTTCGCCACTATCAAGCTCCTGCCACCCCTCCGAGGCGCGCAGGCGCCCCTAGGGCGCTGGCGTAGCTCGAGGGGGTAGCACCCCTCGATTCGAGCCGGAGAAAATATCGCGGGTGCGAGCGAGACGCAGAGGAGAATAGAGGGGAAGAGGGAACGACGATGGGCCAGAGGGAGAAGCATCGGTCATGTCTGTCCTTCTCCCTCGTTTCCTTCCTTCCTTCGCGAGGCACCCCAACATCGACCGACGCCACGCCGCGTCACGCCGCTCCGTGCTCCTCCTCGCCACGCCGACCCAACGGGAATACCTAATGCCAGCAGAGAGCCTGACTGCCTGACTGCTCCTCCTCGCCACGCCACGCTCGCTTGACGGCGGTATAGAAACGCGGTGGAGGGAGATCGCTCGAGTGGAGTGAAACACGTCAGGGGGGATGCCGGATTGTGCTCGCGAGCCGTGTTGCACCGATGCCGAAACGACGCATTTTCGGTGCCTGACTACTTGTTACGCGTCCGCGAGCTAAACTCCTCGCATCGTGCGCAAATATTGAATGAAGTTTTCCCGTGCCGCGAACCCGGGGGCCCCTCTGTCGCCCCGACTTCCATGCGGGGTATCGTGCCGTGTTCCTGGATCCGCTGTATCGTGCAACGTACGTGCACAGCGAGATGCGAGAAGCAGGTGAGCTCTCGAAAAATCCAATCCCGCGAAACTTCCGGCGCTGGGTCGCCGTTCGCGCGATTTGCCGCGGCGATGGAAAATTCGTGCGGGTGTTCGCGATACACGTTGCCGGTTTTTGCTTTCAGGGAGCAACATTTCGGGCCATTCACGTGGCCTCTCATTGACGCGAGTAACGGAGCGGCGCGGCGCGCCGAGAGTTCGGGCGCGAAGTAGTAAGAGCTCGCGCTCGAGGATCCGCCGGTCTGAACAATATTGACCAGCACTACTTCCGCCGGTTCCCGAAACCATCTACTTTGGCGAGATCTCGCCGGCTGGCCAGAGGCCAGCCTCCTCTCTCCCTCTCTCTCTCTCTCTCTCTCTCTCTCTCTCTCTGGTGGTGTCTAGCGGGTCGGTGTAAACGTATCCTACGCTTAACACGGAAGGAAGGGGCCAACCTAACCCAGAAAGATTTCATTGAGCTGCAACGTGACTTGGCTCCCTGCCAATACTACGAACGCTACGCACACCCGCGCGCTGATCCCCGCTCGTTTCTGTGGCACGCGGCGAGGTTTCGTGAAAAAGGAGCCCCCGCGAGAATCAGTGTTTCCCTGTTTTCTTTCACGTCGTTGGAGAGGGGCGCGAGGAAGGGGTTAGGTGGGCGACGATAGCGAAGCCGTTCCACGAGAACGGGGACCGACGTTTTCGACTTAACGCAGATATCAACGCCGCGGCCGTCGAACGACGACGAATTTATTTCGCGCTATTAAAGTTTCGTTTGCGGGAAGTCTGCGAGAAGTTGGCGACTTCTTCTCGGGAACGGGGGACGGCGAGTATCGGGTCGTTTAAAAATCTCAAGAACACCCACCAGCCACTCCGTTCGTTTTCACTATCGCCCGACGGCAGACAATCGATGCACTCCTGCCCCCTTTCGTTCCAACGGAATGCTGCAGTCTTCTCGTTGCCCGCGAGGAATCAAATTCGGCACGAACGACGCGGTCAACAACTTCTGTCGGGGTGCGACCGTCGTACTCGTTTCGGCTGACGTCGCTTGCAATTCGTCGCGAAATTATTGCGAAACGGGGCCGTGACCCGACCTTGTTGGAGCTCCGCGTTGCTGGTTGTATAAACGAGCTACGCCAGAGGTGTTAGCGACAACGGCAACATCTACCCGCCGTTCCGGGATGATAACGATTGGTGGCACGGCGTGCAGGAGGAACGGGGCGGTGGCGGAAGACGTTGGTGTTCAGTATTTGGCTTACATCCAACGCAAGATGCTGAATGAAGTTGGCGGGAAAACCACACTGGCGTGTGCTTCCTTCTGTCGTGGAAGTGGCGCAACTACAACTGTCGTTGAATACCTCCCCCGCTACGCAATGTTTGATCGAGGGGTGCAACGGTTCCCTATGAATTTCTGCGCATTGCTTCGGATGAAAAGTTGCCGGAGCGAATGTAACCGTTTACAGTATTAAGGTCGGAATCTGACCACCCGTGTTAATTAGTTTAGTGGAACTTTGAGTACTAAATTCTTCTGGTACGCAAAATTCCGTAGCGCGTTAGAAAAAATGTATTTAATGTCCCGAAGAAGACAATGAAATTCTGTCAAAGGGATTTCGCAATTTTTTCGAGCCGGACAAAAATTATCACCGGCGCGAGTGCAGGAAACGAGGAAAGTTTTGCTCGCCTCGCGAGCATGCTAGAAAAAAAATAGGAATTCTTTCACGAACCGCGTTACGTTGCGAAATTAAAGTAAGAGAGCACTGTAATACGTTTCCACGGGTGTGAAGATTAGCGAATAAACGTCTGAGGTGTACTCTTGCCCGGTTGAAGAATTTACACGGTCGACGTGATCCCGCGCCTATTTCGACCGTGCCACAATGGTCATTACTCTGGGGATTGTCAACTGCCAAGGATGACGTGTAATCATGATATTGGAACGTAACCGAGTTATCAGGGCGTAGGAGGGGTCAGCCCTTTACACCGGAGTCCCGATCGGTCAGCATGCGCGGTGCCAGCTTCACGGACGCGTCAACACACTGTCTGCGTGGCAGCAACACGAGCCACGTACTATTGGAATTATAGCGAACAGGGTGGAACGATAAGCCAGACTGCCGGACCCCCTAATTGGCGACCGATGATTATGACAAATCCTGTGCGCTGGATTAGCATTTGTGCGGGCCGATTTTTCATCACGTTGCCGCATCAGGGAATCATTTCGACCCATTCCATTGGACAGAAATGTTTCCCTGCCGATCGGAAGTATAATTTTCAGAGGACACCTTTCGGCGTACGCGAACTCGCCCGATTTGAAATTACTGCCACCACCCCGAAACGTCGCTTGCCGCAGCCTCTACGAAATAGTTCCCCGTTCAACCGCAATCGAACAAAAGCTGGCCGGATTAAACAGCAAAGTGCATTACAAAGCGGACGGCAAAAACTGGGCTGGCTGTTTACGTAACGCAATCGATAACGGTATATCAGCCGTGCGCCCGACGAAACATAAATTATAAACGAAAAGAACAGTGGAAAAGTTTCCATCCACCGCGATTCCCATCCCCGTTGGCCCTGTCGCCGTCGCCGCCATCCGCGCACTCGGTATTTGTCTCGACGACAGTACAAGGGCAGCATGTTTTCGTCGGCGATGAGGAAAACAGTCGGACGGAGTTTCGTATACGCCGCATACGCGATGAACGACGAGGGGCTGGAACGGGGTTTGGGGAAGATGGGCAGAAGGGCACGATGGAAGGAAGAGAGGATGGATACTCGATTGGACCAGCCAACTGCAGCGAAACTCTTCGACGTCGACCCAGTTCGTCGTTTTCCGCATGACGTTTGCTGCGCCAGCCGGGTTTTTGGTCGCGATTTTCAGGTTCGATACTTATCCCCCCGAGATACGGACGTCCCCGTCGACTCATCTCTTCCTTCTGTTCCGTCTGCCCTCCGCGGGATGGCCACCCTTCAGCGTTCCCCCGAACCCCGTAACCGCCTCTACCTCTTCGCGTCTACGTTCGCGTGGACGCCGTGCACGCGAGTGTTTCGCCTTCTGAACCGTGGCCGCGGAACCTTCGACGAGGAACGAGCAGTTCGAAAACTTCTCTAAGATATTAGACGCGAGCCGCATTTCCGTATTTCATCGCCCCGAGAGTCCGTCTTCCATGGCTCGTTCGATTACCGACGTCCGAAGCCGCCGCGTTTTACTTTGTTCCCGTTCGGGGCGGATTTGTTGCTCGCGGCCCTCTCGAAGGCTTCGCCGAGGTCGAACGGAGAGAAAGAAGACCCGACCGGGCTAAGAAATTCGACGGGAGGACGGGGAAATCGTTCGTATCACGCGAGCCGCCGCTTGGTAATTAATGGGGCACACGATATCGGGGTATCGTGATTCTGGAGATCGTTACCAAGGTGCCTCGAAGAAATTTGCACGCTTCGTAATAGCTCTGTGCTTCAGCGAAGAACCTTTTCGCTGAAAATATTTCGCGCAGCTTGCATTGAACGACGCGTTTGTGGTTACTATGGGGTGATACCTTTGAACAAAAAGCAGAACCTAAACGACGGTGAATAGTCGTATATCCAGAGTACCAAAAGAAGACGCGGAATCACTCGAAACCTGAATTTCGTCGAAAATGCTGACAGGTGGTATCGGAACGAAACTATCGATATTTCTCCGGAGGAATTCGCTTTGTCGCTAATCTTCCAGAATTTTTGCACCGTTGTTACGGTGCAGGTTCCTGCCAAAAGGATTTCTCGAACTTTGTAACTATTTACGGAAGAAAATCCGTGACGAAGATTTGTCTTTGACATCGTTCACAGGATTTTCGCGTCGCGCTTTAACCATCGCGAAAGAATTTCGCCTCGATGAGAAGGATCAAGCGTTTCTCCAAGCGTCGTTCCGCAAAGGGGCGAAAAGGAAGCGGGGAGGCCAAGGGTTTCGGGCCAGGGGGCGGAGAAAAAGAAGCGCGGAGAACGAGTCGGCTCGGCGCTGGAAGCGAATCAAAGGATGGAAATGAATTTTTATTGAAGGTACGACCATGGGCTCGCCGGAACCGGATTCAGTTCGTACTTCGTGGGCGCAGTGAAATTTGTGAATAGTTGCGCGAGAAACAATGCGCTGCCGGTCGGAGCCCTTTCTGCTGCTTGCGCCCTTTAAAAAAAACTATTCCCGAAGGAGCGGCCGGGTTCGGCGAATGTCTTGAACCTTTCTTTCGCTCGTTTTCACCGAGCCCTTGTTTTTCGCGTTCCCCTCCGTCGCCCCTTCGTTCCGCCGTTCTCGTTTCTCGTTGAATCTTTATGGGGTGATTAATGGTATTAATAAGAGGGTTACCGCCGCCTTCGCCGTCGCCCCTAGGTTCGCGGAAAACGCGCCGTTCTTTTCCTACAGCGTCGATCTGAATACCCCCGGGCTTAATGGCTTCCTCGGTGGTCGACGAACAACTCAGAACCTCGACCGTCTTCGATTCGTATTTACGCGGCGCCGGTTGAAGCTATTAACGCGGCTCTTCGATTTTTAAACTTTGTCGGCTTCAATCCAGTTTGCCGCTGAACGCGTAAAGTACGCGTCGCGCTCGGACCGTTTCTTCTTTTCGCGGCACGATCTGCACCTGTATTCACTGGGAATCCTGTTTCTCGTCGCACTCGCGACTCGGTCTGTGTACGGTCCCCGGAGGGAGATATTAATGAAAACTAGCACGGAGAACGTCTACGTCTGTATGCAACGCGTAGCTTCAGCGAGTTACGTTGCGTCCGTCGTGTGTGCACTAGCGAAGGAAGTGGAGAAGAACAGTAACTGTGCGCGAAATGTACACGCAGGTGTGCGTCCGCCGCATCCTTGTTCCGCGAAACTACGTAATGACTGTCGGTCGTTTAGATTGGTTTACACCGTAATGCGTTTGAGGATGTAATGGCGCGTGCCCGATTAGTACGCGGTACTCTGTATTACTTCTGGAATTATGACCAGTTTCTGCGGGGAGATTTACTCGGCCAGCCGATTTTCCCGACGTTTATGAATGAACACGCTGGGCGAACCCGTAATCTTGTTCAACGGATTTATCGTGCGACTTGCGGTGTTTCTGTATACGCGCGGCATTAAAAAGGCCATCACTGGAAAGTTACAGGATTCTGATGTTCAATCTTCGTTAGTGCACGTTGTTCCGTAACTAGTTCGAAATCAACCCAGCAGCGCGGATTTGCCAGTACTTTTTATAATGAAATGGCGAGGATTCGAGTGAAAATCTTTTTCCGTGTCCTTCGTCAGTGAATGCGAGAGGTCCGATACTTCGAAACTCAACGAACTGCGAAACGGACAACTCTTTAAATCGAAAGTCAATTACGCAAAAAGCATGTATTCAGTGCTTTTAAAAGTACGCTATACTTCGCGGTCTTTCATCCGCGCGATTATTGATACACGCTTCGCGCTTATCAACAGGGATTACGCCAATCGCGAGAGTAATCGATTGAAAGATATTAATTAACGGAATTCGATTAACCGATCGAACCGTTGAAAAACGTGTTTTGTAATTTCGCCGCGCGCAACATTCTCGTGTTGATAATTACCCGTGGACTAACCCCGGTCATCCTGGAAATCGCATGCACCGAACTTCATTCTTGAAACAAGAAGCTGCCTGAGTACCGCCGGAATTGAATAAAGACACTCGTCCACGCCAGTTCAATGGCTCGCAACGGAACACAATATCGGTAAATATTTGTCGCACGAAGATATTCCGGTTAACGCAGTCGCAAACAATTAGCAGAAACCCGATGCATTAAGCTGAGTTTATTAGCTTTCGCGGGATTCGGCGAATTAAATAGTTGGAGAATATAAATACTACGCATTACGATAGTCCGGGGATAGATTAATCGAGTGGTAATCGAATATCTATTGCATTACAACAATGTACACAATTCCCGCAGAGCCCGGGTGCCGAAGAATTAAATAGAAAGTACAAGAATAGCGATTGAAGAGAGTCCTCGTGCGTTCATTACTCTAGGCTAATACAACATCGATAATTATCATCCCATCATTATTATCCGACATCGAACGGCGTTGCGCGCTGATCTTCTCAATCTCGATCCCTTCAGTAACATCGATCACCCGGGGAAGACTTAAATGAACGGCGCTACCGATAGCCTGGTAACTTAATAACGAAACAATGGCCAAGAATACTCCGCACACTTCGAAACTCCAGCCAGGTATTATTATAATTCAAGATACGCGATTCCTCGAGCTATCCGCCACCCCCGATAATTCGACGTCCTATCGATTCCCGTCAAATGCACTTAAGAACCTCTCCGACTGCCAATAAAAACTTCAAAATCATCTTTCCCCTCCCCCTAGGATAACCGAATGAAGCACGGCAAGCGAATCTGTTTGAAGAATGTCCGTTGCTCAATCGCAACAAAGAAGTCGCTTCCATGGTACGATACGTAAAACCGATCCCTGCCGCGGCCCCTAACATGAACGAGAGGGTCAGCCTATTTAATATATAGAGTACGAGTTCGTTTTCTTCCATCGTGTCACGACCCCTGCCGCTTCCCAGGAAAACTTTAAAAGGGAGAGGAAGAGGAAGTCTCATCTCGGTTCCTCGTGGACGCTCTCGTCTCCAGTTTTGACGCGACATGGTCGGGACCTCTCGAAAACCTTTCTATGCGACACAAAGGAAACAGCGAGGGGAGCGGTACCGGGACTCGGGGGGGCGGGTGGCGCGGGAGGCCGAGACACAGGAAGTGCAGAGGGGTGGGCGAGCGGGGACGATGGGGGCAGGGGGCGGTTGGCTTTCGTAAGCGTAATGAAACTGCCTAGTAATCTTAGAAGCTGTGTACATGCCGGCTCACCTCGTCTCGGCAGTCGGTCCGGGTTAAATGTCTTGAAATGGATATTTCTGCCGGCAGCAGTCGGTGGATTCGGATTGCGACGTGCACAACTTACCGTTTCGGATACCGCCGCGTTCGCCGTTGCTCCGGGAATCTCGTGCCCCCCTCCTGGGGCCGCGTTAGAGCTCGGGGTCGGATCGTTAACGGGCAGCGCGAAGGTATTCGGACAGGGGCGGCGTGTCGATCCACCGATTGCCGACGGCGTCGTTCGCGCGAGGCGTGAAGATTCTGGGCACCCGTTGGATTACTGTCATTCTTTTAACAATGCCGGTGTAGGAGCGGAGCGGAGCGTCGTCGGGACGCGCGCGAAGAGCGCCGTTGTCAACCGTAATACGCGTTGATCGACGAAGGCAGAGCTTCGTTTCGTACCGCCCAGCTTCCTGCGTAATACGAAAACTTCGATTTTGTCCACCGTTATCGCCGTTCCTGCTACTCGAATCGTACCGATGGTCCGCGGCTATGGCGCGGACGGCATTCTCATACGGCTGCACCGCTTACGTCAGCGCAGATAAGCACCCCTATTTTCAGGATTAAGGATTTGACTGACGCTGTATTCTCGTCGCGGCATCTCCGGCTATCGGTGGCCAGCTACGGGGAAAAGGTGACCCGACCACCGTGAGGGGAGAGGGGGCGCGCTTTAGAAGGGTGGGCAACGAACAAGGGCGGCGGTGGGCACGGACGAGAAAAAAAAAGAAGAACGTACCACCCCAACGAGACTCGCGAAACATTATTTCCAGCTGGAACGTCACGCGGCCCGGCCGGCATTTAGATCGATAGATAGAGACGTCTCTCCTGCCGTTTCTCCGCGTCGAAGGGCCGTCACACGAAACTCCAATTCAAATACAGAAATGTCTGGCCCAGTGACATTCGGCAGCTCGTATCAACCCCCGTCGGGGGAGCGGGTAGCTACGCGCCACCCCCGTCACTGATAGCGAAAGATCTGTCGAACGGTCTCTCTGTGTTCCACTCAGTGTCCCCACCCCCGGCACTGATCATTTTTACGCGGACAGCGTCCCCGGTCGTGGAATCCATAATTAAGAGGCTGTCGCCCTATCTAGCGGACCCCGGGCGCCGTCAGAGGACGGCGAAACGGGGGAAAGCTTGTTCGGTTCGATTTAGAATCACGTCGGATCACTTACCGAATCGACGAACGATAAGGGCTACCCAAGAACGTAGAACGCCGCTCGACTCTTACCTGCAACAAGCAATGTAACGGACATTTTAATTAAACCGGCAGTCAGACGGCGAGGAAAGAAACGGATATCGGGATGATTTACGGTGTCTACCTCGATGCACGCGGTATCGCAATTCGTCGACTAACTGTTTCAGTAGCGCGGTTTTTCGAACTTCTCCAGCGGCTATCCTAACAAAAGGCGAGCTCGACGCGACCCTCGAAATGCACCCACATCCGCGAAGCTGACCGCCCCGCCGACATATCGTCCCGCGTCGAAGACGACGCTCGTTTGCAGCAGTTCGCCAAGGATCAGTCGGACGTCCGCGGCGCCAGAGCGAAATTTAACCTTGCCGCGGAATGGCAGGGAACGATCCGCACGCGTCGCGCGTGACTCAAGAGCGCATCTATATTCGGTGCGACGACGGCAAAAGTGCATCGGGCCGAAGCGAGGCTCGCCAAAGTGTGCTGTAGCCGATCAATCCACTAAACGCGCGTATTTATACGCGGCCGTCGTCCAGACGACGTGGACGTAGCCGTTACTCTCGGAGATAAATTTGTCGGTGTCCGGTTAATCTGATATCCGGCGGGCCGACAGTGTTCGACTGGAAGCCTATTGCGACCGAGCTTGTCGTTCGGTTCATCCGGCAATTATGCTATTATTTCTCTGCTTCGCACCTGCTTTCTTGTCGATCACCTGGTGACGGATCGTCTGCCCTCGTCCTCCTCCCCAACTCTCGGTTATGTTCCGCGCGATAGGCTGATACGAAACGGGGGTTACACATTTCGTTGGGCGTAATTCGAATTGCGGGAGCAATATAAAAATTGTATTGTTTTCGGTTTTTAACAGTTTCGTCCCGATTGTATGATGGAAGGGACTGTTCATTTGCGCGTGTACATTCGTCGGAATGTATTGAATTGAAGGAGTTTAAGAGTCGGGCGTGTTGTTCAATTAATTTGATGAGAAGTTAAGTCGTTATTTTGTCTCGGAGTTAAGAAGAAGCGAATTAAGGAAGGGGCAATTGTTTTGCGGGAATTCTCTTCGAGAAATATGCACGCGTATCTTTATTCTTCTAATTGCTATTTTAATTCCGCTCGCTCGCCCCATTGTACACCCCTTCATTGCTTCAATACGTTACTTTCGCAGGCATCGTAGGTCGTACTATTATTTCTCGAATTTCCCTCTCCCATTCTCGAAAACCGACGAAATTAAAGAGGATCCCGTCCTAGGCGGTGCTCATTTTTTATGAAATTATATGCTTGCACGCGGTATAAAGTTAAGGTACCCTCTTCATTGGTCGAAGTTTAAAGTTCTCTCCCCCTCCCCCCTCCCCCGCGAAGTTACGAAAGAAAGTTTTCGGGAAAAGTTTCATTAGTTTCGACGCAAGATGTTGGCCCGCGCGCCGCGGAGGTGGAGATAATAAGAAATTCTTCAAACATATTTCCTTCCAATATTACTTTTACCTCGCAACAAAATCGTGACTACTTGAACATCGCCGTTCACAAATTGAGACAACAACGCCGTTTCTCATCGATTGTTGCGATACGCACGCCTCGCTGTCACACTCGCCTTTAGCCCTCGCAAGAGAATGATCAGCGCGCTGAATAAATGCATCGGCAACGGTTCGTTACGTAAACATCATTCGTTACGCGTTCCTCGATAACTGCCAAATTATCTCGATCAATAAGACCAAAACCGACCCCCCGATCGCTGAAAGACGAGCAGCGCACAAAGATAGACACGGGGTTAGGATGTGTCAGAAGCGTCTAGCGGTCTCCGCGGGCTTTCGATCAAACGATCAACTAATAACCTGCCGAGGCAGTGCCTTTCCCGAGAACGGCGCCACTACTCGGCATTGGGAACGTGCTCGGCTTCAGGATAATCCCAGCTGCATTACCTTGATGAGCTCCGGACTCCATCTTCAAGCCCGGGCAAGGTTCGTCTATCCTCGGTGTAGTCGCCCCGTCGCGTGGTTTTAGGTACACGTATTTATGCGTGCACGGCGGATCGCATTGTTCGCGTTCACGGGAGCGTGCGCAGAACCGTGGAAAACGTAGGCAGAGACTCTTCTTTTACGACATATTGCGATTCTTAACGTCGTAAGCTTCTGGTCGAAAGGGGGAAATAAAACGTGGGACCGGTGGTTGATAGTTCGCGGACGAAAATGAAAAATCGCCACCACTCGTAGATCATTCGTATTTATTATAATCCAAATTCGAACTATCATCGAACAGTGACGACGCACCTATACAAGTAGCGCGAATGCATACAAATGACAATGGTAACTGAGACGCGAAACTTATTGACACTGTAAACACGATATTTTCGAGACGAAATCTTTGACGAAATAAAACGCGCGGGTGCGATCGACCCGTTTACGATATTTAAATAACCCCCGCGGGCAAATAAGGATACAGCGAGGATTAAAATATTTTCCTCGGGTAGGATTAAGATGCATTCTGGATTTATTCACGTTGCGTTCATCTCGGCGCGCGTATACATCAAGCGGCGACGTGACGAGGAAGGCTGGAAGGGTAGCGGCAGTAACGTTACATCGCGGGACAGGTAGAATATCTCGAGGGAGCTGGGCCGTTTGGATGGGGCACGACAGAGAAAGAGGAACAACGTCAGGGAACAACAGAGGCAACCTCGAAACGCTCCGACGAAGCTAATTTATCTTATATTGCTACTTAGCGAATCTACCGAGAGTACAGTATCCAGAGGAGAAACCGCGCGAGTGAACGGTCGGGCAGGCGGCGAATCGACTGCCGGTCAGGCAACGCCTCCTGGGGGATGGGATTTCACGGAAATTACTCTCGGTCCAAACAACACGGTTAATCGATTCGAGGGACGTGAATGTAACGAGCCGGCCAGCGGGAATCCGACACTTTTTCTCCTCGGTTAATCACGCGAATCGATTCGCATAGATACGCGGCACAGAAGGCAGCCGGTCCCCGTCGTTGGAGAACTTGCCCTATCATGCAGATAGAGCACGGCTCTCGGTGAAACGAAGCTCGCGATACGTTTAAGCGGCATGACGCTCTGCTAATGCCGCTTGAAAGTTTGTTTGGGGACGAAACTTGGATACGCGAAGGCGTAGCCATTGTACCGCCGAGTCTTCTAATCTTGGCGAAGCTGTATCGCTGAAACGTGGCCGAACCGTGGAAAAAGAAGCACAGTATACCGGGCGGGGACGGGGGATGGGGGAAGAAAAGGGATTGCGAACGGGAAACGAACCGAAGGAGAAACGTTAGCGAAAGCAAACTCATCTTAGCCGCTCGACTAAATCTCCCCGCGAGGGGACTAAGCAAGCTACACCGGCAATTCGTAGCAACTATTAGCGAACCGACATTCATCTCGTTTAACTCGAGTTAGCGGCCAGGCCGTGTAAACCAGGCCCAGAGTCTGGGTTAGCGAGCCCCGTTGGTTCGTGCACGCGTTGGCAACGAGAACCGCCCCACTAATTTACACGATCCCGACCTATTCACACCGGCGACACCATTAATCAATATATCGTTCATTAGATCGATACAACCGACTACACGATCTATAGCAAAGCCGGCTGTTTAGCCGCGAAACGGGGGTCCTTATGGATGCCCTCTGTTCCAGCGGTCAGAAATAATTAAACTGTTCCATCAGATCCGATGATGTTTGGCTCGATTAATTCGCTTCCGCACAGTGTTCGATCGAACCCGCTATTGACGCGGCCAAACGGTCTGCGGGGGAAACATCGCGAACCAATTAATAATTTCTTTGGTCCATGGAATAGTTGGAAAAATTTGTCACAATGTATTCAAATATCCCGAATCGGCGTATGATTATACATGTACTATGCATGCAGAGTGATCTAAACAATGAATTTCGTTCTAAGCTGTAACGTCTGTATCCTCTCGTGCGCGCACTTCCCTCTTTCGTCCTCTCTAACGAGGATTTTCTATAATTGACGCCACCTTCCCCTGGACCCATGGGAATGACGAATCATAGGAAAATAGTGGAGAAAGAGAGATGAAACGGATAGCGGTGGAAAGGAGGAAAGTTTGTTTCGTCGCAAATTCTGTGCATTGGTGGGCGAACCGTCAAAGGTAAAAGTATATCGCAGCTGCCCGAATTTCGAAAACACTAATTCAGCTCATGTCCGCGCGGCGTATTATGTTATTATCCAAATCAGCGAGTGAAAAGCGGTCAAAAGCGGTCAGAGAACACCTGGAGAACCTGCTCCTCGAATCTCTACCGCCGACCGCCCACCTTGGCTAGGGGAGGATAAGCTCGTTAGGGAGTAAGTGAGGTGACGTCGGGTTCGGCGGGCAAACTGGGTAAAATAAACGAACGACCGTCAAACGACTTTTCACACATTAAGCAGTTTGCGATAGCCCGGCCGTGTAAAACGTAAACGAGGACACCGGGGGGCAAGAAACATTATTCGTTCGCGTCCCACACTTCAGAGGGGTGAGTGTGTTGCATTGTTGCAAATAAAGTGGTCGTCGGATACGTTCATCGAAGCATAACGTTTTAAGCGACTCTCGACTATCGTTAATTGCGCGTCCAACAACAGATTCGTTAACTTAACTAAACTTTCAACTTCTTTGTATATACGTAGGCGCCAGATAAATTTTCGAGACCTATCTTTCCATTGCGAAATTGTTGAACTACCAAGCCATTGATCGCCCTCTAAGTGCATGCTCGAAATGTAACGTTAATAATACAAGAACCTCGTCGTTATATGCGCTGCAACCTAGTTTAGATTTGTACGCGAAAAGCAATCGATTTCATCTTCTATCTATAATAAGTTTACATAACATAAATGGCGACAGACGTGTTACGTACTGTTGATTAATTCTCGAAGTGGAATCCGTTTCATGTGCAGCAGTCTAACATTATTTACGTTGCCAAGGTATGAGGGCAGCTTTGTCCGATTTAAACCGAATAAATCCTTCTCCATGGCATCCAATCAAACTAAAACTCCGTATTATCGTCGATACGAAACCGCAGTGTTACTTCCACTGTACATTTCGTTTTCGCCTTTCGATTTTCAATTTAAGGAAGAGTCGCGGCCTTCCCGGCAAGTAAAGCGTAATCCATTCTACCACGCTTTTGTTGCGATTTTGCCCCCGAACCTTTGTCTCCTTTCTTTCTTGTTTCCCTTCAGTTCTCTTATATTGTCTTATTGTTTCCTTGTGTATCTGTGGCTTTTACCTCCCTTTTTCTAGGGATCCTCCGACTCTTTCGATCCTTTACCACTTTGCTGGCCACCCTTTCGACAATCTAGGAGAGTGAAAACGCGAGTAATACGTGCTACATAATGCCAGTTTGCAGGGTACGTACGTTTGTTACAGAGATATTTTGGAATACACTGAAAGCATAAATTGCATCATCTCTTCTCTTCTCACCGCGCATGGTCATTGCATACAGATGACACGCTAATATATTATCGCTGATACAGACGAGAACAGTGCACGTATCTTTGGGACGAAATAGAACAGATGTAAAAGTGTTTCGCTTGGAGTGAGGGGGTGGCAAGCTATAAATTTGTAAAATCTTAGTGAAACGGCCACGTTTCAAGGCGATAATACCGGCAACATATTATTGCGCCATTTAATCAGCGACTGAACGCTATCTAGCAGCTGTGTGATAACAACCCTGCCACTTAGAACGGTTTCCTACTACGATTTAGCACACCGTGCGGTGTTTCGCAAATCTGTATAAGTCACAGTAATCTGTTGCAGCAATGCAGACCCGCAAACGTTAAGCATAAAAAGAACTACGGCCTGTTACGTAAAACAGCCTTTTTTTTTTTTACTTATAATCTGTGCATTAATTAACTAATGAATACGTAAAGTGGGCAATTCGATGTTCGAAATAACGCGGATCTAGGTGTTTCATGGCACGGATACGATATCGCGCGGCGTACGTATGTACGAGACACGAGAGTAAATATGAAGTAGCGCCGATCTTGAAAAACATTTCTGCCAGTCTTGTTTGACCCAGAAACGTGCAAAATGCACCTGGAAGCTTGTGGTGCGCAACATTGCCAAGCCTTTTTTATTCATGCGCCTGAATCCTCTCTTGATTTTTTGATACATCTTTTGCAGCGAAAAATAACGCAGTCTACGCTCAGTTCCAGTTATGCTGCGCCTGAAGTTGAACATAAATTCTACGTCCCTTCAGAAATTAATATAATAACATCAATTCAATTCGATATAAATAAATTTCAAGCATTTCATTGAGGTATTTGGTAAGAATGTTAATTGAATCGGTTATATATCGTTTCTTTGAAATCTAAAAAATGCAATCTTTCTTAATTAGTCGGAGCTTTGCCTTTTCCATCTTTTTATCACATGGTTATGTGACTTGAGAGAAATCATTGCTCCACGTACCTTTCTGATAACAAACCTCAAACTTCGAATGGGCGAATTTTAGAAATCATCGGGATAGTATACGATAGCATTGTTCATGTGTTACAACCACGACCATATTCTTGCGTCTGGATGCATTTTTACGATTTTCTTAATGCCTCACGGACAAATAACGATTCCTGCCGGATACTTTCGAACGTGTCGAATCGCGTTGTGAAAGAATTTTCTCGCTCCCCATAAATTCGAAAAATTCGTCTACTTTTAACACTGCCTTCCATTTCTCACCCCAATAAATCAACGAAGGTTCAGCGCGGAATTGTTTCGAATCGAAAATTGTTCGAAAATCCATGAATGGTTAAGATATCGTAGCGCCGTGCGGCTCGTGTATCCCTCGTCGTTTCGGGACCCCGCTTCAGATGGAAGAAGCCGAACTCCATCGGAGTGCTTGTAATTGGTCGGTATTTTCCACCCTGCGCAGCACCGTGCACCCGGTGGCCCAATTTAATATAACTTATGCATATTCAATAGTTTCCCAGCTACGTCGCCGGAACCGGAAGGGGTTATGCACTCCGGCACGGTTGGCTTGAGATGCACCGGAAGGACAAAAGCTGGCCCTGCTCAGCAATTTCCTCCACCTCCGCAGAAAGTTCCTGGCTGCGACCAAGTTCCCAGCAAGTTGCGTTGCTTGACGATTTACTGATTTACCACGATCTGTCGCGACGCGGACTTCCGGTCGAACTTGCGACACTTGCGCGTCACGTGGAACGCATCAGCCGCGACTGCTGAACTGACTAAGAATTTGCGCGACGATAAGAGCAAGCGAGCCGTTGCTAGAGGAAAACGGCAGGAAAATTTGCCTCGTTTTATAAACGAACGAACTGAAACTATTTCAGGAGCGACGGGAAGAATTTGCTTTTCGTCAAAGCAGAGAAAAGGTGCGCAGAATGACGTGTATCTCGTTCCGCGAGGTATTATATATCGAAGAATGTTTTATACGTCGACCGAAAGTCGAGGGAATAAGGGTATTACGTTGCATTAAACATTTCAAGTTAAATTCGACGAGGAAAATGCTGGCAGCTCGCGCGAGCTACAGGGACGCGCGAATCTTGAATCGATAAAACCACTACCTACGAGGCTTTAACTACTGTTCCGAGTGTCTGCACCCGAAGCGCTCGCCCCGACGAAGATGAGAGCCGCGTAAGAGATACATCCTTGCGCTCCTTCAGAACGATATCGACTTTCGCCCGGGAGACATCGGCCAGATGAATAATATTCTCCGCCGTGCGCGAAAGTCCTGGCGAAAGAAGAAACATAGACGAAGACGAGGCGTTCAGTAACTTTCCCTTTATCTGCTCATCCCGACGTCGTCTGCCGGGACCCGACAATGAATGGATGTCAAAAACGCAGCAATTAATTCAGCCCCGCGGGGAACAAAGGCGTAAGAATACCGTCGGTTGTCGTGGTACTCGAGAGAAGTTCTTCCTCGGCCGGGGACCCGACGAAGGAGAGGATGGAAGTGAGGACAACCACGTGAAAGAAGAAAGGAGATAACTGGCAGTGAGGTAGCAACGGACGGGAGGGCACAATGGTTGGATCATCCAACTTTACTTTGCTTATTGTAATTCAATTTCACGGGGCGTCTGCCCGGTTCCACTGTCTGCTTATGTCTCTCTTCCACCACTCGAGCTCTACAACGTGTCCGTCTTCGTCCCACGGCCCGCCCGTTACTCTCTTTCTATCACGGTTCTGTATAATTTTCGTCAGACCGTCCTGGAAACCGACCATACCGGCCCCACCCCCCTCGACCTATCGACCGAAAATCCAAAGGGGTGGACTTGACAACTGTTTAACACCTTCGCTTACAATTCTGATTTCGCGGCGGGCGTTGCTCGATCCTTGTAGCCCCGCGAAATTATACGAGGCTCGCGCATTCGTGAATCCGCTTTACGCGAGTGCCTGTCTCGCGAACGGCGAACTAACTTTTCAATATCTGATACTAGCCCGCGCGCGAAACAAGCGGAAAAGAAGTCTTCTTATAGTTGCGCAAAGAGGATAAGCGTTCGCTCGAAACGTTTCCGTTTCTGTATGTATTACCGTCGTCCTGGTCGCTTTAAGCAGGATTATGCGGAACTTATGAGGCGTTCGTTAGCATTTCTTGCCCGCGATACCGAGGGAATAGGAAGAGTAAACACGTCCGCGGGGATGAAACGCGTTCGCGATATTGAACTCTTTACGAGTCTCGCAGGAGGTAACGGCAGTAATCACGGTCAGAAGTTCTCGCTTCGCTTTCTGAAGCGATACTTCGAGTGTCCAACTTGCAGCCGGTTGGCAATTCGAGGATGGAGATTCCATGGTCCCGAAAACGGAGATTTGCAACGATGTTTTTCGTACTCTAACGAGGAAAGATCTACGCCCATCGTCCATGGAAATTGAATCATTTTGGAACAAATCCACCCCCTACTTTCAAAGTATTCTTTATGGCTACTGGCGGAAGCAAACGAGAGGTATTTGGCTGGAAGAACGTTGGAGCAGACTTTATGCCACTTGAATTCCTCCGAAAGTTACCATAACTGTAAAACAATAATCTTAAATCAGAGCCTCCGAACTGTTCTTGTACCAACAAAACCTACTTTCCACGAAGAACCTATACCGTTGCACGTTCTCAAAGAATCGCGATGAAGTTGCAATTCCCGTTGTTTCTAGAAGATCTAAGGGGCAAACTTCTCAATTACTCTTTACACAAATATGTGTATATATTTTGTTGTTGTTATCATTTTCAGTACTTTCATCCCAGCGACAGCAACATGAAATCGACGCGCACGCCAAGCAAGGCCAGGGGGACTAAAGCACGGGCACGACTGTTCCCGTGTTTCTATCATCAAGCAGGTAGGGCAAACATCGGTAACAGTTGGGGTGGTAAAGGGTAAAGGGTGGTTGCATTCCAAAGCAATATCTTGTACCAAATTGTGCGCGGCACGAGGCGTCCCTTCCTCACTCTTGGTTCGTCAACTGGGCTTCGTCTGGATGGCTTCGTTGCGATGCCACGGCAAATACGTGAATGTTGACTCAGCCAGCTATCAGAGTCGCGACGGGCGCGCCTTATTCGAGCTGACTAAACATGCCAACTTAGATTGCCGTAACACTGCGCGATGTACATGGCGCAGGAATCTTCAACTTACACACGCACCGGCCGCCTGCGTAACGTTCCATCCCGTCGTCCGTTTCGAGCGCCTCGAAACCAAGCTTCGTTTTTTGTCCCCGGGGCTCGTTGCGAATCCTCCGAATGAGAACTATTTTGCCAGACACGGTCTCGATGCTCGACGAATTATTGCCCCGAGCTGGAGCGATTTATTGCTGACCAATGCCCAGATCAGGAATCATCCCATTAGCCGTCGTGACTTTATTAAAATAATTGGGCACGTAGCGATTCTTGCTGTGCCGTTGGATTTCGGAGCGAGACACGTACCACGTTCACCCTGGGCGTTGATTCATCTGCCCGTTCTTATCAAGCAACACCATTTTCACTGAATTCGGTGTGGCGATTATCGTGGGCGGGCACAGTTGGCTGGACTCCAGAAATGCTCGTATTATGTAAACAAAGACGAGGCCGCCGTCCCGATATGAATCACGTACGACGTTATATCAGGAATTACACGAACGCGCGATCAGTGGAATAGCGCTGAACAGGCCAGCCCCGGCTCCCGGTGACGGATGCTTCAACGGAGCGTGATCGTTTTTGAGTCCCCGGAACTCCATTACGCCCTTTGCTAATCTCCCTATCCGTGCAAGTGCATTCTACGCTCCACTGGCTACGATTCGAGTTATCTGCGTTACACTTCAATCAACATCGAAACCAATCTGTGCACTTCACTAGGGGGAGGGGGTTACCCTTTCGTTCTGACGCATCGGCGATGCTATCCTTACACACGGTGTTTCCTTTCGAACCCTGATCTTGCGTACCACTCCGCGGAATGCGAATGGCGAATGCGGTTTGTACCTGGCAACGGTGCCGCGAAACCCGTGATACTTTTCGTTTCGCTTTACGCCGACAGCGATGTTTCCTTTCAATGATATTCGATTGCACGCGACGGTTACGTCTGGTTGCAGATAAATTGGTGGCAACTGGAATAAGGGCGGACAAAAATCTGCGGCGCGATTTCAATGCTCGTGTCCCAAATATAATTTTCAATCTCCAGTTCACGAGCAACGTGTACCACCGCCGTCCATCCGCTTTATTAGCTTTCCGTGAACCCCGAGAACTTTTGTTCCAACTCTACAACGGGCTTATCAAAACCTGAGTTCGCGGTGGACTTTCATTACCCCAAATCGCGCTGCGTTCCGGCCACGATCGAAAATGAAACGGGGAAAAATGTCCGTCCTGCGCCGTACGTGCGACCGATCCGCCCGGTTATGATCGGCAAAGGGCGGCCGTAAGTGCGCGATATAAGATGTCGTACGGGCAGTCATAAAACCGTGCAACGGCCAGGCGGGGACGCGGCCCGCTTTATTATCCGTTTTACTACTTTAATATTATATAACTCGAGGCAGCGCGATGACTGACTCGTCGTCCGTGGAAATCCGAGGTTTATCGGTCCGACTTCACTGTAGAATCGTTTACACAGGAAGCTGCTTATCCCTCCGACTTGGAAAACTCTCAACTTCGCGACGCCCAGGTAGCTTCCCGAGCTCTGTTCTCCGAGTGCTTCGTCTTTAATTTATTAGGGGCAGGGGAACCGCCCCCCCCCCCGTCTACTGGTGAAAATCAGTGAACAATGATCCGGTATCTCTCGGGGATTTTGACTGTGACGCGACGACAGAGATGTCCGGAGACACAGGTGACGTTTCACACGAGCCTGCCCTTGTCGCGCCGGTGTACGCGAAATCCCAGACAGTTAATTGCGGTGTCCCGCAGACAAAATGCGTCCCGGCTTCTGTAGCCGACACCGTGAAGGAAACGGATTTGGACGTTGCTCAGCATTATTCGGTCAAACGTTACCGATTCAATTAGACAGCGGTCTTGTCGAGCAATTCGAGATGACAATATAACGACGCCACTTTCGTTTCATTCGGACTGTTCGTTCACGCGTGGAAAAGATCTCCGCGTTCTCTATCCGAACTCTGTTATTCCCAGAATTATATTACGCGCTGGAAGTGTTGCATTGCTCGCCCTGTTACACGAAACGTGCAACGTTATTCAGCGACAAGCCTGTAGCTATCGTACAGTCAGGGATTAGTTTTCAAGGGAAAACTAATAGACAGTTCCCGATAGATCTGGTATACGACAATTCCTCTAAAACTATCTTGCCTATCGCGCTTCGAGAACTTTTCTACCTATCCCAACGCCATCGAAATATTACTTCGCCCGTCCCGTGTGCCAGCGCGCCCGTCTCACGAGCTACAAAGAATCTCGTTACAATTCGTCAGACGCGTGTCTGCGCCGAAATAAAGCAAAGGTAAACGTATTCCGGCGAACAGACCCTCGAAAATCCGCGCGAGCGAACATTCTCACTCGAACGGAGGGACGAGGAGGGCGGCGAGGCTGCCGCGGAAAGGAGAAAAATTTCTTCTCCCTTCCGTCGGCCGCCGACCCCCTTATTTCTTCCTTCCTACATTCCGGGGGCTGCACAGTGTATATTTCCTTCGGTTATTACATGCACATTCTATTACCCTCGTCGTAGACCGTGCCTACGCCGTATTACACCGTGCATGCAACTTTAACTTCCTCTCTTCTCTCTTCCGTCCGTGTGCGATCCGCTCGAAGCCAAGTTCCCCGCCTCCTCTCTTTCCGTTTCTATCGGTCTGAAACCGAAACTGCCGGAGATTGGTAGCGGGAGGCACCTCTGTCTACGTGGCCCATAGGGAAATACAGGGCTTCGCTCAATTAATGCCCCGAGATCGGAATCTTACTTTGTGCATTTGTACCTCGACTTCCAGTCGCTCTACAGTCAAACGGAAATCACGAATGAATACGTAATGCGGATTCTCCTGCCGGCGGACCAGGATCGGCCGTGTTGTTCCCCGCGATACGCGTTACGCCCCGAGACCGGTCGAGACGTATTTCCACCGTATAAGAAGGTAATGACATTCGTACGACGTCACGACTCAATTGGGAATTGCGAACTGTCTGGGCTTCACCACCGCGGATCGTCATTGTCTGTCGCGGATTCCCATTCGATCGTGTCTGACACGCGCATTCCTCGATTTTAATTTGCACGGCGAAACGCATTCTGACGACAGAACGAATGTCGCCGACGCACCCCTTTTTTACGCCTCGAGGTCACAAATTGTATTCACCCCGTTTCACCGCAAAGTGATATTTAGTCAGTAGATACGAAACGCAGATCCCCCGATACGAAGGGGCAGATCCAATCGCAACATCGATCGATCTTGTCTATCGTGACGCGTATCCCCGCGCAGTACGATTCATTGAATGACACTATTGCGCAGCTAATTATTCATATTCGTTCTTCAATGCACACCTGCGAAATTTTCGCAAGATATTCCGTTCCACTTTGCGAGGCCTGTTTCCTTTTCCGAAACATTCGCCGCCTTAAACTCTCGTTCCAGATCAAAGTTCCACGGTTTCTTTCCTTCCCTCAGAAACAATGAAACCCCCAATCGCATTTACGATTCTCCAGCTTCGCTGGTGCTAGTCTCGAGGCCCCGTTTCCCCATTCTTTTCTCCCCTCATCCTTCCTTCCTTCCTTCCTTCCTTCTCTTGCCCCGTTTCGATCCACGTCCACCGCTTCTAGCCGGGAAACGGCTCGCTTGTGAATCCTTTTACATTTTTATAAAGCAGCTTAATTCGCTGCCAGCCGAGATGGCGCGGCCGACACGGAGAGCGATACGGAAACGGGAACCGGCGTGAACGAAACGAAATAGAACAGTATGGCAATTCGAGGCGCGACGGGCTGGCCAGGGATCTATTATATACAGATATATGTATAACGCGTGGCACGGCGAAATTTTGACGAGCCATCGATCATTTTTTCATATTCGTACGCTCGTGTTTCATCGATACCGTTCCAACGTTGTTTTATTCATGCATTTGACTTGCAAATTATAGATTGGCTGCCCATAAATCAACGATTCCTTCTTATCTGACGAGCCCCATTTTTTTTTTTTTACTTTTTTTATTTTCGTATTCCACCGGATCCCGTGGGTTCCTTTTGTCCCGATAATTATACCCGCGGCCACGGAAATATTGTTGCAGGATTGCTGTCAACTTTCGTTGGCTTGGCTGTTCATCGTTGCGCGCTGTCAGCGTATTTCCGTGGATCGGAGGGTGCGGCGCGTATGGCGTTTAAAATAAAAATTTGTGGAGTGAAGTAGGGAGAGATCGTAAGAATTGAAAATATTTGCCGAAATAATGTACCGACGTTTGTATGGCTACCTGTGTTTCATTGCATTTGAACGCGTCGAGTCAATCGAATAATCCAGGCACACACCGAATTCCATAAAAATCGAAATCCATCGATTCAGTCCACTCCAATCTTTCTCCAAATTCGTCGGGCACTCGTAACATTTTTGTCCGGCCGTCAAGCCGCGCGTTCAAGCCGCTAAAGAATCAACGAGAATTGAATTAACATTCTTACTTAAATCGCGCCCCCGCGACCGAGGCACACGCGGATGACAAAGTGAAACCGGAAGGTGGAAGACGAAAACGGGGTGGCATTCGAAGCGCGAACGCGGAAATGATAAATCGCGGCCAGTTAGGTACGTTAGCTACATACGGCGGGGCAAGGAGAGAATTATTATCGGAGAATTTATTTCACGGACCGAGGAATTATTGCCACCATTATGCCGGCGAGGGAACACGTGTTTCAGCTGGCCTCGGGTTAAGCAAAGCCGAACGAGCCGCTGCCACGGGGCGTAATGGTCATTCCTTCGAGAGTCTTGCCGCCGATCGTCCCCGTTCAACGATCGTTACTAGAAGCAAATTATTCGTTCGAGGAAGGAGCCGCGTGCGTTCTGTAACACAGCCGGCGGAAATTGGATCTGCCCTGGGATTAAGTATCGTTGATTAATGATCACGAACGATTCGCTGCTTGATGCAAGTCTAATTCTGCTCGCGTCTCGGGCTAAACTTAATTGGACTCGGCTGGCGATGGTCGCGGGCCGCCCGAGAGTGGGATGAACATTCGGGAATATGAATATTCTTGGTTAATGTTGTGTTCGATTCGATTTATCCAACGCGAGGGTATATTTGACCGAGAATCTAGATACGATTGCTTTTTATCGAAGTGCCACGAGTCACGGTACTGTTTTCCAATCTGGTGCTACAGATTCGGGGCATTACACGATCCGCACTGTCGCGCCTAGTTGCGCTGATAATTACACCGAAATTACAGGGCCGACAGTAAATCCTAATTACTGTGTGTGTCAAGCGGACACGCGTGCATTCAAGACGATACGGAAACGTGCCCCTTGCGTAACAACTGTACACGCGCGTCGACTGCATGCACAATCTCGAATTAATTATTCACTTAGATAACGTCGATCGATACGTCATATTAATCACAACAGCGCGACTAACGTGGTTAATATTAATCAGCAGTCTAGAAGAGGGTCTACGGGGAGGCGTGCCGCACGCGGTGCGGAAGGACTGCCACGAAGGGATAGACGCACGTACATATATCCACAGATTCTAATTAGTGATTAGACGGAGCGAGCAGCGAAAGGGATTGCGGGCGAAGGTGCACGAATACACGCGCCCCCCTGATAATCAAATTCATAGTCTACCACCTTCGAGCCGATTCCGAAAGTTCCAATATTTCTGTGCCGCCTGCACGAACAGGGTTCAGGACGGGCACCAATGTCGATTGGACATTAATCAAAATTTCACGCCGATAATTCGTCGCGAAATTGTTCTGGAATGTTTTGAAATTCACGTTTATATTCTCCGGTTAGCCGCCGCGTATATCATATTTCCTCGACTATAATAAATATAAAGTATATAACGCGGCACGAGAAATTTTCGAGGAAAAGTTTCATTCGACGGCCTCCATTGACCGCTCGAACGTGAAATTTTGGTCCGAAGAATTTGGAAAATTCTCAATTCGTTATCCAACACTATCCGCTGTCGCCCCCCACGATATCGAACAGTTAAGAGGCGCACGGTTTAACCGGCGAGTATATTCCCGGCAGACATTGCCTCTTATCCAAAAGAATCGTAACTCACCGCACGCCGCATTAACGCGAGGCTCGACGATCGAACGTTGCGGCACGCGCTGCGAAACGCTTTTAAATATCAGCCACCAGTTCCCATAGAAACGCGGCTGAGATTAGCGTGTCGGGATGGCTGGAAGAGTAGATTTCAAGCTTAATCGAAAGCGCGCGCCCGTCAAAGTGTATTCGACGGTGCTTTAGAGAGAGAGAGAGAGAGAGAGAGAGAGAGAGAGAGAGAGAGATAGAGGGAGAGAGAAGCCTCTGGCACGTCGTACCTCTGGCGTCTGTTCTTGGGGAGTCGGTACGGTTCGGCAGTCGCGGTTTTTGAAAGCCCTTTGCACAAAACAGACGCGAGGTTGCACACGGGGCCGAGGTATCCGCAACCGACAGCGCAGTAGAGACTGCGGTTACCAGACCGCAAGCTACTACCACCTACGCGAGAAATACAGGTGGGGCGGGGGCCTGGTCGAGGCACCGGTGATGCTGTAAACCCTCTAACGAGCTTACTTCCCCGTAATATCTGGGCGTTTTAGTTTAACCCGGAGCGTCAAAGATAAATTCGTTTGCGATTAATTCGCCCGTCCCGCGTGCCACGCGGCCAGGAATTTCCATCCACGGCGTACGAACAACGGCACCCATTGCCCCGCGATGAGACAATTCGATTGCGTGTAACTTCAGTCTAGACGAATCGTTTATAAGGAACTGTTACGATGCTTGAGCGAAATTGTGTTGGCCGACACTTTTACGCGTGTCGCTTATTCGCTGTCGCGCGACAAATGTTAGAGAAGTAGTACGAAGTACAATGACGGCGTTCATGATGAATGTTCAATGCGTAATGGAGCAGTGTCTTTTCTTTCCCTGCAATGTTGAGACATATTACTCGCGAGTACCTTTCACGGAAACAGATGAATCCTGTTTGAACGACTTAGCCGAAGGGGTCGCGCAGAAGAGTCTTAACGGAACGACGTTACTCGATTCGACGCTCGGACCACGCTGTTGGAATGTGTCAAACGGTGTTGAGCAATAATTCAGGGAACTTCGCGTATCATCGTTCGCAAGCGAGAATTACTTTCCACGCGACTTCGTGTCGTGCCTATAATTTCTCTAGCTCGTCGATGCTCGATACGGAATCGGCGAATTCGATTCCAAGCAGTCGAGAGTGAAAAAAAAGGGGTCGAGGAGAGGGCGATAGAAGAGGCAAAAAAATGAACGAGGGAAGGTAAAGAAACGTCGCCCCGAACCCGCAGGAATTCATCGACAATAGATAGACGGAAATCCCCGAGTTCGGGTCGAGGTCGAGGTGAAGAATATCTTCGACGGTGTCTCGACTTCTCGTAGCCCCCTGCTCGCGATTCGTTCGGCCAGGGGAACCCGTTGTATTCCCGTACAACGGGAAATTGGCCGTAGAATATTTACGACGCGGTCTCACCTCCTTCTCGAAGCTTGAACATCACCGCCGCGCAACCAATACCGATGCAGTCGGCCACCGGCAAGCTAGACAGCACCTTTTGTGGCCGTCGAGAGAGACCGCTGCAGGTGTGTGTGTGTGCGCGCGCGTGTACCCTGCACTCAGATTCAAGATTCTATACGACCACTACGGGGATGCACGAAGATAGCCGCGAACAAAAGAAGGACTCCCTCCCCCGTTTATACGTCCACACTAACGTCACTCACGCGCACGTACACACGCCCTCCACACCCCCCGCGTTCACGTACCGTGCGCACACATGCACGCACGCGCGCGCACCCTCGGTCCATCGTCGTTTGCCGTAGCAAAGGGGAAAAGTGGCTCGGCGAAGGCAGGGGATGAAACGCGAGGGTGAAGAGGGCGACGAAGAACTGAAGTTGCCGGGCAAGGAACGCAATCGAGTGGGATTAAACCTTCTCGATTGCTTCCAACTTCACGCGAGCACTCGCCATCTCTCTCTCTCTATCCGCCTTTCTTTATACCCTTCCTCGTCCGTTCGATCCTCTCGTGCCCTCCAGCCGACACCCTATTCACCTCTTCGTTCAATCTCTACACCTCCCCGAATCCCCCCCCTATTGCGGTGAAAAGACGTCCGACGGTGCGGAGGGAGTCGTGTCAATTCGAGTCGATTCTATCCACCGAGCTCCTCGGGTTAATTGGACATTTTTTATTGTCAATTTGTGATTGAGATCGCGGCGGCCATTGTCGCGTGAACCGGCCGACGGGAGGGAACCCGAAATGGCGCTTTGTCGAAGGGCTCGCGTTAGGACACCTTTTGTCCCTTATCAGAGCGACGGGAACGTCGCACGGCCACTATTTCTACGCCCGACGGTCATTTTCCTTCGATGGTCCGAACGGCACAGAGAGACGATGCTCACCGGTCGTCTCGATCGTTGTGCGTGCCTGCTTCTCGACCCTTCGACGGCGGTGAACACGTTTATACATTTCGTTACGCGCCCAGAGTTACAATACCAGCCAGTGCTGCAAGTGTTTCCATGAATCTACTATTCTCGTAGTTCTTCGACGCACGCCGGACATATAGAATCGCAAACTTCACTAAGATTTGTGTTCACTGAAACGGTGATTATCATATTGCTAACCTCTCCGGAGAAAATTGAAAAGAACAAATTATACGAATTTGTATTGGCGCTCCGATCTCCAGGCGCGGCATTTCGTTTCGCAATTGTTGCCAACCGCCCTTCAAATTACTCCGCCGACTTGTCCGCTCCGAGTCGTACGTTCCTCCCCTTGGCTTCACGGCCCCCCTTCCCGGTCACGACGACGAGCCGGCAAGTCGGCTCGCGAGATATTGTCCGGCGTCCGAAGTTTAGCTTCCCGTCGCGGGGAAAACCGGCCGGCAAAGGGAAGGTAAGACTAAAGGGACAGGATAAAGGCGGCGGCGTGCTCGCTCGCTCGCGAGAGGAACGAGTTTCCGCTTTGCTACTTTCGTCGGTGCATCGCAAACACCGGCGAAGAAAGAAAGATATCGCGGTGAAAAGAAGGAAACGGGGCGGGGAGGCGTGCTGGCTCGCCTCGCAGAGCTAAATCGCGGACTTTTTTTTTTTTACATGCTTACACGGAGAAAGCCCTGAAATATTAAGCGTGCAATTACCAGGCCCATTCACCGTGATGCAACGCTGAGACACGCGTCGGTAACGCACAGAGCGACAGAGATACCGAGGGACGCCGGGGTGTGTGTGTGTGTGGAGTGTGTGTGGGTTGCGCTAGGGGATGAGGTTAGAGGGGCGGCCGGGAGGAGAGAGAGACTCTGACGCGGATGGAAGTCGACGAAAGGACAGGGATGCACACGCACACACCCCGTTCTGTTTCACTTCCTCCATCCCCTTTTCCTCTACACGTCGGTTCAATGCGATGATAAAAAGCGCGCTAGGCAAAAATGAAAAGCTTTTTGAGCCTGCCGGGCTCGAATGAGGCGTACGAGCGAGACGGAGCACCGACCGAGCCTGTATGCCGTCACATTGTTTCGAGTTTCGTTTACGATGCACCGACGTCCATCCGCCGTCCCGCTATCGCCGTTGAGTCGTCATTAAAACGCCCGGCTATTAAGAATATTAGTCGAACGGACTTGCACCGTGAAACGGCGCGGATCGTATTTATCGTATTCGACGAGCGCGCAACAGGGGCGGAGGGGGAGGGTTGGCGTGGCGGCGAGAAAGCGAGCATCGGCGGGAATATTGACTGCGACTTGCGATGCAATCGAATCGACGGAACGAGGGCGGAAGGATTAAACGAATAAGAGAATAAATAAGCCCGACGGTTCGAGCGTTCAACAGGTACGGCGACGAACTTTCTGAATATTCATGCGGTGTCCATTAAACGAAGAGTAATTTGTTTTCTTCGCAGAACGCCGCCTGTATTTCGGATGTTCGCCCCCGGAATCATGAACGGAACAGAATTTCCGACACGAAACAGAGCCGGTCGAAATCTAGTCTGTGGATACCCGGTAGAGATTTGTGTTTGTGCGTGTGTGTGGGGGGGGGGCGACGGGCACACACGTTGTTACGGAGTTGCGATCGCTTGAAAAAAAATTGGGCAACCGGGTGGTCGTAAATCATTGGCGTTGAAGCGCGGACGCTCCAAAAGTTACACCGCGGAATCAGGCATTCCGATAAAGTTGCAAATACCGCCTGGTGAAAAATGACTCCTCGAGGGTAGGCCCCCTTTTTAGGACGTGGCGTTCGCCGCGTTCCTCTGACGTGGATGCTAATGGACTGTTCCCTCAGAAGCTTTGTTTCACGTGTCCTGTATGCACGTTCGCGATACGCTGTTTCGTTAGAAACAAAGCGCAGCATTAGTCGGACAAAAGGGACATAAGAATAAATAGGTCACACGGTAGACAGTGAAAAATGTAATCTCCTATTGACTTTTCTGGGTGCTGCGAGACGGGGATACAATCGCTTTCAACGTGCGTGTAAATATAATTAAGCCGCTAATGTATCTCTATTATCCCATTCATCTTCTGGCCAATCTCCGTCGTTTCACGTATCATGTAACGCTGTCTGCGAACAATTAGTTAGTCAACAGTTAGTCAAACTGGCAAAGAAAGAAGCACGCCCAACAAATTCGATTTCTTGACAAACCAAGGACCCAGAACACGTACATTGAAAAGCGCGATCTAAATGATTCCACCCTGCCTCCCGTGTACGCCCTACGTTCCCTCCAATCACTTTGCCCCTATAACCAAGAAATCTATCCAGGCGAGGGGGCCTCGTTATCCAAAACCATCCCCCCTCGGCTCTCCCCCTTGTGCGTGCATTAGCGCCACATCTATTTCCCTCTCGCGAGGCGGGGCAAGACGACAAATATCCGGAGATTACCGCGCGAGGTTCCGAACGAGCTGTGCGGCTGGAGTCGAGCACGGAATAACGCTTTTAATGACGTTGCCGAAACAAAAGCGCCGTGCGACACCGAAAAATCCAGTCGCGAGGCGGTTGCTCGTTTCCCCGAAACCACCGTTGGCTGCCGTATCCGCGAAGTGAAGTGTCGCTCCGAAAATAGCTGGCTCTCTTCAGCCAGGAAACGGGGCTACGTGTACGCGCGAGAACCAGCGACAGAGGCGGGAACAGGCGGGCGGGATGCGACGAGGGTTGTGTAAAAGTGGTGGTGCGGCCGTATTTGTGCGGGGATGCTTCGAGCCAGGCATGAGGGGCCGTGGGGAAGGGGTGCGAAGGGGTTCGTGCGCATCACGTTTACGTATACATTATCTAGCAGCCATTTCGGTGGCATCATGGCGTGGCTCCCCGATTTTACGGGCTGCTCCATCACACGAGAGCTTAGCTTATCTCAATGCGGCACAACATATCTGAGGCTTTCGTCTCTCGACGGCCGAGAAACTACTGTCGCCAGCGACAGGTGGCGGACACTCCACGATCCGCAGTCGAACGAACGCCCGGCGGGCCCCGGGCGGCCCACGGTTCCGAAAGTTCGGCGGAAGATTAACTCGACGATTTGTTCGGTTGTCCGGGGGACAGCGCAATTTGGCGGAGGGATTCGCCGGGGCTGGCCCACGGGTATAATAGTTTCACGCCGGGTACACTCGGGCAACGGCTAATCGAGCGATACCGCGATAACATTTAATAAATGCAACGTTAAGCGTTGAGCGGGATCTTGATGTCGCGTCTTTCTCCCAGCGATTCTGAATCCGATGGGACGCCACCGACGAGATTGACCACGCCAACGCGCTTGAACCGGGTCGGATACATTAACGGGGCCGTTGATTGCGATTGCTGACGTGGAGGAGCGAAATTGAATTCTTCCGGCGTTTCTTGTCTGGTGGTTTTGTGTGCCCAGCGGTATCCCGTGCTTCGATTGTGCCTAGGTGTGTAGCATTTTGTGAGACGAGCGCGCGACGTCATCGCGAAGAAATTTGATCGCGGAGGCATCGCTGGCATCGGAACCGGCGGAGTTCAATCCGGATGTTTTTCAGGGGCGATTGTACGAGTCGCGGAAATGGAACAGCGGAGGGCGAATAGGCTAATACAATTGATCACCTGGAAATCCGCATCGGTAGGAGGAAAAGTAGGGAAGATGCAGGGAACGGCGGAGACGCATTAAAGTGCTTTGCGCTCGATCGGCTAGCGAATTTCAATCCGGAGCCTCGAAACGATCGTCCCTCCGGACAGAATAGACCCGGATGAAAGAGAGATTATCGGTTCGTACCTTTTGAAGACCGGGTATACCGTACCCTTCATATCTGTAGAACGTGACGCGCTGGTGGCCCTGTTAAATGAACGCAAATCGGTCCACGGTTATCGAGGAACCGCGCGCGGAAAAATGCATCCCGGACGGTGTGAAGCAGAATGTGCCGGCTCGTTAAAAAGGAAGCCGCTGCCACGGAAGGAGGACCTCGACAAACCTACGTCGCCGAGAAGAAACCCTAAAGTCACGCCACTCGCAGCGCGTAACGATAAGGGTCATCACTTTTAGTACCACCTTTACACCCCTTCACGCCCCGAACGGATCACGGTATTTTTCCAGCGAACGATAACATTACACCGCCGGCTCTCTCGCGTTACCTCCGTCAACTCCGTGAAGTTGCCAGACGTAAATGTACTCGGATCCTGCGGTATCTGTCGCCGAGTGGCGTGTATGATCCCTGATTCTAGTCACAGAAACCTTCGGGGACGTGAAACGCTGTACAGACACTGGACGCCACTTACGACGCGCAAACATTCCCTCCCCTCGTGGCCCCGACCCCTTTTCAGCGATCTCGCTGCACGTATAGCCGGAAGGCTGTAGCCGCTAAAGAGAAAGTTGACACGTAAGACAGCAGAAGATGGAAGAAGGGAGAGCTGTATGTTACACAGGAAGGTTGCGCAAGGTCCTCGGGGTTGGACTGTGTCCACAAGGGTGCCACCGGTGAACCGTCCGGGGCGGGGAGGGTGTCTCAGAGTACACACCCGGTATAAGTAACGAGCCGTCGCTCTGAATGACCTGGCCGCGTATAAAATGCATGGAATTTCGCTCTAATGCCGGCCGGGGTGTTTACCGTGCAGCGTATTTAGCCCCGAAAGATGAATGTAACAGGTCTCTTTTGACCCGCCCATCGAGAAAGGAAACGGGAGAAGCGGAAAGTACCAAAAGGGTGAGGCGCGTAGTCGCAGTCCTTGCTCCACTCGGAATCGCAAATTGGTCTTACTGGATGGTTCGCCGCTGTCACGTGATCCTGGGCAATTCTCGCATCCTCCAATGCTCCGACCTCGATGTTTGGCCTCGAGCGAATCTGGCCGAAGGGTCAGGGTTTTTTTTTTTTATAAGCAGCGAGCAATTTAGATCCAGGCCTGCGCCTTCCTCGCGTTCGAACGCAGATTAGCCGACGCAACATCAATTTTCCTGCGCAGGTAATGGCAAAGGTTCAAATATTCGAACCCTCGCTCGCAAGCAACCGGAGTGCAACTGCTGATCAGCGCACGAGTGCGCTGATATGTACGTGCATCGCGAATAGGCAACGAGCACCAGTCGACTAGTTGGATACCCTTCACTCGACGAAGCAAACAAAACGAATTCGCTGAAAGAAGGTACGTGGGTGGCTCGCGGGGGCACGGTGGCGGAGGTGATACTAGACGAGGAGACGAACCGGGTGGGGTGACCGTGGAGAAGCTGCACACCCTGGGGAGACGGCAGCTCGTTACGCGAGACGTGGTACGGTTCTCTTTCTCCCTTCTATTCTCTCTTGCCGGTCTCTCCTTCGCCACCCTATTCCCGCTTTCCCCCTGCTCCCCTTGCCACGATTCTCTCAAACCTTGATCCTTTTCCACATCTATCCCTGTCCTCGTCCGTCCTGATATCCTTGCTCTCTCGACGCCCCACGTATTCGAGGTAGCGCCGCTCTGAATAATGCCCCACGTACACGCCAGTCTCTTCTCTCTATGCGCGCGTATCGCTACTCAGTAACAAGTGGATATTATGCTGGCACGGATGATGCCATTGCCACCCTGGACCAACGTTGTCCTTGCTCAAGGGGATGCCGGCGTCGATGGCGATTTAGCTCCCCCCGCCCCCGGCTACGATAATTTATGTATCGCCCCTGCCATTGATCCGCGCGCGTTCTTCTGGTCACCCGTCCCGATTATGGTTCGCCGCTTTTTCAGGAATATCGCGACATTCTTTTCTGTTCTAAATGTGTTCCCTTTATTTATGTAGCCCATGCACACCTACTTCATCTCTACTATGCTCCACCGTTTGCAACGACGTTTCATCGTTTCAACGTCTATCGACGCATAACTTATATTCAAACCGTCCCCGTGCAATAATCGTCACATTGATTCCTAACCATTCCTTTCTGGTACTGGCTGTTCCGTGGCACGCGTTCCACGGGACAGACAATAGGCCAAAGGGAGGCATAAAGAACGGCAACCGATGAAAAAGGGAACGCCGAGGCGTTCCTGGAGGACTCGGTAATGACTGTCGCTACTTTTCCGCCATGTCGGAAGCGCATTGCGCCATTTCCGCTAGCCCGGAAGTGCGGTAACAAAGCGCTTCCGGCACGCGGTCTCGAGGAGGTTGTTACGACGAGCTGTAGCGTGGGGACACTCGGTGACATTTTCAATGAACTTTGTGGCGCAGCCATTTTCTCCGTAAAGTTCATCAGGTTTAACATGTGTTTTGGGGGGTCGACGAACTTCGGGCGCTAAATTTCCGACTTCATCGAGGAATCAGGGGCGGGCGATACTGCGACCGTGCTTGTTTCGTCAGAGTTGGAGCGGCGTTTCCAGTAAACGTTATTTTTCCTTCCACCAGAATTCAATGCACGGACGAAGAACTTCGTTCGGCTGAATATAGAGATTGCGTGAAAATTTCGCTATCCGTTTCGCGTGAGAAATGGGCTAAATAAATACGGATTACGTACGAGTTATAAGGGAGTCTACCATGTATTCCGTATACATAGAATTATGGTATATTATCAACAAAAATTTTAAGAAATCAATTTCTAACGGTAGGCCCGTGTTTTTCATGCCCCTTTGATATCGTTCTGCCTAGCTGTATTTCCCGACCAGATAATGCTGTCGTAAGGATTAAAGAAGAGCACATTATGTGTGTATCTAATATTTCACAAAAGTATTTCACTGATACACCATTAATTCGAATCTCATTATTATTTCGTGTGCAAAAGCAACGCGGATTGCTAAACTTGTTTATGCGACACCCACTGACCAGTTGTTCGAGTCATAATCGCGCGTCCACGCTCGCGCAACCGACACAACTGAAATTAAATACATCGCGTTGCTTCGCGTCTCCGTCACAATTATCCGAACTTTCATCAGTCAGTTTTTCCAAACGCCGCATTCCCTCCGCCACCTTTATCAGCGTCATTAAACAGAAAAGCCCACTTACGGGAAGAGGGTGAGCAGCCCTTGCCCATAACCCGAACGAAGCGACTCCTTGAACGTTCTCCAATCTAATTTAATGAAAGAACGTAAACCGGCGCTTCCGGATTAAGGTTTCCAAGAGCTGGGGTGCGCTCTCGTCTGGCGAGGATTATCGTTGCGTAGAACGTAAGATTTGCCCCCGGTTTACGTTCCCGTCGGTAGGAAACGCGATTCCACGTCGAAATAAAAGAGGCGACCCCCGCCCTTAAGAATCCCTGCACGATGACATCTGTTCTAGCGTCGAGTTATCGCGAGGATGGATCGAGCCGGACGCGCCGGTATCGTATCGTACGCGTGGCCCGAAGCTGGCTGCTGGCAACGCTCCCGAGCTCGAAACGGAACGCGGCGGACTCGTATTAGCTTTTCGGACGAGCCTCGTCGAGGAACGTCGGATACACGAACGGGGCGAGGACGGTCGAGGCCGGTGGAGGCCAACGCCATTTTATGAAAATTGCACCGCCCGTTCCAGCTGCCCCGAGCGTTCAGGCGAAATATGTTACTCCCATCTCGCGATTAATGGTCGTTATTTTATTTCGAATATGCGCGCCGCTACGACCGGTCCGGGGTACGCGCCACATCTCGAGCTGGCCACGGAGTACGTCGATTTTTTTTTTTTTTGCTAAAATAAACCGTTCATCGAGCGTCCAGGTGCAATTCCGAGTGATATTTTCGTTCGAACGATTCATCGGACTTCTGTAGTCTTTTGTTGCGGTACGGACGCGACCTGCGTCGTATGAATAAAGGAGAGCGTATAAATAGGAGGCACGGATAGCAATTAGAGAGACTAAAAGGAGCAAGCTTTTGGGCGAAGGAGCCATCGAATTTTCTATAAATAATTCAGAAGTGTAGCATTAGCTCCCGGTTGACGTAGGAATACCTAATTTTCCATTAGAGCAACGTATATTTGTGCTGAATTTCTGGCCGTTCCCGTCGGCACTAATAAAGCCCGCGCTCGAATGATCTGACACAGTTCTTAAAGCGCACGAACGAAATATCGCGCGCTAACGTAGTCGAACTTAAAAATAAATCCGCCGCACCCTTTCGAAACGCACACCGCGAACGGCGTTAAACAATTTCTTCCCCGCGTTCATAAACAATCTTCCCTCGAAGAGTACAACGAGGTCTCGCCTTCGAACGTGATCGAACATCCCCGATTCCCATTTCCATTCCATAATAACGCAAATTCGAACGGCCGTTGTGTTTCGTTGTTCGCGGCAGAAATAACAGAATTTTCATCGAGGCAATCCAGCCGATCGAACGTGCGGCTCGTTAATACCCTCGGATGCGTGATTACCGCTGACGCCGCTGAATCGTGATTCCCCGCTCGTGCCATAATTTATGCCGCATCCGGCTTTCGACGTTCGAATGAAATAAAATTGGTGGGTGACGTTGCGCGGTCGCCCGTTTTCCAGCGCAAAGGACGAACCGTGTAGCGGCAAAAAAAAAAAGAAAAAAAAAATAGAACGAGCGAGAAAAAAAGTATAAAAATGCCGCGAACGACGGGGCGGGGGAGCGCGGACGTTGGAGCTGTCAGCGGGGCGCGTTGAAAAGAGCCGGCCGAGAAGTGCTAGAACGGGATCGACCGACATCGAGAAAATGGGGACGCGCTGGTCGGCGAGGAGGGAACGGGAGGGAGAGGGTACAATTAAAATTAGTGCAATTCAGTCACTCGCCGGTAATTCGCGTGCCTGGCATTTATATTATTAAGCCGCGCAAATTTCTCTCGCCTCTCCTGCCGCTCGTTCTCCAAGGCTCGCGCGGATAACACGCACGCACACTACGCCCGACACCGTCGACCCCTACCTGCGTGAGCGCGTACGGGTGTTGCACTCTCCACTCCATCCCCTTTGATACCGTCCCCGCTTCCTCGTTTCAACGCGAGCGGTGCGCTTCAGACATTCGCGGCGGGAGTTTCGGCCGCGGCTTAATGGCCCGGTAGACTCGGAAGAAAATAATTCTGGGTTTTGAAATGAATTACATCTAATTGCTCTTATTACGGGAACGAGAGGGCTTTATTATTCCCATTCAACCGCCCTCCTTCATCCCGCCTATCCCGTTCTATCTGTCTGGCGATCTTCGTCGCCCCTCCTGTTTCGTCCGTCGCAATCCGCTTCAACCGCCTCCTTTCGTCGGACGACTTTCAAAGCTCACGCCTGCCCCTTAGCTGTTTCCTGGCCGCCGTCGGGAACTTATCGCCCGGCGCTCGACTTCGCGACTAAAGGAGTTTTTCATACGCGAACGGAGAGAGTTCGCCGCGGCTCGGCCGAATAAAGCGACTGACGTCCCGCGGTATTCGAGATTCTACGGCACGATCGGTTTCTTACCTTTGGATGTGTTCTCCTAGGAAACGCTACCTTCGGGTCGATCTGGAACAAAAATGATAACATAAGTAGTGATCAAATGTTTGGTCTATGATGTATCGTGTCGATAAAATTCGGCGGCAATTATAACAATAAAACAATGTTTTGCAAGTGTACAATTGTCGTCAATTCACGTCATATCCACGAAATGGTTCGAGGTATCACAATGGCGAGACCCAGTTCACTAAATTCGCGATTGAATGGACGCTGGCAAGCGGCAGTTATAAGTTAGACAAGACCCAGCGCAGCTCTTTCTCCATAATCCCCGGGGAGAGGCACAAGTCAGGGAAAACGGGCCACTCGCAAAGGCATCCCGAGCAAACTTCGGCGTGGAAGAAAAATTTGCAAGAACCCCGGGATCGCGGGAGATCGGGGAACACCGAAAGCCGGCCGTTGTACGGCAACGGAAGGAAACCGGCGAGCGTAGAATGGCCAAGAACGGGCAGGGAAACGGAACGAACGGAAACGAGAGGCACCGTTGGCTTCTACAGTCGAAACTCCCATTACAATTAATTACCGAGTAATAAAAACTGGGCGCTTAAATACTCCGAATAGAGAGCCACGAAGGGGTTGAGAAAGGGGATCTCTGCTACAGGTGCACACCCCGGTTAGCTCGAGCGACCGAACTCTCGGCCCTCCCCCGTCGCCCCTGCTTCCACGCTCAGTTTTCTACGTTCGCCCGTGGGGACGTGCAACCGGGTCGAATGTAACCGCATCTTACGCTCTACGTGGCTAAAAAGCAAAAACCCGCCCCACCCCGCTCAGCCATCCGCGATGGTTAGGGGGACGCCGCGAAGCCATGGAATTCTCGGGGCGGCCGCGACGTAAATTCTCGCCGCGAAATCGAGCCGCTCGAATGTTCATTCCGGCTTCCCTTGCGACCGCGCCTCGAACTTACGCGTGTGAAGCTACGCGAAAACGTACGTGACCGCAGAGACGCTGTTCGGGTGGCCAGCCATTCGAGAAGTTCAGCCTTCGACGACTAAATCTTCGGGAACTTGCAATGGGGTAAAGGAGGGAATGGGGGGAATTGGGGGCTGCAGGAGCGGGGGCCGATTCGACGACTCCTGTCACCTCGAGTTGCATATTTTGTCTGTGTAGCGCACCGTGAACGCGATAGTCGGGGGTCGTGCCGAATAATAATTCGACAGGGAACGATCGGACGTGCTCCCTGAGAACGGTTGAAAGAAGTCCAAAAATATTTGTTCGAAAAGTGCATCGGTAAAAATTGCATGGCGTGCACACAGGAATCGCGGGTTCGTAACGCGGGGCTGTCCTCGTCTAAGAGTATTGAAAGAAACTCTGGTATAATAGCTGTACGGAAACTTGGGCTATTTTATGCTTTATGCGGGCGGTTTTACGATATCGGTGTAATTTTTCGTTACGAAAAACACCATCCAATAAGATACCGTTGGGCACGCTGACGATAACAGTCCGATGAATACATTAAACATTTAATTTTCTACCGATCGTTGGTTACGCTGAGTCGGTGACTTTTTATCAGATCCGAGTTTCTCATCGCGTTGCCAAACTGGGGCAAATTTTTTTTTATTTTGTTTTTTGTTTCCACTGTCCAACTCAGGGCGCACAACTTGGAAATTTTTTACCGCGACAAATCCTAGGTCACCGCCAGCGTCGAAAACATTTCCTCCATTTATTCAGCTTTCAAGGATTTATACGAAAATTGAATCAGCTTCTGCGATCAGAAAAATCGCCGTAACATTTCTTTTTCGATTGTGGTTTGCAGCTTCTTCGCATTATCACGCGTAATTTGTATCGGTCATGTTTTACAAATGTTCCCGTTTGTTGGTAAATTAGTTGCGAATAAATTTACCTGACACGGTGGATGAGTTTATGTACTTTTATAAACAGAGATTGACATAAACTGGCAAGAAATTGGACAGCTTGTTCGTGCTGCTCGCGTAGTATAATTAATTAATGGGGGACTTTATATGCCATTTTCATCTTCGAAGGATATCAAATTTTTAGAGCAAATTATAGCAATTGAATTTGATGGTACGAAATCCAATAAACACTAAAGTGTTTTTCTATTATCGGATGGAAGCAAACGATTTTATTCACTGGTATGCGAATATACCTATGTTTTATTGAGAAGTTATTTTCATTAGTAATATAAAATTCGAAACCTGCCCAATCCACTTGAAATTTCGCTGAGTTGCTGTATATGTTCCGACGGGAAGTATAATCAAGTTGATTTGTCGAAACCGTTCATACAAAATGCAAAAGTCCCGTGTTTGCGACTTCCTTATAACTCCTACTATTTTTGTCGAATCGAAGTGATATTGTGAATAACTGTGGCCGTTAACAAATTTCAGAGACAATTTCATAAATCAAGATATTAACACAAACAACTAGAAGTACAGAAATATTTTTCGTACGAGGAATATTCGCTGAGAAATATACTCGCGTCAAATAAGTAGTATATGCCCGCGTGTGGCCAGACATCCGATTACCGTTCTTCCTGATTGCTATACTCGCAACTTTAATCTTCCAGCTTTAATAGACAGTTGTCTAGTCATGTTTTAACCAGAAAATCTGGTCAGCCGTTCGACCGGAATGCAAAATTACTTATCATCCACCCTGCCAGTACCAATCAATAGACTTTCTAGATTCAAACACTTTGAAACGATCGAACTGAAATTTTATCGCCCTGCGCGCTAATGCACAAAGCATATTTCCATCAATGATACACACTCCTTACAGGCACTCTGCCCTTGTTATCTTATTTACGCCCCCTACTATAATACATTATAATCTTATTTACCGTTCTCCGCACAGTCAATCGTTGCAAAATCTGAACACGCGTCTCGAAAGGCCAACCCTTTATGGGAATTAATTTTGAACAGAGACGCACCGAGCCCGACCTTCAACTTCTCCACGAGGATTTCACTCGCGATAGGCAAGAGAGAACGCATCGCAGAGGGCCGGGGGAAGCCACGAGCGCGGTAATGACAAGCAAGAAAACTCGCCCCTATACATCCCCACTGCCGCCATCCACACCGACGATGTCGCTCCTCTCCTGTGTTTTCTCCCCTTTCGAGTTCTCCGCTCCCGTGAACCACCCGTTTGCATAATCCCCTACGGCAAAGTTCACACCGGTCGCTAGCACGCCCCCGGACGCCCTGGAGCACGTCAAGCGGCTCGACGTCGACAGCTACAACGACGAGGGCGGAGAATGTCTTTCGGTTTTCGTCTTGCCGTGTCGCGATTCTTCTACGTCTGAACCATCCGCGCGTCGAAGAACAAGAAGTAGAGGGACAGGACAGGAAGAGAAGTGTCTTGCGCGCGAACTTTCAGACCGGACCTTTTAGAACAAGTTACGACGGGATCTGCGGGCAAGATAGCGCCGTTCCGAGGAACCGGCGGATGGTTATGTATTGTCGCCGGCGAGTCTCGCAATAATTTTATTCCGAATGGAAAAGATAACGGAGTTGTACGAATTCTAGTGGACCGGCGAATTTCGAATGCCCCGGCGACGGTATATCCCGGGACAAATTGCACGAGACACCGAACACGTCACGCGAATACGGATTCGCAAATGTCTCAAATGTGTCAAGTTCGTAAGGTGACGCCGGGTTTCTCGACAACGCCCTTGTCTACCGCCCGCGACCCGCTTCGTCATTACGTGCAATCATCCCGAACGATGCGACGTCGCGATCGAAATTTGTCAACGTCCAGCCAATCGTGGTGGACGTCGAGTCAATCGAGATCAGCTTCGCCGATTCGGTTATTCGATTCTATCCGTTCGATTTCGTTCCGGGGGTATCTCGAACCCGGTGGAACAAAGTGTGAGGTCCAACGAAATCGAAAGGTCGCCAGAGGGGGCGAGGCGGGGACGAGGGGGGCGACATTACGGAGAAAAATCGAGAGGCTCGAAGCCATTCATGGAGGTATAACCCAGTTACCCCATATCGCGAGAAATGATCGGCCGCGAACCATCGACGACGACTGCGGTGGAAGACGGCGTCGACGACAACGACGATAGAAATTCAATCTGGTTGGCACGCCTGGAAATTGGAAGAGCCACCTATTCTCGTCGATCCCGCCGATTCTGGGATACTTGCCGCGTTGTAAAAGCTCGAGCACGTATCGGCCACATTTGTAAAAGTAATCCGGGGCGAAGTGTTCGTTGCTCGAGTTTTCAGTCTCGCGTTCTATTTGTTTCCAAGGTAACTGGGTCTCGTCGCTAGCAATCTCTGGGACCTTGCGTCCGGTACGATGATGCGAACGAGTAATTCCAATGCGCGTGTTTATAGTAATTTTTTAAAAATTCATATGGTATCTACCAGCATGCTCGGGTGAAACGTGAGTGGGACGAGAGATGGGTCACTAGATGGGAAACTGTCCCATGAGGGAAAGGGGAATTATATTTACAATAAATATTTGAAAACTTTTACGAAGTAATAAAGCACTGTTCTTGACACCATGCAAAGCGACGAAAAGATCCAACAATATAAGCCTAATTACTTATACGTAATTACCATACGTAAGGCGGCTCCACGTCTTAATGCTAAGCGCGTTACACAAGGAGGTACGCGAGCAGCAGCATTAAAATTACTAAATTATGATCGCGACAGGACGGAGCGATTAAAAACGCGTGGTAATCTAGAATTATGGCGCCCGTTGACGTTGCCCCGCTATCAAACTGGATTTCTATGAACGGTGTATCGTAAAGGGGAGTGAATAGCAAATGAATCTGCGAACTTTGGCGATAAATATTCCGTGTCCGCGCGCGCGCTTTATAGCTGATCAGAATGCAAATGGATTTTGGAAACTGGCCTGAACTGTGTCGTTATTTAGCCCAAGTAACGGCAGTTCTGTGTAGGAGCACGGTGGCTAATTATCTCGCATATATCAATGACATTCGTTGTCTTCTTAATTTCGCATCGCGGTGGTGTGGCATTGCACGTGAAATCGGAGGCAGCAGGCCAGACTGGAATTTGCTTTTCGGGGCTGACGCCCGCGTAGAGGCGCTTCCGACGATTCACGTTCGACGGGGGTGAAACAGATGGAAAGAGTGAACGGCCCGAGTGCCGTTCAAGATTTAACTCCAGTCTCAGTAAGATCGAAGTAAATATCTGCGAGCTACAAGTGGGAGATTTTCCCACACTCGGGCAATTCCCTAACCCTTCACGGCGGCGTTCGTCTCCTTTCGCGATTCTCGCCACACCCCGGATCTCTCTGCCGCCCTCCCTAATTTTATCTATCCCGGCCACGTCGAATTGCCAGTTCCAAAAGTATCGAGCAGCTTCCCTGCGCAATTGAAACCGGACGATTCTTGCGTTGGAACAAATATCGGACGATTGCAATCGACGTAGCATCTTTTTGACTATCGTCAATATAGCACTTAAGCCAGAGAAATTATTCAAAGAACTTTCCGGTGAAAAGGATTTTCCTGTAAAATCATTTTCTCCTGCATTTTCATGCATCGAAAGCACAGTCGAGGTTACGACCGGGCGATTTGCGGGCCATTACACGCGACACGTTCCTTCCAAGGAGAAAGCCCGGCTTCGTGCTTTATCGCCGCGGAATCCGCCCATAAAGAAAGTTTTTTTACGCCGCTAATAATCTAAAGAAGCTGGGATGGGGATTGTTGTGCTTGTTTTTATTTCATTCGCGAGGCGCGAAGCACGCGGTACACGGCAGTTATCCGTCAGCGACGGGAAGCGCAATCCTTTTTCCAAGCAGCAGATGGGCCGAATATAAAACGGCACTGCGTGCCACAGTCAAAGATTCCTCGCGTATAACTTAATCCGTTTGCTCCCGTCGTTCTCCGTGTTCCCCCCCGGCTCATGTCAACGACGCGCGTTTCACCGCTGCTGCGAACTCACCCGTCTCCACGCTCACGCCGAATTTTAATCGGACACGGAAAGACCGCCCCTTATTGGGTAGAATGCCAAAGTAATGAGTGTCACCCGCGGCGCGGCGCATCCATAAAGAAATGTAGGCTTCGCCGGTGTGAATCGTTACAATTTTTATGCTCGCACAAGTATCCGTATCGCGCGGAAACAAAGCCGGAACCGAGCCAGTTTAATTCACCGTGGAATATTTCAAAGGCGAACAGTGATGCACGTTATACGAACGCACAGTGGTATCTAACGCGGATTTTAGTTCTCCTGTGCTCCTTTTCATTTTTGTGTACTCTGAGTGTCACGGTTCGTTGCTTTCGTTCAAGAAAATCGAGTGGGATTAATTTGCACAGCCGTAAGATAGTGAGAACATCGTTGTCGCACTCGTACGCAACGACTGACTACGCGTGGGTCTATACTACTTAAACCGTTCGACTTCTTTAAGTTGCACGTTAAACCAATTGCTCGTCATGGTGATTTTCAATGTACTCATGTGCAATACGTAGTATGTTTCTAATAATGTGTTGCAGCAGAATTACTAACAATAAGATGATGGTAAATTTTATAAATATCTAATTGCGAGATCATTATACTAATAACGTGAAGCGACTTTTCTTGTCTTTCTGTTAAAGATCATTTTACTTCTGCAGTTAATTAGATTCGAACTACTTCGTATAATAAATATGTAGCATGTTTTTACGAATTTTCAGCGGGACGTTATTTTAATTTATGTGATTTTTTAATATTACAGAAAGCATTTCTACTTGGGCCTATTAGATTAGAGTGGGTAATATGGTAATTAGTTCAATGAAAATCTTCAAATCAAAGCACGGTAAGGCAGAAGCATTTCTTGGAGGACGGAGTTATACTGCTCATTTGAAAATTAAATTTATTAATATGTCGGTATCCTTTTCAAGTCAACTTCCGTTTCTCTGCTATATTCATTAAATTTAGTTCCGTTTTACATTTGGAAGAAGTCTTTCTAATATTTCTAGTAATCGATATTTTAAACATTTTATAGAAAAAGAAACGACCAAGAAAATTGTCCAACGAACTCCCCGAAGTTAGTGCAGGATGGGGTACATTATTTTGCAAACGACCAGCAATAGACCAGCTATCGTCTATCACCAAATTGCGCAGAATTATATCACAGTTGCCGCTGAAATAAAACAAATATTCTCTGCATTCTGTTACACGGTAAATGGACGCTGCCCCGCATTCCATATCAAAGCGTGCAGGAACGCGCAGTGGCGAAAACTCTGTCAGCTATTTACCGTTCTCCCCTTTCTATTTCCCTTAAGCCGTCGCTCGTTAGCTATTTAAACACAGCTCGCTTATAATTTATTTCTATTTCGTTGGGCACAGTTTCAGACAACACAGGCGATCCGTTATATCGGGAACGGAAACGACACGAAAGAGACAGCAAAAGGAAACGGGATTGCGCGAGAAGATGGATGTGGCTGCAAAAAGGGAAGGTGTAAAGCGAATGAAAGATTAAGTGGGACGATCGAGGAACTAGAACGGGAAGAGATTTGAGACGCGAAAACTGAAACGAAGGACACAGACAACAGTGACGGAAACGTCGATACCTTCGATATGGTCGTGTTTGATCGTATAAAGAGAATGCGACGGGAATTATTATTATTAAATTTTCGGGGCACACTCGAGTCGAAATTGAAAGTTGTGATTTCGCTTGAAAAATATCACGAAGCAATGTCGAGTGTTTTTTTTCCAGTGAATTTTTAATTGCGGCGACTTTTGCCATTCATTCGATTGACCGCCTCTCTCTCTCTCTCTCTCGCTCTCTTCGTCGCCCCATTTTTATTCCGGCGACGAAACGACGGCCTCTTTGATCCAGCCTTTCTTTGTCGCTTATTTTGAAACGACGTCTGCCTCTTCGCGTTGCCGTCCCTGTTTTTGCCTGTTTTCACTCCGCGACCGTTCCCTTCCTCCTGCTCGTTTCCCGTTTCACCCACAAGCCTTTTCCCGCGTTTCATTGCGGCACACGCTCCGCTTGCCGCCGATGTCGAGTTCTGATTTCGCGGATCCGCCTGGCACAACACGGAAGGGAAGCCTGTGGATGGTAACAAGCGGGTTTGAGACAGAAAATGGAAGATTTCATACGGGAGAACCGGGGAAAAGGAGCGCGAGGCGAGGAAACGAAGCGTCTAAAAGGGAATCGGACATCGAAAAGGTTTACAAAGGCGAAAAAGTAGCAGAGCGAAGAGAAAGGGGGACGCGGTGCTGGACAATACAGTCATCGCTTGGAAACTGGGCCAGAAACAATAAAGCGGAGCTCCGGATGGAGCAGCCCCTTTTTCTTTTTCGCTATCGTTCTTTTTAGCGAAAATTGAACTGTATCGAGTGTACGAACAGCTATTGATAAACTTATTGCCCTTGAAGCTTTTCATTTTTTTTTAAAGAACACTGCGAATGCTGGAATGATCTCGGGAGCGGAACGAAAGCTGAGAAGCAGAATACTGAAAATAAAAGCGATTCCTTTCGTGTTCCTTTTTGTATATATCCCAATATATTTTCGCTACTCGCGCTTGCGCCCACTCGAATTTTGTCCACTTTTGCATTCGATTGAAACGAAACTCGAGTAATACACTGAATTATTTGAAAATAGTACGAGCATCCTATTCGATTTGCAACGTTCTCGTTATAAAATCGGCGAACCCGGTGTGTTATTTCATGGACGCGACGTTTGAATCTCGGTGGGCAGAAAATTCCACAGAAATTGAAAACGATCCAAGTTCTCGTACGTGGAAGCGATTCAACGAGTTCGCGGTAATATTGTTCCAAGCGAAGTCCTTTGGAACGAGCGATTGAAGTGTTTGCGAATCGGCGAACATACGAAGATTCTTCCGGCAGTTTGCAATGATTATAACAGCTCACGCCCGCGTGGACACCGCGAAAATACGGTATATCCTCCTGGCGTGCTCGAAAGTATGGCCAACTTCGATGCTCTTGCCGGAGCCATAAAGTTTCCACGGCGTCCTCGAAACTGGCCGTAATGGCCATCGCGACTGTCATTCCACGGTAGTTCGAGATGTCACCGGGATATAGAGAAACTAATGTAATGTAAGTTATTTGCGGGAGTAGATTACGATCGGATGGGGCAAAAAGAATCGGGAAGTTTTCCTCCAGCTGGACTTGCTCGACGGAGAACACCAAAGGAAAATTGAAAAACAACATTTCCTAACGTCTACGCGGAAAGACGGTATCTCGCGTCTGTCCTTTCAACCGCGCTACGGAAGTGAACGTACCAATGTTTCAAACATTAGTTCATGCGATACTCGTTGAACCTGTTGAATAAATTACCGAACGGGTGATTCATAATGCAGCATATTGAAGTACCTCGTACGCAGCGCATTCGCGACCAAATTTTTCAATCGCGCGTTTCGCATTAGAGCGCGTTAACGATCCGCGAAACTGCCGTACGATAATTAAAAAACGTTTTCGGACTCGAACCGAATCCACGCACTAAATTCCTAATAAAGTCATATATTAGATTAAATTGGAACACGATTTTCGCAGTCGCGATAAATTCCCCTGTCGCGGATCGTTCCGCGGAGCCTTCAATAAAATAACGAAATCGCTGGCCAAGGCACGTCAACTTCGCGACACGGGCGCTTAACAGCTTCGTCGATTAAAGGGGGACGATTTTCACCGAGTCGGCGTTAAAAAAAGCCTGTATCGCGTGAGAACCGTATTACTCGGTGCTCGCGCGAGTCTCATTCCGCGTCGCGCGTCACGTACGTCATGATACAATTCGTTACGTCCACGGTCCACGAACGACCGTTGTAAATTACCGTGATTCCCGGGGAACGCGAATCTATTATGTCAGCAGTCAGACAGGCTCGGTCAGTTATTATGCGAACTGACCGATTGCGTTTATTAATATTCGCGACAGCCGCGCACCGTTTCCTCGTTCGTTTCCCTTTAACGGTGTTCGCCGTCGCCAAGATGTATCGGCGATAGGAATGGATTCGGATCATTGCAATTATCGTCGCGCCATCGCGTTCGATGCTCGTTGGAATGCGAGGATATTTTTGTCGCTCCGGTCCGTGTGCGGCTTCGCAGCCGGGCGGAGGATCTCCTCATAATTTCTAGCGATTGAAAAGCTTCCGCGGAAAGAGCAAAAGGGGGGAAGGGACGGGTGGACGATGCGTAATCCGGTTTTATCATTTACCATCGCTGGCTGGAATTTCGTCGGGGGCCCGGACGTTCGACTGGGTTGGGGTATAAAGTACGCGGAATACGCGCCGCGTTCCTACGTCCGAGGACTTTTTTCCAGTTACGTGATTCAACGTGCAGAGGAACAGAAAAATTCTAACGATGAAATTCGACTTGACGAACGAACTCTTGTACGCCTGATTGCATAAATTTTGCGTTGCCCGCGCGAGCGATACTTTCATCGCATTCGATCGCAACGCGATCGCTCTTTGATCTGTCGTCACGGTTTTATTTGTCGCGCACGAATCTCGCAAATCGATCTCCAAATTCAGTAATGCGCGCGTTCCTCGCTGTCAAGTCGGTCGGCTCGGACGGCGCGTAAATTGTGAAATCAGTGGCAAAGGTTAATCGGGAAATTAACCGCGATTATCGGTTCGCGCGCTGCTATTTATATTGGCCGGTTTCGAATGCCAGCCTTTATCAGCACAGATTAAAGCGCAATTGGGTCAGTCTGATTAGAACGAAACGTCCCGTTGCGACTGCACACAGGTAGAACTTGCGATCGCGCCTGATTGTAACCGAATTGTCTGGCGATCTTGCGCACTACGTACATGCGCGACAAATGTTGCATAAAAAGGAAAACCGACAAATGAGGACGAAGACCGGGGGATGGGTAGGGCACGCACGGTTGATAGTGAAACAGAATACAGAATGGAGCACGATAAAGGAACAAGTCCTTCGAAATATTTAAAGCAAAGTACGCGAGTCTTTGATAATAAATGAGAACGATACTGACAATGAGCGATCTTTTATACCTCGATGCTGCGCCGCGTACGTTCTGTTTCGATTCTTTTTTTCGGTCTGCGCGCACAGCTGGTGTACAGGTAGCAAGGGAATTTTTAATAACAACGCTTGTCAGAAATCTTCCCGACAACGTCACCGCCATTCGGCGCCAGCCAATATCGCGTCGCCCCGACCAGCCTGAACGTTTTAGCAGCCGGCATCTGCCGTCACGATGAACTACCTTTCTACGAAGGAAAAGTCAGTCGAGGACAGATCCAGAAACGAACGAACGGATATCGACGGCCGGCCGTATCCGATCGAAGGAAAGAATTAAAAGGGTGGAGAAAACGCGAGACACCCGTAGGTAATGTGGCATTATGATGAAATAAAGGCTGCCCGGCCACTAATCGTGTCCACTTGATACTTTAATGTATTTATCCCCTTTGTTATGCAAATGCTGAGCTTCGTGCGGGATCAACGGAGAGAGAAACGAGGTTTATTAGTCCAGTGATATTTCAACGGAGATTACTTGGAACGAACATTACGAGTGGCCAGTGGGAACGCTTTTCACGCGGCTTTTAATTAACTATGTTTTTTTTTTGTTTTTAATAGAGTGATATTAAAATTGTCCGGTTTTGCAAGGCTCCTCTTTATTTCCTATCGCGGCGACGCTGTGCGAGAGGACAATTCATTTGGGGGAAACGATGCTTCGTTAGGCGTGAGAGAAGGGATGTTTATTTCTATATTTGTTGGATTACACTCGCGGAACACAGCGGCGAGGAAAGAACTGCGGCGTCAGACGTAATGTTGAAACATGCGTCAATTAATTAACATCGAAAAGTTTGTTACCGGACTGCGTACGGTATATCCGAACCGAAATATAAAGCATGATCGCAATAATAATGACACCACAGGAGGAATAATTGGTCAACAAATTTCTCTATGGCACCGTGACGAATTTATAGAGCATGTTATATTCCTACTCCGCCGCACCATGCCGAGCGCGGCAGAGAAATTGTGGGAAATATGTGCATGTGCGTCCAAATGAAATGGACCGGCAGACACAAATCTGCAATTTCATTAATCGTGCGAAAAAGACAAGGAAATTCTAGCACGGTAACGGTATTCTTGACGGCGACTGAGAAATGCGAGTTGCGGCCAGTTCAGCCGTGTAATATATCACTTTCTTTGAAAAATATTCGGGCCAACAATATTTGTTAACGTAGCAAGTGTAACAGAAACGTCATATTAGAGGAACATATTGGTGTACATTTTACTTTAGCACGGACATTTGAAAAAAAAGACAAGGTTCGACGTAGTCGTTTAATTCAAACTTTGGAAATCAACTTCGACACAAGCGTGCGAATTTTTCCCTGCCACAAAATTCACCATCGCACTTTAATTTTCGCGGGGGCCAATTGAACGGCCTTATACACATTGAACCAACAGCAACGGCGAACGGTACAATAAAAAATACTGTTAAATCCAACACGGACCACGCAGCAGATGCCTCTCCAACGAGTCTCGCCGAAACGTATTACGAGTCTGTTCGGTCGAAACGCCTTTCGACGTGTTCGGAACGCTTCATAAATATGCATCGGGCAGCGAGAAAAGCGAAAAAGGTAGCCGGCGACGAGGCGGGCGGCGGGGTGGGGTTGGGCAGCATCGAATTGATTTCCCCCGTCGTGTGAATAACTTAAGCAACAGTTATTCCTTGCGGTCCATCCGGCGAATCTCCGTAGGCAAACAATGGTGCCCCGGTATCGATTTTGCTAACGTTAGAATCCCGCAGATAACTTGTCAAGGGGTGAGCCAGTACTATTTCGGAAACGATCCCGGGCATTCGTGGAATTCTACGACAGGACTGGCAGAACGTAACGGAGGCAACAACAGAAGCGACGAGGGGGGGTGGACGCGCAGCCTCTATGCTGCGACCGCAACGATGACAAGGAAGACGAGAACGACGAGAACGACGAACGAACGGAACGATGAGGAGGGACGAACAGTGACAAAACAATTAAGCAACTCATAACTGCCTTGCACAAGCGTCCTGCGGACACCGTTCCCTCTGTCCCGAGTTCCGTCAAAGTGTCACGGACAACGAGGTCCAGCAGACCGAACCGAAATTGCAGCTTGCGGGAGAGTGTGCCGGGCATAATATCTCTTCACGAACTCGCGAGCTCTACGCGGAAGTGGCGGTTCACCTTGAATCGTCGACTTATCGAATAATTGCCACAGATTGGGCGGCGTTGCGGTTCCACTGGTTGACGGGGAACCATTGATATTCCGGACATTAGTGGGACAATTTTGATCACCGCCGTGAAGAGAAAGAATGTTCGGGCGATGAACAGCACGAGTTGAGCATTGCCCAGCTAGAGTAGATTGTTCTCTAAATTTTTCGCTGCCCCGTGGAGAACATGCCGGCAGAACGAGACGGGGATAATTCCATAAGGAGAAGCGTAATATAGGTAAATATTTTTGGAACACAAAACCCTGTAAACTCGTGCTGCACTCGCGGCAATTTCGACAGAATCGTCCCCACTCTGTATAGTGCAACAGCATGGAAACAGTAAAACGAAGAAAGAAACAGGACTCAATTTGCCTTCACTTTGTTCACGCCTTGGAGGATGCCCGAAGAAACGTTCTATGCAAGCGGAACCAAGGAATTTGACAAAGTTAAATCGAAGTGAAAGGTGGGTTGTCCCGAGATGCACAAGTGGAAGTGGGACGCCGTGGCAAGACGGAACAGGGGTTGAAGGGGGGCCGAGCAAAAGAGGGAGGGAGGAAGGGAGATGACTTCAGAGAAATTACCGCAAGCATTTCATTCTCTCTTTCCCCCCCCCCCCGGTTTCCCTTTCTTGGTCCTTTTCACGCATGGACCGCTGCTCCGCTGGCACGTCAATGCTTTCAGGCGATAAAGTGCTTTTCTTTACGAAACCACCATCCGTCGCACAAGCGCGGCCAATCAGGCGACAATGGCTCGTAAATTCGAGGCAATCAGGAGGGAAGCCGAGACGTGACCGCGGCAGCGGTGCGATATTGCTTATGAATTATTTAAGCGGCCAGAATAACAATGTCCTTCCTCTCTCCGTCTCCTTTTCTAGCATCTCCTAGTTTACTTCTTTTTTTTCTGCAGCTCGGTACTTCTGCCTCGCTATATGTCTCCTCCGCGCGGGCATATTTCGAAACGAAAGCCCGACGAGAGTCGTCGCCGTGAAAATTTTTCGCCCCGAGTAGATCGTGTTTGCCAGGCCAACGCCGGGACGCGGGACGTTCAATTTATGAAAATCGCCAAGGATCCTCGGCAACGTTTGCAACGTCTTATCGGCTTAAGTGTTTCCAATAACACGGCGTGGGACAAGAAAACGAACTATGCAATTACGCCGAAGCCTTCGACTTCAATAATCGACAACACCCCTTCGAGTTCCCAAGCGTCGAGCCGGACCGCCGGCTGATTCCAAAGTCCCTAACTACTTACTCCGTGGGAACCTGTACATACTGTTCGATTCCTGCTTCGATCATTGCGCCTCGCCCGTAACGGAACGTTGCTCGAGACTGCATGTTACGAAATCGGTACCTGCCCGACGCGTGATTTTCCTCCGCCATCGTCACGGTAAATCTATTTGGAATCGTTACGTTTAATATGCACGTGCCGTGCCGGAAGGGAACGTCTGTAAACCATTCGAATATTCTGATATTCTTTTTACATAATTGATTGCCTACTATTGCGTTATCGTGGTATGTTATACAACTCTGGTGGAAACAGATTCGAATGAATTTCGCAGGACGAGTAAATAATCGAATGCCTGTCCCCGCAATCTTTGTCCATACTTCGTCAGGCTCGTCTCGCTCGAGTTCCTATTCTTCCAAGGGTTAGTCACGGCAATCAGTACTCGGAACCAAAAAAAAAGCCCCCACTGTCCTCCGTCTAAGAACGATGCTTGATTTATTGTGAAACGCGGCCTTTCCTGTTGCTACTCGAGGAGGCGGTTTTCGCCGTTCGCCCGAGAGGGTCGATTCGAAAGGGAAAAACCGGCGTTTCTCGCGTGACAGATTTCCTCGAACGAGTTCTCGAACGAGCAGGTAGACGAAAATGTGCCTCTTTTTCCGAAGCCCGCCTCCAGTTCCCTGGCGCTCATGCGCAAAACGGGGATAGATAAGACCCTACGTATTCCCGGCGGTGGGACGCGGCGGGGGTGTGTAACGGTGGGACGAAAATAGAGGCGTGCCGTGGGACAGAACGAGACGGGGCATCTTGTGTGTACCGCACCAGAGAGTGGAGTTTTACGCGTGTTTAATCTGGAAATGGATCGCTCGAGAATGTGGCTCTATGAGGCGAGTTGAAGGGAACGCGAGCGAGCGAAAGCATGAGGGACGGGGCGAAATAGGAGCATGGGGTGGGCTTCTGCGAGGGGGTAGCGGCGTGTATGCCAGTCAGCAACGCGCTATCTGTCTCCCCGTCGTTATCCTTTTTTCCACTTGTATCGTAAAAACTGACCGGACTGGCTCTCTATGCACTTTCTGCGCTGCGCTCCCGTCGAGCACACGCCGCTGAAAGGAACAAAGTGATTTAATTGTTCCCCTCCCACTCATCCCTGACACAATCGCGTCGGTTATTTCTACGACGGCCGCGCGAATTGCGCGAATTGCACCGTTCACCTTGCGTCGTTTGGGCCCGAAAACAATTTTCATTGCGAGCTCGAGCTCTTCGGCCGATTAAGAGCCCATTCGAGTTATCACTTGAGACTTATTTCGGGGAACGGGACGGAGGTGCGGTGGTAGTTTCAAGGGCTCGCGCGTGATACCGAAACGTGACACCGATTTCCCCGTGTGCGTGCTTCGAACGGACCGGCATGCGCGACTTGCTTTTTCTCGCGCGACTAATTCACCCCTCCGTTTCACCGCCAGCCTCGCGAACCTTTGTCCGTAGGAGGGGTTAAACAAAATGCCACGAGGCCGGTGATCAAACTTCGCTTTTGCCGCGTCTGTCGGGTCGAGCGGAAATCATCTGAGAACGGAGTGGTGACAATGACAGGTGGCGAACCACAAACAGAAGCGAACTCCGCGGAATGGAAAGATTCATGTTTTCCACCCTGCCGATCGAACGGGGCGTCGTCTTCTTCGAGCTTCCAGCGTTGAAGCACAGCAACGTTATCTATTTTGGCAGCAATCTTCCCGAAGCGTGTGACATAAATCGCAGGCGGGAGAGCTAATTTAGCGGATAAAATGTGGCCGGCCTCGAAATAAAGCCGTGGGTCACGTCGATATATCGCGCTCGGCGCACCCGGCCGCAGGCGGGCTTATATATCGTACTAATTATTTATATTTCATGCACCGGTAGGGCAGGTACCTGCTGCCTACAACGTGTACGCGGTATTTTACACTCATGATACGTCGCCGTATACTATGCACAGCGTGCAAACTCGATCCGCGCTGGTCCAGCGACGTGCGTCATGAAAATATCGTCAAACTTCTGGTCATCCGGATCGCCGCTGCGTATTATTCCGGTATCGTGCGCGAGCTTAAATTTTAACACCGTCCATCGAACGACCGGCCATTAATAACGACGTCGCGTTATCTCTAGCTCGCTAGATTATCGCTTATCTAGCCACGCCTTTTATTTATGCACTCGTATCGCGGTGTAAATGAAAAGCTAAGCGCCGGCACGACATTTATAAATAACGCGGCGTAATATATCGGCTGCGAAACCGATATTCCATCCGAGTGTTTCGTTTAATTAGTATCGATCGTTAATTGCGATTCTTTACGATCCGACAGAGGAGCCGGTTGCAGCTGCGAATCCGATTACGAATTGTTGACAGACGAGGTGGGCAATCCTTCGGGGTCTGCGAGGTGAAAATTATTTGCCGGTCCGCAAGCTTCGGTCGAATTTCGGCTCTGCTCTTGGGAAGCGGAATTAATTATTGTTTTTGCGGTAATTCAGCTTCGATTACGATTATCCTTGACCGACTGCTCCACCGCGATTACCGAGCCAACAGAAATAGCGCAAACCGGTCGAATGTTTAATTAGTCGACTGATCTAAAATAGCGAGGCCCGTGAAATTTGAAAAGAGATCCTTTCATTCGAGATGCTTCACGTTGAACGGCGCGGGTCACCGTTGAAGCGGGACGCGTTCGTCGACAGATAGTTCGATGGAAAGCAAAAGTTTCGTCGTAAAACATTTAAGTCGCCGTCCCGACGTGATTTATAACTAAGGATAACTTCCCGGTGAGTTTACCATTTCGACTGCTCAACTGACAGTGACAGTTTACTCCTTGACGAGGAAAGGAATTGGACGGAAAAGTTCCTGTTGATGTTGCCCGCTATTAAGGGGATCGTGTTTCCCCGATGCCGGAAATCAGAGGGAATGGTATCAAAAGGCTTTGACAGGGGCGGGGGGAGGGAATGGGTTCGCCGTTTTATTTCATGTCAGTTCGTCGATGCGGTTGAAAATCTTTTTAGCGTTTGCTTGCGTCCGCGAAACATCCCGCGCAAGTTTTGGTTTCGTTGCCTAATTGCCGGAAGCATTGCACGATTCGAGCGAGTGCGGCTCGCAAAATTTCACCCAGCATCGTTCCTGGTCGTCGTCGAGATTAACGATACGCCTATAAAATTGTTCCCCTTTGTTTAACTCGGTGCCAAAGTATTGCGAGAACTTTTCAACGCTTTGGACATTTCGACGAGACCGCGGCAATTCGTTCCTTGGATACTCTGGACGAGAGCGCGAACCGAAACGAAAGACGCTGCTCCTCGTGCGACTTCGATAGCACCTCCGCGGGCTTTCATATTTGTGATACCATTCGAGCGACATCGCGAAACGAGTCCGTCGAACCGTAATCAAAAATCCCCGTTCGGCTACATCGGATTCGGAGGGGCATGAAATATTCATGGGCCGATATTTCGAGGGAATTTTTCAGCGCATTAGCGAAAAATGATTAACACCCACGACAAATGGAAACGGCGCGAGAATGAAATTGTAATTTCGCGTCGCCCGTTAGCGCAGGGGGGGACGACGCGATGCATCGTGCAGGCACGAGGACGTACCGACGGCGTCGGCGTCGTTAAGAAAAAATTCTATTCGCGCGTTCGACGTCAGTAAACGGGTGGACAGCATCGTTCGTGGAATTCGGCCAACCCGGGAACGACCCGGAGAAAGATGACTCTCCAGGCATACGAACGATCGTAAAACTCGACGCTGCTTGATTTAGTTTGCGCGTCCTTGGTACGCGTGCACAGAGTTGAACAGAAATTGTCGCGGCGCGATACCGCTACGCGTACACCCCCGTGGACATCGGGGCGAAAGTTTTCGCGATAAAAATGTGGTTATTTTTCACGCGATACACACAGAAGGGTGACTCGACGGTGTCGGGGGAGGGGAAAGTGGCAACGAGTTTCCAGTTGGATGTAAATGAGACTTCTCGAACAAACTGATGCTTAACAATTAAAGTAAATCATACTGGCTGGCGGCGATCTCGCAGTTCCTAACTGCGCGCATGCATGCCAATTTTTTTCGTAATTCCATTCCGCGAGCGGCGCGATACCGGCCGTCCTAGTTTTTACTTGTTTTCACCTGCGATTACAACGCTGGCGCAATACCGACGCGACGGCGGGTACGAATTAAACCGCGCTAGCAACAGATGCTACGGTGCCTCCGTTTCGCAGTTTAATTCGCGGCCGTGATAAGCGGAAGTTCCTTGGAACGCCGGGATATATATGTATATCCGCTGGCGGGGATTAACGAGATCATGCTGCAACGGACGCATCGTTGCACGGCGAATCGCAAAAGATTTTCGGCGTGCTGCGCCGAAAGGCAGGATGCACCGCTGTTACAGGGTCGAGGATTATGGATAGCACGAGGTACAGGTTGTTGCGCGTAAATTCGTTGCGCCTTCGATGTCGAGGGAAAAGAAGTGCGCGAATTTGACATTCGGAGCTCTGATCGTTCGTTACCGAGTACACGGTAGAATTCTGCAGAAAGTCAACGATTGAAAAGTTGAGCGAATTCGCCTTTGAAAGCGCGTTCGTTTCAGCAGGGCAACAATTTTTCTGGAATTCACGTTCCGTTCCGCGAAAACAGAACGTGCCGAGAACGGACATCGAGAGGGGCTTGAGGGGGAGAAAAAAAAATTGAAAACTCCCAACAGTAAAGCAAGCTGCGGAATAAGAAAGGGAACGAGCGCGCGAGAAAAGGGACGAGAGGTGCGCGTAAAGTTTGAAATTTAGAACGAAAAAAGATACGAGCGAGAAAGGCTTTCGGAGGGAAGGTGCGCATGCACGATGACGTTGATAGGTTGTGGAGGAAGGGGCGATGAGATAGGGCGGCGAGGGGGGGAGGGGCGGCAAGGCAGACGGTTTGTATTTCAAATTTAAAAGCATTCGACAATGGTCGCTTCTCGTATTGTTGACTCACTCGACGTAGGAGAGAGGAAAGAAGAAAGAAACGCGCCGAAGTGTACGCTAGAACGTGGCGGGACAGAAGGTGGCGAGGAGGGAACGGAGGAATGGAGAAGGTTCAAGGGAGAAAAGGAGAATCAGGGGTGGCTGGAGTTTTGTAAAGGACTGCAGACAATTTCCGCAGGGCTTAGTGGCTCCAGGCTCTCCAAATAAATTATTCCGCGGATGAGCGACGCTGCTTATTTTTCACCATTTCCCCGAGCTACCAGCAATGGGTGTTCAAAGTCTGCGTAAAGCGTTTAAGGAGTATCAGCGGCGAGGAACGTGCCGGGTCAGACAACGTGGAACACTGTTTTCTCATACGGCGGGGAGATAGTAATTGGCCGAACATTTTCATCGTAATAAAATCAGAATACGCTCCTGGACTTCCAGATTGCGCGATCTGTCGTGAAATCAATTTCGCTGCAGTATCAATTCTAACAGAGTTATTCGTACGTCGTCTATGGTACCGTTTTCGAGGGAATGGAATCCCAATGGGAGATCTCGTGGTCGCAGATGTGCGATATTAATGTAAAAATGATTTCGCGCGAGTATTGCTATGCAATGTGCAACTCCTTACTACCAGCTTACGAAATTATTTGATCGACGTGCAGAAACCGCGAACAAGTTTAATTAGTTTATTAATTAGTTTAATATCATCGTGAGTACAGTGGAAATAAAATCGCTCCATGTAATGGAATATAATTGTTAACACGAATCGGTGAATTCGGAATCTAAAACAGTAGAGAACTGCGAACGAGTTAATTTCGCGTCCGGAGGTTCAACGATGTACGCGAACGGGAATCCCGCGTACTCGACGGTTGAAACTCGACGAGAACCGATCGAGAGTACTTTCGACTGCAGGCACGTTTATACATCACCTATCGATCCCGCTTTTTTCCTCGTTCCTCCGCGATGCTCTCTTTTCCAGCGAGGCCGTTACGTGAAAAGTGAGTCAAAGGGGTTAAACCCTCATTCTTCTTCCACCAGTAGCTACCCCATTTATTCGTGAAACAAGAGAAGAGGAAGTGGGAGAAGGGCCCGGGCCACCCAGTGAACGGCGTGTCGTCGCGAACGCCTCTAGAACACCCGGGTCGATTGAGAATATTCAGGAATGCGGGCCATGCAGACATTTCTAAAGAGCTTTGACAATTTCCTGCCTCTTCAATTCTTTGTTTTCGCTCACCGTTTACCCGGTTCACGCCCGGTGGCCGTCTATACACGAATCCCGCGCTGCATTACTTCGAATCGAATTCTGCATTTTCGATTAAGCAGGTCTGACAATAGTGTAAAAAAATAGTACGAGCGTAATAAATATACAGTAGTAAAATACAGTTCGAGGGCCGTACATTTATTCAAAGGAATGGAAGTTGCATCAGATCTATGATATTATAGTGACACGTTTCCTTGAATACGTTTTAAATAAAGAGGTCTGCCCGTCACGGTATTCTATAGAGATGAATTTAAGGTTGAACACATCGTAAGTATAAAAATGTGGTCAAGAGAGAATATCGACAGGCCTTTGAGACGTCACGTTCTCAGGAATGCTTGACGATATTCTTAAATCGGGTATTCCAGCACGGAAGTCGACGGAGCCGATGTATCGGGAAAACTTGAATGCAACGTTGCGCTCCATTCAACGTGATTAGCGAATCCTTGAAAAATCCAGAATGTGCGATACGATATATTGTATCATATTATCACGGGTTGTCAGAAAACCGTTCTTTAAGTAATTCGAAATGAAAAGAACGCCGCGCTAGTCACTGTTCGTTAAACACAATTTATACTACGCATTATATCAGACTGTATCATAAACAGTATCCCATTCGTGCTTGTCCCCGCAACGAGACAACCAGATCATAAATAAATCGATAGAGTTTTTCGCCGCTTCGTCGTTCCGCGGCGTTTCTCGTTGTGACGTGTACGCAACGCCGATTGATTTAACTATTGCTGATGCACGTGGCAGGATTAAACGGACGGTAAATGAGGATGTGCGGTCGCGGCACGTGCGATCCGTGTATTTTTTAATCAGAGCCCAGGCCCGATTAAGCGCAATCTGCCGGCCATTCTGATGGGGCGTAGGCACCGCGGTGCGGGTGCTTACGCGGCAGCTTGCGAAATCATTGTTTCCCGGAACAAACAGGGAGAAACGGACATCGATTCGCAAAATCGCTCTTGCGTGCATTGCCCGTGATTTTCGATAGTATTATACGCGACCACCGTCTGTTCGTGACAACCATCCCCGGGGTTGTATGAAAAAATAACTCGCCCCCTCTCGCTGCCTTCTACTTGCACCTTTCGCAATTATTTGAAGGGCAATCGTTTATAATTTGATGTCCGTTTCCATTCGGTTCATAGATTTTTCCGACACGGTGCGCCGCGGTGGGGAGATCTGTTTCGATCTGGCATTCGGCAATTTTCCGGGGGGTTGCCTCGTGGTAAATGGAAAAATATATTTATGAAAACCATTTTGGAAATTCGTGCACCGACTAGAACGAAACGATTAAGCGGTTGCGCTATTTTTGTCTGACCGTCGGTTTGCCTGGAGGGCGATGTAATTTTGAGTAAATTTCCTCGACGTCAAGGTTGCACGCATATAACTCGTAAATGTCTGCTCCGAAAAATCACCACGGTACACCGTGTTTGATGGAATCCACAAATTGGCGGACATTCATTCGTTAGCAACTGAATACGCTGGCAGAGTTGAATAACGCCGGTAGGATTCTCATCGCGGATCCGCAATTACGAAAATTTTAAGCAACGTATTCAAATTAACAATTTGCCTTTCATAAACTAAACAAACGATGCTCCGAGAAGCAATCTTCCCATCCATCCTGCCCGCTGGTGCAATGTTCACGCTTTCATTCCATAGCGAATCTGCCCTAAAAATACGGGTGTCTGCCCGAAGCTACGTATCCCCTCGCATCGCCGTGAAGTAGTCAGACACTTCATCGTTTTCATAATTCAAAGTGAGGTCGGATGGTACTGCAGGGACAGGGATAATAAGAAGCGGCCGGGGAAAGTGTCCTCGAGTGAAATATAAAACGGATGAAAGTCAGCGAAGTAGGTAATCGCGAAATATGTCTGCCGGGCTGCGCGGCGCGATCGAGCGTTCGCCTCCTCGATGGGACCGCGACGAATTTCATCCGGCGCGGAGCGGCGCGTCGATAGGCCACCGAGCAGTAACGAAGGATCCACAGCGAGAGTGCCGTCGCGACTTCCGGGTCGTATTTTCCGACCCGCTTCGCTTTTCCCCTATACTCCTTTGTTCTGTTTGTTTTCCCTCTCGCACAACGCGGGCGAAGAACCCGTACCGAATTACACGAGGGCATTCATTAACGCGACCGGAGACGAACGATCCGCTAATTAACCTGACGAAGCTTGCCAACAGACGACACCCACCGTTTCTCGCTCGATCCTTCCTCCTTCCGTACTTGGACTCGCGCCGCGACGGATCACAGGAAAAGGAACGCGAACCGAGTGGGATCGGGCTCGAGAACCTTGGTGACGCGCGCGCGCGAGCCGCCGTGCAACGCGCACACGCTCAACGATGTCAAATAGTCCGCGCGAACAAATATTTTCCACGCTCCGCGATTGTTTTGTCGCCTCGAATGATCGGTCGCCTTGTTTCTCCTTCCTCTTTCGCCGCGACTCGATTTTCGTCCCAAACCACGCGGACGGAAACCGCGAGAAAGAAGCGAACGCAACGGATGCAACGGATGCAACGGGAGATAAAGACTGCGGGGGGTTGTTGGGGTGGTGGTGGTTTAGAAGGGACGACAGAAACCTTAATAGGATGCGGCAGCGTTGGCCTCGTGGAACTCCGCTATCTCGTTCCTCGTGTACTATCGAGGAGGTGTTAGACTCCGGCGCAGTGCGCTCGCAATTTGCATTAGGCGAGCGAATTACGCGAAATTTATGTGAGTCTGGATATACCCCCGCAGAGCAACGCCGCCGAGTGCTACAGTTAATACGTATTCGGAGTACTTACGGAAGCGGCCGCACAGCCCTCGTACTTACGCTCCTGCGGACAGCTAATGTCCGCAACTATTTCTCTCTGTCCGCCCTCCGCTATTCCCCTGGACGCCTTACGATATTATTCTCCCGGCGTATTGTCTCCTTGGAACGGTACGCGACAGAAACGTATTTGTCGAACGAAGACGCGCCGCGGCATGGAACGATCAATCTCTGCCGTAAGCGTCGTTTCCAGTCAATGCGGCGGGCACAGGCACGCGTGTTGTTCCCCTTTACCCGTCTCCGGTAATTGTCTAAGCGCCCGTGTATGCGAGCCACCGAGAGTTTCACTAGCGAGAACGCTGTCGCGGTAGTCGTCGATACGAGTCTCCGCGACGAATTCCGCGGAATCCGTTCGATCGACTCGTGGTTCAGTCGTTTCTGTCGAGAACTAGGTGAGAACTGGGCGACGTCGCGGATAAACGAATGCGACGGGAGAATGTAACGTAGGGTCCTCGATACTTGCTAGTCTTCGTCAATTGCGATTATGTTTTGTGGCGAATATATGTGTGGGGAAGGATACTTTCTAACCTTCTTATGACTGTATCGCACCTCAAGTGAACGGAGAATGCGGGTACATTTACCGAACGCGACACCTTGTGCGTAGAGCATATAAATACAGCCATCGAGGAGAACGTCGGAAAATAGGTGTTCGTTTCAATTAAAAAAGCGATACATTTCGACTTCCTTACTTTCTCTAACATGCCCGCGCGTGGAAACAGCAAAATTCGTTTCCGCCGTGCAGTTTCAATCTCCGCGCTCCCTCGGACGTACCTTCTAGCCGAGCAATCAATTTCTTGCAACGTCAGACTGAGACAAATGCCGACTGCTGGAATCCGGACGCGAGCAATATTTATCTATCCGCGCGATCAATTAACCCCGTCCGTCCTGTATCAATTATCTCGATCAAGAACTGTGCGCCGGTTAATTGCTCTCGCGGTACACATTCGACGGCGACGCCCGTGCGAACCGATTTTTCTCGTATCTTCGCGGGTCGAACGATCGATATGTCTTCGTTCAATTCGCGTTCCCCGCCGTCTCTCATTACCTCTTTTTCTGCCTGTCGCCGTTGCACGCCGCTGCCCGCAGCTTCTCGAATGGATATCGATGATCTTAAGTGGTCGTTACGTTCGGCGAGCTAACGATCCCCTAATTACTGCGTAACGGAACGCCATCGCGAAGACGTGACCGATTTTAACGACCACCCCGCGACGTACAATTATCCCGCGTTGCTGTGCGAATGTAACGCAGGACCGGTTCCGGACAGAATCGAAAGTGTAACGCAATGGCGCCTCGCGGACAAAAGAATCTTCATTGTAACGAACGTTTCGTCAATGCAAATCGTAGGGTGGTCAGAGTAGAACGTCAGTTCGACCACTTACCTTCTTGCCGTCCAACTCGTGATTACCCTGTGCCAGCACTTTGTCTACACTCGCCGGATCTGCAAACGTGATGAATCCGAAGCCCCTGTGAACAGAAGAAAAGAATTACGTTATAAATGGGGAAATAATCGCGAAGCAAAATTTTCACGCCACAAATTTCTTCCCCCAGTCTTCCCACCCCAAGAAACTATTGTTACTGACACTTTATATCGTGCGCGATACAATAAATCAGCTTCAATCGACCCGTATGGCAAACCAAATATGCGAGGATGAAAAATTAAAAAAGGAAGATCCGCTCGAGGTCATCATTAAGTTCAACCTTCGCCAACCCACTTGTCCTCAATTAACGACATCCTCGCGTCCGATCGAGGGTGGCGTGCGAGAATTACGACCCTGCGCCCGCGGAATTATTTCGCCCCCTGTAGCAGCTCTTTTTCCGTGGCGAACACGCGGACGACATATAAACCGGAGTTTAAGGAGATCGCGAAGTCGGACGCTCGAGTGAAACAAATATCGGCCGGCGTCCGGTGCCATAAATTTCACGCGGGCCACCGTGTACATACAGATATATTAAAAGATAGTTTGCCGAGAAGGACGACGGAGCCGCGTGGTGGGCGGCAGAGGGTGGTCGACGATCCGGAGTGGCTCGTACTCGGTGTCGGAGGAGCCGGTGCACAAAACACGATAGCGCGGCGAGCGTTTCGGACGCAAAGCGGTTTGCATTTTTCATGCCGGGGCTCGCTTGTGCAGTTATTGAAAATATTTACATGTTATTTATGGGGCACACATGCTTCGGGAAACGAACGCGCCGATTCTTCCGGCGCGTCACTCCGCGTTTCCCTGCCCTTAGAATCTGATATATCATTCTCATATTTTCTTGGATGAATGGTCGAGAGCGTGAAGTATGAATGACGTATAAAATACAATGGTGTTGCGTTAGATATGTTTTATCGGGGCCATTAGCGGACGACGGGGCGTATAATTCTTTGCCTGTTCTTCGTGGATTAGAATTTAGCTGGGATTTCGACGGAGAAATGGACGGGCCGACATTTTGGAAATCGAAAGGCGATGTGAGTGCCACGAATTTCGTGATTACTTGAAATGAGTAAACTGTTCGGATAACGAACCGTCAGCATCGAGTATCGAAAAGGAAATTTTTCCCATACAATTCTTCACGTCCCCGATCTCGAGCATCCCCATCGCTCCATGAAAGTACGAGGAGCCCTCGCGAATTTGTTTTCAACCCAACGCCAACCTTTCCCTCCTCCTTCAAAAGCGAAAGGCACGCCTGTCGTGAATCCGCGTCGTCTCCTGAATTCTCAGAAACATTTCGCCTTACTGTTTTTCTACTTCAACCATTCGACCACACAAAACCACGAACACTCGTGCGAGTTGAATTTTTGATGGACCCGACGCCCTGTTTTCAACCCTCTGTCTTTGCCGGGGCTTCTTCGGCCGCGGCCAGCCGACTTTTCGTGCTTCGAACGAGCCGCAGGAACCGTACGTGTGGTTGCTACGAACACGCGATCCGCCAGACACTTAAAACCGGCGATGTGTTGCCACCGTGGAGCCCGTGTCGCGTGAACTTCGACCATTTTTGTACCTCGTTTGCGGGGGATTTACGAGCCACGGGTTACAGTATCGTGGACTGCCGAAATTGGCAGATTCTCCGGCTTGTTTGCGGAATCGAATGTCACGCTCAAGCGGCTGGCCGGTGCGACTTGATTTACGCGAACCATCCGAGAGGCGTGTAACGTTTTCGGCTGGATTTCTGGCTCGGCTTCGTGGATACACTTTTTAAATTGTTTGTTCCGCGAATTGTAATTGGCAACGGTGCGCGGGCACAGCAGCTGCGTAAATTTAAACAATTGTTACCCTCGCTGGGTAACAAGCGAAGACATTTACACGTTTCATAAAAATTACCGTGGATCATTATATTTTTATACGGTGCGTGATAGTAGTCAAGCCAGTGAATGTAAGGGACGCTGAAATTTGTCGTGGTAGAAAGTAAAGTTGGCAGTTTCCTAGTGAGAACGCTTGCAGGTATATGACGAATGTTTATTATCGAATGCGTTGATAGAGGGAATAATGTAATATCGTTGGGAATAGGTGATTTTCATTTGTGCGATTTTATTCCGGTATGATGTATGCTGAAATGATTAATTTCATTCATTTGGGACGGTGCTCTCAACGCTCGTTAAATTCTTTTGGTAAAGTTGAATGAACCGCTGATTACAGTGCTCCACATAATAAAATAGCATTTTCAATGCCTCGAACCCCGGGCACGTGTAATTTACTCAATTGTCCAAATTGATTTATTCTGTTAGGGATACAAACGTCATTATTTAATGGAATTAAATGCCAGTTGAATTGCTCGTACATTATGTCCATTGTAAAATGTTAAGCAACAATTTATTGGCACCCGCGACGTACGAACGATAGCGGAATAGAATATTAAACACAATATGCACGCCCGTGAATCGAGGTAGATAGAAAATCGTTCGTAATAGTCCAAAATTGAAAACCTGAACTGAGACGCGCTGCATAATAAGATCATCGATCCGACGAATGAAAACGAAACATTGTCCAACGGCCCAATTCGAGCTTTCCTAAAATATCTGGCCACAAGCGGGCCGGGTTGAACAAAAATTTCTCAATCACTACGATTCGCTGTCGTCGTCGAGGAAATCGTTGTACGTCGCATTACTGTTCGATGCGGAATAAATCCATCCGCGTTCGCGATTCCGCTGACGCTTTGTCCGCCCACGGTTACGTGCGCTTTAGCACGCGTGTGTACGTGCCGCGGAATTTTGAAAATTCTCGTTGAACCGCGGACAGGGCGGAAACAACAATCGTGGCAAACGAACGCCGGCTGAATCGGCAGTCGTCCAATCAACATTAAAACACCGAACATCGCGATACCGAGTGCCGAGGGAAAAACACTGACCGCCAGCATCGACAGCTATGCATTTACATGCGTTTCAGCCTCTGCCCCTGTGCATTCCCTGCCGCGTTTTACGACATCGTGTTTACGACGATCCCCGCCGCGGAATAACTGCGTATAGCTGCGCTGGCGATATCGCGCGAAACATTCGTCGCCCTAGTGATTCGATATGCGCCGCATCTGTTCCTCGTTGAATTCTGAAGCGACAATACGCGTCGAAATACGTACGGACGAGTGGCAGCGAAGTCGAGGATGAGGCACGCAACGCGAGCGCCGCGCGAAATCGGGATTCGCGACGGAGCCTTTCCGAGCGTTTAAATTTACTTGGGCGGCCGCTGGTTCACGGTGGTCGCGAGTACTCTCGTATCTTTCGTACCCGTTTATAGATACGTCAATGCAGAATTAATGGCTTCATTAACTTTTCGCAATACATACGTAAGTCCCTGACTATTTGAAACCAAAGCTCGCTCGGTCAACGAAATCCAAATGCTACCTGCGGCGATTAGCTGGCCTAAAATTACTGTCGCCGACAATAATACCCCGCGAAATCGATCCATCCGTTTATCTCACCCCGAAATCGTCGGCGTAAATCTTACCCGCTGCATGCACGAAAAAGAAATCGAGATTTCCCTCAGCGGTTAGGATGAAAAACAGGGGCGCGGATCCATCGTTTCGAGCGCCGTGACCCGCCACTTGTCACACGACCATTGTACGTGAATAATCTATAAAAGGCTGAGTAGAAAGCATGTCGGCTGACGTGTCCCTTGTCTACTTGAGCACGGCTTCTACGATCCTCTACATTCCATCTTCGTCTAGCTTCCGGGCCTCTTCGCCTTAACCACCCTTCGCCGCTGTGCTTCCCCCTTTTTCGAGGCAACCGAGCCACGGGAGAGTGTCACGACGGGCTGACGTGGTGCATTTGTTTGTCGCGCCCTCTCCGCCGCGCAGGGAAGAGCCCTTGCCGTATAAGGCCGGGCCGAGATGGATGGGACGGAGGTGAATCCGCGGTGAAATCAGGTGAGTCTGCGTTTATCTGAACGGTAACGCCGTATATCCGACGGTGTTTCGCGGGCGGCGGTGATAAAGATTCACCGGAGGCCAGAATGAAACACGCCATTGTCGAAGATGGAATTGCCTGCAGAACGTTCTCCGTGAAATGGTAGCGATAGAGGAGCAGGGACGCTGCCTGGGGGCTTGATAGAGATTGCCTGTGATACAGATTATGTGCTAGGCGGTTTGTGTAAATATTTGTCTTCTCTTGGGTAATTTATGTGCAAAGCTTCCATGATAGGGAAAATTGAGTGCAAAGCATGACGTTTACTTCCCTTTATTAATTCTCTATTAATTCTGCACGTCTAATGGGACGGGGGACACACTTAAAACTGAATGGACATCCTTGCGGAACTCAGGTATACCCGAAGTATAAGCAGTGAATCAAGCGTCACCTTACGCGTCGAGGTAGTAGAAATGGTGGAGTTTAACAGGTGCGAAAGGAAAAATCTTGTTACCGACTTTGTCAGAGTTGCAAACGTTGTACGATAAGCTTTTAATTTATTGGTAAATTATTCGGAACCTTCTGTCGCGCGGAGGAAAGATCGCGACTGATAGTACAATTTACACGCACGCGTAGTATAATTTAATTGCAGCGTGTGCATATAAATTCCTGACCGAAACGGCGTTGGTTTGACCAATTTAAAGAAGGCGGACCACGGCGTTTGCTGTGATACAGCAAGCGAGAAGAAGAAAAAAACGATGAAGGATAAGTACAGCGTGCTACGATGGAAGGATAACGTCATAATAAATCTGCAGAGTAATCTTTGTGCTGAGATAATGAGATTTTTTATCACCTTTAGTCGAATGGAATCTTTGTCAGAGATAACGAGTTCTAGAGAGACAGGAAAAATTGTAGGCTAAGAAGAGGAATTTTATTTTAAGTTCACTAAATGTGAATGGAAACAGTCTTCGCCCCTTGCTAGAGGACAGTTTTCTAGACACTTTTTAATCTTCAAGTACTCGTCGCAGAGTTTGATGCAGACATTATTAAAACCAAAGGTCGCCTCCTTCTCCCCATTTTAGTTTTCGCGTTATCCTTGCTCCCGTCGAAAGTCAAGCTGAACTCACGTAAGCGAGGGAATAAAGTTTTATTTACTGCAATAATTGGTTCTCTATTGTTCCCATTGAAAAGAATGCACTCTGTCGGCAATAAACATTGAATTCCGAACGCGGTTGAGCTTCGAAATTTCTACTTCCTTCCGCGATGCGAACATATTGCGCACGACTTTAATTCTATGGCAAAAGAAACTACTACGAAATCCTTATTGGTCTTCCCGGACCCCTATTTCTAGCTGTGGCGCGTCCTTCGGGGTAAGATTAGTTTCAGAATGGGAATTACTGAAACTTCTGAACGGAACATTCGGTCCGCGATTCGCCACAGTATCCAACTTTCTATTGATAGAGAAACATTCGAATCTTAACCCGTGCAATATGCAAACGCGTGCTGTCCGAAAATTCATGACACCCAGCACTTCGGAACCATCGATTCCAAGCTATTCGATTGATTTTCACTATCAAACATTTAACCCCGTAACACAGCATACCAATTCCTCTCGGGCGAAACGGTACGCCGCGTGCACAAAGCCGCGGGTATACACGAACCGTAATAATTACCAGATATCAATTTTCATGAAGCCCATCCCCGTACTTAACCCCTCTGCCAAACGACTGGCCTCGAATAAAATGCACCGAACGATCTGTTATACGCACTCCCATGATCTAATCGCGCGTTTCGACCGTCGCGCCACGCGTATCCCGCGTGCGTACTCGAACAACGAAAAGATGACAATAAACGAGGAGGGGTAACCAGTCGGCAATGAGCGTGCAGTGTCGTATCGTGGCAGAAGGCAGTGCCAGAGCACGGGCACCGAGGGAATTTACCGCAACGAAAGGGGAATAGGGTATATCATGCACGTTGCGAACGAACACGACCGGATAGGTAACAAGAGGGCACGGTGGGGGGTTAGGGGGGTCGGTTGGGCGGGTGTGCAAGAGAAAAGGGGCAAGTGTATTAGGTGTATTTATGTAGGCGGTCTCATTGCGCGCGAAGTTACTGTAAGTACCGGCAGTTACTTAACTCGACAGTTTCTGCTATTGCAGTAACCGTGGCGGCGGTAGCAGCAACGATGGCGGCAGCCATATACCTACCCGAGGAGAGCTGCCTTCCCTGCCTCGGTGCTGAAGCTAGTTATGGACGTGGCCAGGGGGTAGGAGTTACTCCGCGGAACCTTCCACCGGCACGATTCAAGGAACCATCTCCTTTTCCAACCTTCCGCCATTCCGCCGAGAGCAACCCTTCGCCCCGTGCGCCTTCGCCCGTTCCTCCGTTGCTCAAGTATATGGTAACTGCTCTTTAACCAACCGCCTTAATCCGCTTTTCTCTCTCCGAGGCGAAGACAATCACCCTCCCCGTACCAGCCAGTCCTTCGATCCTCCGTCTTTCGTCGGCCCTCTTCGTCCAACCCAGCCGAACCTTTATTCCTCGCGCTCGCTTTCGATTTACCGTCTGGATTTCCTCGCCTCGTGGACTCCTCGCCCCGATGTCTGCTGGATTTTCGACGCTTGATAAGGGGCCACGCGACCCGCTCTGCCAGCGCACGCTACGATTTTTTTTCCTTTTTTCTGGCTGGATTACTCGCAGGTCATTCGAGGAGGATTATTTTTTTCGTCCGAACACCACGGCCGATTTCTTTCGTCGCTCTTGACGCGCACCGCGACGAACGGCGAGGCGGCGAAGCAGAATTTTAATCGAGATTTCGCCATCGATTTCTGTCGACGCGTTCGCGACATTGGCAATCTTATGCGACGATAATAGGGACTTAACGCATCGCTGCAACCATGAATCTCGTGGTACGTGTTCGTCGTCGTATTTCGACGGCAATAATGGAAGACGCCGGCACAATAGGTTCAGCCGCTTAGATAAAGCGGCCCGTTTAAAAAACGTAATACCGCCCGCAGGCAATACAGGCGCCATTATCAGGCCGACATTTTGAATCGAATTACAAGGAACCGCGAGAGCGCGTAATAACGCTCGACTCAGCGCCAAGCACCACCACTGTTATACACCCTTTCTACTTTTCCCTCCGATTCCCGGCGCTCTCCTTCTTCTCCGCCTCCGTCTTGCTCGCCTTAATGACCGGCTGAATATTTATAAAGTCGACATCGTCTAGGTGGTCGGTAGCAAGGCCGTGAAAGCCACCGCGTCCCATGGAGTTTCATTGTAATTGCCCTGTTCTTCTTGACTTTTCCTTGAAACGGGATCCCGTTGAATTGCATTATGCAAATCGCAATCTCTCTAAGTCACCCGGTCCGTCCGTTGCAGGCGAACGAAGTCGCCGAAGGGAGAAGAAAGGGCAGAAAGAAAAAGGACCTGGGGGAGGGGTCGTGGGGCTCGGTTCACGGCATGGGGAAAAAGAACGGCGAGACCGGGAGAAATCTGGCTGATCCGTTTCCCCCGATTCCGTTCGCGCGATAACGACCGCGTTGCTTCGACGCTCTAATGACAAAACCATGGTCCGCATGCATAATTGCCGCCAACTTGCCGCGAAATATTCCGATTCTTGCGCGATTCCTCCGGACGTGTAATTAAGCCGCGGTCTCGGAAAAGAACCGGGGGAATCAACGGGCTCGTTCTTATTGTTAAGGGGAATTGGTTAAAACTGCGACGAGTGGCTGCGAGTTTCTTGCGGAGCGCGGCGGGGGAAACGGTGTTTAATGGCGGAGCGACTATTTCAAGCGTCCGTGCAGATTGTATTGCAAGTCGATCGTTAAGTGTCACGAGATGGCAGTTCGATGGCGAGAGTATTCTGCGTACGGTTTCGTAGCAGTTACCTAGGCGTACCATCTAGTTTGCGGTGCACGGTCCTGTATGTCCTTTCAATGCAGAACGTGAGCTTAAGAATTTGAATTCCCGAATCGCGGAAACGTAGAGCCAAGTGTAACTTGGGAGGAGCACGGAACGAATTGTATTTGCGTCAGTAGTGAAGCATGCCGCGAGTCGATCGCATACGTTTCGAAACATAACTCGCAACAAATATTGTCCGCCCACCCGGAATGATTAATTACCTGTTTCCAAAGTATTTTATGCATTTTAAGCGGCAGAGGTGTTTCGGGACACCATCGAGATAAGCGAACCAATTTAAATCGTCCCCGATGCACCGATACATTTTTTTCCCGCGACCGAACGCACTGCTTACTTCGACCGCTGATAAAATGCATGGGAAAAGGGCCGAGGAGAAATATGTGAAACAAAAAATTCGCCCTATATCTTTCTGCGTTCTGTAAAGGGGGACGAAAATGCTAAGGGGACGGGAAACGAAGTTACACGGCGGGACAGGTGAAAAGGAAGGAAAACGAAAATTCGTAACATTCGCACGGAATGATGAGCGGACGTAATTTTCTAATTTCATTACGTTTTTAACTCGCGGCAACTTTTTCCTGCCGCTAGAGCAGTGCTCGGAATGGAGAGAGGCAGGGGCAGAGGGGTTGAGAGAGGTGCGCGCAGGATAGCAACGGCAAGGATATGAATATTCATCGGGCATTTAGGCCGCGACGTAACTCAATTAGCGGCGGAATAATTGTCCGCTGTCCGACACAGAGTACAGAACGAGCTGCTACGACGAGAGACTCGGTCCACTCTCTCCGCTCTATCTGATTTTCCGACAAACTTCTTGAACCGGCGAATCTCAAATATGATTTACGAAAAACTGCGCTGGCAAGTTGTGGACCCGTTCCGGCGATCGTCAAATATCGCGCGAGTGAAAAGAATGTACGCGGAGGAACGAAATATTTTTGCGTATAACAGAAGCTTGAATCGATTCGATAAGAATAACGGGACCGCCGTTGTATGTTAATTAATCTAGAGATTCCCGCACTAAAGGTTCGATCTCCCTAATTTTTTAGCACATTCTGTGGGTCGGTAAACGAAATATTTAATTATTGTTACGAATACTTTGGGCAGCAGCACTCTCGAGACAGCGCAAACCGTTTAAACGTTGATCAAGAATTAATCGAGTCACGAATTCCAGTATTCTGTAGCCGATTAATAATGAAAGGGGGACGAAAGCAACGAAATCGAGAAGGGCACACAAAAGGAATATTATTTCCCTTTCCATTTTTCGCTGCCCGGCTCCCGATAAATAATTTATCCCGGCGGATAAAGCATTACAGCAATACGTCGCGGGGTGGAAAATTAATTTCATTCCCGGATTGTCACGCACACACTAACCGTAGTCCAGTCGATCCCTTTCAAGTCTTGTCCGCCCCGGCACGCCGGAATTCGTTAATATTCATAGCCGCGGGGAATGGTCGGCTCGGATAAGGCTTATCTCGTCGCTGAAATAACTCGATAGCCGCGTGATCCTGACTCGGCGCTTTCTCGCATCCTCGCTTCAATATTTTTTTCTCCGCGGGACACGCCGACGCGACGCGACGGTAGGCAATCGAGGGGGATCAAACGTTTCGCGCACCCCTTTTTGCGGAACGTCACATGCCCCCCGTGAAATTCTTTTCCCCATGCGCGTTTATTAGCTTCGGCTCGTTCGTCGAAGACATAATCGTTTCGGACGCCGCGGCGATCGATACGCGTGAAAAAGATAAACGATGCCTGCGTCTTGCTATGGAAAGTGTTTGCAGTGCGACGGATTGCAACGGCGTGATTGAAGCGTTTCGTCGTCTAAAGAACAGCTAGTGTTTAGAAAGGGGCGAAATCCAACGAATGCAGTAACTCGTATTGGCAATTTAAACAAATTCAGTGCTAAATATATTGTACGAAAGGTTAAAAGGAAACAAAATGCGTGTACTAAAGAGAAGGCTTCCAAACGAACCGAAACCACCCTACAATGTTCAGCATCAGACAAATTCTAAGAACATTTTGCCTCAGCGACGAAGTATCTATAAAGTCTCGTCAAGTTATTTATCAATTACAAGAAACGATCATCGCTGAATCGCATTCCAATGATTTTCTTGCCCGTGCCACCGGTCTACGAAAACAAGGGCGCAGGATATATTAAGCCAAGTCGCGAATCGAACGAGGGTCTATAATAATGCCAGGATCTAGTCAAACGCCGAGGATACCGTGAGACGCGTAAAGACCGAGGGGAAGAGAAAAACTGGCGGATGACCACCTGTTGACGCGCTGCTGAATATTCGCCGCGTGTCTTGGCGAGCGATTATTGCGAACTTATCGTGGGTCGCGGTCGAACGTATCGCGCCGTTCGTCCCGTTGAAACGATCGGCCCTTGCCGCCCCGCGGAATTGGCCGGGGACGAGAATCGAGAGAAATCATAGAATCGAACCAACGGCCGCGCCGGCGTCGCGTTTAACTTTTATGTCGCGAAGGATCGCAATTTGATCCTCGCACGCGGACGGTCGAGTGGAAAGCGAAGGATTGAGAACGTTCCCAGGAGTATGGTCGAGTGGACGGATCGTTCGTTCTATCCTCGCTTCGCCTTTCTTTCCTCATCCTCTCCCCCTCACCCGACTCTTCTGCTCGCGACGCCCTCTTCAAGTCTCGAGCAGACACGAAGTAGCCACTCTCCCGATTCCGCCCCCGCTTCAAATTCACCCTCCTCGATGCCACGCCACTTTGATCTCCGGCTTCTCTCGCGAGATACGTGCCCGGACGTGACGGCCGCTCTTCCGCCTCTGCTTCCTGCTACTTTGATCCGAGCGACACGTCGCTGGTAACGGAGGCTGATCGACGCGATCATTCGAACGCATTGTTCTTTATGAAGGACTGCCGACAACTGTTGCAGCACGAGCGCATCTTTATGACGGCTGGATTGTTTGCGAAAGAGTAGGAGGGAGGGGGTATGAGTGGAACGATGGATATCCGGATAATTAATAACCCAAAGTGTTTCATAGTGCCGAGGGGGTCAACAATCGCATTAAAGATAAGATACAACAATTCGGTCGATCGTTCCCGAAGCAACGAACCCCTATTTTCATTCGCACAGTGTACAAATGAGCCTGCGCTATTCTAAGATATCTGTTAACGTTACCCCTGCAGCCCCCTAACAGACGAGTGCAGGCCGGGTCCGAATCGTAGTCGACTCGGCTCATCGAAACTCTCCGGCGTTCTGCCTGGAAAAAGAATTGAAGATCCGGGGTGGCGGGTCGTTTGAGACGGCGCTCGGGGGCCGAAAGGGAAGACGAGGCGCGGCGAAGACGTAGGGCGATAGAAGAACGAAAAATAAAGGCGGAAGATGAGGGAAGGAGAGGAGGCTGCAGGACGGTGCAAGAGAATCACTTGACGCAAGAGAGCGAGACGTCGGGTGCTTGCATCCGGGGAAATGGAAGGGTAGGCTCTGGCTTCCGCCTGTCTGTTGCCATAGCGACCTCGACCGCCCTTTGGCTGAGCAAAAGGGCCAGAGGCGGCAAATCTCTTGTACGTACAATAATCCTGCGTCGCTGCGGCTTGCCATTTTGCAATCCAACTTTGCATTCCGACCCTGCCGCGACCTTCGCCCCTTCCGACGTTCACCGGCATCGTTACACTTCCGCCTCGATGTTTCAACTTTTTCCCTTTGTGCGCAGGTTAAGGATGACACTCGAAGCGTATAAAACGCGGCGGGCCTTCCCGCAGCGTGCTTAAATAGAGGTTCGTTCATCTTCTTGATGAATTCAACGGGGATAAATAGACGGCCGAAAATAATGAATAAAGTATTATAAATATACTTGAGTAATTGAAAAGTGTACTTAGCCTCCAGTGGGCGTTACGTGTAGAATAAAAACGGACAACTTCGCGGCGACGTTCCTCTTTCTTCTCCGCGACCGAAGATACACATTCCACGAGTTTCGTCGCCTTGATCTAGGAAACGTTTGAAGTGACCCACTGGTCGTTACGTGCAACAGCTTTCGGTGGCAGGAGAAAATACGAAAACGAGCCGCCCCAACGTTCTGGCGATCCATAAACGTCGGCAACCTAATTCCCGGAGGTTAGGCTCTGCCTAACCAGCGCGAGGCTGGTGTTCCACGGCGCTTACGCGCCCATAGAAAATCGTGCAGGTGGCCCGGATGCGAGGAATGCAATTTTCAGATTCCCGAACGCGCAAGTGTTCCGCGTTCGCCCACGAAGACGACCGGCGCATAAATGCTCGCATAGATTCGGATAAGGACCGCGCATTCTGTCACCGGAAACTGGGGGGATGGCGGAACAGTGGCAAACTCTCGCGAGAGCTACGGGCTGCATTAGTGCATACTTGGGAGCGTGGCACGGTACCACCCTGCATTCTGAGACGCCGTTCCCCTTTCTTCCTTCGCAAGACGACGAATGGCCGCAACAATTCGGGCGTTTTATCTGACCGCCCCTTGTCGCCGATCCGTCGTCAATTATTCCTCAAGCGACATCGACGCGAGTAGGAAGATTGGTCATTGGAATGATTGTATGCTTCCGTGCAGTCAGAATTAGACGGTCTTTAATCAATGGAAATAGTGAATGGAACTTTCGTTGCTGACTTGCATTTGTTCAATAACGAAGGTGCCCCGATGTGCAGAATTGTTTATGAATAAAGAGTCATGCGTTTATGGGGCTCGTGGGGTGAAATAATTCGATTTATTTAAGATTGTATAAAATTTCTTGACGGATATTTTACTTGCTTAATTGTATACTCTAGAACGTCAGCGAAAGTGGGTGATACTTTTTGTATAGGTTCCGAGAAATGTCCAATGTCAATAACTTCAGTAGATACAGATATTCCGTGGAACAAGAGGAGGAACGGGAATGTTAGGGAAGACACAGACAAGGTAATCTTGCGGGAGAGAAAACGCCATAATATGGACGCATTTACGAGGCTCTTGTGTATCATAAGAGCGTGCAGAGATTTCGGTCGATTTGAGAAAAATGCGATTTTCATCCCTCCCCTCCCCTGCCGGCGGACGATATTCATAAACCGGGGATAACGGTCGCACATATCCCCCGACCCGTCGTTTTGGGAAACGCGATAACGGTGTAGCGATGTGCAGAAAAAAGCAGCCATAAAACCGAGCCGCACGCAGCAAAAGAAAAACTGATGTTATTCCTTTTGGCTCGATGACTCCGGTTATTTTCTTATCTCGCGGCGCATCGTTTCCTCGCGAAACATTTCTGTATATAGTCGCGAGCGGATCGTTGATACGCAACGATAAACATAATAATATCACTTCCGTCTTTTGATATTCTCGTCAAAGGTAGCTTATTAAAATCTTTTTGTATGCACACTTTGGAAACATTACGATATATCCCACGTGGGTCGAATCTGGTACAACAGTGTATTATCCGCAACGGTGTACAATTTTTATAGAACCATATCGAAAATTTAATACGTCCGTTTCATTTGATACAATGTCAGAAGAGCCTCTTGTCGTCGAACAAGTTCAATAGAAGACGAATTAGAAAATCGAGTGGCGATATTTATTCGCGATCAATTTCTTCACGATACAGCTTGGCGCGGTGAAAGTTAGATCATGGAATTGGATTTAATAAAAGTGAGAGAATATCAAAGACGAACAAGGAATGGGTTACGGGGGGCGTCCAACTTGATATTCCGTAAACTTTCATCGAAAATGGATCATGCAAAGGATCGAATGGAGGTACGACGACCGTTCATATATCGTAGTAAACTTTTCGTGCCTCGAGCATCCAGGGTGCACTTCGTATTGGAGGTACACGCAGAGTCCTTTTAAGAGGAAAACATTCGTGCGACACGTGAGAATAACGTGACACGACTGTCACGGACACGTGAGCATACACAGTGCAACCGATCGCCGAGTATCTTCGAGAATAAACCAAATAATCGCCATTCTTTCGCATCTTGGCTGTCAGTTGAAAAACCAAGCTAAGACGATCGCGCAATAAAATTATAAATATAATTTTCAACTGTCGCCATGGAATGTCTGCAGTGGGTACCCTGAATGAGCGATAGCAAGTGAGGAACAGAACGGTGATAGCAAATGAGGAACAGAACGGTGATAGCAAATGAGGAATAGAACTTCTACAATATCGTGCTTGTGCACCTCGTTATCAAAAAATTCCTACGTTATGCTGCCGCTGTGTTCGCCATTCACCGTTTCAACTTCCACGCCGCCGATTTCTTGCCGGCGTCCCATCGTAATTCCACCCCGACGCAAATAGCTTCATTAGAAAACATTTCAAAGAGCTGCCCGCCACGGTTTGCATATCGTTATACTTCGACGAGTGAGCGATGCGAGCCTTTATTAAAGGCCAACGCGATATTATTGACGATCAACGGAGAAGAAAAGCTACGGAACACTTAATAATCGCTCCCCCACCCCAATCCCTTCGCAATCGACGTCGCGTAAAAGCGACGACGTCACTTCCAACCGTCTGACCGCGTTTTCCAATTTACCGCCGTTCGAATTATCTTCGGCATAAAACTGTTTTACGATCGTTAAGTTGGTAAAGCCCTCGTTACACTCCACGCTTAATCCACGGCGAAAAAAACCCAATTACCGGGTGCATCGGAGGGGAGGCTACGCTTGCAGTAATTCACGTGGTGGTCTCGCGACGCGGCAAGTAGTAACGGTGCGTCGCTAGTCAGACGCGACCGGCGCGTATGAATAAGAGGCCTGGACGGGAAGAATGTGGGGATCGTGTTTCGCATAATCGTTCTCGTGGGATAAATTTTCTTCGTCGAGATCTATAATAACAAAGACAACGTGAACCTTTATGGGAATACATACATCTGGTTCAGTAAAAATAAGTTGAATTGTTTTTGCTTTTAATAGTCCGCGCGATATATTATTGATATTAATATTTCACTACTATCTTTCCAACATCGCTACAATAATATTTAACACACGGCGTGTGTTCAAAGTTCTGATAAGAAAACATATAAATACTGGCAATAACGGAACTATTAATACCGTAAGAGATGCGATAATAAAATAGTAGTATCTTTTGTATACTAAGGAATACATTTAAATGCGTTGCTGCTGGTATAAAAAATTCCTGCTCAGCCATGCGTTTAACTATAAGTGTGCGAACGCCTTGGCCCCTCTTTATACCGCGGTATCTTCGTACTGCAAATTACGAATACTTATTGCACTTGTAACAGAGACGGCCACCTCAACGTTAATTATACCCAGTCATATGCACTAATTTCTAGAATACAATGCGCGAGGCTAAATCGTCGCACGCAACGATATTAATATCAGTTTCAGCGGTCGCCGGTCCGCCGCATAGTCAACGAAGCGGGCCAAACTCGCGTTACCACCCCTGCCGATATTTCAAACATTCTTCAACTTCCAGCGAGGAGAGATCCCGTGTTTGGACGTTCGTAAAACATAGCCCAGCCATCGCCTTTTGATCTCGAAGGTGACCCATCTTCCACGTGCACGAACCACAGTGTACAATTTTTTCATATTTCTGCAAAGTTTTCAAAGGATGTTAACGGGAAAGGGCCGCACCTCAAGGCGCAGACACCCCTATAGAAAATACCAACGGCAGTCCTGCAAACAGGTACACCCTCTGTGAAGCTAAGGGTGATACAAGAAAGAACCATGGACCTCTCCTATTATTTTTCACTCGAGCTAACCGATAGTTTATTACATGCACGCACAGAAGCACACCCGTCAGACGTAACAATGTACCGCCTCTGCGGAGGATGTAGATCCGACGGACACGTAAAACGTGTTCCGCTGATCATCATGAAAAAGGGACGCGATAATGTTACAATATAGACGTCCACGTAATGACGTTCTTTTCACAGTAAATTAAGCGCCAAAGGAAGGGTCTCGTCCTGTCGAGTAAGAGACCGCGTGTTTGTGTGCAAGCGTAAGTGAAGGTGGGCCTGCGAGCGTGTGTGTACAGGAGGCGAGGGAGGAGGCTGTTGTACGCGCAAGCTTCCTTAAACGCTGCACAGGGGCACTTATGCGTCGCTTAAAGTGGGCATTACGGGGCACAATGGAACTGAAAACGAAGGCTGAACGGTCTATCGCCTTGCGAGCCTCATTCTGGAAAAGTGCTTTGAGAGTGTCGAAAAAATGATATGAAGATTATGAAGAAGATACTAGATGAAGTGGTCGACGGCGTGAGGTGGAACCAGAAGTGAACTATTTTGGGCGCGACTGTTTGGAAGAACGAAACGCGACAATGCGAGACGACCGTAAATACCGCAAAAATTAAAGCCAACGAGTTCAATCCTCTGAACTATCGCCTGAAGTGGCTAGGAGTCTTAAACCTTCGAATGGTAATACATATATATTTTTCAAGTGATCCGCGACGAATTTCGCGGCTACCTTTTCCGATGTTGTAATTAATCGATTTGATTACAAACCCGGAATGCTACAGCGAAACGATTTTCCATTTCACTTTGAATTTATATATTCTAATACAGGCCACGAATCCACTTTTGCGCGAATAAAGGGGGCGAATTAACATAAAGAAACCGCGTTGGGGACGGTTTTTTTGTCACGCAGGATCATCCGGTTCAGGCGCAAATAGCGGATAGAGTTCTCCGGGCTGGGCGCTCTTTGAAAATTGGTGGATTTACCTCGCTCGTCCTATCTAAATCTGCCAATTTCCAATGGATGCAGCGACGGCGAAATCTTGGATGTTTACTCGACGCCAGCGGTGAAAAGCGGCGACGTCGAGGATACAGGGAAACAGTAAGACGGTGACGGGAAAAGAAGAAAGAGATGGGCGTGAGCAACCGGAGTGAGAAACAGACGAACTGGAAAAAGGTATGGGAGGCGGATCGGGGCGAAGGAGAAAAGGAGTCGACGAAAACGGATGGATGAGAATGCGGTGGAATAGGAGGAAGAAGAAGAAAGCGGATTCGAATCTTTACCAACCACTCGGCAAGACACCTGCGGGAGGGAAAATCTCCTCGGCTTTTGAAAAGCGAGGAAGTGGAGGGGTTTATTGAGTCCTGGGACACGTAGCCTCCCGAGGACATGCCGGAAAGTGCGAGTGAAACCTCCTCTTCAACGATTCGTCTCATCCTACTTCGGACTACGTACAAGCACGCCGATGGCGAAGGGGTATGCCGGGGGAGGCGAGTGTATTTACTGCTTGTTGTCGGGGAAGGGGGGCGGTGGGACACGCCAGGAACTTCAACCATCGCGATTATAAGAAAATACGAGCACGCGTTTGGCGTGCGACTTAAAACGGGAAGGGGAGCAGCCCAAGGGCTGCGGCGAAACGCGAGACCAACAATTCTGAGGGCGGAGGGTGGTTTTCGAACGCAGCGGTGCGATTATAGGTTGGCAGCGTAAAATAAGCGGTGATGTATTCCTGGGGCGGCTTTGGGGACAGCTGTTCAGGGTGGACGGAAGTTACACGTGTAAATGTAACGCGGTAAACTTTATTTGTAGGACAAAGCGATTGAATCTTGCGACTGCGAAGAGGGTAAGAATTGGTAACAGCGTTGTCTTGCTGGCTATCGGAGGAGTCGCGTTTTCGGATGAAGCGCGGAAGTAACGGCAATACTATTTTAAACGAATGTTCGAATAAATTTCGAAAGCTCCACGGCTACCTTGCAAAGATTTCAAACAATTGTGCGGCGCGCGAATTATTTCAAATCGACTGAATCGAGGGATCGTTACGAATAAAGTACGAACTAATATTATTCTTATTGTACAAATTTTCGTTTTTTCAAATTTTCAAATTTTCAAAGATTCGTCATTGCGATATAGAAACCGATGATACATCGCCAGGGGACTATGGCGAGTTTCATCGGGAAATACGACGAGAGCACAGGGTGGTAAATACGATGGCTGGCGCTGTCGAAAATTCTTCGGGTGTGCTGTTGGCCGGTCGACCGGACGACTCGTACGGGATGTAGGAACGTAATTGGATATAATTTTTGCGAGCCGACTAACCGAATTAGACGGCGGTGTGTTTGCGTTACTGGCGGCGGTGCTGCTGCTGGCGTCGCCGTGAAACGGGTGGCGCGAGGATAAAAGGGGAGTGGAGAAGCCCGCGGGGTAACAACTGCCACGAATTATTAACAGAAACAGCGGCGCCTTCGAGTCACGCCGCGCGGCAAAGTAAATCAGCCCACGGCGATCGCGAACGAAGTAAAGATTCGCGCCAAACATTCTTCTTGTCCTGTTCGACGAGCAAAAGACCTTGGGAGACGTCAGATCGAATCGACGGAATTGTCCGACACTGATTCATTTCGATTGTACCCGCGGTAGAGCATCGAACGGTGAATTGTGTCAACGCGAGGAATAAATATTTGCAAATGGATGAACGTCGATCGAACATTGTATCCTGATTTGGATACAGTTCGACGCTTTGACGCTGAAAGCAAAAATTACGCAGGGCTTTGTGGTGAATCGTTTGATTCGAAGCTTTTTGCATTCGCCTCCTGCTGCCGGGGCGCAGTTATCGATTAGTGCAATTCAAGAGGCGGTTTCACGATCCCCGGGGTCGCCGCAATTAAGTTCCGCAACCTTGGAGAGGCGCAGTCGACTGGCACTCGAAGGCCGTCAGAATCGGATTCCATAACTGCAAGGTTGTCAGCATTTCTTGTTAGATGGATTTTCCATTTTCCGTGGCTCGCGCGTTCGGAATTTCGTAAATCTGCATACAGGATATTACGTCCGTAGCGAGCAAGAAATTTCATTCTTCGCTCTCTGAACTGACTTTTCGAACATTCGATCACGTAGAACCGTGCGTAATATCTGTCTAGCGCGTAACTGAGCGACCGATAAAAATAAGACACATTTTCCTCGCAAGACAAAGCTGTGCTTGGCGCCGTTCGACTAACTTCGATGGTGCAGTTCGGCTTATTAATTCTCGATGCAAATGGTGGAAAGCGTTCACGGTGAACGGAAGCGCCTCGTGTTCGATGAAAAATATTGAAAATAGAATAGAATCGAAGGGTATATTCCGATTTGGCGAGGTAAGCTGCCAGGGAAGGGATGAAAAAAAAAAGAATGGGAGCACGCGCCCTCCCGTATTTACGCGAATGTAAAATGGAATCAGTTTACGGCGGGAATTAAACTCCCGTAAAATGAAATCGCCATCGTTGCAAAGTTATCAAGCGGAGTTACGGCCAGAAATACAAACGACCAATGAGACGGCAAAAATTTATTGCGTGTACTAAAGGAAATACTTTCCGGGAGTAAGGCTTCAGCCTGGCAACGACAGGGCTGAATGATAAATGAAATAGGAACATTGTGCCCACTAGTTTTTTCTCCGTTTTACGACTATTTTTATATCATGCAGGCCGATTCCCTAAGAGGTGGACAATAATTTATACATAAGCTTTCGGTCGCGGGCGATGAGAAGCACAAGCGACGCGGAATTAAAATTATCCGCGTTTCTTTTTCGCGCAGCCCTTCCTACGGCGTAGATCGAATGTTTTTAATCCGTTGTAACTTTTTAACTGCATCTTGAATTCTGGAAAGAATTGTAGAATATTTGTATAAACAAATTCTATTCGCTTCTTCGAGTGGAAAGTGAGTACGTATCCCCCGTTATTACACATATGCCTTTACGAGAGAATGTTCTTGGGACGCGAGTTTATCTGTCGTCCTGCTATCTTTATTAACGGTCTATAATCGCCGCAACGGGGTGCCGGTGTCCAAGATACGCGGAATCGAGTTGCACTCCAGATTAACGCGCAATCAATCGTAACAAAATTGTAATGACAAATGTATGAAAGAGATCGCGGCGAGTACAGTCGTACGACAGTGCAACTTCGATGTAAGCGCGTTTTAAGCGAGAAAGTAAACACCTTCGCAGACGGAACTTCAAACGAATCGGGTTTTGTCAAAATTACGCGACGCCTACGTTTACGACGGTAATAAAGGTATCTCGATTCGTTTTATGGCGAACCATAATGACGAGCGCACCCGGTCAGCTGACGCCCGACAGCGACGGTTAACCAACACATCCGGAATGCCCGCCTCGTCTGTACGACATATACTTATATCACTGCCTTTTCACTCGTTCGCGCGAGGCAATCTCGGTCAGCAGAAATTTAATTAAGAAGCACGCACGTTGAAGGGACGCGTTTCATACCCCACCGGCTTTTTCATTCTCTCTTCATTTGTCAGAGGTCCGGCCCGTCGAGGGTACAATCCGTTGATTAGAACGACCGCCACCATCGACGATAGGTTCGGCCCCGAGATTATGGCGCACTCCGTCAAGCTGTGGTATCGTTAACGTCTTTTTGGTAAAGCTTCGAATTCTCGAAACGAGGTAGTTTGGCATGGAGAATTTTCTACCGCACAGATTTTATCTCAAAGTAATGTACGAAATTCTCTTATTTCGTAAGGGGGCCCGTGCTTACGGAGTTTAATGAGAAAACGAAGCATAGTTGAATTAATTCCTCGTTTCGTACTTCCTTATTCAGCGTGTCCAATCATTCTCATTGTACCCGATCACCTCTGCTTCAAGCGAACAAAAATAGCAACCGCTTTCGACACCATCCCGTCGATTCTACCGTTCGCAGTGTTTCCCCGATGCAAATATCCAGACGCCGACGAAGCTAAGCTTGTGCACACCCCTAATCGTTTCCCTCAAGGAGAATAGATTTCAATCACCGGGCCGGTCGATGGCCGGCGTGAACACCTCGATCGCACAGTAGTTAGAGGTAGGGATATCAAGAAGGTACCTAAGTGAATCCGGGACGGCCATTCGGGGTAATTAGCGAGGGGCCTAAATCACCGGGGGTGGCATTGGCGGCCGGCAGATAGGCTACGCCGCCTGCGGGTACCACGATGTTGCTGCTACGAAGGGAGGAACGGCCAGAGGGATGAACTGGTAATGCGGGAAGAGGGAACGCGAAGAGGGAACCTCCGTTTCTGCTTCTGCTGCTTCTGGCTGCGCCTCAATGTGCATTGATTGGACAATGCTCGGTATTCAGCGTCGTGCCGCCAGTCTGCTTCTATCTATTTACCGTGGCCTCTTGCCCCGTCCCACCCCCTCATTGAGACCGTCATGAAACGCTCAAGATTATTTCGTTGGGTCACTTTAACGCTGCCACTTTCGTTTCTGATACGACCGGAAGGCATCGAGCCTGCGGCCAGTAAGTTACGAACTATTCGTTAACAGTGAGAGATGTTTCAATCTGCGGGCAAACGGGAATAAAATGATTCGAAGTGATATCTGGCGCGACGACGATTCACGAAATCGTGGAACAATGAGGTGGCCATGCCCAGTTGTTCGCCTGTTCGGTACATTTGATAACCATCCAATTTCTGTGAACGTCTCGGTCAATTATCTGGCGCGTCGATTTGTAGATGTCGTTAACGTCACAGAATTTATCCACGGAACTATCATTGTTTTATGCGTTCTGACGTGCGCGATAGATCTCATCGCCCAACGATCCCTGCGAGGAAGCGGGGATCGTAGTAGGGATGTCTGCGTATACGCAGGGCTGTTCTCCTTGGACAGACGTTCATAGAAAACACCTATAAATCCGTGAAGCAGCGGTGGTCGGCCGGCCGGCCAGTCGGACGGCCGTAAGAGGGTGCATCTATCGCGGTGGCGATATATAAATCCGCATCGGCGGTATATCAGGTTTTATGGCCGTGGTAGTTATTTACGCAACGGATAAAAATGCACGTGGAAAACGGTCGTAAACGCGTCGAGAGGGTGGTTAGCACACGAGCCGCTTTGCCAGATAGGGCTGAAAGCGGATCGCCGTAGGGGTTGAAAAGGAATAAAATACACGAATAACAGTGGAATTTCCACGGCATTCTTCCCCTTCTTCATCCTTAAGAAAAGAGCAGAAAAATGAAGATGAAACGGTGGGAATAGAGGCAGAAAAATGAAAAGCAGAAGAAGAGGGGGCGTGGGGAAGCGCCGAGAAGGAGGAAATGATATAAAGTCCTCGAAGAGCGAGAGAAAGGCCGTTCGCGTACGTTTTCGTGGGTAACAAATTTATACGAGCTCCCCTGATTTATTGGCCGCAAGTTTAACAACGGCCGGCCGGACCACCCCTTTCTACCCCAGAAAAAGGGGTGTGGTGAGAGAGTGTCTGCCGATAGCGGGATTTATGACACGCTCCCGTGGATCCCTGCATTTGCAAGTAACTCGACGATCTTCCACTCAGATACTTGATACACTGGGCCAATCATTGATTCAGCCCGAATATATGGGCTTCGCCTCGAACACGTAGTGTATCATAAACGTTTTACGCGGACGCGATCTGGAGCAGACAATTTATCTTCCATGCTCTCTCTATTTCTCTCTATTCTCGTAGCAGATGGTGTCCACTTTGGTACGGCAAGACAAACTTCTCGGACATACTTTAACGATTGTCGGAACGAAAACGCCGCGCGCAAGAAGATATTAATTGTCAAAACTAAAGCGAGTTTGTCCTCGCAGTAGAATAGGTCAACGGTTCTCACGAATGTGTTCAGACGTGCGTAACACCCGGGTGTCATGATTCTCTTCTCGTCATTTCGTCGTATCCGTCGTCGCGTCGTAACTGCAAATGCATAAATCGCATTGAAACATTTCGCATCGCGCGAAGTTCCAACGGGGGAAGAAAAAAACATTCCCCCCGTCTTCGAGCAGCGGCCATTTTACGAATAAACGATCCTACGGTAACGGTGAATGAAATTGGTTGTTGGCTCGACGGAGAAACAGCGCGGCCAAGGGGACGGGGTAACGAGGACGAAAAAAGTATTGCCTCCGTTTAAACAGTCCGGGGCGAGGTAAGTAGATAAGGCCGAGGCGAGGCCAGAGATGCGAGTTGTTATTTCAGACTCCGGGACGACGCCAAGGTTCCTAGTTAAGAATTAGCAAAGTAATTAAGAGTCAGGAAATGGAGCAAAATAAGACGGGGGAGCTTATATCTGGAACTTATACCGAACTTGCCAGGAGAGAAAGAGTCTAACTTAGCCTCGCCGGCCAGCGGGAACGTGGGTACGGCTCTCTTCCGTTCGAGAATCCAACAACCCTCCTTTCACCCTTACATTCCCACAGTCCACCTCCGCTCTTAGCCAATTCCACCGCCGTCTCCTTTCCGGTTTGTTCGTTTCGTACGAATCTTCGACTAGAAACGTCGGAACTTTCTTTGAAAAACTCCGAGCGACGGAAACGCCGACCGGACGGGTGAATGACTGGCCAACGAAATTACCTGACGCTTTCCCCCCTCATTGCCCTCCGTTCGTTTCGCGTTTACTCTCGCCGGCTTAATCGGAGGTACTAATCAACCGTGCTGGCCCGATGCAAACTCAAGCTCACGCGTTACCGATATTATCGACGGTCTTCGATTTTCGTTTAAAAAAGTCGGCCCCGGTCGACTCCCCTGCAGGAAGCCCGTCGACGTTCCTGGCGACAATAAAATCCCGATCGACGAAACAATGCGATTTGTACGGCAATTGCGAGTTGGCATGAACGGCTTATTCCGAAATGAGAGTGGGACCCCGTGGAAGTTCGACGCCAGAACGGTAAAAGTCAACGGATCACTTTATCGCAATTGGTTGGCTGTTTTGAACGCCACCCTAATACCTATTCGGTTCGCGAAAAATAGATAACAACACGAATTGTTTAGAGAACTCGGAGATTTCATGGACGCGATATTCTTGTTTAACGCTGCGCGAACGGTTCCGCAGTGTCGATTGGCGAACACGAAAAATCTCGTGGCCCCGTTGTATTTAGGAGAATTAAAGGGGAATTGAAGGGGGCGAACGAGAGGCGAGAAACGAGGAGGAGAAGCGGTCGGTCGAAAGGGGCAAGAATAAAGGGGATAATCGGAAGAGACATCGGTGGCCGGTAGTGGGGCCGTCAGAGACATCTGGTGACTTTGTCTCCGGGCCAAGACACGCCTCCTTTACGAGTTGGCTTAGCTCTATAAACGCTTTTCTTAGGAGGCAATCGGCTCCCTTTCGCGATTTACCGTGCATCGAGGGCGATCCTTGCGCCAGACAAGCAAAAGCACACCGAATCGGGATTGCGTCGGTCCGCGGCCAAGAGTGTCGCGTGCTCGGTAGAAGAAACGACCGTGAGGGCTATTCGATGCAGCTAAAGCTGGGTGGACCTCGAGTGCCGACGAAGGAGCGACAACGAAATGGATGAGTCGCGAAAAGGACTGTTGCTTGAAACGGAACGTGCGATTTACCCCGCGTCGGCTTACACCTGTTCGCGCGTCGTTGCGACGCCAAGTGGTTCGGCTTCTGTGTCAAGATTTACGTTCGGCGTGACTGACGTCTTTATACTTCATTTCGGAAGTCTTCAGTTTCGGAAATGTATCTATTCGAGAGCCGGAAAATCTATTCGTCCACAAGCGGACCAATTTGTCAGCGGACGCTGTATTCCACAGACTCCAATGGACTCCAATGCGCCGTTTGCATGCCGAGAAGGGGATGGAAACATTCGCTTCGTTTTTTCACTGTACTCGTAACATGAAACTGTTGCAGGTTGCTTCACAAGTGGAGCACGGCTTCGAAAGTGCCCGAGAGTCTGCGATATCGAAGGATCGTTTCAATACGAAAGGATACGCTCCATCGTTCCGTCTCGAGGAACTCCAGAAATTTGGCCGAGTTTGATTGATTTGGCAGCGATATCGGCAACGCGCGCCGCACAGACGCTCTTCACCGGCGACGTCGAGCAGCATCGAGAATCTTCCGATATTCGGTAAACAAAAAAAAAAAGAACAGGAAAGAATACAAGCTGAAACTGTTTCGCAGTTGAAAACGGCGACTGGTGAGTCAAGATGGGAAACGCAGGACGGATACACTGCGCGCAGAACAGAGACACAAAACCAGGCCCAATCGTCGAATCTGACGACTTTCGAGATTTGAAAACGAGCTGCTCAAAAATTCGATTACCAGGGGCAAGGCACGCGAAGGGTCCGACAGCGGAAATGAGGGCGCGTCTTCTGATTGGCCGAGCCGAGAGGAAATCGCCTCGAGATTGGTTATTATTACCCCGTTAACGCAGTTACCGTTGCCACCAATCGTGCTTCCAATCATCTTCGTTATCGAACTCCTAGCGACGAAATCGCCTTCCATCGCCTATTCTCTGTACACTATCTTTCTTTCGTTGCCCGATGTTCGTCCGTCCTGTTGCGCTCGCCCTCCCCTGTTTCTCTTTCGTCAATCTCATTTCCTCCCGTGTCTCCGTTCATTCTGCCGACTTTCGGCTACCGAACGGGGCTCGGTTATCGATTTACTTAGGCCATGCCAGTGCGTTCCGTCGTTTCGTTCGTTTCGTTCAGTACCACGAGTTGGGGGGGAGTGAAACCGCGTGAAACCGCGAATATGCTGACAGGTTGAAGATCTCGTTGTGGGCTTCGAGTGTCTTCGATTTGAAAAAAGCTTCACGTTCGACTGTATTATTCAAGCTTTCATTCAATTCTGAATCATTCTAATTGATTAAACTATGGCGAAACGAGGTGTCCGAGAATTCTGTTTCTTTTGTGGTAGCGTTGGGTGCGAAGAACACTCTTCACGAGTCAATGGAATTGAACAGATTACGTATTGATTACGTTATAACATATTCCTAATTATTCATCGCGCTGAAACGAAGAACTGTCCTATTAAAACCATTACAAACGTGTACCATCGGGACAAATCAACTTCGCTGCATTGTCATAGATCGGTCTCATTGCGGCACGGGTGACAATATAAAACGCAGCACGTAGGATTTTTGCATTAACATCGCGGGTCTCGTGTTTCCGTTTCGCGTCGCGCCCGAGAAAGGGGAGAGGGAGATTTATGCGCGTCTACGTGACAAAAGGCGACCAACTCGAGTCTAGTTTACAGCGGCGATGCCGGGACGGAAATCTGAAATATTCAAGGGACGGCAAAAGGTATACGTGGGAATTCAAGTCTGTCGGCAGTGTGTAATAAATTGAAACGTGCATATCTCCGGAGGCGAACCGTGGTCGTGGTATACCAACACGAAGCTGGCGAGCACAGATAAGCAACGACGCGGTAATCCTCGGACACACTGTGTAAGTTAACGCTGGTAGACTTTGCGTATTACATTAACGTAACGTTCCGGCACGACTGGGGCGAGCCGGTTCTCGGCAAAAAGGGGAAACAGAAAATAAAGATAAAGGGCGAATGTAAGAGGGAGACAAGGGGCACGAAGCGAAATGAGGAAAAGGAATGGCTCAGACGAAGGAAAAAGGACAGCGTTCGGGGTAATTCGCAAGGGTTGCTTGCCCTAATCGAGGACAAGCTACTATCTAGTGAAAAGGTGGGCCGTGCGTTTAAATGGTTAGCGCGGTTACAGGAAGCAGTGTTAAAAGGTGCAAATAGCCGGAAGCTTAAAACGCCCCGTCGACTTTACGAACACGGCCGAGCACCGTGGGCCGCCTATCTCCTGAAAATATTCACCTGCGCACTGTAATAAAGTTAGGCCACTGTGTTCAGAGGCGGACAGATAGTTACCCGGGGCCTGGAATTGCGGGACACCTCGAAACAAAAGCTAACGGCAAGCCGAATTTACCTCTTTGTGAGTGGAAATTCCGGGGGTGAAGGAATCTTCGCCGAAGAACGACATTTACAGTTGGAACGCGCGGCTAATCTGTGCGCGATAATCGTTGCAATTTTAATGCAAGAGAAACATTGTTACGCTCCCGTTCCTATGCGGAAACGTAACAAACGTTCACGGTCATTTCGCGCGCAACGACATTCAGTTAACGCTTGCCGCGCGGATTATGCGACACGTTCATTACTCTCATCATTACGATCGCAAGAACTTCGTTAATTTCACGTTCATTAGTTACGAAGTATGTAAAAAGGGGAAACCAAGCACCGTGGCTCGACCGTGTGCATAATTAACAAACAGCAAAGACCTCGACGTATAATTAAGTTTCTTTCGACAACAACGTTGAAACGGGAGAACAGAAGGCGAAAGCATAAAGCTTCGTATATATCGCGTACCGCCGATAATATTTTCCAGGTCGTTGTATCACAGCCCCCGATTACCTTTTATTGTTCCCTATTACAGATTTCCTATCGCTCCCCGGAGGACGAAGGAGCGTTCCGTTTTCGCGTTTCTCCCTCTCGTACAGGGAGCGACCAAGGCCGAGCGTTTGCCTGCCCACTAAAAAGGGAAATTTATTTGCCCGTTAATGGCCCCGACGGTTCGGCGCTTCGATAGCAGGTTACAGAACACTTAGCTTGCTTCCTTACACGCGACCCCACGCCGTCGTCGCGTTGCATACGCCGACTTCTTTCGATCATTCTTGCAAAATGGATTTTACAGCCGGCCGATCCGACTTTCGTGCAGCTTAATTTATTCCAACGGCGGGCCGTTATCGAGAAACATAACTAATGCCCTCGTCATCCGCAGCGAATTTTCATCGGTGCCGCCCGGGGAGAAAAAAGCGTTCCCGTTCCTCCCCCGATCCTTCTTAGCCGCGGCGCAGCACAGCGACCGGTTGGGGGGTAACCGTCGACGAACTTAAATCGATATCCAACGATGTCGTGCCTCCGCCGCGGCAAAGTCATCCTGAAGGAAACGTCGCCCGCTGGACAATTAATCATACGGACGGCAACCGAGGCCGTGATAATAAATGCGCGGGGGTCGAACGGCGAGTGCGTGCGTCGGATAGGTGGGGACGGAGATAGAAACGGAGAAAGCGAGACCGAGCGTCGGGGTACCTGACATTTCCGGATAGGGTGACAATCAAAATGACGCCGGGTGTCCTTTGTGGACCAGTAATTAGTTTCCTCTATCGTAGTACCCGCTGTCCTCTACCTAGTTACCTGCGGACCGCCGGGACGAGCACGAAACCGAGTGGGCTAAGCACACCACGTCGCAGTCGGCCACGTTAACGTATAGGAAGTCCGGGTGTGCGCGCGTGTACACCTCGCAATTCTTTTCGGCCTTTCCCGAGACAGAGGAGCTTTCCGTATTTGGGCTATCGATTCGGCGGTGCTACGTGGAATATATTTCGCCGTCATGGCAGTTCGAAGATGGTAGAGTTACAGCGGCTCGCGAAAGTGTTCTATTTCTATTCGTTTAATCGTATTCTGTAACGAATATGGACAAATGGCGTTTCACAATTATGAATTATTAGTCTTCCGTTACGATCGATTATCGATAAAGAAAAGTAGTTCGAGGAAATGAAAGCGTTCGATGGCATCTAATTGGCGAATTTTCGCGGATACGATTTTAAATAAATAAATAGAAAAAAGAAGAGTGGCATAATTTCAGGCCGTCACGCGTATTGTTTTCGAAAGAAAATAGAAGCGTCAACGGTGTATAGAAACTGTATAGAAACGACTAGAACGGCAAAACAGCGAATACCTCGCACCATTATGATCCGCGTAAATTGAGAATGGAAATATTGCCCTAATCGGCTCCGGGAGATCCGCGAGGGATGCAATGATCGAGAGCGGTCCCGGTACGACCATGAATTAATTCCGCGCGGATAATTCTCCATTATTGAAGCCGTGAAATGATATTTCGATCCCAGCGATCGGTCGATCTGTGCAATCGGACTTTTCGCCCTTCCAGCATTTCGTTCGCCCCTTTCATACTTAACCCGCGATCGAATATCTGGTGATAGTTGCGCGCGAATCCGTGCTCGATACAAATTGCTTCGCCTCGTCGTGCCAAGCTCGTTCGTTTCGTCGCAAGCTTTCGTTCCAATTCGAATGTTTAACGTTCGATCGCCAAAATTACCGAGGGCAATAAACGAAATTCTTTGCCACACTTCATCCGACGTGGAAGCCCGAATCTTGGGAATGGTCCACGGCGGGTCCCGCGACCCTGGGCCCGAACGCGCGAGAGTTGATAAGGTGAGGTGGAAAGGTCGAAATAAATCTCGAAATTTAATATCCTACGAGCGTGGCACGCAATATCCTCCACAAGCTCTCGCCGCCCTTCCCGTCGACCAGGCGCTTCGAATTTCTCGTCGTACAAAGTTACGAACGTTCTTTGCCTAAACTCGCCGGATGGAGCAAACAACAGTCTCGAGCCTCTACACCCTTAAGTCACGTTTACACGCAGTCCCACGCAGTATCTCAATTTTAATATCCCCGAGAAACGCTCGTCCATCGTAGGCAGCAGGGAGCAAACTCAACGATTCTAATCGCCGCGACGAATTCGTACAGGTGCGTACGCGTAATAAAGTAAAAGCGACGCGTGTCACGATCGAGTCGCAAAACCCTGCTATGAAAAAGAAATTTACCCGGCCGCATTTTCTCGTCGTCGTTTTACCTGGGTCCGCCACGGCCAACGTAACGCGACACTCCCGTCAAGAATGGGGAGGATGGCAAGAACGGGGAAAGATTATTGATGGGCCCCGATAGCTAAGATGAAGGCGAGCGAATCACTGCCGGTGTAATTACGAAATGGCTGTTAGGACGGAACGCCGCCGTTATTCCAACACGAATCGATCCATCATCCTCCGTCGCAACGGGGCGGCGCTCAGCTGTAAACCCTCGGCTACTTTTTTTTTCTTCCCTCCCCCAACTACCCGCCCCGTGTTCCCGGCTGATTTCATTCGCGCTTTAACGCCTTTCAGATGATCGGGGGATCGCCGATGTAATTACCATGAAGTGGCTTTCACCGAGCTGCGCCCATTTGATGCTCTTAAGGCGAATTCATTGTTCACGGGCCCGTCCGTATTGGGAATCGATCATAGATCACCGATGACATCATCGCCATCGTCCGGCCCGACAGCCATTTTCACGAGGCGCCGCGGGGGAAACCTTCTACGCGAGACGTCGGAAAATCGCTGCGGGAAGGGCTCGCCGGCGTTTTAATTTGTTTACACGGCGTTCGGGGGTGGCCCGATCAATTTCGACGCCCCGATGTCGCATGAAGTTGGCCGCGCGTGTCTAAGCAGGCGTCAAGTCCCCGCGATTAATAGCGGGCAACAGATTGACGATTGACGTCGAAGAAGAATCTCTATCAATTATTTATACGCGTCACGAACGTTTTCGTTGGCGTTGCCACGACGAGTACTCAGACTTCCACCGGCTGGGAGCAGCGTTTCGCTGGGGTCGATCGTTGCATACATTCTCCCCGTCTTCGGGCATTTATCGGAACAGCTTTGCAATTCAACCACCCCGGTACGAAATCGTCCGCGGGGACGGTGCACCTGGCTTCGCGTCGCCCTTGCAATTAAGATCGGCCGAAATGATCGAACCGAGTTGTCCTATTCCGAGTTATTCCGATCGTTCGCGCGTGTTCGCCGCGTCCTCCACGAGAACAAGAAGCGAGGATCGTTCACGACGGTGGAAACTTCAGCGTCGTCACCCATGGCGGCGGAAAGTAAACGAAGTAGCGGGCGACGTGTTATTTACCGCCCTGCTGTAATCTCAGTCCGTCGCCTTGCGTCGCAGCCCCGTTTCGCTCTATCCTCTCCTGCGACTTTCTTTTTCCGCCTCGTCCCTCGCCAATCCTCTCCGGTCCCCTTTTTCCTCCGGGCTTCATCCACTTCCGCTCGTCGCGTCGCTGACGGTTAAAAGTCGGCTTCTCGTCACTCGACGCGAAGTCGTCGCTCGCGCGTATCGCGTCGACGATCTTGTCTCCCATTTTGTCCTCGTTCGTCTCCCCCAACCACCCGTCCTCCCACCGTCCCCTTCCCTCTCTCTCCCTCTCTCTCTCTCTGCGATCCCCCTAGCGCCTCTTATTTCCGCTTTTCCTCCCTTTGAGGGCGCGCGAATCCACGGTTCTTGCGAAGACAGACTGCGCGGCAAAATTGTCCGCGACGCGTAAGACATTGCGGTCGGATCAAGAAAGAAAAGATGGGACGAAGAGCGACGCTGGTCGGGGCAACGTCAGAAACAAATAATTCGCCACGGTTGGAGATGAATGGCTGGGCGCTTCTTGCCGTCCACCCTGTGCAACCATTCGGACGTTCCCTTTAGCAACATTTTAGTACCGAGAAAACAATGTTGAGCGACGGAGGGACTTTCGTTGGGGCAGGTTTTTCGTCACCGCGCCTGGTAAATGGTATTTGAGACGAAAGTATTGTCTTCGGGCGGGCGACGAAACAACGCTGCAGAAAAGACGAGCGAGCGATACGGTTGGAAGTTCGTTCGTCGTTCTTATTGTTGCGCGTGTATATTCGTTTTTCCTTATCGAGGGAAACAGGGTCGAGCAGGAAACCGAGTTGAGTCGTTCGCGTATGTAGACCAGAATTTCGGCAGATCTCTAACGAGAAGGATTTCCGTCGAAGTCGTTCAAGTGGCCCCGAGGAATCGTCTTTGGTAACTCGAAAAACTTTCGAGCTTTTCATCAGACGGCCGTGGCAACGGAAACGGGCCGCCTTAGAACTGCATTCATATAAATTTCAGGAGCAGCCTGTATATTCAAGACGACCGTGCATTCTATGACCGTGGAGGCCGCCTGAAACGCAATGCCTCGTTTGAAATATTATAAGCTTGAATAAGGATACCTAGAGGGGATCCAAGAGAATTTTCTATTTCAGCGTTTCGTATACCGTGTCGTATGGCTTCTGACTATTTAATGCCGACGAATGCTATTGATGAGAATACAGAATCGAGCGGACCCGACGCAGAAATCGCTGGAACCTTTTTTCTTTTATACGGGGAATAAAGTTTCGCGATGCGTTGGCTAACCGGATGTCAGTTTTCCAGAGTTTTTCCTTTGGGTCAGCGCCGCAGGATGAAATGGAGCAAGTCGGCGAATTCTTTGTCGAAGTTTCGAATTCGAGCCGGAACGGATTTCCTAAAACTGTTTACCGTTGACTCGAATGCTTCCAAGTAAGTAGAGGCTACACGGAAATATACTCGGTGCGTCGCGAAGATTAAACTCCGCGGCCGTGTCGCTTTTTCCGATCTCAATAAACATTTTGAACTCTTTGAAAGTGTTCGCCGCGTGGAAGCCGCTTCCCGTCCCCGTCGCGTTTATTTGCGCGGCGGAATGATTTCTATTTTTCTTTGACGGAACGTCGTCTTGTTTCTCGCGAGGATGGAATCAAGAAGATCGCGCGGATCGCGTCAAAGAGAAACTTTTCTTGCCGAGAGAAATCTTCATTCTGCCCGGTTTCATTTTTATGCGGCGCCTAATGCAGTTCCTAAATGGCGGGCATACCTTTGTAGAACCATTTCGCTTCAAAGTGTTCCCCAACCCCCGGGGAAATGTTGTGAACCAGTTAACTTGATTAAATCGCGAAGCTGCCATATTTCAGATCGCAACGGAGTGAATTGACTTCCGGTATAAGAGATTCGTACAATCGGGACGAACTTCGCACCGCGTATCAGTTTTCGTGTCAAAATTATTAATCGAATTTCCCGAATACTCCCTTAACGCCGGAACAGGTTCGTCCGGCAGCAGCTTTTGAACACACCGTATAAAATTCCGATCGGCGAATTTTATCCGGGAATTCGCAGAATATTTTCGTTCGTGCTACGATCGAGTTCGCGCGGCGATATCGCTCGGCGCCGACACGCTCGAAGATTTAAAACGACCGGGATGGCGTGAATTCACCGTGACGCCGAAGATTATAAAGTATTAACCGGCGTTAATGTTTTAATGGTTGGCCGATGCACGCCGGGGGATCCGCTTCGCCAACCAGCCGTTCGCTAAAAATCGCCCGATAAAAGTGTCGTTATTGTTGCCCGGTCTAGCGTTAAAGTTCATCGGCCGACCTGCTACGGTTTCACTTCCAGAAGCTTACAGGTATAGGCGTTGTCAACGGTTTGGAAAATGGATCCGTTGTTGCCAACCAATTTCCACGCTCCTTCCCCTGCGTGCACGCGCGCCTCCAGGTTTTTCCTATTTTTATTTTTTCCCCCCCGGCAATCGCTCGACGGGAAAGAAATTGAAGAGCGACCCGACGCTATCCAAGTGAGCGAATTATTCGTACTGTTGTCCGTGTCGTTTTGCGGATTTTCGGAAACCGGAATTAAATTTCACTTCGGCTACGCGCTGCTGGCACGCGATTCTTCGCGTTCGCGTCAAATGTGCACTGCTTCGTTCAGATTTTCACCGGACAATATAGATTCGTTCGCTGTTCCTCGTTGTCAACTCTGAGAAGCTGTCCAATTAGCAGATTTTCAATCAGGACTTCGAAAAGAGCGCGACAAGAACAAAAGACTTTCTCAATTCCCAGACTGCAACTGCGCAATATCGCATTGGAAAATAATACGTTCTCCAACAGCGGATCACACAGAAGCACCTTTCTTCGATACGGTTACAGTCGATCAGACCCGGTCGCCCCGCAAACATCAGAAATCGAACTTGGAGCAACGGCGGACCGCGCGGGGGGTGGAGGGGGGGATTCATCGGCAGTTCCGAAGTATGGCAATATTTTCAACTTCCGAACTTTCGGTTAGCTCGACTCAGATTTCCGTCCGGCGATCCGTCTACTTCTCGACGCCATCTCGTCTAAACGATCTTCGCGGCGGAGCGGTTCCCGCGGCAGATTAATCGTCGATCCCGATTCCGGCTAGAGTACGGAGAAGGAGCATACCAGACGAGTGGAACGGGAACTGCAGTAAAGCTTTCGAGGATACCGGTAGGCTGCGAGAGGAGGCAATTATCCTCGTATCGAGCATAGTCCTCCCGTGGCCGACTGTACGCGCGGCCGTAGCAAGATTTACAACCCCTAAATCACTGCCGCGAGGAGAGAAAGTTGGGGAGGGTGGAGTAAAAACGACGACGGAGAGACCGGGAAACGGTGTAGGCGGTGCGGAGGGGGACAGAAAGGGACAGATTGAGATAGAGAACGATGAGGAACCGGGTACGAAAGGGGGGCAGGGCAGTAACGTCGAAAGGATGTACGCGTGCGGCGGAAAAGCTTTTCTCCCCGGCAATTCACCGCCTAACACCGCTGACTTTAACTGCTCGCGGTCGCCTGGCCAATAGGCGTTGTGCCCCGTTCGCAGTTACAAATATTAATTCCCAGCTTCGTGCACCCCGTTTTCCCGTCTCACCGACCGAGAAACCGTGGAAGGTGTTCCGCCCGGGCATCGAACGTTTATCACCTTCGCTTGTTCCAGGCGATACCGGCGCTGCCGCACATAAGTCAGGATGATTAACACGCGAGGCGTGCGTGACTGGCTCTGAACGACTCGAATTTATTCACTTCTCTCCTCTTCCGCCCCGCTGCCCGCGTTTCTGTCTGCCTCCTTCGTTGGCCGGCCCTCCGACCTGTTCCACTTCCTCCTCTGGTTCCTTTTCCTGCTCTTGTTATTCCGTTTTCCCCGGCGATCTCTTCGTCGCCGTTTCTCCGTGCCCTTCTTAGTTTACGACCTCCTGCCAGGCACCGATACCGGCGAGCAGTTAAGGTCATCAAGTTTAAATTGCCACGTGCTCGCCCGACTCGACGGCCAATTAAACTAGCCCGTCGAAGGTTCACGGACGTGATGCACTCGCGTTGCATCTCGGTACCTGCTGTGTGCCCCGATCGGCCAGCAGCATTTGTTTAGGGGTAGATCGTTTGGAGGATTGAGATCTTGTGGCTGGTATCCTCTTAGCATCGGGGTTTGTAAAGCGATCTATAGCTTATAGAGCAGAGAATCGCGCTGACTGAGTACTCTGATTGGATGTTATGCGTGTTACATTCGTAACATGTACCAAGGAGCAAATACGAAATTGCTTAATGTAAGGGATGTTGTATTGAATATCGCAGGACTTGGTATGTATGGTGATATTCGATCGATCATTCAATGGCGATTATTAATAACCACATGGTGGAGCATTTTGGGGACACTGTTGTATTTGGTTACTCTGATATTGTGTACACATTTCTAATTAATTACCCTATCGTTTATTTCTGCCACATTAGCATAGCAAGAAAACTATTCGACGGATAAAATGAGATCGACTCTAAATTAATCCAGTTGCTGCAAAGTTCTACGCGTTGCTCCATAATCTATTTCCATTTCAGCGCAAGATATAAGTGTCGAGTTGCAATCATAATTTTTTGCTAAATATTGCGGAACGTTTAACCACGACATAGGAGCCTAATTATTACGGAAATTAGCGCGCGCACGAATCTGTTTTAGGAGCCCCACTAGAATTCGCCGGGCATAAATTGGCTCGCATCTCTAAGCCCGCGTATTGACGATGTTTTCTCGGGAAATGGAATCTCGTTCGTAAAGCCGCTTGCTTCGCCGTGGCGAGCCCACTCTGCGTTGGATATGGAATTTTTTTCTTTTTTTCGCCGACCATTTCGATAACCGTTAATGGCATACGGCACTTTGTGCGCCGTATACGTTTCCATGGTATTTCGCGTCTCGTGTGCGAGCACGCGCGTAGAATTCAAAAGCTTTTTCAGACGTGATGAAAACCGATCCTTGGCCTCGTAAATGCGATTTGTCTCGCGTTTACCGATACCCCAGACCTATTTTTTTTATCTCCCTTGCGGGAATGAATAGGACGCATGATATGAAATTTGAATGTGTCGCGTGTATGAGCAATTAGAATTAAACATATATGTTTATAGTTACCTAAACGAGGCGGGGGTCGTGGTTGGAGAATTATGGCATCAATAATTTCGTTTGACTGCCAATTGTGGCTGTCTAAATATACCATGTAAAATTTGGTTAATTTAATGTGCATCCGTTGCGTGGAGCCGTAATTTGAACAATTCTCAACGTTTGCTTGAAAAGAATTATAAACCGACAACGCATAAACTAATTATATTAAAACGTTCACGTTGAAACGTCACAGCGACGCGAGCATCGCCTTGTTGACTTGTTACGGCATTAAATAAATTAAACAATGTAATCGCTGTATGCTGGCGAATTGTACAGCGAATTACCACAAATATTTGCGCGGACTACAATACGTATTGTTCAATTTACCATATACACATGTCAGAAATATTTGATGCGGCACGAAGCGTGCGCTAGTTTAAAATAACGATCCGCCCGTTCTCGAGTTCAATCGGACCGCATTGTTGGGGCTGTGTACGATTTCGATTAATCTGAAACTTCTGATTCGCTTAATTCCCGATGTAGGTCATTTCGATGGCTACGAAACGTACCTTCCGTTTACCTACGATACCTCCGACGACCACGGAACTCGTTACTCGTACCGTCTTATACGATTGACTCGTTTTTCGCAAGCAGACGAAAGCACGATACGCCAACACGTGATGCTTAGAGCACAAGTGTTCCCCGCGAGCTTTTACGAGCGTTTTACGCGACTTTTATAAGCGCACGGAGCGCAGCAAGGATTTGGTGCTTTGTAACAGGAACGATAAAACGGTGGGTTACCGTTTCGATGATAAACCGACGCACTCGCCTCGCCAACTTTATCAAAACTTTATTACGCGGACGTTTTTTATTTTTGAAAACTGTGCGCCGCCGCTTGCATCTGGAAGGAAATAGCGGTTTACGTAAATTGTGGGTAAAGCAGTGTGCAAAGTACACGCGCGAGACGTATGAATCGTCTTGAGAGAAATATAAGTAGAACACATTCGCGTAGACGTTCGGATGTTAAATGAGAAAGGGTTATATACATCAACGAGGGTCTAAAGTAAAAGGGGATACGTATAATGTTTTGCTGCGGCTTCTCCAAATAAACTAATCCTTTCAACCTTCATGGGCCATCCAGTACAACGTATCGCGATTACAAAACTATATTTCGTACCATTAATAATTTGCAGTCTTTTAACAACTTTATGTATTAATTACGACGTGACGTAACGCAGCAATGGAACACCAGAAATGTTTACCGTGCTGCTTGTTCATTCAGCCGCGTGCATCCGTCACGAGTTAACAAGTCGAAAAGTATGGGAACGAACGCGCGAGATAATCGCAATCGAATTCTGCGGATATCCACAGCAGACACGTACGATCCGATCGGCTCATCCTACCGCAGAATATCTGCCCGGTATTTGCTTAATGCATAAGCAATTTCCGTGTCGGAGGCGCCGCAGACAGCTTCCTATAATAACCCACTTACGTAGTCGAGGCTGAACTATTGTCGTTTCGCGACCAAACGCGATTTCGAGTCTACTTCAGAGCTAAGCGGGATTATAAACCACGTCGAGGACACTTCTGCCGCGAAGTTTCACATACGCGAAAAACTCGCGAAGGGGGGGGGGGGCAAAAAAATAATAACGGAGACGCTTGATAGATTCTGCGGAATTGTTTTCGCCCCGGTCGCTTCGAGGAAATCGTGAGCGACAATATGTTCTCGGCCGAGTAAGGGGATATAGCGGAAATGAGAGACATTAGACCGTGTACCGCAGTAAAGCACAGATCAACAACGAAGTTTGATTGGCATCTGGCGGCAGTTCATTTCATTATGGACGTGATTTGGTGTTAGCCGATTTCTAAGCAGCCGAAACGGAATCCGTCCTCGAACGCGGTACACTTGTACGGTTTACGGTGGAATTTAGTTTGCGAAACTAACACCTGCGACGTAATACCGAAAGAGCCACCGACGTGGATCGTTCTTCGAATAACAAGCTTCGGCGAGAGTAGCTTTTATGTCGAAGACCCAGGATTTCTCCGCGTCTGACCAGCGCTGCCTCATTCTACTGGAACGTATATCCGCCTGGCATTCTCTATCGATTCATTAGTTTTTCATCCGCATCGATTATGAGTGGAAAAATAGGATTTACTGCAGGACGATTGGGCACACCCTCGACAAATAATGTCCCCGTCACAATTATTAGTATATCATACGCGTAACGAGTGAACAATTTAAATCCTCGACCTATACGCAAATCCATTGAACGAAAGACGTCCGACAATCCGAAATCAACTTCACCACAATTATCCACGACACCACAACGCTCGACCGCATCCTCTTTTCCGCTTCACGCGATCGCGTCGGGCATAAGTCACATCGACCACTCGCAATCCAATGAAGCCCGATTATTCGCGGGAGGCGGTGGACGCACGGCCACCTTCGAAGCGTGGCGGAGGCCCTGTGTATCCCATCAAGGATCGCTTTCGCGGGTCGTTGCGTTTCATAAATTGGCCGTCGGTTTCATTGGCTTCGAACCCGTGACGATCCGCGAGGGTATGCGTCGCTGCGCTTCGGCCACGCGGGACAGACAGATGCGTTTTCACCGTGATTCGACCGGCTGGAAAATAAAAAAAAAAAAGAAGGAAAAAGGGACCGAAACGGTCCAGCGCCGATAGGAAGGACGAAGAGGGACGAGCGTCGGGCCGCAGCTGGAACGAATAAGAAGAACCGCGGGATCACGATGAGCCGTCGTAATCATCGGCACTCCGCGCGTATGAAACCAGACCGACTATCCATCCCTACGGGTGTTCATAACGCATGGCTAGCTCATCAGGTAAATGCACGATCGATATTTCGAGCGCCGGGAATTGCAACTGCTATCTAATAACCCTGCAAATATCGTATCTTAACCTCCCACCCTCGGCAGGCCTCGATCTGTCTCCCCCTTTATCACCCTGTTTCTGTCTTCCTGCATCCTCTCTCTCTCTCTCTCTCTCTCTCTCTCTCTCTCTCTCTCACTCTCCCTTATTTTCTCGCAATGTGTGCACGACCGAACGGACGCGACCATCGCGTTTGCTCGGTCTACGTGGCCGCCGCACAAAGGCCATTGCATTCCCGATGTTTGTGCGTCGCACGACGAATCAACGGATTGCGCGTCGGTTGACGGCGAAACCGAAATCGGGGTCACTCGAGGCGACTCGTCCGCGATGATTCCGATGAACCGTTCCGCGATACTGTCTTTGTGCCAATTTATCGTTACCGCACAAGAAAAGTTGACGGAACTTCGCACCCGTCCAGAACCACCGCTCGAAATCGTTTTGTCCAGCAGTTCACGGTGTCGGAGTTCATTACGACAGTCGGTGAAACCGCGTCGCGTACGCCTGAACGTCCGCAACGTTCGTCCCGTGGGGGCAGGCAGTAGAACGGTGTAACTGGTTCCCATGACCCTGCGTCCGGCCGGGCAACGATTGCCGCGGTCAACACATTTCCCGCTACGCGCGTTATGATATTGCTATATTATGCTAATTACGCGGTACCGACCCAGGGTCAATGGTGCATACTAATGGCGATGGCCCGGCAACGAGGTGCCGTTACGATTGATCAAAGCTGCTTCGGTTATGCTAATTCCCCCGAAGCTGGCAAACGCGGGCCGGCAACCGGGAGGGGGGGGGAAGGGCGAAGAAAGGGAGGAAGACAGAGGGGGCGGGGAAGATAATGAGGGATTCGGGAGAATACGTAAAATTTCTACGATCGACGGTTGAACCCCACGAAATAGAACGGGACAGCCTCGTTGCGTGCGATTCACGGCGATTTTATGGATGATAAATTGGTGTTCCGATAGGAAATTGACGTTTGGACGCATCGATTGCTCGTTTTATATGTTGCGATAAGGTAGGGCGTGAGATTGAATCGGGACGATTAATTTATCCCGGCCCCGTGAGCGATCACGTAAAATTGAATCCCGCGATTTCAGGCGAATTATGGTAATCATTAGCGTGGTTAAAATTCTGGGATTAGAAAGCCGCGCGAGCTGGACGCGTGCAACATTTGATACATAAAATTGCGGTGTATCTAGAGGGACTGTAATAGCTTGTCCCGTCGTTAAACGTAATATGAAGCAATATTACTCCCCGTTTGACTATCTTTGGGGATTGCGAACGTATTAATAGATGGGGCCACCGGTAATCCAATGAATTTATAGTTAGGACTGGACAGCGTCTAGTTGCATCGCGCACACTAATCCTGAGCGGCGTTACAGTCATCCTTGTGTACGCAGCTGTCTATCCTCTCAATCGTTATTACCTCGAAGTTTCAGTATAAGATTGACCTCGCGAAAACGCTCGACCAATTCTCCATACACCCAAGAACTTGCCCAATCAATGCTGAACTTACTGTATTTATACATATATATGTATATTGTATATAGTCCATATTTATGCATCGTACAATCGATCCCCTTTCATCCAAATCGAGTTTCGACGATCCGAAGTTGAGGATAAAGTTCCAAACGATGCCTATCCCGATCGTTCTTGCGGGTGGCGACGATAAAACAGTTCCTTTAATCAGATTCCCGCGACAAAGGGCCGGGAAAAGCTGTTCTAAAGGAGACGTAATGGGGTTGGATGATAAATAATCGTGAATACGATTTGTCACGAGGAAAGCGAAAGGTATAAAGGGTAATAAAGGGCGGGGCGGGGCGGAGGAGGGATGGAATGGATAAGGCGGAAGGCCGTATAAGTACACTGTCGAGGAGAAGAAAGGGAGGAAAACCGATGATTTGATGAGAGTTCCCCGCGTTATGCAGCCGGAGGAAAGACGAGGCGTATGTAAATAGAAACATTGAACGCGTGGCTGAACGGGACGAGTGGTTTCGTTCGACGTTATTTGAATTTTTAATTAACGTAATACGCCAAGCAGCTTAATAATTAATAACTCGCTCAGCGGAGGGCACGGGGCCGCCGAACGAACTGCGCTGTCGCCCAGTCATTACGGGCTAATTGAAAATGATGATGACAGTGGAGTAGAGCCACTCGAGTCGAAACAATGCGAAGCACCGCGCCGCGACTTCCCTTTTAGCTTCGTGCCGTCGCGACGCACCCTTTCCCGGTGCCGGACGCTCCCCTGGCGCAACCCGTATTCTTTCCCCCGTAGCAAAGGACGAACGGCTGGCAGTTTAGACGAGAAAGAAACGAGCGACGATAGCGTCGAGGGAGACAAAAGACGGGGGCCGACAATGAGCCCTGTCGTTCACGAGGCAGTCTGACACGCTGAACGGGTTAGATGCGCCATTGCGATTCGACACGTGGCCCCCTTTTTCGCTTGCGCCGCGACACAAAAGTGCGCATGCATGGCGGAAGTTTTGTTTAAGTGCGCCTGAAAGAGGTCTCGCTGAGCGACACAGGACGGAACTATACGAAGGTTCGGTTCGAACGCGAAAGCTTCATCGAGGAAAATAAGGAAGCTCTCCTTTCGAGATTATACGTACACAGATACGTCAGTGTGCCGTGAAATGGGCAATACAGAGAGTGGCTATTATTGCATCAAACCCACTACGAATATTACTGCGGCGACGGAAACGAAAGAAAAGTGGCCGAATAAAATCCCCAAGGATTTCGCCGTTAAAGTAATGCCCCGTTGGAATGGGGGCCGAGCATTATGAATAAATTTGGATGGATCTGTTGGATTAGAGGCGGATCGGCTATGGGGACATTTCGGTTGATCCGGCGATTGCGTAATTTGAGAAAATTCACGGGAGTGTCGGATCGATGGTGCGCTCTTACAGGGATTTCACCTGCAGGATAGCCAACTGTATACCCTATGGTCGGGCGTAATCGCGTTTACGGTCGTAACTGGAGTTCGCGGAATCGGACGGTAAATATTTGAAACGACCCGTCATTAGGCATTAGCTAAACTCCGCCGGCGGAGCCGCTCTTAAGCTTCCGGTTTCGAAGAGGAAATCCCAGCCTTGCGAACGTACACCATACATCCTGTAGAAGGGCGCACGTGCGCCCAAGTGGTCAACGCTACTAACGTTACCGTGGCCGTTTAAGTGGAGTTACTCGTCGAGAAGTCAATATCCGGCCGGGAGTAAAATAACTTTCGTAAAATTGCCGTGCCCTTTAACGGGGACGCGTGGAGATGCGACTACGGGGTGTACTTGGGGAATTATTCGACAGTTCCGTCGTAGTTTTAGCTGCCGCGTATTTAAATGTTGGGGTGTCGGATAAGGCTTAAGTCTTGAAAGAGAAATTTTGTCCTCGGAAGCGGCAGAAATTCTACTCTGCTAGACTAATAGTAGGCACTGCCCGATAGACGGATGAAGTTTCATTAACGAAATGGTACGACACCTTTGGTTCAATCGTATTGTTGCGAGGTGTCGCGTGTTCATAGTTCACGCCCAGAAAATGTAGCACTTGTCCGATAAACCGTATGACGAATCACAATCGACTCTTGTCTTACCTTTTTCAACAATTACACAATTCCCCTTTCTATGGAACGGACGCTTATAATTGATCGTGCACTGCTTCACAATGTGCAAGTCCTTTATTCGCAATCTAGCTTTTGTTCCTTTCGTTTGCTGCGCGCGAACATTTGCATGTTATTTTATGTTGCACAATATTTTCTAAAAGAATGCAATTATACGCGAATTGTTTTCGGTACCGTCGCCGCGAAAATATATTTGCCGAATTTACATGAGCGTTTATAATTTCTGGTGGTTTCATTGCGTATAATTCTTCTGTTTACGAGTGCGCAGCATTTCCCGTGTCTTTTTTTTTTTTTTTTTTAGCTAACAATCCGAGAACACGCGCGCAATTAGCGAGGGACTTAATTAACGCTCGCAATAATAATTCATTGAAAGTATTTCAATAACGCCGCGTGTAAATGCCTTTGCAATTACATTGTCCGGGGCTTTGTATAAATTCTCCCAATCATAAATTGCGCAGGCGTAAAATATGAAGCAGCGCGCGCCGTGTAACACTTCTCATCCCACATCTATTCTGCAAAGATTAATTTAACCGTGAAGCGCCTGATATGAGCATATACCGCTACATTCTACAGGCAAAACCAATATTTTAGCATTAAGCCATACTGTAATGCATAATAAACATTCTCGCGTTCCGTTCCGTTGGCAAGTTGGACTTCCAAAATGTGTTGCTCGCGCGGATCGAATGGAAGGAAACTTAATGGTGAAACAGAAATTTGGGAAGCATGCTCGGGGTGGAGAGCCTCGAACTTTGAAAAGACTCGAGGAGGAGGAGCGCGAGAACAGCAAGCTGGAAAAAAGAGGGAGACAGAGAAAGGGAGGTCGAGGGTTAGACTGTTCTTGCACTGTCAATAACACTCCCTTGGGGCGTGATAGATTGGCCCACCCTTACTATCCAGTCACCATTTATCTACTTTTTGTCCCACACTTTCGTTTCGTGGTCACCGTAGCGATCGGCCGGGAGTGTTTACCGCTTTGGAAAGAGCAAACCTGCTCGTACGGGGCCCCTTTCCCGTTTATTCCTTCCACTTTTTCGACATTCGCGAAATCTCTGAACCGATCCACCACAGTCCACCGGGAGGTTCGGGGAGGCCCTCATTTATACGGAACCACGATCGAGAAATATCGCAATGGCAAAGCGATTAATTTTCACGCACCTGCGTTACTCAGCGAGTTTGAAAGTCTTGAACTCTTCGCAGACATCAAGAACCGCAATTCTAAACGACTTCGAAATCAATTGTCCTATTCATTTTTCATGAAGCCCAAGGAATTACAGTATTTACAGCACGCGCTATATTCAAGGTGGAAAACGACCAACCCGTCCCTTCTGCTCCCGAATTATCAATTTCTTTCACTCAGGCACAGAAATTCACGTGTTTCACAACCCCGCAAAACTACTTTACCAAGAATTTTATTACGACACTTGTCCACAATTCGCCTGACACTTTTACGAATCTTATAAAATAATGGAAATAGTTGGCAGCCACTTGATATTATGTCGAGCAGCGCCGACGCCACCGAATGGGGGAAAGATCGCCGATGGAAAAAGTTTCCAAGCCCTCCCGCCTCACCCCCGAAGGTGGTGGTTTCGGGAGTGTAGACAGATATCGCGGAAACATCGGAGGCCATCGCGGGGAAAGAAAAAGGAAAGCCTCGCTTCCTGGCGTAAGTTCGCGAAAGCTTCCAGACCGATACGAAAGAAAATCGAGCCATATCGAGACCCTATCGATCGGACCCCTGCAATTATATTTAATTAAGAATGACTGGCTCGGGTCGGTTCGAGTATCGGCCTCTATTCCTCTCTATTTCTCGTTTATTTCCCCCTATGCCTTCCCTCCTTATCCCGCCGGTTCGCCCATCCACCGTTGGGACTTTTCGTATTCCGAACTTCCCTCTCTCGCTGCGCCTGTGTTTCGCGTCGGATTAATAAAACTTAACGAGCCGAGCCACCGAGGTATTGCTAGCCAATTACGTTATTTTCTCTGCCCGTATCTGCACTAGACTCGTACACATGCTCTTTTTGCACTCGTTTTTCTTGCCCTCCCTGCTTGTCGAGGAAAATTAGGGAACTCCGCTGGAGCGCCGCACTCGCGAGCAATATCGAATGAATTTCGCGGGCAATAAATATTTCGTTCTTTAATGCGCCTCTGTACTGTCTGTATTTCGTGTCGGAGTTATACAGGGTCGCCGGTGTTGCACGTTGTTAAGTAACGAATAAAATATTTCAAATATATTGGTGAGCACGGTCCGTTCCAAAAGTAACAACAGGACCACTGCGGGGAGAAGTTTCGTCCCTGCAAAGGAAATTTAGCGAGGGGGGGTTCGCAAGGACGTAATCAACGAAACGATTAGTTTCTATGGCACGGCTGTGCCGAGAAAACGAGTGAAGGATGAGATTCATAGCGTACACAGTGAAAGAGGGGCGGACCGTTGTCGGCGTACCGCCAACTTGATAATTGGAAATTCATGAGATTCCCGAACTAAGTTGTTCTGATCTATTCCATTCTCGTATGGCTACCCGACCTTTATGCATATATTCGTAAGCCGCGAAAGATTAGCGATTAGAATTATGCGCTGCCACTCTATCTCCCGATCGCCGGATCTGGCTCGTTCAAACTAGTGCCCAAAGTGTGTCGCACGATTTCCTGTTGTTTAAAATTTGAACGAATCCAAGGGAACTACACCTCGGAAATGCCGCGAGAACGACGGGGTTGTTCTAATTACAGATATTAATCTAATTAAAGATATGGAACGGAAACTGGGTGCGGCACGTGCCAAGTTTAATGGTTAAAGAGGCAATTAAAAATGGCAAGTTCGTCAAAAGGATATTGCTCATTCGATACAGCTTGACACTTCGCTCGAACTCTGAGGTATATTTTTATCAGCATCGAGGAAATCTCGTCACGTCTTAACGTTCCAACACCTGTCCTGTCTTCAATCCGATAAGGATGCATAATTGGTACGCCGATTGCAATGAAATCGCTCAGCTATATCCAATTATTCTCCGCGATTAGAACACCCGTTTTTATACAAAATATTCTTTAGAGCGACGAGGCTGGAATTTTGAAATTCCTCGCCGCGGAAGCATCGACCTCGCCGAAGTTAAGAGCTAGATGGGCATGCTGCAACAGCTAGCGATAATCTCGGAGATAATGGAAAACCTGAGACCGTATTGTGTACGTCTTAGCCCGTTCGCCATCGAGAACAATGGGGTAGCCACGGTTAATGATCAATCTCTAGAAACCGGGGGGAAATTTCGATAGACGTTACATAGGTATCCGGCGAAGTTGCGGGGCATTTCAATCGACTCGTAAAAGATTCTCAGCGCCGGTACTCTCGGGGCTGCGCAACCGTCGGCATTTACGAATTACTTCGCGTACTATGACCGGAATTCATTTTCGTCAAGCGAGGAGCACAAAATTGCCGCACAAATTTACGAGACAACGAATTTTCGGACGGGAATATTTGTCGAATTCGCGCATCGCTTTGGAATACGCTAAGCGAAATTTTTTTATGGAAATCACGGCACGCCGTATGGCGCACAGACAATAACTCGCAAAGTTCAACGGAACGAAAGAGCATTGTTTTCCTTGCGCAAACTCCGTCTAACCTTATGCAACGCAGCATCACAGGATCGGAGGGGCGGTTGCGTGGGTTCTGTTTAAATAGCTGGACGCGGCCGCTTGTTGAAGAACTACCAACGACGGGAAACGCGGCGACAAAAGGACCGGGAGTTATTTTGCGGGCAGCTTGTCGCTTTGTAAACTCGGTTGCGACGTGGAAACGATGATTTGAAAAGCATTCGCTGCGATAACGGCAACGTTCGTGCCGAAAAATATCCCCCGCCCCCCCTCCACCCTCTGTTCCACCGGTTCACCCCGGTCGGGCATGCCGCAAACAAAAATTCTCCAAATATTTATACAAATCATTTGACGCAAGAGGACCGCCCCGCGAACGTTTGCGCCCTGTTTCGGTGTACACCGGAAGGGAACAAAAAATACTCGGAACTGTTTGCACAAAAGCTTATCCAATGCATCGGAGGGAATTCCCCCGTTGAAAATCAGCCGGCTTTCCGTGGGCGTGAAAAAATTCAAAAACCACCGGCGCGAGGAGAAAAGAGGCGAAGGCAAGAAAACGGAGGCGCACAACGCGCGCGACAGCAGAAATGAAAAAAGACGAGGAGGAAAGTTTTTCAATTTCCACGACGATCGGCAATTCGGGATCGAGCATGCGCGAACTCGCGGTGTCTTCGGTTATAGGGACGCGACGAGGACTCCGAGGTTCCTTCGCCGAAAGAGATAGCGGTCGTGTAATTAAGCGTTTAATCTAGAAAGTTCTTGGTTCGGGCTGGGGCCAGTCGGATAGCATGGTGAAGCATTTGGACCAATTACGGCAACGTTATCGTCGCGAAGCTTCGGCAGAAGGTTCCATGAGTCAGGAACTCTCCGCGTCCTTCGTGTCGAACGGATCTTCCGGATAGGAATGGTCCATTGTGCGGAAACTTCTGAAATGAAACTGGACAGTGGTTCGGCCTCGGGGTAGGGATTTAATTGAAGTACCAGACGCCGCGCCGACCTAATTTTCTACCGAGTGCCCTACCAAATCCGCGGTGCACTCAAGGGGTGGTTACCGTTTATAGACCGTACCATTTAACCCCTAATGCGCCGCGGCGGCCTCTCAAGGAACTCGTGAAAACGCGATTTACAATGCCAACTTCGGATCGACTCACCGGCGACGTTATAGCACAATGTTCGGTTCCCTCTGCGTCTGAAGCGCGGTGTTTCGAAGTGCGCCGTTTAGTCGGTTTCTTAAACTATCGGGAGAGGGGCGAACGCACGGTACGGTTTGCGGAGCAGAACAAACTTCGATGTTTGCTGTTTCAGAAATTCCACCGTCAACATTACGCTCGGGCGGAGGAAGAAACGCGAGGTTCAACGAAAACGGATAAAAATAATTTATTAACGTTGAATTGGCCAGCATGGAGAATAAATTATTCATGAATAGGGTGGCCGAGGTACTAGTACAATTGGAACACGAAAGTACAAGGGCCTCGTTAATATTTCAATCATCGATTACGCATAAATTATCAAGTACCATAATTAATCTTTGTCTTGTCTGTCACCTGTTATTAACATATACGCACCTCGGTATTATCACGCATACCGAACGTATACAAATATTTACCCGCACTTCGTAGCACACGACGCCCGATTATTGCCACACGTTTACCAAACACGCGCTGCCCTCGATTCTCTTCCTCCTAAAGGCCGTAGTCTTTTTTTCACAAACGACGAAACACGAGAAGCACTCGGCCAAATGTAACGCTGAAAGAGTACCATAATGTATCCGAATCACCGAAATCTTTATCCCCCGGCTGTAGAACGGGGAAACGAAACGGAACGAAAGGAAACCCCCGGCAATGACCGAAATCGTAGTCTTATTGGTTCATCAGAATCAGTGAGCGGGCGGAGGCGCGTGGGATCGCGTGTTGTAGCGTCGATTCCGGAGGGATGGAAACGGGTCTCGGTGCCAGCCGGTGTTCCTAGAACGGTTCGGGGTTGCTGCCGGGCCATTGGGTATTCATGAAGCTCCCAGTCGAAATTGAGAGACACAACGAAGCGTTACCGGGATAGGCGACCTATCGATTGTCTGCCAGTTACTTCGGCGAATGCGCTCGTTTACTCGCCCCTTGCCCCCCTTCATCCACCTCCTCCTCCTCCTCATCCTCATCCTCCTCTACTGTCGAACGTAGCGACGACGCCGGGAAGAAAAATGTATGCCTCCGTACGACAAATCATGTAACGGGTAGAAGCTGGTGGAAGCTCGTGTGAAAAGATTCGAGACTGATTTTGTTCGATCGCTCTTTTGTCCTCGACGATTTCGCCGTGGAAAAACACCTCGCAGATTCGATCGCTATGCGAAACGAACGTTAAAGTTACGTGGGGGGGTGCGCGGGGTCGCGTGCAACCACCGACGGCGCAAAAGGGAAAGGCAGCGCTGATTATTGAATAAATATGCTTGGCCTTTGAATATGGATAGGACATCTACTTCGATGTCCAGCACGCTCCGTTGAAATTCCCCGACGCCGAATCCAGTGTAATTTTCGTATTCTATTAGGTTTCGTGGGGCACGCGAGTGCGCGGAAGAAATTGGTCGGACGGACCCATTCGAGCAACAGCGACGCAGAATGATTCGTTCGATGATGGCGAAGATACGTGCGCGAGGTACGGGCCCTTATTCGGGTGGCCCGAAAATTTTACAGAAATCGGACAGGAAATGGAACGTATCACGTATTCCTACGAAACGGCAGTAACATTTCAACTGCCAAGGTTTTTCTCGATCGAACATCGATACCACGTAATTAGTGCCACGATCCAGCATGCAGAGCCACAACCTGTACGCCTCGCGGAGTAAGCAACTAACTGGTCGTTGCCAGCGCGGCCTTCCCCAATGGAGGACGTTTTCATTCTGCAATCCAGATGTGACATTTACTGTCAATTTACGACTTCGCGGGCTGTTAACCACGATCCGTATGAAGATATACACGTTGCCGCACGCGCGGGCACCGCCGTACAAACGATATACGCTGAGCTCACCTTTTAAAACGCGCCCCCGTGTTACCACGTGTTAGTTTTATCTGCGGCGAAACAACACGGGCTAGTATCTGGCCGTTTATATTGCCGAAAGATAGCGCGAGCCGTTCTTTTCGGAGACACTCGTACACCGGGGAGAACGTGCACGATACGCGAGGAATCTGGCGTGTCTGACCAACCGCCGGCCACTACTACTTAATTCTCTTCTGTCAACGGCTCTCTCTTATTGCACCGCGATTACATTTATCTTGGAGCCGGTCCGTATCTCTCCCCCTGACACGCGCGAAATCAATTTCGAGCCACGGCCGGTCGTATTTCTGGGGAACGTATACAGCCAGCTTGATATCAAACTTTAGATAGCGCACTGTGGGAGGTTTTGTCTCACCAGGTTTATAGCAGGTTTGAAGAAGTGGGTGTTAGGCTGCGTGTCGGTTCGTTTACGTACCTGAAACAGATAATGGGTTCACAATGTATTTTCGTAATGCATATCGATTAAAGAATTTGTTCTGAATTGTTATGTCTTAATCTATTAATGAAGAGGACGATATAAAAATACGGATTCCTTAAACTGTTACAGCGAGGGCCGTACCTCTTTCACGGTATTCTACGCCAGGAAATTCTAATTTATTGCGTATTCTTTATTTAATCGACACCAGACGTACTTTTATTTGCTTCGCGCGTAACAATGTACGATAATTGTCAGGAACGAATGAAGCATTGAAGAATCGATAGCTTTTCGTCAACGGGGCGCTGCGTTTCCTTCATAAGCGTGTACACCATGTTCGATTTAAATTTATTAGAAAATTTCGTATGGAAATGTCATTCCAGCCATGTCACCGATGGGCCACCGTATCGCCGGCACTCTATTAGCTAAATTATCTCTAACCGGGTGGCCCACGACTGCGTTCACCGTCGGTATTTTAAACGAATTGCTTGATTAACGCTACAGTCGTAACGGCACGGCGCTATGTAAATGAGAACATTATTGCGATTAATAATTTTTCGAAATTAATTATCGCCCACGTTCGGCCCGACGTTCGCGATTCTCCGCGTAACTGGCGGCAGTGATTGATGGGGCTCCATTATGAATCGCGCTGCGAAATTAATCGTTCCTCTCCCTCCTTCTTCTACCCTTCTGCCCTGTCGCGGGCTCCCTCCCTCCCTATGCGTTTCTCTCTTCTGTTTGTCCGTCACACCTCACACCCATAACTCGACCGCACAACGGGTTACGAATGGACCCAGAATGAATACGTGATTTCCAGGTTTGTCCGCGAATAACCGTGTCGTGGACACGCGCCTGCTTTCTCGTACGGGCGGCAGGTTTCGTTTTTCTTCACTCAAGCTTCGTTAACTTCGTGCGGGTTGTTTTCTGTTTTTAATTGGAATTTTTGTTTATTGATTAGAAGGATCGAACTGCTTGGGCGAAACTGTGTATCGATCATTTCGAATGGATGCACAGCGACGCTTTGAAGTTACAGGGTAAATCTCGTCGCTGTTGCAGGAGGAGACAATCGCGAATAAAAAGTTATTAATCGTTATAAAATCTATGACTATTGAATAATTCCTGGACGAATTATCATATCTCAACTCCGCGCGTACTGGTACCGAATAGTTTCCGTAAATACAAGAAAAAGCTTGACGTAGGAACTATTGTGCTACAAATGTTCACTGTAATCAAATACAGCATACGCATATTAACGGAGAGGGTAATCTTTATCAGCGCACGACAAATTTCGTTCCCTTTATCTGCCTTCCCTGTACATTAATACCAGCCCATGATTGATGCGTTACATTACTTATTCTCGCCATCGATCACCACCGCAGAAAATATAAACTGTTGCCCGTGGCAAATAATTACAGATTAATAGCCACGATCGTTACTATTCCGTATCACCGAAACCACGTCGTGTGACAAACCGAACACGAAACGAAACGGTAGCGATTTCTCGCGGTACCGTCATCAAGCTGTACCGCGACGCCAGCCTACCTTGTTACGGCAGAGGCAAAATACGTGTCCGCGAGCCGCGTAAGGAGAACGAATTTAAACCGAACAAGCATATCCGTGCAACGCTCACAGGCCGAGCAACTTTTTCACAAATTTTTTTATAGCCACTCCGTTGGCGCTGCGCTAACGATAACCCTATCCGCCGTGCGGCGACGGGTTTCGTTTTTGGGACGGTCGTGGCTCGATCTATCACGATATATCCATGGTATTCTAGCTGGACATTTGCAGGACATCGAAGCCCCTGGAGGGTGGCTGTCCATCGTGTCACGGCACGGGGCGAGTAGGCGGCGGCGAATTTCCAAGAGGAGGCGATCGGACACGGGGGAAAAAGTAGCGGCAGAAGGGGAGAGGGGAGGTGGGCGGCAGCGGACATCGAGGGGTTGCGGGACTTTGGGGGACGCGAGAGCATTTAAGCGTAAATGGTTTTTGTAACTGGGAGAGCGTAAAATTGCCTAACCACCCCGTGCACCTCCTGGCGCTTTTGGACGAACTCATCCGCTGCATCCCCCCCCCCTTCTGCCCCATCCGTCCTCCGCCCCCTTCAACTGTCCACCCACCGGCTGTTCCCCGCATCCCTCGGTATAACCGACTCCCCTATCACCGATTTCTGCCGAACTATTTTGCTGCTGTGGTTGTAGGGTGGACAGATTGGCCGGTATTTTGTCGCTCGTAAAAGCGGCGACCGTCCCCTCCGCCGCCGCCGCCGCCACCGCCGCCCCGAACGACAAATGAAATTCGAAAAAGAGCAACGAGTAGAACGCGTGACTTGCCCGCGGAGGGAAGCGATCGGGAACGGCTCAACGTTTACTTATCCCCGTGGAAATACGGTGGACCCGTGCGGGGCACGTCGAGACCGAGGAGAATTGTCGGGAGGGCGACCTGACGTTCGCCCCGCGAGGAATGTCGATTACTCATAGCGGCGAAACGATTATACGCGGCGATAAATGCTCGACACGGTCATTTTTTACTACCCCGCAAGAGCTACTCGAGGAACCGGTACCGATCCAATCGACGGTCCGCGCTCGACCTAACCGAAATCGAACCTTCGTGGCGCATTAATCAAAGTCAACGACGCCTTCGCGTATCCGCCGCGGCGAGCCACCCCTTCGGCCCACGGTCTACGCGACGGCACCCCTTGGGCGATCGGGGGCGCCGAGCGGGGATAGCAATGTTCCGCGCGTAAGCTCGATAAAAATGATTGCCGAAACGACGCGTTATCCGACGAATTTCAATTCCGACTGCTTCCGCGTCGGATCGCAGGGGCGCGAAATTTCCCAAGCCAACAGGGAACAAGACCGAGCATTACGGATCGCGTACTCGCGGCTGTTCGCCGTCTCTCTCGCGCCCGTTCTTCTTGCCGTCGGCTCTTCGTCCCCCCTTTCTCGCGCCGGATAATCCGGCCGATTACGTTATGCTTAAATATTTATCGGGCCGCATTAGGAAAACATGAGCCCTCTCTATGCATGGGAGCGCAGCACGTGGGATCGCCATCCCTTTCGCGCACTCCGAAACCGACCCCACCGCCGACATCGTCGGTACACAGCGTGCGGGGTTTCCACTCGCTCTCCTATCCGTTCTCTGTCTCTATTCCAGACCGCCGTCACCGCTGCACACGGTATCAGCACACCGACGGCTATCCAGCATCGAACGACGACGCCCACACGAACGCGCGCACACGCCGCGGCCGACCACCGCGAACCGGAAACTAAATTCTCGGCAACGAGCCCGCCGAGCATGCTCTCAATTACGCGGTGCTCGTGGTACGAAATTGAACGACCGCGACGTTTTTCGACTCCTGCGGTCGCCCCGCTCGCCCGGCTCCTCGAGGGAAAAGAAGAGCGCGACGCCGGCCGAGGCGTACGGGAAATGGGACGCCCCGGATGGTGTTCGTTGCCGGTTGGCAGGCGGTGGTTCTCGACAGCGAGGGTGTCCGGCAGAACGTTCGATGGGATTCTTTATTTTCGATAACGTTTCAAGTTGTCGCGTCGAACGTTTACTTTCGTTTCGAGCGTGCACGGACTTGAATGCTGGTACGCAATGGTCGCGCGGCTTCCGTTCGGAAAGGTACGCGCGCGATAAGCGTGCTGTAAGCGCGGACGGAAGCGAATTTGTATAGGGGCAGATCGAAACGCGAGAATAATCTCTTCGTACGGCTAATTCGAATACAGAAATTCATGGGGCAACGCGAATTGGCCGCGCATCGAAATATCGCAAAGCGGAAAGTGTCGCCGAAGTAATCCGGCTTCCCCAAGTAGATCCGGTATACAATAGCTCGAGGGCCTCGTTCCGTTTCTCTGACTCGCCAATGTTACAGTTATTTCTCGGAACGTTCGAACGCGAGGGCCACTCGAACGTAGTCGGTGTACGTGTCCAAAGGATGAAACGTCGGCGGAGACGAGGCGGTAAGGTCAGTGTACCGAGGAGTATCAGGGGGGGGAGAGGAGTGTAACGCAACAGAAAGAGGAAAAGGGAGAGAATGTGGGGGAGGGAAGCTCCTGACTTATCGCCCCTCGTAAAGGAACACGGAGAACGGCGCGGCACAAATTCGGGACACAAAGCGGCGCCATTTCTCGAGGGCCTTTCTTGCTGCAGCGATGCCTCCTCGTCGGGCGGGGGTGAAACGAGAGGGGGTGCTTCACAGAGGGTTCTCGTAGGCGCGACAAGGGTGGCAGTGGAAAGGGAGAACGGCTGTGCAGCGCGATGTACCTTACGCTTTGGGGGGGAGGAAGAGTCTCTCTCTCTCTCTCTCTGTCTCTCTCAGAGAGAGAGACGCCGAGCGAGAAACGAGAATGCGGAACGAAGACACCGATGGACGGGAAAGGGGGTGGGAGCGAGAGAGACACAAAGAGAGAAAGAGGGATGTGCTTTGACCGTAGGTATTCATGAACGTAGCCCGCCTGGTGGATTAGCATGTGAAAGAACGCTTTGCTCGTCGCTTTCCACCCCGTGCCTTCCACCCTGTTTTTCGTTCAGCCCTCTCACCTATCGTCTCATATTTTTCACCGGGGCCCGAGGTCGGAGGGTCCCGTATATTCGACTGCCGGTTTGCCACGCTCGGCCCCAGAACCCCCCGCAAGACGGGGGCGCACAGAAAGAACGTAATATGGGAGGCCGCGAAATTCCTGGCTTTGATTAACCGGCCATACCTCATGGATATATTGATCGGCCTTTCGGCGATTCTTTCCGTTTGGACGTCGAACGGTTTACGGGCGAACGCACAATGGACGAACGGGTCGCGCAGATTCTCAGCCCGGTTATATCTACTTCGGGAGTTTTATGTGAAATTAGGATTTAAAGGGAGATTCGAGATAGTGCTCTGGGAAATATCGGACGGGGCATCTTCGATCAGATTTCATCCCGATTATGCTGGAAGAGGTTACGGCTGGTTATAGTTCTCCGTTCCGTTGGATTCGAGAAGAATGCTTGACGCGGGTGTAACGAAGGGTTGCGAAGTGATGTACGGTAAAACTGCCAAGAAAATATATTTCACCCCTCGAATTGGGTGGCGTTAGTAACGCCGGTCTAAACAAGCGTCTGACAGGAAGTTCCGCAGAATTCTCGAAACGATATAAAACCTCGCCGAATCTCCGTGTTCGTCTCTTCTAAGAAAATTCCCCTCCTGGACCAAAAGTCGGCGCATTAAGAATCAAATTCCTCTATCAGGTCGCGGCAACCGCTTCGTCTCCCTAGTTTGTCCCCCGTGTACCTTTACTTCAGAGATCCAGAGGCATCTCGGTGTGTGAATCTTTGAAGTTCCGTCGCCTGTACCGTCGAAACCGACGCAAAGGAGCAGCCAGCACCGCAGTTACACCAACGACGAAGCGGAAAGAAGTCTCTTCGCGCCGGTACACCTGCGATCCATGGTATTCTTCCACAACCGTATCCTCGACATCGACACCTGGTCCCGTCATCGGAGTGTCAATCGAATCACTCGTGGCTGAGGGGCGAGCGAGCCGCTAAGCTCTCGACCTAATCGAACGAGAGAGAGAGGTCTCGTGTGTCTGCGACGCCCTACGCGTGTCACGCTTCCGCGTAATCGCGAGAGGAACGACGCGTCGGTAGCCGACTCGGCGATGCCCGACGTGGCTGGCTCGTGTGAATTTCCCCGATGTGCAGACGATGCACAGACGTAGACCGGGGACGGCGGAAGAGGAGAAAGAGTGGGTCCTTTGACGATATTCATGAGAGGATTACCATGTGAAACGCCTAGCCGAAGCTTCTCTTTTCGCCAGCTTCTCGACGCGGTCGGTCGCTCTGTGCACGTTTGGCGCGAACGCCTAGAAACGTTCGCTCGTCCTGGTCCCGTGAAGGGTCCTGGGAATTTAAGTTGCTGGGCCGCGGAGACAATTTACAGCTCTCGACGAGCCTTAGCGCTCCGGATTGCCTTTTGAGCGGCCCTTCGAAGGCCCTCCGCGATCGACTCGATAAATCGCCGAGCGTTTATACCGAGGAAAGACCGCGATGACGTCTGGGGCTCTTTCTTTCGTCGCCTGGTGCACCACGCGGTAGGATACCCGATGTGAGGGGCGCACATTTGTAGCGGGGTAGGACAGTCGCGCTGGATGATGGCTGTTTCCAAATTGCCCGTTACCATTTTGAATCGATTCGTCGAAGAAAATGGGAGTGACACTGTGACATAATTACGGGAATCCCAGTTTCCGTCTAAGAATAATTTCCACCGCGTCCGATGAAAATCGACGATAAACCGGATACGCAACTATTTATCGCGAAATCTAAACATCGCGTTCCCACTGTATTAACCGCGCACGTGTTAGCAGCGCTCCGAACTTTCTTCTCTGCTTCCGCCAAACCGTAAATAAACGTTCGTTCGTTCCCGTGGCGCGGTGGTGGTCCCTTCCCCCTATGCTAATATCGCGCGCTCATTCCTGCACGCAAAATTGCCGCACTAGCGCATTTTAATCGCACAATGCCGGTCGTAACTCCGCGCCGCAATAAAAGGTGGGCCCCACAATACCGCCCACCTAATATCATCCGACCTGTTTATGCTCGAGCGTTCGTTTGCACCCGGAATACTATTGCAGCCGAACGTCTCCTCGTCTCCGAGGGCGCGATCGCTGCGCGTCTTCGACCGAACGACTCACGGCACGTCCGCGTCATCCCGCATTTTTGTCGGTCGCTTCGTCCGCGACGAACAGACGACAAGGTGAGAACGTCGGGGAGCAACGAACGAGGGAGCAGCGCGGAAGCATCGAGGAGAAGGAGAACCGACGTTCAGCCGATTTCATCGTGATGAACGACGAATTTTTGCTGCTCCCTTATCAATATGCATTAGAGGAGGCCGGCCGACTTACCTACTCCTCGCCGACCGCTTTTCCAACCACTCTCCGAATCACCGTTTTATGGTCCTCCCTTTACCCGAACGAGATTCCGGCCGCTCCGTTACTCTCCACCCTCCGTCGTCTAATGAACGGACACGAACGTGGCGATATTTTAAGGTGGCCGGCGCTTCTTAAACGGTGCACGCTCTCGTTACGATTCCCCGGGTAAATTACCCCGGCCGGGAATAACGAATCGCGACGGGTCGCCGAGCACGTGTAACGGAGAAATTGTTGGTTATCATCTGTAATAGTCCTCGGAGTCGTACGTAACGATTCGCCGCGCGTTCGTAACACGTTAAATGGAAGCCGGTGTACGCGCTTAGTCGACGGGGTTGCGGGCACGGCGAACCGGGGCCATAGAGTGTACAAATAGCGGTTGAAACGTTTGCGGGAACGGGACGCGATGTTCGCGCGGAAAAATGAAACGGTTACGGGCAATTTTGCGGGGCGCGGTGGCATTCGCGTTTTAACCGCGACACACTCGAAACAGGGATTAAGGCACTTCCGCGGAGGATGTCATTTTTATGGAACGATTGAGACAGGAGTGAGGAAAGTTAATGCTAATTGAAATCCGCCCTTTCCGAAATATTATGGAGGTTTTTGGTGTACACCGTTGCGGGAATAATTTGAGCGAAGCATTATTCGAGGACAAAGAGTTCGCGCGCAGTTTAAAATTTCCATGTGGAACTGTTCTTCCTATTAATGAAATGTATTTGCGGTGAAATAACGTCAATCCGCCTAATACAATTTTCCGAGGAAAACGATAATTGATAGTCAAAATTGATATTAGAAGGAAGAAAATTACAGCATGTCGATTTCCTTCGACCCCCCAAAATGCATTAACTACGTCGATAGAATAATGTGCCAACCCGAACAGTCAAATTATAATTCATTTCGCGAATTACGGTCGTTGGAAAAGTAATATAAAAATAAACGGTCGTTTGAACAAGGGAAACGACGCTGATCGTAGAAGATTGCGTCGCTGCTACGGGGTGAGATTGGTCGGGAAAAAAGCGGCGACAATTCCTTAGGAAACGTGCGAAGCGAACGCCCGGCGTAACTCGAGCTGAGTTTTGCGGACGTTCTTGTCCTTATCAATATGCATTAGACAACCCGGATCGATTTACCCTCTCATTGTTCGAACACTTCGCCGTCCGATCGGCCTCTTTGAGGGTTCGATTTACCTCTTATCACTCAGTCCGCGCTTCTTTCCTCCTTGCTCGCCCATCTACCGCGTTCCGCCCCGTTCTACCATGCCGCGGAGGTCTGTATTATTTTTCGACGGGTTAATTGGAACGCTCTCGTAGGCGGAAATTTGCGAGCTAAAGGACGCGGGGTATTTCATTGAACGTCATAAAGTCAAATGCGAGAGAAACTAGCCCCGGCTAATTTCGCGGATCGGTTTGCCCTTTCGAAACTTGACGCCGTCTTGCCGACGATTTTTCATCGGGGTGAAATGTTGGACGAGGAAGCGAGGGCGAGGATTTTTACTCAACTTTGCTTTCGCTTGGCATCAATTTAGATTCGGGCTGTGGCTGTATTGTTCGCTTGCAAGCTCGTTTGATGATAATTTTGATTCTTTTCGTGCCGTCAACGAGACGCTTGCATTTCAATCACGGTGTAATAAGTGTTCTATATTCCTGCTCATCCGCGGATTAATTATCGGCCGTCGCTTCGATTAATTGTCAAAGGCATTTAAATCGTCTTTATTGACGACGAACGATCGTAAACACTAAAGCTCGATGGGTCGCACAATTTTCAGCAACGTGGCGCACTTGTCCGAGATTCGACGGATATTTTCCGTCGGATAAAGCAACGGGAATCCAGCATGACCAAGGACTTTAAAGAAATAAAGCGGCCGCGCCGACCGCCGCAACCGTTCCGAACGGCGCGCTTTAGAATGGAGCGGGCGACGGCGAAAATCCGGCGAACATGTGTTCCCTTTTTCGGGGCGGCGCAAGCGGCGAGGATAGCTGGGCAACGAAAAACGAGAACGATCATCGGAGATTCCAAGAGCGAGGGAGGAGATTATCTCGAGGCCAGGGGGGAAGCATCTCGCGGTGGCGAGCTGGAACTCGGGAAGCCGAGCGGTGCATCGTACGTTCGGTGGGGCCTGAGCTAACAGTTTCATTCCGAGCGGCGGGCTAACGATCGAATTCCTTTTGTTGGTCGTGGAGCGAGAGAGCACGGCGTAACCGCATTCCATCGCTTTATCCGGACGACAATTCAAGTAAAAAGATCCCAATTCTCGGGGCAGCAGTTTTCACTAACGAATTCCTTTTCCGGACGTTTTCTCCCGCTCTCCTGCCGCCCCTTTCTCTCTCTCTCTCTCTCCCTCCCTCTCTCCCTCTCCCTTTCTGTCTGTCTGTGCTCTATTTCTCTACAGTATTGTCGTCCCTCGCGGCCGGACCCGGAACATACTTGTCCCGCTTCCCCTCTCTGTCTCTGCCACCTTCAGTCACCGGTACGATCCACCAAAGGCTTCCCGCTCGAATCGTTCCCGTGTTCCCTCCGCTGGCCACGTCCTGAAAAAAATCTAGTAGATTAAACCATCGAGGGCTGGCGCGACAGACAGTAGCTGCTACCGCGCAGCCTCATTCCCCATCTTGTGTCTCGTTCGGTCGTGGATGCTTTCGCCGTCCTTCTGGCCCCTCCCCGGTGCTAGGTTACGCTGAATCTCAGGGGCATATCACTTTATCTGTCTGTTCGACCGGCGAACGGGAGAGGACGGACACAGCAGAGGTAGAAATCTAGGAGGACACGAACAGTCTCAATCTTGGGTTCGAACTAATCCGTAGAACTGCTGCGTAACTTGTACTTCAGAGAGAGGGGGGGAGAGAGAGAGAGATGGAAATTGTTGTAGAGGATAACAGGAAAGGAAATATAGAGGAGAGAGGAAAATAACACGAGCCCCGACCTTTAGTCGAACGGCGGAGAGCTGGAGGGGTCGTCGAGAGGGTGGAAGAATTAAAGAGATAGGGGAGTCGAAGCGCAAAGTATCGATAGAGGAAGATTTTTAAACGATTTCGTCCGATATCCGATGATCGGGGAAAGAGTTCCCCAGCTGTGCCGTGCGACCGGAGCGAGGCAATACAGACGCGGGATACCATTCGATTCGGGATATAACCGTAGACGCTCGGACAAGAAGGGTGATAAGTTTGCAATTGGAGAGGCAATTCACGGTTTCACGGTATTCATGGAATACTCGATGCCGCGAATATAATCCGGAATACAGGCCGACCCAGCCGAGCACCGCGTTCGGCGATGACAGTTGTTCCGTCGCGCGTCCTTCTCGTCGCTTAATTATCGAACGCGACGGTACATTCCCGCGGACCGTAGGTTCGCTTTTCATTGTTTCAATGAAACCTTGATCGACCACGTTAGAACAATTTAATCACCTACTCGGTGCAGTAAATTTAATTGCAACGATTTTACATCGTCGTTCAACCGCGTCGGCGTTAACAAATAATTTCGCTGAAGTGGAATAAATCATTTTTTAATTAAGTACCTCGACGGTGTTTACTAACCGTCCTGGTGCCGTTTAAAGGAAAATGAATTATCCAATTAAACATACGAAATTGGTATCCTAAATTGGATTCGTACCAAGATTCATGAAAATTGCCGCGGCAATTCATTCGTGACTCGATAATAAATTCTCTGACGGCGCCGACGGGAATATCATCGTCGACGAGGAAAATATTCCGGCCGTTTCATAGAGGTAGCATTCCTCTCGAAGCGAGTGGTTTAGGATTATCGCGAACATTCGTCCCTGCCGATTTCACGAGCGAACGAATTTTTCGACAATTCCCCGTGCCGAACATCCAACCAAATCCCTGACAATCCCAGAGAGAAAGGTGGCCTAAGAAGTGCTTCTAGCGCGCCGTGGAAATCCTTGATATTTATGTGCGCCGAAGAGCGTCCTCTCGTCGCGCGTACACGCGCTCACGCTCCTCCACGAATTTCACGATACGCGGACAAGTGTACAGGTCCATTGTGAACGGTCACGGGGATATAGGGCGGCACGTAAGGTCAATCCTACCGAATGCTTCCAGCAATTTTCACTTTGCTCCGGTTATGCCCACGTACGTTTGTCCCAGCTTCCTGTCTGCTCTCTCCCTCTCTCTCTCTCTACTCTCCCCGATTCCGTTTCCCGTCTCTTTTTTCCTCTTTCTCTGTCAGCCTTTTTCCGGGAGACCGTATACATCCTCGGAGGCGGCCCAGAGGTGCAAGAAAGAGCAACAGTCGAATGGAAGAAGGAAGGGAAAATTTACTGACTCCAAGAATCGCCCTGATTTTCCACCCTTGTGAAATTGCCCCGGCTGCGCACCTTCGCGTCGATTGACAGCCACTCTTTCTCGCCTTCTCCTTTACTTCCCTGCCTCCGCGGCATTCTCATCTTCTTCCCCTTCAATCTTTGTCCTTACCCAGCCCTCGTTTCCTCGGGCCACGCTCTCTCTCTCTCTCTCTCTCTCTCTCTCTCTCTCTCTCTCTCTCTCTTCGCCTCGTTTCTTCAAAATTGGACGGCCCGACAAAATTCGCAGTTCACCACTTCCACCGTACCCGCTGTCCTCCAAACCCTGCGTCTCGGGCCTAGGATCTCCCCACTCTTCTCCCTCCCTCACTCTCTCTCTCTCTCTCCCTCTCTCTCTCTACGATCCTTTTGCGCGATCTTACGTTCACGGAGTCCGTGGGACGAAGGGAACACCCGGAGGTGAAAGTTGGAGCACACGCACAAGAAAACGACGACGACGTCGTTTTTGAACGATCGCTCTTGAGGCATAACTTATGAAAGACATCGGAGTCCTCCCGTGTATAAAACGTTTATTAAGTCTCGATGAAATGAACCCCGGCAGACAGCTCGCGCAGACGATGCACGCGGAGGCAGCAGCTGGCTGTCGGATGATCCTCAAACTCTTCGAGAGTGTTTCACCCCTCTGCGATGGAAAGTTTTTGGACGCCGATGGCGCGGCCCGAGTAAGAGTTATCGAGTAATCTGCATGCTACGACGAACTGCTTCCGGAACAGAGGGGGTGATATAGGAAGGGCAGCAGATTTTGACGAAGACCGCGGTGAGTATGTGCCAAGGGAACGACGAAGGGAGATTTTTTTTTTACTCGCGCGATATTGCCGCTCGGTTTGCAGCTTTCGTTTTGATTGAGGAATTGCGGAGGTGGTAGTGGTCCGGGTGGCGAACAATGCAAATATTCTGAAGTGTATAACGAAATGGACTGAAACAATTGAAACAAGTTAGATAATTGATACGAACAACGATAACCGTTCTCCCCATTTTCGCGAATATGAAATAAATATTCGCATTGCATAATACTTTCCTTGCCCGAAAGAAATTTTTATTCGCGACCGTCTTATGTTTCGTAAAGTTTCCTTCCTCAAACAGTAGGGCATTTCACGCGACGCGTCTCTTGCATTTCGAACAGCAGAGCACTTTCCCGGAGAGAGATTGCATTGGCAATATTTTTAGCAAATTCTCCTTGAATTGTTCTACACCGTCGTGCACATCAAACACAATCATAGCGCTCGAATTCTGCATTATTTTGACGCAGGTATTTCGCCACGAGGCGAAAATGGAAAAGGCTTGTACGCGCCAGATGTCTCGTTTCCGGCTCGTTTGCATTAAATCGCGAAACGGTGAGCAAATATTGAGCGCTCGAGTTTATCCCCGTTTTGTTTATGTCTTCAGCTTCGAAGAACTTGTCGGCCGTCCCACTGAATCCGAACGGATCCGGAGCATGAAATGAAAAACTGGCCGAACTTTCTCGGAGCGGTCTGCGGTCGCGGAAATTTTACTATCTTGTTAATGAAAGTCGTCTCGAAAGCGGTAACTTCCAGCGCCCGGAGAAACGGGGAAACAAACTCCGCGTCGCCTGGTCCGTAAAGGAAGGTTCAAGTCCAGAAAAATGTCACAAAAACGCGAATTATGGTAATGTATGCGCCAGAAACTTCTCGGTTTTTTCTCGTAATTGCAAAATAATTAGAACCCGTGTGCCTCGAGATACCGGCACGCGGTAAACGTGTAAAATTCGGAATTGCATTTTTAGGGAACTAATGAGATCGTGTATAACATAAATCTTTGACCGTATATAATTCAACGCGACACTTTAATTATCATATATGTGCTATTTACGTCTGTGATTATAAGACATTCGCGGGGAATTGTAATTAAAGCTGCAGCGCAAAGACCCGCAGAAGATTATACATTAATCCTACTTTGATGCTTAGAAGAGTACCCAAATATTCGTTTCGCGTGTAACCTGTGTCGTAATCGTTGAAGCAAAAAAATCACCTATCTAAAAACCATTAAAAAAAAAATAACTAAAGCAAGCCCCGTCGTTGCCATCAAATGCGAAGAACTCCTAAAATTTCAAACCTCCGTCCGACACGTTGCGAGGCAAATTCCTTCCATCCAATCCCGTCCAAACAAGAACGGCAAGAAACGTGGTCCGGCTACTTTGCATCAGAAAAAGATTCCCTGGTCCACGGGAGACCGGCCGCTCAAAGGGAATAGAGGCGTGTGCACGCGTTCTTGTAGCAAAGTGTCCGGGGCAGTCGTCAAGTTTTCCATTCGATTCGCGACGCGAGGCCGGCTGCCTCGGAGGCGAATTTTCCCCGTGAAACGAAAGATATAAGAAGGTGAACGGAACAGGCAAGGAATGGGTTGCCGGCGACGCGGGTTCGAGAGGACGGCGGAGGGTTCGGGGACGCGAGCAAAAGCGTCCTAACGATGCCAGTCCGGCGGTACGAGGACGAAGTAGTCGCAGAAGGTTCGTGGAATAGTAGGTGGAAAGGCTGGAGGAGGAAGCGTATTACCAAGTGGACGTCGACGAGCCGGCGTGTCCCCCGGGACGCACGGTCAGGAATACGGGAAGGTAATGGTGTCGGGTGTGCGCACGGCGTTGGACACGCCAAGAGTCTGGCATCGTGCCCGGACATACAGGGCCCTTCCTTCGTGACGAGCTTGTTAAATTTATCGAAAGCGTCAAATTAGGAGAGAACCACGACCGGCCGTCCTCTCCTCGGCTCCGCCGACCAATCCTACTTCTGCCCCGCCTACGAACCCGGTGGATCGACGCTTGAACCTGGAACTCCTTGTGCCCCGGCAGACCCCGAAAGTGGAAAAAGGGAGGAAACGCTTGATCACCGGGAGCGTTCACCTGATATACCGTTTCTTGGACGGCGTTCTTCGATAAACGTCGACGAGAGCGAAGGCGAAGTTTTGTTTGCAGAACGGACAGGGAATGGTCGGTTCCACGAGGATCAGGTGATTTTGTGATTAACAGTGAGACGAAGGTTCGACGCCCGTAAGCGTGTTCGTTTCGTACGCTTTTATCGTAAGGGGCTCGCGCGTGCTCCCGATATTACTTGTTACACATATTTCATTGAGCGTTAATGATCTCGCAAGCTGCTGCGTGCGGATTGAACGTGGTTCACGGTAGCGTTTATTCACGGGATTGCTTTTATCGTCATATTTTGCGTAACGAATTCCATTTGCGAATATAATGTTAATTAGTACTTCCGAACAACTATTGAATGTTGTATTATAACTAAAAGCACGCTGCAGCGTGATGGACAATGTTTCGTAAATTATTCTCATGAAAGTACTCGTTTCCTTTGGTAAACAGTAAAGAATTAATACGCATCGTGTAATGTTGTCTAAAAAAGGAAAGAAAATACAGCACGGAACGACCAATTAAATATTTTACGAAATATTCATTAAAACTGAACGCGCGAGCCCTCCACACCAGAACGGATGCATTGCCCTATTTATCCCACAGAATTGGGTTTCATTGGAAACGAATATACCATGGAACATTTGTTTCGTATTCATCTGCCAACGAAATTTTCCACTTGCCGACTGTCTGTATCCGGTGCAAAATGTTTGCCATTATCGAAACGTTTAGAAAACTCGATTGCCAACCGTTCGAATGGGTCGTCCCTTTTTTGCGTTCCAAGCTGTAACTTGTTCGGGCGTGTCACACCTGGTTTTGTGCCTTCAGTCGCACAGGTCATTAAATTACACGAGTACCCTACAAAAAAGGAAAAAAAAACACCAAAAAAAACAGAAAGAAGAAGGGAAACATAAAATACAGCTGATGCTTCGTTTTACGCTTCGCTAACGAACCCTGACCATTCCACATCCGTCCTTGATTTATGAAACGTCCAGCAGAAAGAGTATCGCGACTTTATTAATTAGCTTCGCCTTTTCCATGTGCAACCGGCCGCGCGCGAAAAGATCGCGAAACTATTTCGTTCGACTGCCATTCTCTTCGACGTGAACCACATTATTCGGAACGTCGACGTTTTAAACAATTCGGTGCACGGTATCGACAACCCTGCTCTCCGCCCCGTCGCCGCGCGCTCGTTATTTTATAAATTATAAAACGTCACGAGTGAGTAGACAATACAAGTTCCCGGGCAGTTCGCGTTCCCCGGGCCGCGATGATTTATAATAATAATTGCAGCTACCGCTCGTCCATCAATTTCGGCGTTGCTGTGTATTTTTAATGTGGATGGCCCCGTTCCAGGTAGCTGCACCGGCTCGTATATCACCGACAGTTTTGTGCAAGCTGTTACGAACCGGTGCCGCGAAATAAAATTTTCCCTCCGCGAAATCGCAGTGCCGTAGGAACGGGCACATGGTACACGTTGTTCCTTCTTTTCCTTCCCCCTTTCGTTTTTCTCCCTTTCCTGGCGCCTCGTCGGGCGCGTTGCATATTTAAATTTCGCCCAGCAATAACTTTGCCCCGAAATCGGGGAGTCGTACCTGCGACGAGGAAATCCTGCCCGCCTCTAACTTGTTTCACGGCGCAGGCCTTGGTGCGTGGGAGGTCCTTTTTTTTCTTCTCGTAGTTTTGAGAAAACTTATTATCGCGCGGAGAACGATTCCCGATAGTTGGCCATTCAGTTGTCCCGTTCCAAATGAACGTGCGCTGGGTTTTACAAGGATTCACCAGATTTGACACGCGATGGGCAAAGCTGTTGATCATTATTAGCCATTGACTTATTAGCCGTCTACTTTGTCTCAGTATTTCCTATTCGCCTTATCCTTCACGAGTCCCAATTATAAAAGAAAGACTTTTGCATCGTTACACCTGCCAGTTTAAACGCAGTTTCCTTCTGTCGCGGGCACACTATCTGAATCAGGTTTCTTAGATAAAAAAAATGATTCTTAATCTCCGTTAATATACAGGAATAAGCGCATATATCAGTGCGACAGCGTACGCGAGACACATTTCCGTTCAAGCAAAGGTTAACGACCGGTCAAACGATAATCGACCGGTATTTTCTTTCGGAATTCGTGGTCTCGCAATACGTGATTAAGCAATAACGTTCACGGCGAGCGTATGGTTCGCCACGATCCCGAAGAGTCCTGCGACTGCAATTATACGGATCGCGACCAGACGAAACGGCGATCCCGCGAGGAGGAAATGAATGCCTGCCGCTGATAATTGAACGTGCCTGTTTGGAAACGCGTGCGACCGAGCACGATTTACCGTAACAAATGCGTTCGCGGTACGAACGATCGGAATCAAGCTCTCAATATTTTAAAAAAAGCCGGAAACGATGAAATATCTGAAACGTCAAACGAACCCCGTTCTGCGCCATTCTCACCAGAACAGAAAAGAAAGGTGACGCGCAGCTTTTGGATCGTTCCTCGCCACGTTCGACGGTCCCTTCGAATAATTGCAGAACCGAGGAACCGCGCCGTCCTTCGAATTACATTTGACGCGAGGGCCGGCCGAAATTATTTCAAGCTCGACGCATAAAATATTGCCCGACGCCGGCAATTCATCAAAGCTACGAAAGACACTGATCACCGATCCGACATTCACAAGGAATCCATTTATCCCCGAACGAACATTAGACCGTCCCCCGACATGTCCCTACGCCAGCAGCAGCTCGGGACTGGAATTAAATCCCGATCATCCACGGTTCGGCCGAGGTCCAAACGGCAGGGCGATTGTTCCACGGGGTTCGCAACAATCGGCGCATACCAGGCACCGAGAAGAGTTGCCAATAGGACGTGTCGGGTCGGCCCGCAATCTCTGTCCCACCGGGTCTTAATGAAATTCACGGCATCGTAGACGCGTCGATAAATGACCGTGCAACGGAACAACAGGGCTGAATCGCCTAATAAGCGTTATTCGTGACAAATTACCGGTTCGTGATACGCCGGTATTTCGGGATCGTCGTCGTCCTCGTCGTCGTCGTCGCCAACGGGCGGATGAGCGCGGGGAACACGGCCGAGGAGGTCGATTCCGGGGTTGCCTTCGGGTAACGGATTGTCGTGTTACCGGCTCGTAGCGACACACAACACGAAACCAGCCATCAGGATCGAGCGACTACGGCCCGGAATGACAATAATTGATCCGCCCTGACCGCCCCCTCGTGCCACTTTCGCAGCCCCCCCGTTGCCGCCGTTCTTCGCGTTCCCGTCCTTTCGCCGTGTTTCCCTCTTCGTCCTGCGACTCTCGCGTTTCCAGCAACCACCATCCAATGTCTGTCCCTCCGTCGCTCTCGCGGCCTAAACCGTTCCCTGTCGCGCTTCCCATCCCGTCCCACGGTGGCTGTTGTGCCGCTCCCTGCTGGTAATTTCATGCCCGAACCGACAGGGTCGATGGAAACCACCAGTCAGAAGGATCTTCAGCCGAGGTGACGGCGCGTCATCTTTCATCGTCTCGGCTAGCGGGTTGCACCTGCCGCCGCTGTTTCCTCCGCGAGGACCACGATTTTAGACACCGTCCACGGCGACAGGGGGTTTTTGTGCACTCTTTGGTTCACGCGAAGAGGAAATGGACGCCAGGTTTTTAATTCCCGGATGGAAATGCCGTGTTATTGCGAAAAATGAGGTGTTCGGGACACGGGGCAAATATTTTGCAGCGGCTGCAGTAGGCGAATAAAGGTGGGGTCGGTGGACGGCGTTTTTTCGGATGTTAAAAAATTTAATTACTCGCCGCGTGCGCGGATGCGCGAGATGTAACGCGATTATGTCCAATTTAAATCTCGCTAAAAGTTACGGGTCGCGGGTACCGCGGCGTTACTTTCGAGAAGATTAAAAGCTTGCCCGCGTAACTTTGTGAAACGGTTGGAACGCAGGACCTCGGTCGTAACACTGAGCGTATCGTCGGCCAACTACGCGGGTATCGGCGAGAAGTTTTCAGCGACGGTTGAAACGCGACGATCGAACGGTTGATAAATCTGCAACGTGCGGAGACATAATTTTGCCGTTGCTCTCGATATCGGCATAAATTATCGGCGAACGCTTTATTTTGTTTCGGGCCTCGAGAAGTAAGCAGTATTAAGTTATCGGAGACGACGCGGAGGAAGTCGCGACAAAGGAACCTTCCATTCCCTTCGCGTAATAAACGATATAAATCCCAATGGATTTTCTTGCAAGCGGCACAAAGCGCCCGGAAATACACGGTGGACAGCGGAGCGTGGCTAACGAAATTGCGAAACTCCGCTGCCATAACTATCGGGATAATTTGTCCGGGATTGAATTGCCAGTGCTGCGTGTATTTCCCAATCAATCGTGTTGCCACGCAATACCGAAGATTCGATAACGACCGTAGGGCCTGAAACTTGGCGGACGTATCCCCGGGGAGTGGTAGCTCTCGACTTCGCTGCCTGTCGACGATACACCTCGTTACGCGGCTAATCGTATTGTCAATTTTTCGTGGATAACAACCTGCTGGGATTCGGTCGCGTGGCCAGACGGGACGCTTCGGAGATCAAAGATTAAGGAGATCGGGAAGGCGGAATCACGGGTGCGATTACGGCAGTATATTCCTTGGGAAATGCGAGCGCGAATAGATTGAAATTGATGCAACAGCGACCATCGTTTCTAGACCGAAAATCTTATTTGATATCCAGGAGAAGTCTTGGAGAAGTGTAGTTAAAGTTGCTATAGCTCTTTCATTATTTTATAACGAAATCGTCGCGACAAACGAAGTGTTGAAAGCCGTTGCAAAATTAATTGGAGCCCGACTGTATAGGGCACAGTAGTAACAGCAATTGAAGCAAATTGAAGGTGCGGCTAAATTCGAAGCTTAATCTTTGACTTTGTCCGAAGCAAGACGTTTACAGGCAAAGTAATGATGCTTCCGGTAATGCTGTTGGGAGTAGTTGGCGCATTACGCACTTGAGGGGCTCTGTTCTACATTAAGCTACTCAATATTCTGGCAATTCGAAGCAATAATGGAACGATTAAAGTTTCTACCTCGAAATGCGTTCGAGCAGTTCCAAGTTAAATCATGGAAAGACGTTAAACTAAGCCAGCTGAGAGTGTACGGCGACCATAATAAATTTAACCGTCAATAATTAAGCAAATCGATCGCAAGCTCTGTTCTTCGTTAGCTGGCAACGGAAGGAATACTTTCTCAAATCGGGGAGACAAACTACCACCGTGTCTGCGGTTTACTCGTCGACCGGCGAACCAAAGCGTAAATCAAGCCGACCGAGCTTGTCCCGAATCGTAAAGAACAGGTGGAGTTTCATCGGTTGACAATTCATGCCGACGAACTCAGATTGATAAGGTCAGAAACGTATCCCGAGGTAAGTAGCGTCACGGATTTGCCACGGAACTTCCATTTTACACGTATAATACGTCAGGGTGCTCGTGAACTCGGTTGCCGCGGTTTCCTCTGCTCGGCTTGATTCCCGTTGGGGGGCCAATACCTTAAAAGCATACCCCCTCGCCCCGCTTAACCCCGTGGCAACCTCTGAAAACACCCTCCGGAACAGTCACTATCAGATTCGAAGCCCCAGCGCAAGATAATCCTTCTCTTACATCTGCCTCCGACCTTCTCTTCTTCCCTCGTTCATCCCTCATCCGCCTCTGCTTTATACGCGCCTCTCTTCCTCACCTTTCCGACGTCCCTTCTAGCATCACCAGCCGAGTGTGAATCGACGGTTTTCGCTATCAGGACCGGCTTATTCGAAGGAGGCGAATCGAACCCCACCTCGGACGGTGTATCACACAATTTTTCCACACGTCGAGCCGTCCTTACGGACGATCGGTTCGCGATGTCTACTACTCGCTCTTTTTTTCCGAGTCTATCTGACCGTTCGATACCGTTCGTTCTCGCGCACGTACGTTTCTTTCCAAGGAGACTTTATTCCCCTTTACACGATCGTTCCTCCTTTAAATTCCTATCCTCGCGGGACGTTCGGGTTTTATGGACAGGACAGCTTATATCGAACAACGGCTCGCGGTGTTTCTTTTCTTTCGTCGCCAGGCCTCGCAGAAATCGAAGCCGGTGCTGCGCGTGACATGGATTGTTGGAACTTTGAGGAGAACAGGAAGCGATTGAGTACAATCGCAAGTTAAAAGTTGTCGGATATGCGAAGCAACAATATTATTCGCCCTGTCGAAATTTCGCGCACGACGCATAATATTAATTGCACGATAGAATTATTTTCAATTCGGTCGCACGTATTCCCGCGTGAAACGATGCATCTTGTAAACTAATCGGTAGCGTTGTTTAATCATTGGCGATTTCCGCTTGCACCTCTCGTTTCACAATTCGATTGACGTTCGATTGTATTGATCGTGCGCGTTTCAATCGCGCTGCCGCAAGCGTGTCAATTAAATTACTTATAGCCTCTGTCGTTAATAAATACTGTCTTTGACGAGCTACCTGGCTAAATTTCCATTCAGCTCGAACGGGGGCCGCGAGGTCCGGTGAAGATCGGTCGGATAGGAATATCCATTAATTGTTACCAATTCGTTCACAGTCGAACACAACTTACCGCATAAAGGCGATTTTCCCCCCGTGGAACGAGGTTCGCGGTAAATTACTCACCTGAAACAAAGGAAACAGAAGTATAATGATGAGTGATCGAATCCAGAGGAAACGGGCGGAATAAAGTAACGCGAACGGCGAGTCCCGTATTGGTCGTTTCCGTGTGGAAACACGATTTACCCAGGAAATAATATATCCTCTAATTATTGCAGCGTCCAAAAGGACTGACGGAAAGTTAAAAAAATAATTGACTTTTAGTATTATCTGCCATATCGTTTTAAAGGTACGATAAGATCTCCTACGACGCGGCATTCCAAATTATACGGTGGCCAGAGCGTAAATGGTTAGAGTTACATAAATAATTTTTTCAAATAATTACATTTTTATAATTTTACTACAAGTAATTTTACCAGTCACATTTTACATTATTTCAAGGGAATAGAAGTGTGACATTGTCTTCGGTATACGCATGGAACGACTAAAACTGATAATCGTATACGGTTATTGATATTCTCATCGGTGGAATTTTCAAAGTCTGTACACTCGAAATTGCCAAATCACCAGAAACCAAGGGAAAAGGTAAAAACGGAACGACGACTCAGAAGAAACAAGGGCTGCAAGAGAAATACCGAAAGGTCAGAAAAAAACGTCGTTAGGCGTACCGTAAGGGCGGTTTAATGATAGAGCATATTTCGTCGTCCACAAATTCCGCTTTTCCCTTAGACACATCACGGGAACGTTTACTTCGCCCCACCCATTCTCTACCCCCTTCTTTCTATCCCGGGGGCGGCCCCGCGACCCCGCGAGACACTCGAAGCTATTTTTATCAAAGGAACGGGGCGCGAGTGTCGTGAACGATAAATCATTCGAAGGTTCCACCTACTGTATCCACCCTTCTGAAGCAGCCTCGTTTCGTGGCACGAAGTAACGAGTAGCTTTCATTGGCCGCGCGGGACGTCCCGGAAAAAGGTAAGAACGATTTTTCACCGTTGCCAACACCTGCGCTAAATGAATACGAATTGATTCAAAGCCGCGTCCCGAATCGGCCTGTTTTATTCTCGGCGAATGTTTTGCGCCCGCTTCTTTTCCCTCCGCCATCCTTTCCCACCGCCCAACCCCTTTTCGCCTGCCCATTTCCCTGGGCTCTTTACGCTCAGTAGAATCAGATACGCGGCGTTCTAGGCCAGACCTAGATTCCGCCGACGCGTTTTCGCGTTTTCCGTGAATGCGCCTTGGGAAAACGTGGGGCGCGATCCGCGATCCCGTGATATTAAAATTTCATAAAGAACACGCGAAGGGAATCAGAGACGGCCGAGATCGCACGGACCATTGAGGTCGTCGAGGAATCGAACCGCGCGAGATTGACCGAGGGGATGCGTCTTTGGTCGAACGGAGAACGAAAGGATAATGCAATGGCAAGATGTTAGATTCTCTGCTACATTTGCAGGGTAGTTGTACACGTTCTATGCGATCATTACTGAGTCCAGGTAAAATCGTTCCGCGAAATAATGAACAAGCCCTTTGTGAACGCTTTCTTCCATCAGTCTGTCTACAATTTGTTATTAATACTTCTGCGAACTTGTCAAATCATTATTTTACTCACGTGAAATGTTACGGAACGAAAATGTGTCGCGGCAGGGGAAGGTGAAGGGGGCGGTGGGTGGTGTATATAAGAATTTTATGCAAGCTCGCATAAAATGAGTTAAGCAATCGAGAGTATACTCAATCGCGGAAAGAGCATTCGTAAACGCGAGAAGCATTTCTTTTTTTTTTTTCACGGGGACAGCCCACCAACTCGAATTTCCAAGTAGGTTCGGCTGTTCCACCTAGCGTTTTCACGGCGTCAAAGTACGCTCATATTTGTTGGAAGCGCACGCGCATACAAGGAATAATAAATTCTCGCTGCCACGGTCCCCTTTTCATAAAATTTGAAGAACACCTTTTACGCTCTCCGCTAGCGCGCCACGTAGTCGAACCCAGTTCCACCTTTTCCTTCTTTTTTTTTTTTGCCAGTAATATCCACCGAAGGGAAACGTTTAGTCAGCGTTCCCGCGTCGATCCACGTTTACCTAACTCGCAAGTCACTCTACAAGAAATCGGAAAAGGGTTGTCGATTCGCATACGACAACGGAACGTGTCCCTTTACGCAGCGTTTCGCCGTTTACGTCCACCGTAAACGACAGACGAGTTCCTCCTGCTTGCACCCCCCCCCCCAAACCCCCTTCGCCCTTTAATCAGAAAAACGGAAACCGAACGTACTTTCCGTCACTGTTTTATTCACACTTATTCCCGATTGGAAAATTTTATTGTGCTCATCGCATTCCGCGCCATCGATAAAACGAAGACGCTTCGGCTTAAAGAATGCTGAAGCATTACACGTCTCAATTACAATAAAAATCCCTGTACTACAATCCCTCCAATATCGTTGCGATATTTTTACGGGGTCGCGTCGAATAAATTACACACCTCAACTTCGTGCAATAAACAGATTCCAGGCAAATTTCATCGATGGCTCGTGTTCCACCCCGAAGGGTTGCATCAGGTTCGACACGCGTCGTCCATTTTTGTTTTAAATTTTCAAACGAACAGTCGAGAGTATACTTTGCGCAACTGTAAAGTTGTCAGGCTTTTCCATTACAAAATAACAACTGAATCGGTAATTAATCGTCGAAATCTGTCACGCGAATCGCCAGTGCGTTTCGTCGTCGTCGAAACGATCATCTCGTTGTTCGGCTCGGCGACCAGCAAGGGTGAAACATATCTTTTTTGAATGCCTAACAGGGATTAATTAAAACGCAACTGGTATGCGCGTGACGTTCTGCCCGATAAATCACCGGCACGTTGCACGCGCCCCTGTTAAATCCAACGACTGCATTATTTCCTACTGGACGGTGCACGCGCCAGCAACACGCTCCTATCACTGTAATGAAATTGTTTCCATCTGATCTTGCGGTACGGCCGACAAAACGCCAGACGTCGGCTCTATCCAGCGACGCATCGTCTCCCGGTGGATAGGTCTCGACGCGGACGACCCGGAGGGCCAGCTGAAAATACATCGTAATCTGTTTTCAGCGTTAGTTACGCGACCGTACGGCCGCGCGTTTAATTGTCAGCTTGGAGGTTAACGAGTATCATAGCCTTTCGTTGCGAAAATGGTCCCTGGCTGGGTTGGTTTGACGTTAAATAAACTGCCACCCTTTGACGTCCGAAGTTACGTTGCGGAGCGCACAGGTAACGAGTACGGAATGTAACGGGGGTTGTTAACGAGGCGTTTCTTATTTTTACTGCGCGCCATTTGCCGGCCCTTTGACGAGCAATCCCATGGAAATGCGAGAGCCCGTGACGATCAGTCCGAATTGCGACTGGAGTCGGTGAGAATTCGGTTCGATTGTTGGGTCAGGTGTCGGATGAGTGACGAGTGACGCGCAATGGGTAATTCGTTTGAAGTGGGTATATACGCGATGCCCAGTTGTGAGACGGAAATTATTGCGAGTTTTGTTCGGTGCGGGTAATATGATTTGCATTTAAGTTTGTTCGGGGAATCCGTCGTGTTTGTATTAATTGTTCGCGCGAACCGAAGAAACGGAAGAAAGTAATTGATACTGGGAGGAAGCGATCTACGATATTTCCGTTAAATGATACCAGCTTTATTATTTTCCAGCATCTTCGAGATGTGGGCTGTATTATTTATGATAAAGAAAGAAAAAGTTGTAAACGTTATTTTCCTCTTTGAGCGTCCTAAGCGAGGCAGACGCTCATTTATCGTACGTTTAAGCTTCTTTTTGGCATCGAGACGGTCGCTCGTGCATCTACCCACAAACATCCGTACGCCTGTGGGAAAATAACAGATTGACAGGGCGCACAGGAGGCGGGCTACGGAAAATCTGAGCGCGTGTTCAACTTTCGTTGCGAAAAATTCGAAAGGGAAGAGCTGGCAGCCTCTCAGAGAGATTTACCCACGAAATCACCTTACTTCTAATATTACCAGATCTACCGAAAGAAGATCGGCGATCCCGTGGAAATATTAAAACCGCATTCCCTTTAAGATAGAAGCTTTCCCTCTCTGAACGGACAATTCCACGGGACTCTGTTCCGATTTACTCTCGACTCATCGCCAGGATACAATTTAACGACTTTCGCCAATACTCCACGCGTCGTTCGTTTATTTATCTGCGGCACAAAGAACACAGAACCGGCCGAGTTTCTTCCAGTAAACTAAAATCATATTTGCGAAACTCGCAGTATTCCCGAATCACGATGAGACGGCGAAACACGCGTTTCTGGCGGACGAGATCACGCACAGACGTGTCATGGCCCGTATAATTTCCCTGTCATCGATTATTTCCAAGCAAAGGTCTCGGGATGTGCCTAAGGCGCGCCGCTATGCAGCGCCCTGCGGTTACCCATAAATCATCATGGCACGTGCATAAACGTTTCCTAACCTGTCCAACCCTGGCAAACGAAATAATTTGATAACTAATGGACGTTGGATTGCCGCTGGTACGCGTGGCCGGGGCGTGTACGTGTACGCGCGTAGGCGTGCGAGAGAGCGTGGCGAATTTTGCGTGCGAAACCCGCTAAGGACGTGTCCGAGAAACGGGCAGATCCATCAATCTGGAATCGCGCATCGCGAGTTCGGTTGTCGTCTGACGGCCAAGGATGACTGATGGAGATCGGTTAGAAACGCTAATGACGCGGTCTCGATGACCGAGGAAATATCCGTCGTTAATGGTTACCATGCTACCGGCTTAGCGGCAGGCTAGTGCCCGGAAGGGAAAAGAAGTGGTTCCCGTTGTCGCAAATGGATCGCTGGAACCCACGATTACAGGGGAAAATGGTTCTTGCCGTAGGAAAGCGAAAGTTTTGGGTGGTTCGATGCGCGTCCCTTTAGAATATGCAGAGAGGTGAACGCGTGGAATATGTACAGGATGTACGAATATAGTTCCATTTTAGAAAAGCATATTCATGACACTTTAATGCTCGGTGATAATAATTTAAAACGATAATTCGAATTCGCATTAAATTCATGTCGCGCGACAAACCTTACTCGCGTTCGAAGGCCGAATAGACAACAGCGTCCGCGTACTTAAGCCGAATTGAAATATTATATTCGCTATTGGAACAGATATAGAAATATTTATCAATTCTGCTTACAGGAAGTGAGCCCAGCGTTTCATTCTTCTCGGTAAGGTATGCTAAAGAATTTAGACGGTCGAAATCTTGTCCCAATCCTTCATTGTTTTTGCACCCTCCGACGTTCAACCGAGACTCGTTCATATTCCTCCCATCTCATAAAACATTTCCCCCTCGAACCGACATAGTCCGTCCGGGCCTCCGCTAAAAATCTCTTGCCACGCGCGCCAAGAAAAACCCAAATAGACACCCCTATTGTGCAACAGCGAGAGGAAAGTACCAAACACGAAGGCGCAAAAGCTCCTTCTACAGTTACGGGGCAGCGCGAGGCACGGGACGGAGCCTGGTGCAAGAGGCCATCGCGGAACCGTTGTTTACCGGGATCACGGTAACACGATAATAAGAGTCCGATAATGCGAGCGAAACGGGGCACCGGGCGAAATATACCATCAGGGTGGAATTTCGATGGAGGGTGACCGGTTCAAAGGAGTAGCCCCACGGCAAGACAAACTTGGCCTGACAGCGGGTGATCAAAGACGAGCCAGGGCCACGACAAAACAGCCATTGTTTCGTGATAACGCGACCGGCAAGAGGAACGCGATAGCTTCGTGACGTTTCGCCTCTATCGATGGTTAACAGTTCGACCGGGGTGGCTGTTCATCGGCCGTGTCCCGGCTCGAAGGCCAGCCAAGGGTATCCAGAGAAACCCGGGCGGCCGCCCTACCCCACCCGGGTACTACTTTACACATTCATGAAGCGGTATCAAAGGCTGTCAAGATCACTGCCTCCGTGGAGTTCCGACGGGAATCGAAGCGGTGCATGTCCCGTGTGTTTGCGGTAACCCTAAAACGATCGATCACCGACGAGCTCAGGAGGTGGTGACCCAAGAATGGATGTCGCTTCACGGGGATGCCGCCGCAGCCGCGCACTTTTACACGTGTATCGCTACCGACGGTCGTTTTGATTAATCGCCCGTCGAGCGGCGCGTGTATTTTTTTCGCCGCGGAGCCGACTCGCGCGGCAGGAATTGCGGGGATTTGCTGGCACGGGGGGGACTTTGTTTGAGGACGAGTTTAAATTGGGGCGGGATGATTTATGGGGTGGCGTGCTACAGGATTGGAGTACTTAGCCCTGAGTTACGGCGAGTTTAGATCGTGGAATTATGAAGAACTTCGGGCAGTATCTGTTCAGTTTTGGCGATGGAAGAATAACAGCGCGGGGGGGACGGCGTTCGGCAGATTTTTTAACACACTGCGGTGGATTAATAATATAATGCAGGTATTGCTGCTGTTGTTACATTATTACGAGAGTCGGCGATTGGCGTATTTGACAAATATGAGGACGCGTTCGTTTTTACGTTCGCCGAGCAACAATGATCGGCGCGAAAATCGTAAAAGAATATCATTTCCGATATTTCAGTCGTAGGCCAGAAACGCCACTGCCCTCTTTACGAGCAAATGAACACAAACGATTAAGCGCGGTCGACTTGCGTTATTAGTCATCAATGCATCATCAATCAGCGGTGTGAAATACCGTGCGTCATGCTAAATGCTAAGAGAAATCTCTTAATGGCGTTACGCCGAATCCCTTATTCCAGCTAATCGGGAGAATTTCGAGTGCCGCGCCTAGTCGACCACTCCTAGCTTTCGCTTATCTCTTTACTGCTTCCTACCCGTGCACGCACGCGCCCGTTTTTCTCTAAAAATAAAAAGTAATTGAAAGAGGCAGGTAGATTTGATTCGTCCGCAACACCACTCGTACAAATAAGGGCTGTTCCCCTTCGCGTCCGGTTATGCGCCGCGAAAGAAAAAACGGTGTAACGGATTTTCAGCGGAACGCGAGCGAGAAATGGCAGGTACGAAAAGGAGAATCGAACAGAAATATTCGATACCGCAGAAAGTTTTTGACTCGGGAGGTAATCATTGCCGCGGGAGCCGCGTACGACGAACTGCCGGACTAAAAATAAAGCGCACGGTAAAAACAGAAAAAGAAGAAGAAAATAAAGGAAGAAAAAGGTAATCCTCCACGTGGGAACGGTGCTCCGACAGCGGAAACCGCAACTAGCATCCGCAATCACATTTTTTTCAGTCCAACCCTAGCCGCGTCAGGAATTTCTCATCGAAAATTCCACGAGACGCGAGGGTGAGGACTAACGGGGAGGACAAAAAAAAAAGTTACAAAGGGTAGGAGATAGGCCGAGCCGTACTTCCTTCCGGAAGCATTAACGCAAAAAGTTCGTCTGCCAAATGACGTAGGACATCCGCGGAGGGGCCGCAACGAAGGATGGCTGTAGCGTGAAAAAAGAAAGGAAAAAAGAAAAACACCCTGGCAGGAAATTGCAATCGCGCTTAGGACACTATGGCGAGGTAGTCAGCAAAAACAAAGGCATTTCGGACTTGGATGTGGACGGGAGGGGGGGGGGGACGAACGGGGCTCGTCAGACGCGCGCACGCGGCAGAAATGAAAACCTGTGACAGAGGGTGGCGATGTCGACGATGGTTCCTACGAGAAGGGAACCATAGGGACTGAAGAACGGATGTGCAGATAAATGAGCGCAAAAATTCGGACAAAGCAAACCGCCGGCACCGCATACCGCGAATACCGTTCGCTTCTTTCCGTTTTTCTCGGAGGAACCCCTTTGTCGTCGCTGGTGTCGACAGGGTGGGCCGTGCAGACGATGGTCGGAACGTAAGAAACCAAGCGGGGACACCGTCGAAATAAACGTTCTCCACTTTGGCCGACTGGCGGCGTGAAACAAATGACGACGCGCGAGCACGCCGGTGAAAAATATTGGTAATAAATTATTTCGCCGGACGGGGGATGCAGCGCAATGTTGCCGAGTCACCGTGCACATTTTTACCCGTCTCTGCACGGGGACTAATCGCGTCGAATGCACTTTTCTACGACGCGGAACGCGCGAGCACGCTGAGAAATTTCGGACGGCGGTGAAGATAGGAGAGACTGTGTATAATTGAGCGTAGAGTGATGCGAGACAGTGAAGTGAAGCTAGAACGGCTTCAAACGGACAGCAAAATTCGTTCCTTTGATCGTTTTTGCTGTCGACTGTTCGATTAATATACACTGCCGGATAAACCGTCGAACGGCACGGTACGCGCGAAATCATCGAACTATCGTGGGACTCGATGCGAAGCAGTCCGAATGATTAGAAAATACGAACTGGCAAGTAAAACTCGACGCGCCCTAAATCACGTGTCCACGTTTTTTCGTTAATCGTAACTTGCACGAAAGTGCTATACGTGACTGGTATATCCACGGGCGCGGAGCGTAGCCCAAAGACAGGTTGTAATCGATGGCGGAAAGGTGCACACGCGTACCTCTACGTAGTCGACGGTATCAGCGAGGAGGAGCGCATAAAACAATTTCTCGGAACAGATCGCGTAAAGTCTCACCGAACTGCCATAAATTTCTTTCTCGGCGAGCGCGCCGCAACGCTCGTCCAACTTTCAACCGTTTCCACTAAAACCTTCGAGCCCCCTCGAGCACGGTAGGCCCTCCTTCGAGGCGCGCTCCTTTCCGGCGCTCTGCCCTCCTTGCCCGATCCACGGAAGCATTCAAACAAAAATTATTTTCCCAGGGAACTCCTGTAATCGTCAGCGAGGCGAGCAATTCCGGCGATATTCCCGAAGCTTGATTCGCCGATAGATAGGAGTTCGTTCAGTTTCTTTGCCAGGCGGTCGATAGGAATTCTGAGCGGAAGAGAAACGCGTCGCGAACTCGTATCGATAGGACGGGCAGCTGGATTTCCCGTAAGAACCGAACGCAACTAATTTTTTTCTACGCGCTGTACCTTTCGCCATGTCGTTGCTCCATTGCCAAAACGACGTTGCAGCGATAACAATGAGATCGCGAATGTATAGGATGAATGTATAATAGGTATACACTACAAGTGGAACAAGTCGGCAGTGGCCAGACGCGCCAAATGAACGTCGTATTGATGAAGCAATGAATAGTGATTAACTTTATCATACTTTTCATTGTTTTGTCCCCTGCTGTGCGTAAAGAAGAACCAATGTCTCAACACCAAATTCAAAGAACAAAGTAAACCATAAGGACTGCTGATAAATAAGATACGAAAAAAGATACACGATTTGTTATCAATTATTTTTTTTAATTTGGACAAATTTCACGCTATATAGAATCAAACGAACGATAACGTGGCTTATAAATTTCAATGCTATAGCATTCGCGTCCACGAACGTGATAATTACCCCAGAACCTGTCTAGGCTAAAATCCATTCCCGACGTTATCCTCGCGGCAGGTCGAATCGGACGAAAGTACCATTCTTATCTAAGACACCTTTGGATACTTCGCCGAGAGTCGTGATCGTTCGCTTTTTCCTAGGACACCGCAGAACCCGCTAAGCTCGTCGAGAACGAGAAGGACCACACCGAGGACGAGAACGGGGAAGCAATATTCAAGCTCGAATCCGTAGACGGCGCACACCCTCTTGCACGCTTAGCTACGCTCTCTTCCTCTTAGCTCGTTCCATGCCGCTCAGGGCTGATCCATATGTAACACGAATGAATATTCAACCTCGCTACGAGTCTACACAACCATCGGCGCCATCCCCATCTCCACCATTTCCTATCGCCGCACCATCGTCCTCAACGACGTCGACGTCGCAACTGCGAACCGTAGTCCGGGCTCGTTTCTACGGTAGCCGCGTACGTACGGCCTCGAGCTTCTCTCCTCTCCTCTTCGACTCTCACTCTCTCTCTCTCTCTCTCTCACTTCTTCGGGGGCTTTCTCCTCGTCCTCGTCGGCTGCCGCAAGATCTTAAGTGCACTGATAGCGCAAACGACGCGCTATCTGCCGAAGCTGCGACCCACGGTGCCTCTTGCTCCTCTGCGGTGCCGTCGACGCACTCTTTCCGCACAGTTTCGTCGCCCCTTTATCCCAGATAGAAAGAAACGGTGAGAAGCAAGGGGAGAGAAAACGATTAACAGGGTGCACGGTGAAAAGTGACGAGAAGAAGTTGAAACGATCGTAGGGGCGACGAGGGGAATGATAATAGGCGAAGGTGGAAGTAATGAACAATAACCAATGGAGCGCGAGCACGAAATAAATAGCGAGAAACGAATGTGTAAGCGTGAGTTTACAGATGCCTACAGCAGGCCACGATGCACGCAGATCGTACAGAAAATGAATCTTTCGGACGGACGGTTGTATCGGCGGTATCGCGATAATTACTGTACTCGCGGAACGCGATCAGGAAGTGGTCGCAAGCGATAAGAGAATGAAGACGGACGTCTAGGTGTGGTATAATTGATTTTTTTTTAAGCCAGACCGTCTAGGCGCGTAAAACCTCCCGGGTTTTACGTTCCGTGAAAGTTGAAGAGCGTGCTTTCACGAACGCCACGGCCGCGGCGGAATTTGCATTGGTTTGCAATTCGTCGCGAACGCCCGTAAGAGTTTTCCTCTATGCTTTCAGCTATGTAAATATTTCTTTGCCGGGAAAGATACGAGATTTCCTCGAAGGCGCTTCACCGAATAGTGGCTTCTGCTCCTTCCTGCTCTAACAACGTCAACGGGAGTACGGAGGGTTCAAGATGAACAAACGCTCTTACCGCTTTACCAAAGATTTATTATTTTTGCCTGCTCCATCTCGTCGCTCTTCCTTAATGGCGTTCAACAACTTTGTTACCCGATATCTCGGTGAACTTCTTTCGCGGGGAAAATCTTCTTCGGGCGGTGGGAAAAAAGGAACGATTGCAGGGAAGAATTTTTCCTTTTAACGATGGTACTCTGATAGGCGAATGAGAGATAGGAGTCGTGCCTACGGTGAATGTGTTTTGATCACAGTTCTTTGTTGCCGCTGGGAATGATATAGTATTTACGAAGTAAATTTAAGTAGCTTGGATCGCAAATCGGTTAAGTGGTGCAATCAAATTATTGCAGCTAGTTGTTCGAGAAGCTTTTCGCTTTTGTATTTTCCTGCCGCGAAAAATATAGATAAGACAGCTTGTTCTTTTAGTGTTTACATTATCGATTGCTTATTATCCGCACTTTAAACTTTAACCGTTTCCTTCCTCGAATACGAGCACGGCGACAGATACCTTGTCTTGATATTTAAATTAAGCACGCGATGTTAAGCGCCGCTTCCGAATTTTATACGAAGTTCCCTATTGATTTCCAATTTAATCCCCAATTCACTGAACGGACTACCAACAGTTCCTTACGACCGCGACTCGTGTGTTTGACGTCAAACGATAACGCGCAGTCAGTAAACTTCGGCTATTAGTAAACGCGTAGAGACTTTGAGAGATGCCCACGATGTTTGCCGATGCTTTATCGCGAAAGTTCCGGGGCATTGTGTTAACACGCTCAAATCGTTTCTATATTTTTCGCGAGCAAAGCGAACGGAATGTTCAAGTTTTCGCAAACTCGCCCGGCGATCGCTGCCGGTTATCGTCGAGCCGTGAAAAAATTGGCCACGCTTTAATCGCACTTGTTTGGTTTAGAATGGATAAAGCGAGTACTAAACGATGCCATACGAATGTGTTTACCGCGAAACTTGCGCGTGAAAATCTAATTTACATTCGAACGTCGACTTGGAAACTCGTAAAGCTGTATCGCTCGAAGAAGCTGCTTTCGCAACGCGACCCAACTAAATCTACGTTTATTGCTACGTTTGCCTGACTGGATTTGCACGTATTGCATGTTCCGAGCCTCAAGTCGAAACTGAATAATCCATACAATTGTTGCAAAAATTCTCATTTCGACACAGTTTCACAAACATTCTCCGGTTCTGGTCCCATTTAATTGAACTTTCCTTAATTCGTGGCCAGAGATTTAAGCGTAAATTAAAAATACACAGTTCAATATTTACCCTGTATAGCAATATCGGCCCAATACGAAGCGCACTGGATACATTCAACGGGCCCAAGAGCACGGCACTTCCGTACGACTCACAGCAAACGAACGAATACTAAGCAACAAGTAATCAACGATTCCACAAGTTTCCTATACCATAACGATTCGCCCACCTTCCGGAGCGCCGCGGTGCAATTCCGAAAGACAAATTCAAACGCTCCACCGGCCGTATCGCGAAGTTGCCCAGCGAATCGCCACCGCGTATGCAACAAGTAATCAACGAACCTGCGTACGTCTCGCGAAGACACACGAAACGGTTAAACGGGCGGGCGCAAATTCTCTTTCGATAGAACGCGAATAAAGGTAACTTCGTTCGGTTCAAGTATCCGTCGCGCCGTTAATAGGGTACAACGACGGCCACGACCGTGCCCCGATAACGATCGCGAAAGTTAACCGGTATCAGGAGGTAGGCTAAACCTCGCGCTTATAAAGGCACCTCTCGTTTCTGTGCCGGTTGGCCGAAAGGCAATAAAGCCACTGCGCTTATAGACGCGCGGAATGTTTAGAGCCCTCTGCGGCATGATCCTCCTGCGCCACGAGGCGTAAGTTTATTGCTTGCGAGTACGCCTCTGCCATCCTTGTCGTCGTCGTCGGTTACCTTCGTTACACAACGGGCTTCGCGTCCCGGTGAACGCTGTCAGTTCCGTTTCGTGCCGGCGAGATTCTGTCGCCCCGAATTTGCGTGCCGTTCCGACGCTCGTTTGCGAACACGATCTATCTCGAAGGGATACGTGGGAAATTTTTATCGGTGCCTTGCCAGGCCGTAATGCTACGTTTACACGTAACCAGAATTATCGAGATGCATCCGGTTCATCTTGCGACGTTCAAGTTTATTGCATTATTTCGCTTTGGGATATTATTTCCAGATAGGACAAGAGCATGCAGCAGTCACGGTATGGAAAGGAAATGAGAAAGTTACGTTTCTAATTGATCGTGAAATTGCTGCCGGATGAAGGGGATCTGCGATAATCAGAATTTCGGTCCGAAGTCGAGCAACGATTCCGTTTCCACAAACGGCATAAGCTATTTTATGGGACATGGATGGGACGCGTGAACTGCCTCGGCAGCTGTCCCTCAAATTGGCGTAATTAATAAGTTGAAACGCGGAAGGATTATAAGGGGATGGATAAGTAGTTCGTTCTGCGGGGTTAGCGCGGAAGATGACGAGGGCAGGCCGGGAAATCGAGGAAGAAGGGGAGTCACGGAAGGGTGAGCGGAACAGGAGTGAATCCGGGGAGGATTACGAGACGAGGGATGGCGCCCTGTCATTAACAGCCACCTATTGACAAATACGCGAGCCATCGTACTCGACACTAATGCCATATCATCTTCAGGCCTTATTGTAGCCATCAACCCCCTCGGCACCCACCCTTCCTGCGTATAAAACGGTTGGACGTGCGATTGTAGTGAATGAAAAACGAACATTCCAGTCTCGAAAATGATCCTGAATGATTTCAAGACGTAGGACGTGTTACAATTTAATTTATCGGTGAACAAAATTTAGTAACTTTACAAGAAAAAAAAATTTTTGTTAAATATATTTAAATTAGAATATATTTAGATTAGAGAATATATAAGAATAAAACTGGTCAAACAGATTTAGAAAGTAACACTGAGCAACATTTCGTTTCACGGAATATAAGGTGCAACGAAATGAACAGCAAACCGTGAATATAAGTAAAACGATTGAAATTGAAGCAGCAGAAATCAGAATTCTGTTTTCACACCGCAACAGTTATCAGAGAGTCATTGCGTCCATCTCTGGACAGCTCGAAGGCTCAAAGAAGGGAACCCTTTTCGCTTAGCGGCCATTTCGTTCATTTCCTGTCCCGGGATGCGGAGGAGATCCATTTGCTGCCCTCCCAACTCCTTCTACCGTCTACCTTCCAGCCATCCAAAGCCATTGTACGTCCCAACCCCTTTTCGGTCTCTCCTTCGTCCGTCAGTCAGTTTACATTACTTTCTGTAACACGGAACTAGAGAACGAAAAGGATTGAGTGCTCGTCGGTATTTAAAGCGACCATTACGCCGTAGTAATTATCGCCTTTCGATTCCAATTTGATTCATGAGAGGCGAGCGATGTTCTCGTTTTCCAGGCGGGTTTGGGTACACGTCGTTTAAAAATTTCGATCGAGTGTCCGATATATTTGACCTAGAAGAGCGGCGCCATCTTCTGATATGTATATCAGTTAATGTAACCACTTTTGGAACGTGTGAGGTGAAGATATTGTGAAGTAGGACTCCAAGTGTAATGTCGAGAAGAAGGTATTGCGAGGTGAACACTTCTCCGAAGTTGTAAAGTCAAGTTAATAGGCCATGCGTCACAATAATTCTGGTGTGTTTGTATCGATTAAATAATTGAGATACTATACGCGTAGAAATATCATCGGCTTCCCGTCGATACTTTCATATTATGTCGCCGTCAAATATTGTCTGGCGCTAAGGGTCCTATTCTACTTGCCGGTTTCACTCGTCCGATGCGTACACGGTACACGCGTGTACTAAGGTTTGAATCTTGCTGCGCTTGCCCCGTTGCTTTATTAAACAATTTTAGCGTCTTCATTTAACCGAGCAAACGTGTTAATGGATGCCGTTTCCCAAGGAAAGCAACAGTTATAAATTCCGATACAATCTTTCCATCGCTGTCGACAATTCCAGCACGCACTTTTCGCGTCTGTGTCAGATTAACGCGTTACAATCGACGACCCCAGCATATGATCAGCGCTACTTGCACATTTATCGCGCTCCCCTGCCTTCTCTGTACTAATGGAAATAAGAGTACATCATAAAATTTTAATTTCACACCTCGGGGAGATAAAGGGGACGTGTCACGAAACGGCGACCGTAAATTAAACAACAGAAACGTTTATTGCGGCGGAACCGTTTCCAGCGCGTAAATTCAAACGAGAGGGAGCCATCGTAATTGTGGCATTACAACTGGTTAAAAATGAAATTAACAGCGCGCACAATTAAATACCACGCGGAAGATCGGACTGGACGGGGTGTTAATTGAAAACGACACGAGGGAATGAAATGGTTTTTTACCCCTTTCACCTATTCCAGTTACGTTGAATAATCCTATCCGATGCTGTAATCGACAACCGCGGGGATATCGTAAAAAAAAAGAGCGATGAAAAATTGAACAGCCGAAGGCAGATTAATGCGTATTCAGTCAAGGTTGGCGTTTGATAGAAATATTTTATGGACAGACCACGCGTACATGCTTCTCACTTTAATATGTGCGCAAACTTGTATAAGAATAAGAATCACAAAAAACATATAGACCACGTGAGACAGTGTACAAATGTTCACTATGCCACAATCATAGTAATTCATTAAATTGAGGGGAATCAGAAACATTCGTAGATCCGTGCTGCTTCTCTATCTTTCAACATGAATACTACCACTGATTGAAACGACTTTAAGGCAGTAAATACGTTGGCATGCTTGAAAGGGCAACTCTATCGACGACACCGTGATTCATTAAATTATCGATCGAATTACTGCAATCACTCGTTTTTAATAATAATACCCTGCTGTTCTTCAGCATCTCGGATTGCAGTGCGCCTCGTTGGATGGCAGCACCGGCATCTGTAACTAGTTGCCTTATTTATTTTCCACTCCGGCTAACGGAGTGCAGCATTTCTTTCTCTCTGCTCCTTTCCGCCCTCGCCCTTTTCAGCGTTGGAACTCCCCCCCGTTTCTGCATCCCCTACTTCCGACTTTTATCTAGCCAAGTCCGTGCATGCGTTTCTTGCCGCCGCCCTCCTTCCCCCCTGCCACCCTTGTCCGCCCCTTGTATCCACTCTTTTCAGAAGTTTTCACGAAAGTGTTCAAGTTTCCAGTAGATTCCGGGCGTGTTTATAGTTGTCTCGTTTCGAGCATATGAGTAAGACGAAACGCGAAATGGGGTGGAGGGGTCGGTGTGGCTAGAAAAAGAAGGTTTGCATACATAGTCCTTCTTGGGGGTGGGTGGTAATGCGCCATTTAAATGTCCTTCGCGTGCGAACGCATCAAGGGGAGTGTTGCCGGCGTCGCGTTGAGAGGATAAAGCGAAACAGCAGAAATCGCCATCCTCACGCTATTTTCTGCTACTTCCATTTTTCCTCCCGTTTTGTCCATTTGTTAAAGCCGGCGAGGCGAAAGGTACAGGTGTGCAGTTTTTACAGCGGCGCGGCAATTTTCTCGCCGCTCATTGGTACGCGGGGAACGGCTCGATTAAGTTACTCAATTTGTTTCTGTATCCCCTTGAACGCGTGTGAAACTGTCGCGCGAACGAAACGACGCGTCGTCTACGATAGGTGCGGCTAGAAATTTTGGTTGTCACGTTTTTGCCGCGTTCATTCTTTCTCGCCGCCAGACGGTTTGAACAGTGGCAAGCACCATTTTTTAATTTTAACACCACATTTCGTCTTCCAAGTGTCCGGTTGCGCGTCTACCTAGAATTCTTATATCAGTAGAATAATTTTGCAGACAGATTCCGTTCAATTCCATATACATGGGCCGCTGCAAACGTACTTATTTTCTGTGGCGTGATACTGTCGCCAATTCTAAAGCCACGACGTTTACGGTCTTGAGCTGCTAAATTATAGGTGAATGCTCGATAATCGACGGATATGGGAATCGATATAAGCAGAAAGTTTCTACCACTATTTTTATCCATGTAATACGCTTTTAGTGGTTCTTATAAAATGGAAATATCTTTGAATTTTGTTTTATCTGTATCGCTTTCAGTATCGCTTTTTACTCTTGGTTTACCTTGAAAATTGCATCAAATTGAAATGGCGTAGCAACGTTCATAAAATGTCGTCATATTATATTGCACGCTGTGAACTAAAATTCTTTATTGCAACTTTCATCGTGAAATATTGCAATTTCGAGAGCTACGGTCAATGAAAATTCCATCTCAATCTGGCACATTTTGTGAACAATATTTTTTGACGAATCACCGCCAGCCAAGCGTACTAAGTAGAACGACGTGTGCGCCTGGTGTGCGCCGACCAATTCATTTTTGCAGTCCATATGAAATTACGGATATATTCGTTTGAAATAAATTGATGACAATAAATTTTCTCTAATGCGTTGCATTTTTTAAACAAACTTTGTGACGACGACTCTTTAGATTGTAGAGCGCGTAACAGATGCTGTTTTTCGTTTCAAATATCTTCTCTGCACAAAGTTATGTTACGTGCAGGTTTCGTTTAATCGGTGAGTAAATAAAATTGTAATTATTAGGTACGCCGCCAACTGTATCGCAGAAGCGGTTCGTTAAGGGAAGTTGTGCTCTATCAAAAGGCGGAAATTTAACGTCATGCTAATACCGTATTCCCCGCTACAGTCATACACGCCATTCGTTGTTACTAAAAAAGTAGTTAAGCCGATTTCGTCGCTGTGTTCCACAAAAGAACGTAATGCCAAAAGGGTACGGAATTAGAGAAGTATTACATTCTCTCGTTTATTTAAAACGAGTTCATTCTTTCCGCTCAATCTGCTCGCTCCATGGTTAATGTTGCAGTACTTGTTACACGAATGCCGATTAACAAAGTTTGACAATAATTTAATTTGGCGCAAACGTTCTTGGAGACATATCCAATGCACTATCCTCTAACGGACACTGGCGTATCTCGATCTTTCTCATAAATAAGCATTATGCTACACAAACTAATATTATGTGCTACTGGAAAAAGCAGAAGAACGGTAAGAAGATTTACCGCAGAAGAGGAGGTCCATACAGTTTTTTTCGTACTGCCCAGCGTCGAAAAACGCAAACCGTAAGGGAACCGTTCGATTGCGGCTGTAATTCGCTGGTGCCCGATGACAGAATGCGTGAGAGCGTGTGATATAACGATCACCCTAGTTTCAACAACGTTGACGCCGCTTTGAAGGGAGGCCGCTCGAAGGGGGAGCGCGTATAAGAATTCGCTACAATCAATTCCGCAGCGGTGACCCCTCGCAATCCCGGCTCCCGATCCTTCACGTGAAATATTAACTTGTCCGCGTGCACAGTTCTCCCCCTATTTTTATCCGCGATAAACGTTGTGTTTCACCGGAGCGCGACCACTCCATCCCCCTTATTTCCACTCCGCACCGACCTACATCGGGTCCGGCGAATTAATTTTTACGGGACCGTCCGAAATTGAGGGAAAACACCGCATCGCCGTGGCGATTTCGTAAAATACGGATTTGCATATAATGCAACGGTAATAAGAGTCGAAAATTCTCGACCAGCAGAAATGACGATATCAATTTGCATACAATTTCCAAATATCGCGTTGCTCTATCGAACGCGGAACGGTATACCGGGATACGGTAGACCGCGATGCTTACGACTTCCGGTTGCGTGTAACGAGGGATCGTTTTTAAAGGAATAAAGAAAGGGGTAATTTCAATTGTGCAGAGAAACGATTCGAATTGTTGTCTAGGTGCGGGCGAAAGGTGCCGGTACAAGCGAAGCTCGCTGTTTAAACATTCCCACGCAAGTCTTGTGGCAAAATTGCGGAAGCGTGTTTTACGCGGTTTCAAGTTTTTCGAGTAACGATCTTTCCCTCGTTCTTTGTCAACTTAAGACGTGTATCGTTCGCGACATCTTTCGTAACTCAATGAAAGCCTCTCGCGACCGCTTGTCGCGGACGTGAAACGGTTCTAGCTTCGTTCGGAACAACTGTGCGAGTCACTGTAATTAAATTCCCACGACTGAATTGGTTCGCAATTTGCAATTAACAATTCATGCCAGTCCAAGATGCCTGCGAGTTGCAGCACTGTTGAGCACAATGTCTTCGACGAGGATCTAATATTTCCCGTGCAGAATATGCATGTAACATGTTGAACGCGCATTTCAAAGGAACGTGCGGCTATCCGCGAGGTACGAAAATATTTAATCAATTGGACACAGACGCGCGGCGTAACGGGCACACCTGCGCACATATCGTTCCCCGTTACCGCAAGAAAGATGACGTCCCCAGTATAATGCTTCGCGCTATTCGCTTGTTAATCTCGCGGGAACGTACCCGCGTATCGCCCCGCCGAGAACCTCGTACAAAAATCAAACGCAACATCCTTCGGGATTCCTCTCGCCGCCAACCCCTTTCCGATTTTCTTTCTGCGACCAGCGGCGTTTCGCCGTTCCCCCCCTTGCGCCGTCTATAACTCACGCGGTGTTTGGCGGCGATTAAGCTCTATCCGCGACAAAAAAAAGAAGGCCGCGGTCGATCATCATTTCGCGCGACCTCGATCGTCCGACTAGAAAATTCCCGCGTATCACGCGAACACAGCCCGGCGATTAATCTCCGGCGGTCGGGTGGCCGGCAAATAATCCGTCTGCGTTTCTTCGGCCCGTTGTTCACGCTCGAGCCGCGCGCGCTCTCAGCCCGACGAGCTTGTCCCGTTTCTCCCGTTCCTTTTTCGGCCGTGCACGCGAGAATCATTTCCGCGCCGTTTCCATCCCCCGTGATGCCGCGCAGCCGCTGGACAAAACGGCGAGGGATGGCGCGGACAAAAAAAAAAAGAAGAAAAAAAGCGCGCGGAGGGGAGAAGACAATGAGACGAAAAAATATTTTTTCCGTTGCTTTCTTTTTTTTCTTTTTTTTTTGCAGGCACGATGAAACGGCGGCAAGACGAGTCGCGCGTTCCCCGTGCGTTTTAATTATTTTATCGTCGCGACGGGCGCGCTTTGTTTCCGCGCGATGACGCCACGCACGGGACCAACGGGGGGACGGAGAACTCCTGTGGAAAAGCGGCGCCCCCATTGGTAACCACGAACGCGCAATTATTCGTCGACTCGCGCTCGATTTCCGGTTGACGCCGAACGAAAGCCGCGTCATCCGGACAATACGGCTTGGGCGAATGTTATCCCGCTTTAACGATTTACGGGACGGAACGCCGGACAAAAGGCGCGGGCGTTTCCGCGAGGCCCGACGTTGCAGCACGAAATTCGTTGCCGGTGAACGCATTATGAGCTTTCTGTGTTGCGTTCGAATGGCTAATCTGTTTTTTGCCGCGGAAGCCGGTTAATCGACGACTGATCGGGTATCGATGGGAATGAGAGAAGCTCGGGGGTAGACGGAATACGGCGTCGCGGCTCCTTCGGATGATGGAACGCTGTGCTTAGAATATTTGTGCACTCTTCGAAGGGTAGAGCTAATGCCGTAGGGCAATAGTTTTTGGATCGCGTTTATGTCGCTGATTTTTCTCATGCCGACCTTTATGCGGATCTTTAATTCAATTTTTCGTGTGTTCATTTATATTTCGTTTCGAAAGCTTCGTCGCTAGACTGTAGTGCTGCTTCGAACAAGATGTCTACGCTTGTTTGTCCACTTGTTAAAATGATCAATGGTTCGGTAAGAGGACAAAATTATTTACTAAGACGTCTTCGTATAAGGAAGCCCGGAAGTACCTTCACCCTTCCGCTTCGGTAACGAAAAATAAAAAATATCCCCCATGCGCGAAACAGTACCGATTTCGGTAACATTCGGGAACCATGCGTCCAAAACTCTAACTATGGCCACTTCCTGCGAATATCCAAGGTACAAACGTTTGCTGGATATCTGAGGACGCAATACCTGTACACGCTCCCTCCAGCGAAAGGGTTAATCAATAAATTGCTCGTCCAGTATCCCGAAGAACCGTAACATTGAATTACACGAACAATGAATAAAGCTGCACGCTCGCCTTCGTTCACCTTCGTTCACGATACTCTAACGAGGGAGAGAGAGAGAGAGAGAGAGAAATACGACAAATAATACTGTTGTATTCCAACGAAATCTCGAAAGGACCATCGGTCGTAACAAAAATGTGGCGTGCACAATAACTCGGGCTACCCTCCCGTTCCCAGTATCGATGCAATTATTTTACCCCCTACGAGGACCGTTTCGACACAACAATTCTTTTGAACCGCTTACAAAGGACGTTTAAAGAGGAGAGGAAGGAGAATGTTCCGGCGTTAGCGAAAGCGATCGCGCAAAGCATCCCTTCCGGTGGAAACAATCGTATTCCGTGGACCATACAACGGACGTTCGAGATGTGCGGATTTACGTCCACCGCGTCACAAAGGCAAGTAGAACAGGATCGTGAACGCGGTGGTTCCGATTTCTTTCGACGGATCTCACCGGAAAGGGTAAATTCGAGCGTCCTTTACGGACGGGCCGCGCCTCGAGGATTCCATGAGCCGGCGGGACGCCGTCAAAGCAAGCTAAATGCCGAACGGGGAATCGATGGGACGAGCTTTTACTTATAGACTCGACCGAGACGTCCAACGGACCTAACACTCGCGGCGACCGCACGCCTGTTCGATGAAAGGATCGCTTTGGAAATATTCCATCCGTTTCCCCTGCGGCGAATCGACGAAGTTGATCAACTATTTTCTTCAATTAAACGGACGCCTTCGATCGGGGGACGGGCAGAAAATTCTCCTTCCCGATTCGAAAGTCTCGAAAGACCTCGCATTCGAAGCAATTCACCTTTCGACCATCGAGCACTTTCGAGCTGGATTTCGCTCGGCCACGCCGGCTGGCGGCGGAATAATCGACGATCGATCGTTTCCGTTCGAGCGAACGCTATAAAACGGGGGGACGAACCCGCGACGGAACATCCGCGGTGGATTTCCGGTGGATCCGCGGGTTAAGGGCGTTGAGCGCGTGGAATTCATCGAGAAAGAAACGGCGCTCGGCGAGACGAATTTCGAAAGGAGCCGGCGCTGCTTCGAGGCGCATAAATCGCGCGCCGTTTTACGAGTTACACCTCGCGGCTGTAAACAAACTGGTCCGAGAGATATGGCTGAACTTTGACCGCCGAGCATCACGGGGCCGTGGAGCGTTACGCGTACGTGTAGTTAGCCGAGAAGTTTCTGCGAGTATGCGACCCGTCGTCTGTATGCGGCGAACTCATCGAGCACAGCCTAGGTTTGCCGGTCGGGGACAGGAAACCGGAAAAGGAACGGAGGAGATGAAGTCGCGGTAAAAATAAAGGTAAGACGCGGAGGCATGGGAACGACGGATAAAAAGGAGGGAAGGAATTGGAAAAGTTCGGCGAAGGAAAACGGGGAAAAGGGGAGTATGTACCTATGTATATGCTGAATTACTGAATATGAGTGGGTCAAATGAATTCCTACTGGAAACTTGTTTGACTATGCAATCGCATGGAATTTCCAAGTTCCGCGGCTCGAAGGGGAACAGAGAACATTTGCGTCCTCGCAGAATCAATGAGTTATAACTTACTAAACGACACCGAAACAAAATCAACTTATTACGTAAAAAAAAAAGACGCAATTATACCGCAATCGAGAGGAGTGAGTCCGATTGAAAATTCTTTTCAAAGGAACTGTCGGCCATAATTTCGAGCGAAATTCTGAAACGTCGGGCAATCGAAGGGATAAATAACGAATCAGAGGAACGAGGCTGGCGGCAGCGGTGGAGAATACTGAACCAGCGTAAACGACAGCAACCAACAAAAAAGAGGCATCGACGCAAGTTTCAAAGAAGAACGCAGGAATCTGAAGCGAAGTAGCGCATTCACGCGGCGGCCGTCGCTCAAGTCGAAACAGGTGACGCGTACTATTCGATTCGCCTCGGGCCACAGGCAGGTAGACCTGGACTTGGCTGTAACGCCATAGTGCCACGTATCACCCGTGCATGCCACCATGGACCACCGTGTCCTATTCACGGCCGGTTCGGCCAAGGTCCGCCAGAACGAACAGCCCTTTATGCGTTCGCGTGTGCATGCACGCTACGGGGGACAGGGGTTGGAACGACAATGGGGAAAGGTGGTCATAGCTGGCTTCATGGCTGCCGGCGTGCATATAACGTTGGCACGCAATGGTATATCGCCGGAGAACCCCAGTAAACAGATTATCTCGGATAATGAAACTTCGCATACGACGATGCTCATGAACGCGGGAATCTCTTCGCCCCGCGATCGAGCGCGGGTTGAAATAATTACCATAATTCTGACCCAGCAAACAGTAAGTTACCGACAACTCCCCAGATTGCTCGCGATCACAGACTTCGAACCGAGCGTATTCGTTTACCTGTGAACCAACGCCCAAGCAGTGGAATCACCGTTCTCGTCCGCCGTACCTATGGACCCACGCCAAATGCGACCGAGATACATTTTTCCTTTGCACACGAAGCTAGGTGGCCATTGGCTGCGTAGGAACATGCCGCGGGCAACGGCAAATCCTTTCAGATCGTTGCGAATAAGCGGAACGGCACCGAAAAAATTGACGCGGACGCCTCGAATCGGGTCGCGACTTTCGACTTTCCCAGAGTCGCGACTCGGGGAAACTTTCCAATTCGCGCGTCGAGGGCCTGTGGTGGGGTTAGGCGTACGAAAAAAAGGGGCCATCTGCGAGGCGCGACGTCGGTCGCAGGGTTCCTCTATCTTTAAAGTAATTCAAATCCGATCTGATACGAAAGTTCGTGGGGCAGAATCGGCCGCGCGACGGGCGGCCGTCGGACGGGGGAGCGACGCGTCCAAAAAAAGAAGCTGACACGACTGAATTGCAGAGCCAATCGGATAAGTGCATTCCTATAGGGCCGAGACGTTCCGTCCAATCAGATATGCCGTAGTCTTTGACGTTTCTCATGTCGTATCGCGCGATCTTCCGCGGCCTCCCTGTCTCCTTGCCGCCACCCCGGTTGCCCGAAGACGACCCCCGCGTCTCTCCCCATCGTCTCTGCTACCCCTTCGCAGCCCAGGCGCTACGTCGGAGGAGTCCTGGCCGCGGCGCCGATCCACGGAGGCTCTGTGCAAAGTGGGAAGGCAAAGCCGCGGGAAATGAATCAAACGTCTCCGACGTTTCAATTATTTCTTGCAGCCGCGCCCGCTCCTTATCTGCCGCCTTTTCGACGCCCGCTCGACCCGTCGAGCGACGGTGCAGGCTGGCTTAACTGTGCAAACAGCGGGCGATCCGACGCGACCGACGTTCTATTCGCTGTGCAAACGCGTGGCCGCTCGTTCGAGAAACGTTCGACGACTCGGAGAATCGTTGGGATAACGGGAAAAAAGTATTCAGGGGTGGACGAATGATTTTAACCACGAGGTACGCGGCGGGAACTTTCCTCGCAGGAGGATGTTCACACCTCGATGTTGTGAAACTTGCCAGGTCTTGACGCTACAAGGGACACTTGTAACGATTCACTTGTGAAGATTCTGCGTATTTCGTAATGCGTTTTAAATAGAGAATTTTCGAACCGTCTTATGTTACGGGCACGTAGTTATGTTCGACAATCGCGTACGGAACTCTGATTCGATGTGGACTCGCGTAGGCATTGCGAATTGTCGCGCAGTGATCCCGCGCTATCCACGCTGGGTAATCCTTGAACGCGGAAAACCGGATGGATCGCGTTCACCGCGAGCAAAAACAACGGGAACGAACGGACGGGGATGCGAACGGCCAGAAGGGCGCGGGCATCGTGGCGCTTTCTGGGCAGGCTAATCGGATAATTAAGTTCCGCGGAATTCGAAGGCCCGCGTCCGGCGAGCGAGCGCCGAGCAGCGAAAGCTCTCGACAGCGTAACGCATCACCGCTACTCCCTAATTAACGCAGCTAATCAGAATCGCCGGGATAACGCGATTATCTCCGGCCAGGCCGGCACGATTCTGACGTAGGCACGGATCGGCTGTGTTTCGACGAGCCCGCGGTACCGGTGACGTCACCGGACGACTGTAATGAGCCGGAAATCGTACGATGTTGACTGACTGATTAGCCTGATTACGTCGTCGTTAATGCGAGGGCCCATTATCGCGCGGAATATCGTCCGCGATACACGTAATCGTATATTGCTTCGTTGCATGACCACGACGCCCTGGCGATCCAGTGGATGCTCTGGGCGCAGCTCAATGGCGGGCGTGATTGCAGCTGAAAAATGTTGCTGTCCTATCGGACACCGGACGCCGGCGTTGCGGCTCGACGATGCGTGTTATTGGGCTGACCAATGAGTCCCCGCGCCACTTCGATCCTTAACGATATTCGGATCGATCGCGGAGATACGTGGATAGGTTTGTTCGGTGTTGGCCGACAAACGATGCAACGCGTTATGTAAAAAGTTAATGGGCGCGTGTATTAATGGAAACGGGCGTCGCGTAGCTGCTGAGGCGAGATTCGTTTCGGTGATAGTCGAAAGGGATCGTGGGAGTGACGGTAAAGTACTTCCTACGGTTATCAGCGCGAGTTGCTTAACGTCTTTATTGATCGAGATTAGATGGGTGGCACGTGCGTAATAGAAATATTGTTGATTATTATTGTTATTACTTTCTCGTATTGTTTGCGAGAAAATAGAAATAAAAGTTCTACACGGACGAAATGATGGAGAGGAAGAGAATTGCTTGCTATAACCGTGGGTGCAATGTTGGCAAATTAGAGTGTAGATCGATAAGTCGTTGCTGCAGCGGAATTCTCGCGTAATCGAAACGCATCACCCAGGCAAAGATAACCAGAATGAAAATGTTGCCTCTGTAACCGGGTTTATCCAGTCGATTCGTAATCGTCCATTCAAATGAACGTGTCAGCTTTTCGTTGCACCACTTAACACCGCCGCAAGACATTTTCCCGTCCGACAGTAGAGTCTGTTACAAATGGTCGCGGTGTTTGAATTTTCGTATTCATCGTGTCGCGGTATCCGCCATGAATTCGCACGTCGGGACTACGGATCGACAGAGCGAGCGTGGGCGAAACGCGAACAAAATGAAAGACAAAAAGGAGGGGGAAAAAAGGGTGAAAAATAGAGACGCGAGAAGTGAAACCAATGCGCATTCACCGCGTTTGTTCAGTTCGGTTTGCATATCCTGCGTTGACACAGACTCGCACCAAATCTTCGTCGTTTGATCACACGCCCACGCGCGCGACAAAAAAAAAAGAGTTTATTTTACTGCACAGTTTGCTTTGTCATGCTTAATTTATTCATTTCAATTCCCTCTGCGTATAAAATATATCGCGAACCGACACGCGCCCGAATGGATTCGAACAAACGTCGCGACGTACGAGCACGCGTGCACATTTGTTAATTAAACACACCGGCCACGTTGACGCGTTACTCGTACGAAACATGGAATGCGAGTACGCGAACGTTTCGAAACCTCCTATGAGCAGTAACTTTATAGAGTGAACGGCAGACAGCGCAAACAAGGGACCAGGATTTTAAGAACGATTCGACGATTCTGAATCCGAGTAAGAGATACCGGGGTCGCTCGCTAAATTTATGGCCGCTGTTAAGTTTCTGCGGGAGGACACGCGTAAACAATATCACGCATTTACGTCCGTCTGTCATCGTTGTGCGCGACGACCTCATGCGTTGACCGCGGCCAACACAAATTTCCTACTTCCCTGTCATATGGGCCAGCAGTTTCCGAGCGCACAGTGGGGAAACGCTCCGGCCGGGGCTAAGTAAAGGATCAGGGGGTTGGCCGGGGGTTGGCAAGGATGCTATGACGTATTACACTGTGTCGTTGCTACGAAAACAATGTGATTAGTTACTGTAATTGCGCGCAGCGTGGGTTTATGCACGGTAACCAACCCCGTCGGACCACCCTCTATCCAACCCCCTCGACGCTCCACTCGCTTTTCCGTTACCCCTTCCACGCGCCCCGTCCTTTCATTCAGCGCCGCGTAGGTATAATGGAACGCTCATCTATCCGCGCGATATTTTTGCCTTTCGCAACGCACGCGAGACGCAATTCTTTTTCAGCGGCTCCTCGTTGAACATTTTTATTCCGCTCTGACGACTTTAATGAATGGGTTAATTGTCGCGAACGCTCGCGCAAACAATCGCGCATCGCTGTTCCAGTCTCGATGCTTTCGTTGCTGAACTCGAAACGCTCTTTCGTTTATGAGACGCGCGTGCGAAATACATATATTGAAACTTCTGACGAAGATCTTAGGCCAGCGATCGCGTCAGAAAATGTTTCCATTCGCGCGGATCGGGCGAAAATGTTCCTAAAATACAAGAATCCATTGACTGAAATTCCGCATGAAGCATTACCAACGGATCAATTTCCACCGGAAAGTTAATCTTGTCAGATTTCCATCGCGACAAATAATATGACGATAATTGCCATGCAGTGGCAATTGTCGGATACCAACTTATCCAATCGAAATTCGCCAAAGTACGATACCGAGCGACAGAATCGAGTGGCATTTTTCGGTGTTCTATTACATCGTTGTCACACACACACCCCCTCTTCCCCTCGGCCCTCTCGCAAATTTAATCAGCCAAATTACTCGCCGAACAGCGACACGAAACACGGCGAACTAACTTAACAACGGGTCAGTGGCGATCTGTCCCGCATACAAGCGGCTGCACGCGCGACCAACACCGACAAACAGACGGACGTGCATAGGCACACGAGAGCGCGCGCGCTGGCCTGCCGGTCGAGTTAGTTTGCAAATAGCTGGACGGAAGATAGTTCTGCACGATGGCTCGCTAACCGGTTAACAGGCCGGGCCTGTAGGTTCGCTGGGGGGTGCGACGGTGTTCAGAACGTTCGCAATTAAAATGTTAAACCGAACTGTCACGGCTAATTTTCGTTGTTTCGGTGGCGAATTTTACGCCGGCTCGCCACTGGACGAAGTTGCACGGAACCGCGGATGATTTGGCGAAACTGTTTCGTCGGACGGTCGCGCAACTCTTTCCGACCAAGCCGCGTACACGTTTTCACGAATTATCGAATTATCGGGAGAATCGTTGAACCGAGGTTGCGGTGGATTTAATTGCAACGGCGCAGCCAAGGCGTAGGAGAGCTAAGAATCCCCGGTTCAACAGGCGATCGATCGATCAGCGGAGTTTTCGGACAGCGTCGAGCGGGGCATTGTAAAGACGCGAGTTGTGTGTAACGCGGAAGCCGGCCTGTTAGAGTTCCGAAGTTGGAGAGTATCTTGCTCTCGAATATGTCCGGGGCCCGGGTACAATGTTCTTGTTACGCTCGGTCAGAAATAACGACAGGAGTCGTTAGAAGTTGTACGTACAATTTCCGGTGCAACTTTAGACGCCGTGCTGCGTGGTCGGGCCCCGTCTACTACCCCGCGACTCCGTATGAATAAGCTGCGGGCGACGGCGTTCGAGAGCAATTCGAAGCTGGACTCGCATTCTTCCGATCGTCGCGATTAAACGTCGCTGCGAAAGCTGAATCCGCTTATCAAACGATTCTTCCAAATGGCGAGAATATCGGTGGTCAAGGGATTAATGCACGCTCCGCCGTGAATCTCGACTGAAATGAGGGGAGGGAAAAAAGGGAGGAGATTACGAACGATGGTCCTCCATAAATCGCCCGAACTCGGTGGAATCCGCAAAAAGGGTACAATCGTGGAATTTATCGCGGCGCCCGTTGCCGGTGACCGAGAGAAAGAGAACGAGAAAACGGGAAACCGCGGCCTGGCATGCCGGATGGCGTGAACGCCCATTAAATTTCAGACAAATCAGTTCGCATGATTCGCTTAATGACGCTGCCGGCTGCGCCTACTGACCGGTGTGCGTTTCCGAGGGAACAGAGCTCGCAGGTGTTCGGTAAGGTGGCGACAGAATCGAGCCAAGTCGCGAGAATTTTTGCAGACGACCGTGATCGCGAGCATCCCGACCGATTCCAGTACGTCTGGCCCGCGATTTCGGTTGTTTCGCTCGAACGCGTACACGCCAGACGTCGCTTATTAATATCGTCGCGCTTCTCTCTAAATACGATCGCGCCGGTAAGGAACGCGGCCACAGGTGTAGCCACGGTGAGGCCGGGTCGTTTCGTTTCCTGGTTGCGCTGTTCTTGCCGCGAAATAATTGAACCCCGGCCATTCCGCCGCTCGATTAATTTGCCGGCCAGGCAACTTCCCAGAGAGTTACCACTGTTCATACAAAAGGATCGCGTTATTTCTGACCGGACTGTGACAAATCGATTAGCGCGCTTCGCGTTGGCGGTTTTGTCCGCGGGTCGGTTACAGCGGGCTGGTTCTTTCGCATCGCATTCGCATTATTTCTGCAATTGATACGTTTCATAACGTTTCCGCTCCGCGCGATAAATTTAGAGGAACAGCTGTTATTGTTTCTCTCCTCCTTTGTCGGTTTGAAGAGCGGGTTTTGTTCAATTTAAGAGGGAGAGGGTGGATTATTAAAATTCTACAAACGATAAAAATTGCCTGCCTGAATAATCACAACACTGTAGCGTTTTCACTCGTGTATATAAAAAAAAGTTGGTGCCCCCTTTATTTTCTCCGGGGAGGGTCCATTAAAAAGGAGTGGTGAACAAAGTTCGGCCATTCAAATGGAATAACCACGGACACTCGAAGAGTCTTTTACCGCGGTTCTATTCCCGAGATCCTTAATTTATAATTGGATTTGCGGCATTTTCCGCCTTAGCGAGATGTCGGGTATTGAGGTCGACAGGCTCCGTTCCAGATTTCCGGTTGAAAATAACCAATGGAATTGCCTCGCAGGTAACTGCACTCTAATTCGGCTTAATTAGCTTAGCGTCCGACTTCGGCCGGGGAGTTACAATTGTTCGCGCCGAACCAACTGCCTAAACATAAACAGGCTTTACAAAGCGGCGAAACTTTCCGGAATTCTGATACATTAATAATCCCGACCAGCTGGAAAAGTCCGACGCAACGAGTTAAACAGGTAATAGAATCCGAAGGGGGTTGAGGATTGCGACGACGGACCAATTTATCAAGCGACGTGCAGCAAGTTGCACATACCTCGAATCATGGAAGATTAAAAGCATCCTCAATCTTCGTTTCGTAGCGTCTTCTTGAGGCCCGTGGTGGCCTTTGTACGCGTCGAGCTCGCAGGCGGAATACACGCTGGTATCGCGTGCTCGCATGCTCGCCGGCCGGCGATTAACCGAGGTAAACTCTTAATTTCCGCAGGGCTAAATTTAACGGCCGATGCGTGCATGCGTTATTAAACACCGGCACATCTGCAACCGGGCCTCGTCGAAGAATAAACGAGGGTGGATGGAAGCTCTTACGTACGTTAGCCCGACGGAGGCCGAGATAGCAGAAACGCGGCCGTCCGGTTTCTTGTGTGCACGGTCACCGATTACAACGGGGGTTGCGGGACTCGAAGGGTGATTCGGAATGGCGGAGGTGGGTTAATGCGAGTCCGCGCGAGGACACCCGCTGTGCCCTGCGGGAGTTAACGCGGGAATCGCGTGTTCCCGCAACGAAACATGGAACACCGTCGAACGAAACCGGCGAACGAGGCGTCCAGCCGGTTAGAGGAGCCCGTTGAAGAAAAAGCTAGAGGCGTACCGTGCCGATCTTCCGTGATTTCCGCTACCCCCGCGCGCGGAATAGGCCTCGCACGGAACTTTTCGCCGCGGAACTCGTAACGTCGGACGACTGCAATCGATATGATCATGCGGTTCGAGCAATCGCGAGAATGATTAATGGTTGCGCGTTGGAGGCGATGAGGTGTCATGCGAGTTTGATACGTTGCGCAAAGGGTTAACGGAGAAGCAGATAAGTGGAACGGGATAATAAGTGGAATGGGATATTATTAGTTCGCGCGGTTTAAGGCGCTTAAAATGTCTGCCGGCTTTACAACGGACGTGTTCGAAATAAGCTGTGCCGATTTAACGAACTGCGAGGTAATTATAGATTTTACGTAATCGTGTCAGAATGTTGATTCGAAATGATGGTTATCTACAATTAGAAACCTACTACGAGAATAACTATTCCGCGTACATGCTTTTCGCTGCGAATGAGAGCCGGTTACTGGAGAGTAATATGCTTTTCTGTTCTCCGACGTGACAGAGCAAAGCCTATTATATTGTATCAGTCATATCATTTTGTTTGCTACACACCACTGTCCAATATGCTAACTACGCGAGGTAAGTACACGCGACTGATGCGAAGCACCTGTAACCAGAAGCAACGTCAAGATTGGTTGACAGCACATGCTTCGTACTTTCGTAGAAATCGCAGACCGGATATATCGAGAAGGAGGAATCAACTGTCGCCAGCGTTACGCACGCGAATAACAGATACCAGATTTACGATGCTCCATTTCTGTCCCCTATCTAAAAAGATTATCGTATTGTGCACGGGGATACGACCGACACTGGATCTCCCGCTGGCCAGATAAGACTACGCCACGCTGATTCGCGCATTTACCGTCAGGAATTCGTACCATCGCAACCCGCACCTTTCAGACGCGCTGATAAATTACTCAACACCTTACTCATCCATTGCTCGCGGGCTGCTTTCAACCACGCGCGAGCCTATCTTCCGGCGAACCTTATAACCAGCCCCTCTTCAACCTCCTTTTCATTGCGGAAAACGTGGAAGTGTGGAGATGCTCCGGATAGGCTGACACCGAGAATTCGTTATTCAGAATCAGATACATATCGCGGGGACGTCTGTATCATTACGTTTTCAGGCCATTTTTGAGTCACACCTTTATCATTGTTTCACTGCAATTTATTTTCGCGGTGAAAGAAGGAGGACAAAAATATTCATTTCCTTCCCAGCGCTGCTATATTCCGCGTCACAGATCTGAACTTCTGCGACATTCGGAGACCCCTCCGAATAAATAGAACTGTTCCAATGTTTGCGCTTTCCTCGAGCATCCCCCACATTCCTCCCAAACAAATTCCCCTTTAAATAAAAAAAGATTCAATCGTTTCCAATAGGGCGCCAGCTCCATAAAGACAAGAAGACCGGGAATGCTCCGCGGTGACGTTTTCATCGGCGATCAACGTCCACGGAGAAAGATACGGAATAAGGAGGAAGGATCTATGGCCCAGCGAGGACCTTAATAATCCCGATTCATGAAGCTCGGTATCTCAGTCTCGATGCGTTAGTGTCGACCACGAGTGGCCTGATAAAGAATGACGATCGTAAGGGAAGAAAGTTGCAGGCCGCTTATCGCCCAATAAATTCTACTTCAGCTGTTGCCTTCCCACTTCCACCCGTTCTTTCCTTCGTTATTTCCGGCCGTTTTCCCTTCCGTCCCGTCCCGTCTCGTTTTCAAGCCCCGCCGCTGCGAAACCCGTGTAATTATCGCTGGTAAGTTCCAACTAAATTTTCCGCTAACGACGATTTACGATCGAATTAACAGATTGCCCGGCGGGAAGACGCCTCTATAGAGATATAAACGCCATTACTCGTCCTTCTCATCGACTCTCCCACGAGTTTCTGTCGTCCTTTCCGTTTTCTTTCCCGCTTCGCCCCCCCTCGCCCGGCACACTCCGACGCTCGAGGTGCTTCGAAATTTTCGCGAAAGTTTTACGACAAATTTGCTTGCAAGCGAGGCGAGCGGGGATTAAGCCCGATTCTTTGCAACGGCAAATTGCAGTTTGTTTGATCGGTGTTCCGGGGGGGGGGGGCGAGCAAAATCGTGAAGGCGGGTAACGGGATTCGCTGCAAGTAAGACGAGCGGGGCCGTGATTGAAATAATCGAAGAAACTGTCGGCCGTTCGTCGGTTTGAAAATTTCTCCCTTGCCGGGGGATTCCAGGCACATCCGCGCTGATCGCGTCGTTCCTTTCACGCCGATTCCCGTAAATCGTTAGCAGAGACGTCGTGAATCGTGTTTTCGAATCGACGCTGAACGGCAGAAGCGCAATTTGAAATTGCTGCGCGCCGAGTTCATTGAATTTAATATAATCCTTTTATACCAGGTACTGAAAAATTTGCCCGAGAAGAACGACGAACCGTTATTGCATTTCGATGTTTCATCCGCATGCTCTGCGCTCATTCGAGCCCCGAATTCAGTCCGACGTCCCGAGCGAAGGGACCCTTTGTTAGTGCAGAAGCGGTCCCCTTCGATTCCTTCTAATTCGTGCAGCAAATAATTTCCCCGTTCCGATTCCCCTTTTGTTCCGATAAAACTCACCTGTTGGAACTCCGACTCGCCGTGCGCAACAATGCTCCCTCGAAGGACAATTTCCTCGAATCCTATTTTCGAAATCGCCTCGTTAGTCCGCAAGGGTATCATGGGACGAGCATCTGTTGCACAACTATTATCACAAATGTCGCGGAGAAAACTTCTATCCTCCGAAAAGAGCGTCGTCCGTAAGTGAGCGTTTTCGAACCGGGTCGCAACTACTGCGACGAGCACGTAATTTCAGTCCAATTCGTTTTTTGCAAAGTGCCATTCTACAAGCGACGGACCATCTCGAAGAGACAGAGCGAAGAAAGGGGAAATACCCGCGAGAGGGAAGAGGAAAGGTGAAAGGCGACGGCCAAGTGACGGATACGTCGCGCTGAAATTGAGATCGGTTATCGAGGCATTCCAACCTCCTCGGGGTTGATATCGTGGAGCGTTACGCAGTTGGCAGGCTTGCAGGGGTTGAAATCGGACGGTTCGTTCATTAGAGATATTTTCCGATCGCGAGAGACCGGCTGGAAGAATGGCCGAGCGTGTTCGGCGTGTATTTGTCTTGATAAGTTCGAAGCAGGAAATGAGACTGTCGATAGGAGAGCGCTTCGTTTCGGCCAACTCTCCGCCCTGCCTCGTCCCGCAATCGTTTCGTTCGGAAGGGCAGGGGACGGGAGGGAAGAATCGCCAGAAATGAGGATCTCGACTCATTTAACAGGCGGAATAACGATTGCTTTCGGGCACTTGAGGAGCGCAATTTCTGGCAACGAAACCGGCTTCTTCCAGATACCGTTGCCGTTCGATCCGTCGTTCGGACTATCGCGGCGACCCGTGCCGATCGTAAAAGTCGCGCGATTGCTATTTAGCGATTTCTGAAACACAGAAGACGATTACCGCGGCGAGCGAGCGGGCCACGGAATCGTCGTCGAATCTGGCGAATTACGAGAACCGTGGAATCGTCCGTGCGAGGAATGTTCGGCTACCGGGACAATTTCCGATTCTTTCGTCTGGATACGATCCACCGAGGGCCGAATCGCCGAGGAAACGTAGCCGCGGTTTTTCAGAAGGACCTCGCTCCTCCGTTGCGCCCTGGCTCGAGTCAACCGCGGCCGAGCAAGCATGATAACAGCATCGAGTGTCGATCGTTTCCGTAATGGCGTCGCGACACGTCGCCGTAGATCGCAAAGATGATCCACGTTCGCGGCTATTGCGTTTCAACGCGAGAACCGGAGCGGCGGGGTCGAATGCGTCCGCGGCAGCGAAATCGGCGTGGACAGAGAAGGGTATCGATTTTCGGACGATCGAGGAAAGAGGGACGCGACGGATTTTCGCGATGCCTTCGTATCAGCGAGCAAGACCCGTTTGACCTGGCACACACACCGCCCATAGATCAAGCAGAACCCTTAGGACGAACCGACCCCCGGTGCCACGGGCTAACCATTAATTTACAACCCGCAGAGTAACCCCATGGCTCACCCCCTGCATACAGGATCCACGTCCCTTTGCGGCAGATATGAGCTACGACGTGGCGCTGAGGGATTCAACCACCCTTGTTCCCGGACCCTACACAGTCGACGTTCCTCTACCTCGACCTTGCCTGTCGTGATCGTTCACTGGCTCCCTCTTTCTCTCTCTCTCTCTCTCTCTCGCTTAGTCTAGTCGCCCCCTAAGCGGCTTCCACCTGCCAGAGAAATTTCCCGGATCTCTCGGGGAAGAAATTTAAATCTATCGGGGACACGTCCCGGTTAATACCGCGTAACGTGCTGCAGAGGAGAACACGCTTGTCCGAAAGTAATTGGACCATTTCCAGGGAGACGTTCTTGCGCCCGTTTAAGGTTCGGCCGTCGTGCCCCGTGGCTACGGTTCAACGCGGGTGGACAGTGTTTTTTATGCGACGAGAAGTAAAAGCGGAGAATCCGGAACGATAATTGTCGGATCGAATTTATTTTTGTTCGCGCAGCAATTTGATGGTAACGACGCGCGTCCGGCGTCCGGCCGTCGAATGTTTTCGAAAACGCGCGGCATCTGTTTTGCTCGGATCGATTTAAATTCGCGTATCGATCAATGCTTATCGGCCCGATGAACCCGCGCGAAGTTTACCTTTTTCGAAGTGAAAAATCTGCCGTGCCGCGGGCCTGCGATCGTTAAATAGTTTAACCCCGCCCGTATTTTCGAACACCCTCGCTGCTAAGGCTCTTTTATTAGCCCCGTCGAATGGAATTCCTAATTGCCATTGGACTCGAGGGTTATCCCGGTGAACGACGGGGGATATAATAGAACGAACGCGAGAGGGATGGGAGCCTGCACTTCGATCCTACGGGCTTTATTTCCGCATAATAAGCGGGTGTGAATAGGCCCGGCTGTTGCTTCTGCTTTATAACTCGGCGCAAGTAAGTTGTCCCGTGTTTCGTTTTGTTGTCCGGCTGCATCGCCGTTCCCTTTCCCGCACCGTTCACGTCTCGTTTCTCCCTTGCTCTCGCGGGAACGAAGGGAATGAATAATTGGAGAGAGAGAGAGACTGAGAGAGCCGGGCGGCTGAAAGTTTCTGGCCAATTAATTAAACGGGGAAGAGCAAGGCGGTAGAAGGTAACCGACGTTGGAGGAAACGGGACAGGATAATTTAAAGAGTCGCGCGACAATTTAACTGCGATTATCGCTGTACAATCCCTTCAACAACACGCCGTTATAGAAACGCGCCAATTAGCAGCGTAGTTTGGCGTTAATGAATTTCGGATACCGTAGCTGGCAATTGGACGGCGAGATAAATGTTCGAAGGAGGTAATTCAACGTTCTCGCGGTAGCCGCGGATGTCGAGAAATTCGAAGGCGAAGGATGAATTTGGTAACTTCAATGCGGTCTACCGACGCGGACTTTCGCAAACACGCGAATCTCCATTGTTTTTCGATAGCTATCGAAATGAACGATTTGTCGTTTCTCTTTCATCGAGCTAAGAAACCGCGGTAACAGTTTTGCAACCCCTTACAAAGACGAGCATAAGCTCAACGTGTTATTGCATTTTAAATTTCGGCAGCGAAAAATTCATTTTTAAACTCCATTTGGTAATCGAACTTTTAATTGCGACGTAAATAATTGAAACGCCACAAATCTGTTTGATACCAGTAATGGTACGAATTCCGGAACAGAATCACGGGAAACATTAGGTGGCCGAGGTGCAATCATACTAATTATTCAAGTTAAAACGAACTAAGGGTTTCCCGATTTTTCAGCGAATAGTTGAACGTTCGATAATTGAAAATACAGTTCGCATAAAACCGTTGTTCCAAAAATTCGCATAACACTTCGAATCGAGTGCGGGGATCGTCGTTCCTCTGAACCCTTCTATGAGCTCCTTCCGTCGTTAAATATATAATTTGAGAGACATGGAAGGCAACCTGAACAATATGAAAGAAGATCCGTCGTGGAACACGGTGACACGGATTCCACGCTGACACGGTCCGCGTCATCAAATCATCTGAGACAACCTCGCGATCGTGCCAGTGTACGCGTTCCCCTTCTTATTTCCCCGGTTCAGTGTCAAGCAATATGTCAAAGTGTCCGGGACTTAATTCCCCAACTACGCGAAGCGAACCACGAAGCGCGATGCTTTCGACGCGTCGAACATTCCTCTCGCTTGCATGTTTATACCGTGCTTTGATCACAGGCCATTCGAGGATACATCAAAAGGAGGACCCGCTGTCTCCTATTCACACAGGGATAGCGTAAATCATGAAAGCGCGCCACTTCGTGTAGCACATTACCGTAAGTACACCATGACGAATGTAATGAATTATCAAGGCAATGGTGTCGGCCAGGAATCTGCGACATTTCGAGTGCGCATCGTTCTGACTGGGAAACGAATGAAAATCGACCAGCAATAACGGATGTAACGGGAGGCAAGCGGACGTCATATAAAGACAAGTCGCCGTGCGTTGGCAAAGGGATGATTCCGGCACGTGACTTTCGAGTAGATTAAATGGAAAGTGATTACGCGATATGTTCGAGATACGATGTGAAATTCAAGCGGAGGGACAGTGAAAGAAATTGTCGGTCGATTGTAACGGTTTCAACTTAATTTCACAGAAATTGCTGGAAAGCTTCGTAATCAATCAAAGAAGCGCATTCATTTTCCACCTGTCGTGAGGCTCAAAATTGCGTCCACACAAAATTATGCGAAACATTCTAAATTGTTTTTCAAACACAATTATCGCGCGACTAAAGAGATTTCTCGAAATCGCTGGCATCCACTTTTGAAAAGCAGGCAGCGCTCGAAACTCGACCATTTCCCTTTCGGTGCACAGCCACCTGTGCTGGCTCGACGCACCCTCTTCGTCGATCTCTCACCCCTTCTTCCAACCCTCGTCGACGTCGTGGTCGTGGTCGTTGTCGTCCCCTCGTTTCCTCCACTTAAAAACCGGTAATTACTCTGATGCCGGCATTTAACGTTCGTAACCGGCACGTAGATTTTCCGTTTACCAGCCCTGCCTCTGTAACTGTTGCGCGATTTCCACCACCAGGTGAAAACGCCTATTTTGGTTCATCCCCCGCAAGAATCGTCTAGACTAGTAGAGCCGGAACGTCGCGGGGTTACCGAGTCACGACACAACAATTACACTGCGAAACTTGACTGGAAACTTGGACAATTTGCATCAGCTGCTAAGATACAATTAGAGCGAAACTGTGCAAATTGTATGGCAATCCGAATTAATACGAAGCAACCATCTCGCTGGCCGTTCAGAGCTGCAACAGCCACGGTCGAATATTTCGTAAGAATATTCGCGTCTCTGCAATATCATCCGCGTCGAACACCGTCAAAGACACTGCGTTGAATTTAATGAAAATCGTGTTCCGAAAATGCATAGCGAAACGGCTTTGCGAGCAGAAAGTCGGAAGTGAAATTCTCCGTCATTGCGAAGACAGCGGAGGAATTATTCCGGAGCAAATATTTACCCGTGGATGATCATTAAATTACCACCCTTCAGTTGGTAAACCGAACAATATTTTCCCCCGTGGACCGTTCCCGCTAATTGAATCGTCCTCGCGATTAAAAGAAACGCGCCGGGCAAAGTGAACTGCGAAAATCCTCGGGTAGTCGGTCAAGAAATTTGCAAACCGCTCGTTCCACGCCGTGTTCTTTTAACTGCCAACGTTATCGCGGGACAATAAACGTTGGAACGTAAGTGAAAAATAAGTAAGAGCATAGGGAACAGGGTTACTGGTTAAGGGAAATCGAATAAGGCTGTTGGGTCGGGCTGTCGTTTCGCTGGCAGCGTCACGCGATACTATATAATGAATGCGTTAATGGGGTAATAAAGGGTGGGAAAGCATATTGCATCCGGATAAAGTTCGTAACCGCTGAACACGAGCGAAAACGAAATCGGACCACGGGAGACGTCGGCATCTCTAAAAAAGGAAAAACCGAAAGTGTCTCGCGGTCATTGAATTTTCGGGCGAGCAACAAATTTTAAACACAGTTGGCAAAGCCGTGAAAAATTAAACGCTACTCTGATCCAGCTCTTTCGAAATAAATAAGAATACCCGTGGAACCGTGCGAATTCGCTAACTGCCGATCAAAATTTCGCTCGAGTTAAAGTCGAACATTGTATATTCCATTGAAATCCAGACTTTGGATTTCGAATAACTTCAACTTTCCAATTCGAAATTTCCACACGTTCGCGAACTGAACGACACCGGGGTGGTGCTGGAGCCGTTCGCGAAAGGAAAGCCTTCGAGTTACGTAGAGGGATGCCAAGATGTATACGTTCGGAGGGCTCGATTATTTATAGACGTGCCAATCTTTGGCTTGTCAGTCATTTTTGCCTGCCCATATTTACCGGCGTTCTGGATACGCGAAACACGGCAGACATTCGCGTCGTGGCCACACGTGGCAATGACGTCATCAATATCTGCAAGGGAACGCCGGAGATTATTTCGGTTTTCTCGTGAAAGCAGGAATATCCCGTGAGACGCGAACAGGAAGCGGGAGACTTATTAAAACCGTCGATAAATTCGACCCGCTCCGTACACGCTATTAACTCCTGCCCCGGCTTTGCTTGCTTTTAACCGCACACCATCATAGCCACACCTGTGTTTTTCCATTCGTAAATTTTCTCGTCCCGCTGACAACCGGAACAGCTTTACACTCTCCGCCCGATTCCGTCGAACGTCTTTACTCGACAAGTCTCCTGCAACTGTTATACACTCGGGCGTGTCGCGAGTAATACCTTCCGACGAGATGCCGGCGTTGAATGAAGACCGCGAATGTTTGTCGGCGCGGGCATGCACATCGACGCGAAATTATTCGCGGATTCCTGAGTCGAGGTATAAAGTAGCGTTTCCGAGGATCGTATCGTGAACTGATCACTTAAGAATATAATTTGACGTCGCGGAATTCATTCACTTTCGCGAGATATTAATCCCGGTAATCGAACGTCCCTCTATGTTATGCAGCGAAACGCGAGTCCTATCAAAACTTCTCACCCTTCGGTTACGTTGCCTTAAAAAGTCTGCAGGTTTCTCGCAGGCATCCACGCGTGTGCGAACTCTATTTCGGCGACGCGGTGCATAACATTAATAACGACACGTACGCTTATAGGCATGCAGCACGCGCCACGTATTCGAAGATGGTAGGCCCAGATGCGGTGGCCAAGAATAGACTTATCAGCCAGATAAATGTGACAACGAACGCGAGCTAGCTTTACCTGCGCGCAACGCCGCGGCCGATCCCGTGCGCCCATTATTTCCTTTCGCTATCTACAAGCAGATGCATCGCGTTCACCAACTCGCCGCTCGCCGCGCCAAATAATCCGCTCGCATCTGCGCGTACGCGGATTTCGTGCCTGTTATCCCGCTTCCGTATCTATCGCGAGACATTATCATAAACAGCCCGACTTGGCCGAAAATGGGTTAACAACCGACACGGTAATTCGATTGGCAGTTCCACCGAGACGTTGTTAATGCTTTGGCAACTCTCTTTTTAACGAAAGTAGACGCGAATGATTTTTGTTCTGTTTTATTGGGCTCGTCAGGGATTTTGGCAATTTTTGTGGACCGCCTAGACTATGCAGATAATTTGAATAATGTAGAAAGTACAGAAGAGTTAGTTTCTTGTAGATACTTTTCAGATGTAGTAGCATTGCGCTATTAATAAGGTATTCCGGTAGAAAATGTTCGGGTTACAGATGCAAAGTAGTCACATTCGATATATATTTAGCAAAGTTCGATAGGGGTAAGGAATTGGAGGCTTCATTTTTAGGGGACCATCGAGGGATCGTTTTGCGAGATCTCACTTACCTTGATCGTCGCGTGGTGGGATCTTTCATGACCATGACTTCTGTGATGTCCCCGTATGTGGTGAAGTACTCTCTGAGGCTCTCTGGAATTACAAAATGACAGCGTTTAATTTAGCGTTTTCGTGTCGATTGGATATGGAGTATTAAATAAAATAACTTTTATATGTTTCTAAATCAATATGTTTAAAACAGCTGAGAAGGAATATCCTTTCTCTATGAAAAAGTCTCGTCGACTGACCGCAACACTCAAAAGAGAACTCGGATTCACTTATCCTTTAGTAAGTTAGTAAGACGTAGCTAAGAACGTTGAGTCAATTTTTCTCACTCGTGATATACTTTATTTACTATCGCTAGTAATAATCCAACAGTGTCTGCTGTTTCGTAGCTGAGTTTCGTAGCGGCCTTCAATATAAAATAATATATAATATCGACTATAAATACTTTATGATCTTCTTTAGAAATACGTATAACAATATTTGAATGGTGTAGCTTAAAAAAAAATAGTATCTCGTGTAATAAAATACGGTACTTCTTTGCGTTCATGAAATCGGCAATACAAACTTTATAACAGTCCTTCAAAATTTTATCGAAGGAAAAAATCAAATACATCATTTTACTCCGCACACGGTAATCCTTTATCTTTTGTTCCCGTGTCAACGCCGACCCCTTATAATTAACGCAATTAACCCTTTTAGAAAATATGCAGCGACACACGAGCTAGGAATCGTTAGTGTTGTATGTATGTGTGTAGTAATACATTTGTATTTTTAACAAATTGGCGCTGCAGTCACTGGGCGATAGTTTCCTTGTTCAGTGAACTTCGCGTTATGTGCTTTTGTTCCTTTGTTCTTTCTTATATTGCGTCAGTCCGTTTTCGTCGCTTGTCGTTGTAGTGTCTTGCATATTATCGTATGTTATTCTTTGTACTATAATAATAAATATATCTTTAAGCAAAGTGAATACTTTTTAACATGGTAGCAGTCAGTGGTTTATAATAATTTTTTTTTTAAATATAGTAGTTGTTAATTGATTAAAATAGTTAATAAATTGAAAGTGCGCAGAAAGTTTTGTCAAAATGGCCTATGTGAAGTACGATGATATTACGATACCAGGTTTCGATGGGTCCGATTATAATAATTGGAAGAAACGTATCGTAAAACTTCTACATTACAAAAATTGCAAAATTGTAGTAGAAAGAAAGTGGGAGGAGACGGATGACGAAAAAGGTTGGCAAAACAAATTACATATATAGTGCGATCGCAAACAAACAATTAGAATATATAGGTGATCTGGACACCGCCTACGATATAATTACAAAATTTGATGACATGTATTTAAAGGAATCAACGGCATTACAGATTGTTTGTAGAAATAATCTAGAAAAACTAAAGCTGACAAATTATTCAGATATAACGATATTTTTCGATAGTTTTGAAAGAGCCGTGAATGACCTTAAGGCCGCTGGTGCTAAAATTACGGAACACGAAAAATTAAACTATATGCTCAAAACTCTACCGAGCTCATACAGCCATATCGGCGATCTCATTGATGTACTCCCCGAAAAAGAAAGAACAGTAGAATACCTAAAGGGCAAGATAAAAATGAAACAAATAGAAAAAAATGAGGAAGACAGTAATGTAGAAACTGGGGCAAGGTCAAACGTATTTACAGCAAATTCAACGAGTGTAAATAAAAAACAACCAACTTGTTTTGGTTGTGGGAAGATTGGACATATGAAGAAAGATTGTTGGCATGTAAATGCAAATAATTATCGAGGATATCCCAAATGTGGTCAATACCATAATACCCATGGTAAGTATCCAAATGGTGGAACCAAGAGTGAGGTTTATCATAACTATAAAAGAGGAAACTACCGTGGAAGACGCGGAAATGATCAAAATACAGAACCTCGTGGAGGAAGTTGCTTTAGTGCTGAAGTAAAAGCATCACCAGGTATAGTTGAAAGATTATCAAATAAGAAACAAATTGATTGGTTACTAGATAGTGGTTGTACGCATCACATTATAAATGATGACACATACTTTGAGGAATCCATTATTTTAAAGAGACCCACAGAAGTAAAGTTAGGGGATGGTCGTATACTTAAGGTAACAAAAATTGGACGCATAAATACTCTATTTCTTGTATATAATAATAAATTTAAAGTTACTTTGCCAAACGTATTTTATGTAAAAGATATGAAGAAAATAAAGTTATCTGACAAGGATGCGTATCAAAGATTTACAACAAAAATAATGAATTAGTAGCAATAGCAAAAAAGGAAGGAAGTCTACAAAATGACAAGTTTCGTTGAAGATCAAGGTAGTGAAATATGTACTAATGTATCAAGCATTGGTAAAGAAACAATACAATCACAAAAATAAAAATGGCATCGCACTCTTGGTCATGTAAACTTTAACTATCTAAACATTCTATGTAGAAATGAGCTGTTGATTGGATTGCCAAAAGAACTGGAACCTGAACATATGGAATGTGCTATTTGTATACAGAACAAGATGCATAATCTACCTTTCAACAATAGTAGAACTAAAGCAAAAGAGATACTGCAAGTAATACATTCTGATTTAAATGGGCCACACGCAACAGCTGGAAATTGTGGTGAAAAATACTTTCTTTCACTCATTGATGAATACAGCAAACTGGCTAAAGTCTACTGCATTAAATCCAAGGACCAAGTCTATGAATGCTTTGTAGAATATATTAATGGAATACAAAATTTATCTGGAAAAATGATTAAAAAATTAAGATGCGATAATGGGAAGGTATATTTAAACTCAAGGTTTTATCGCTTTGATCAAACTAAAGGGATTAATATAAGTGCTTGTCCCCCATATACACACGAATTAAATGGTATTGCAGAAAGGTATAACAGATCAATCATGGATATAGCAAAGTGTTTGTTAGCTGAAGCCAGAGTTAATAAGAGGATTTGGCCAGAGGTTGTAAGAACTGCTGCCTATCTTAAAAACAGGACCTTAGCTAACACGATAGAGAGGAAAACTCTGTATGAAATATTTTTTGGTGAAAAACCATGTGTCAAAAATTTACGTCTGTATGGAAGCAGAGTATTTGTTAGAGTACCAAAAGAGAAAAGAAACTCTAAATGGGACAAAAAGGCAGAATTGGGAATCTTATTAGGTAACACAGAAGTTGGATATAGAATTCTGATTAATAATAAAATAATAGTAGCCAGACATGTTGACATAACAGAGGAAGACATCAAATGTATTGGTTTCAAAGATGATGAATCAAACGAAAATGAAACAAGCGAAGGAAACGATTTGGATCAAACAGATGAATCAGATGAAGAAACTCCCACAGAAACTATCAAGGGAACAGAAGAGAGGTCTGAAGAGACATTGAGAAGATCTAAAAGGGAAAAGAAACGTGCTTCTCGTTATGGTGATCCATATGCTTACCCATCTATTTATGTTAATTACTGTAACACAATTGTTCCAGAATCATTCGAGGAAGCAACAACATGTAAAGAAGCTGAAAGTTGGAAGGCAGCAATGAATCGTGAAATGGACAGCTTGGAAAGAAATAAGACGTGGACATTAATGAAAAGACCAAGCAATAAGATTATTTTGGAGGTAAAATGGGTATATGAAAAGAAGACAGCAAACATTTTTAAAGCGAGATTAGTGGTGAGAGACTACCAGCAAAAAGAAATAATAGAAAACACATATCCACCGGTAGTAAAAATGCAAACCCTTAAATTATTACTGTCTTACTGTTGCCAAAATAGTCTAAGTATTGAACAAATGGATGTCGAAACAGCTTTCCTAAATGGAAAAGTAAACTCAGAGGTATATGTGAGACAACCATTGGGTTTTACAGATGGTAGTAACAAAGTTAATAAACTGTACAAATCATTATATGGTCTGAAAGAGAGTCCTCGTTGTTGGTATGAATGTTTCAATAATTATATAACTAGAATAGGTTTTCATAGAAGTAATAATGACTATTGTTTGTATGTTACTACTGATAGAGATGAGCCAGTGTACATATTACTTTTTGTGGACGATTTCTTAATTTATAGTAGAGCTAAAGAAAGAATACATAATGTTAAGATAAAATTATCTGATAAGTTTGAAATGAAAGAATTATATTGGAATAGATATCGAGTATAATTACCAAAAGGAAAATGTGCTGACTTTGAGTCAAAGGAAGTATATAGAATCTTTAGCTAAAAAGTATAATGTTGAAAGCGCTAAGCTTTATACTACTCCAATGGAAACGAATTTGAAGTTAGAGCCTGCAGAGGTATTAGATACTGATATGAAGTATCGAAATTTGATAGGTGCACTTTTGTATATAAGTTCCGGTACGAGGCCGGATACTGCCTTCAGTGTTAATTATTTAAGCAGATTTCAAAACTGCTATAATGATACACATTTTAAATACGCGATTAGAATACTCAAGTATCTATATAAAACAAGAAACCAAAAATTGATGTATTATAGAAATTATAGATTGCTTTGTAGATGCCGATTGGGCCGGCGATACCGTAGACAGGAAATCCACTTCAGGATTTGTCGTGCGATTATATGGAAATACGATAGTTTGGCGCTCACGTAAGCAATCATCTGTAACAAAGTCATCGACTTTTGCCGAATACGTAGCATTGTCTGAAGCAGTAACTGAAGTAAACTGCTTGTGTAAGATTCTTAAAATATTCAATGTAGATATAAAGTAGATATAATGTAGATAAAAATACTTTTCAACAGTTAGAAAGTGGATAGGCTCTCGATGAGCCGTTCGTTGCACATGATTTATTATTGCGCGTTATCTTCGCGAAAGGGAGGGTCCATTTTCGGAGCAGCCCGAGTCCCATGCCGGGTCACCAATTACATAGAACATAATGAAACTACCAGACCATTTCGTGAATCATATGATACGAGGAAAATTTACGAGTGGCCGTTTCCTGCCGGTTATCGGCAACACTACGCTCGTTACATCCAACCTAAAGAATAATTTTAGCGAATCAGTCGCTGCGCCGGCTTCTCGCTAAACCCTCGCGGTGGCCACCGTGTAACCGTTGAACGCAAGGAACTGAATTTCAACGGTGAATAATCGCGAGCCCCTTATCTACCTATTCCTCGTACAGGATCGTGGCAGCTCTCTCGATTCAGGCTAGTCCTTTTGTGAATCGGACTAGAAACGGCGAAGCACGCGAACGGGAACGTTATACGCGAGGGAACGGACAACGGAATCGTAAGTAACGTCGAACGGATATCGCGGATACCCGAATAAAAGTTCAACGAAACGCGAAGCTCGATATTAATGAAACACGGACCGATGCGTAAATGGTGTATCTCGTTCGCGTGTTTCATCGATCATTTAATTCGTGAATCGAGAGTGGCGGCCGTAATATTTTTCGTGGAAAAAAGACATTCCTGAATTTGGTTCGAGTAAAATGTTTCGTCTGCTTCGATCGTTTTCGTAATGCACTGCAGTGGTGATTCGGAACGCGATTCCCGGCAACGGAAGCGACTGTAAATCGCGTTCTCGATAATAGCGGTATGTTAAATTGACCGGAATGGCGGGGTTCGTTAACGGTAACTTGAATTATAAGATAACAATATAAGTCGACGGTACCGGGCGTAATCCCTGTCATTTATGAACACGCCGCGTGCGTCCATGAGAGAGCTTTAGTTTAGCTTAACGCCGTAGAAAATTAATTGTGCACACTTGACAAGTTAAGCCGCAGCGTGTAATTAAGAAATATCTGATATCAAAGTTTCCCGCCCGGTTCAGAATTTATAGCGACGGCGACGTTCAAGAATTTATCAGCCGATGACGTAAATATTCGTTAAGTAAAGAACCGATATTCTCAGGAAAGCCGACCGAGATCTCTGCACGATATTAAAAGAACAATAAACACCGTCCCATCCTACGGTAAATGTAAATTATGCTGGGTACTTTCGTCGTGAAATATTCACCCCGCATTCCGGATCGCTGAAAACACTCTCAGGAAAGCACGGATAACATCATTGTCGCAATTTCGATACTTCGAGAATAGAAGTCGTACGGCAGGATACTATTACGAGAAATCATTTTACCTTCATCTTCCTGCTTTCTGTAAAGTTCTCTGTTTAAAGTTTCAGGAAGCTCGCGGCATCTAAGATATGGATTACGCTCTGAGGAAATAATATTTCCCTTGCTGTGCTAAATCCCACAAAGAACGTCGGATTTAAAATACCTTTTTAAAGATGTAAGAAGCTTTCTCCTGTAAAAGCCATTCGCGATAAAAAGGTTCAAACAACGAATAGAGAACACGTCAGAAAATAAAATACTGTCCGCTCATGGTTGTATCACAACAATCTACAAAATTCGCTCGATCCTCATATCGAACAGAGACAACGAATACACGAGGTGTGCATGGATTCTTGTCTAATAATTTGCGACAAATTTAATACACGGACGCGCCCGTGCAGTATCCCCCGAACGCGAAGGTACCTTCTTGACCTCGTTTGCACGTATATATCAAAAGGGTGAACTCTGGACGGTGGCCAACATGGACACGCTCCAAATATACCTTACACCCTATCTAATTATACGCTATTTTATCCAGATCGCCGTGAAATCCTCGTAATGCTCGGCAGTTACTTGTCTGTTCTGTAGCGAGCCGTTTTCAGCATCGACGAATTGCCGTAACGTCGCCGAAATCGCTACACGTCGGCAGGGACAATATAGTAGATACGATTAATCATTTGTAGAATGTCTATGCATCCTTCTTCCCTTGCATAGACCTACGACTATCTCCAAAGATCGACAAATACGAAACGGTGAAAGAAGAAGTGAACGTGCGAAGCGAAATGAAATTGTTCTCCAAGAACCGGGGTGGACGACCAAAACGGAATGTTTAATTTCACATTTTTCCGCGATGGGTTTCATTTGTGATACGCCGTGGAACACAATCGAGGCGTAATGAGACCTCCTATTAAGGTAATGTTTTTTGAAGGTACGTTGAAAAGGTATTGAAGTTACCGGGGACGCTCTCGGAAGGTACTTGAGCATTCTGTAACGAATTATTGCGGTATTTGATTGAATTCGGTTGTTATATCTTAATGGGCGAAGGTAACGGTGAGCGAGGGGGAGAGATAGAGAGAGAGAGTAACAGAGAGATGACAAAGTGGAGCGCTTATTGTTTATTCAGTAGATGGCGTTAATCAATGAATTATTGGTATTCCCTGGTCATTAGCTGGTGAATACCACCTGTTTGGTAACGAGCTATTCGTATAAATTACATCATTCTACGGAATTAATTAGTGATACTTAATTAGTATTCTCCGAAAATTGAGGCAGCCCTTCTTTTCCGGAGACTAACGACGGGTAATTTGTACGTTCCTGCTATTCGTGCGCCACTAATGACGCCGAAGATCATTTGAACAGTAATACAAATTACGAAAGCACGTTAAAGCATTTCGAATATCCTCGAAGTGCTTTGAAAAAATTATTCTTCTACAACCATGGCCGAATATAGGGATAACTTGATTTTCCTAAATCGAGAAAGAATATTGAATTCGTGCCTGCTTTCGTTCAATATTGTTTTTCCCGTCGTTACTTCATTTCGTTGTTCCGTCGTATTTTCGCCGATGAATCGTCAGTTTCCGTCGTCCCTTGAACCATGGAAATGTCGTTAAATCCAAGAGGCCATGGAGCATTCGTTGATGCTCCTTTAATTTGTCTTCGCACGGATTGATGGAAGCAATTACGTCGTTCACAAGGAGACACTTTTAAAACGTTTCCGTGCCCTGCGAAAATTTACGGACATCATTCCCTTAATTGTTCCCCCGAAGAAGTTATTTTTCACGACCGGATTCCCCGGCGATGCATTCTTTCTTACGTAATTCTATTCGGCGCCGTGAATCTCGAAAATTGTCATTGCCATTCATTTTCTTCCAGCAGTTTCCCTCTCTCGCTGGAATAAAACGGACGCGACGCTTTTTTCGGTATCAAATCGACAAGCTGCTGCAATCACTGGAGAATCTGCGTTTCTCATCGGTTGCTTGAAACGTTATTAGATTGACGCCAATTAAATTTATGTTTTCCAGACGAAACTATTAAAAGGAACGCATAATTGTTCTGTGTTTGGTTCAACGTGTATTATTGCTTTCATGTCACATCTTATCATGACGATCCGATGACGCTAATATTCCTACTTCCATCGACTATAAGGCTGTAATTCGTCGAAATACGGAAAGCATTAATATCGCAGTCCTTAATCATTTTTACGATTCAAATGCTCGTCGCGAATTCATACAGCCGAAATGGAATTGTAGAAGGCAGGTCTTCCAGATCCGGCTAAGTAGTATTAGTCGGCCGAGTCAGACGAGCCGTAAAACGGTTTCATTCCCCACGAATACCAGCGATAACTACCCACGTCCTGCATACGTTTATACATAAAACGACTACAAAGTATACCAATGGCCCAGCCCATTGTTCCATTTCATTTGACACGCGGAAAATTCTCTCCGCCGCTAATTCCATCCCCCCGATACCAGGATGCTTGCGCATCGTTCAAAATCGTTTCAAAGGGCCGTACCGCCGTTCGTCTTCGCCGTTCGGACAGTAATCCGTCGTTAAACTGCATCTCCCACAATAACAATGCAACGCGTTCGTCGTACGTCTCCTTAATCGGTCGCCACTAAGGCGCGTCGGGCGTTCCACGTTGCCTCGACGTTGGACCGTTCGCTCGCTTCCCCTCCGGACCGATACACTCCGCTCGGCCGTCAGAAGACGAAAAGGGAACGCGAGTGTCCCGGACAAGCAACACGTCCGCCCAAGAGATCGCGCTTTCGCCGCGGCGACATATTTGCGCGCGTAGAACGATTTGGTGGCGGTAATCTGGCGCGCGTTAACGCCTCGAGGGAAGGGGGCCACGGGCTCCCGTCGGGGCATAAATAACCCCCGAAGGGAATTATTTTATTAGCCAGGACGACGAGGTGTCCGCGGCGACAGCAATAACGACGTGGAAAAAGGAACGAACCGAGTGGCCTCTCCGCTTGTACGCGATTACCCGAATGATAAAGTCAATCGCATTACCCGCGCGAAACACCTGGCGCGTTCAACAGCGGCCAGTGTTCGCCGAGGACCAACGTATTCATCAACATTTATCAGGCCTATCTTGTCTTCCGGAATGGGATACACGAAATCATGACTCGGGCGATAGAGAGGGAGAGAGAGGGAGAGAGATGAAGGGAACGGCGCAACACGGGCGAAATCGTAAATTCGCGGCCGAGTGGACGAGCCAAATGGTGCCAATTTACTCGAACGGCAAAATTATGCGAGGGGATGCGCGTCGCGAATATTTTAACCTCCTGTCACCGGCTAACGTTGCGTATCGAGCTTGTTTTAGAAATAGCGCGACGTCCACTTAATCCTGTCCTTGACTGCGCGTTTCCGAAGTACATAAAGTTTTTCTCGACGACGCGTTTAAAAAAGGGGTATCGCCGTGCGACAACAGTTTATCAATCACCCCGAACGTTTTGCGCGACCACGTCCCCCGGTTACGTTCAGACATCAGATGCCGACGCAAGTAGTATTTCGAACAAAATGGGAAACGAGTGTCGCCCCGCAGAGGCGGTCGCGCGTCGACCTTCCGTTTCTCTCGTCTTCCTGCTAGTTTCTCTCCTGCGCTACAGAGGGAATTACTTTAGCCGGAAAGCACCTATTCCGATCCTTGATTTTCGGCGTGGCCCGCGGTCTCTGTGAAATAATTTAAGCCGGATCCGACCTCCTCGACGGGGATAGCGAGCAAAGGTTGCGCGGCCCGCTGAAATATTCAAATCCGGCCAACTACTGTGTCTCTGGCCCGCGAGCGGGGCTACCCGTTACCCGTTAGCAATCCCGCGGGAGCTCCGGGTCCGTCTCGAATGAATTTACCCCCGCAGGTGCGGCGGCTTTGTTCGCGGTGAGTTTTTCTGTTATTAAAAAGCGGACGCTGCAATTCGCCGAACGACGGGCCGACTTAAGGAAATTACGCGCCGCGGATTTGGATAAGGATAGTTTAATATTTCACCGCCGTAGACCGGGCCCCGTGGGGGTGGCGGGGGCGAGGGTCGTTAGGCTTTGCCCCGGGGGCAAACCTTCATTTTGGAAGCGGTCGCTGCGAAGCCTCGCGCGTTACAGACGGAACAGAACGCTTTGCCGCATAACGTCGGCGAGTTTTATCCGCGCGATTGCCGCGAACCGCTGGAGCGATCTGCGGGACGGGGAACAAGTTCCGCTGGGGGAATATATTCCTTGCCTGGACGAAAGTTGGAAACGCGAAGGGAAAAGCGCGACCGTGGAAAACGGAAAAGAAAATAGGAATTGATTAGCATGCAGTTAAGAAACGTGAAAGGGATTGGGCTGCATGTAGGATTGATATTGTTTAGAAACGACGGGGGGAAAATAGGAATTTCCTTCTACGATAATTGCGACAAGTTCGCGAGGCTTTTAAATTGTACTCAAGATCATTACCAGTTTCTCTAGACCAACGAAAAGGCAAATAATTTTTTCGCCGAACGAAATCTTGCCTTCACACGTTTCCACGAGGCTGCCGCAAACTGCACGCGTGAGGGGGAAAGAAATCCCACCGCCCATCGAATACGAATCCAACCAGTGAATACACGAAGACGCTCTGCAGTTGCTGTGTCTATTCATGTATTATAATAAATTGGCGAGGGAATAGGAGCGGTCGCGTTATTTCACGTCCGTTCGAAGCCGAAGTCGCAGTTATCAGCTCAAGGGTCTCCGAAAAGATTGGGCAGCGAAGGAAATTCAGAATTACCATTCAGTCTGAGAATGTTGCCGCACAATCCTTCCTTTCCTTCCTTCCTTCCTTCCTTCCTTCCTTCCTTCCTTCCTTCCTTCCTTCCTTCCTTCCTTTTCTCCCTCTTTTCTGCCTGTTTGGCCGCCTTTCCTCTTGGAAGATCTGCCGTCTCGCATCATAGAGCCCGCTACGTGAAATCGAGTCCTCGGAACATATTGGTTGGTACTGTCGAGGAGCTGCAGCCTCGACAGCCGGGGCGATAGTGAATAGGAGAAAAAGGGATGCTGGGACGGTGGGTTTCATTCAAATGAGATCCAAGGTAGTGAAGTAACCGGCGGCAGAGGGGAGGATAGCGGAGGGTGGGACGGTTACACACGAGAGAGGGCAATAGCATAGAAGCAGCGTACCTAACCGGAAGGTAAGATGATGGCAGAAGGGAAAGGGGGTTAAAAAAGAGAGATGCCAAGCGTTGGTCTCCTCGAGTGTTTTTCTATTCAGAGAGGACTCGCATAAAGTTCTATATACTGGGTTCTATCCCATTCTATAGCTGAAACGTGGATACCTTAGAAGAGTAGGGGATAGAAGACGAGGGGGATGGTAAGGGGGGGATGGTTCCCTCGTTCCGGCACGCCATTCATTGAAACGAATGGCCTTATCTACCTCTCCCCCCTTCGAACCCTCCAACCCCCCGTGCATCTCTGTCTCTCCCCTCTATCCTAGCAATTTCACAGCTCTTTCCGCTTCACCCTTTCCCTTTCTTCCCCTTCAGCCTTTCTCCCCGTGACCCTTGAACACCTTCGTTCTACTTGATCTTCTCTACCTCCCCTTCTTTTCGCCACTCCGCGCGTCCTAGCGTCCCCGCGAATCCGCCAGGATTACTTATCCTTCGCCCGGAGGATGCTCGAGGCTCAACCTAAAGCATCATTTGAATAAACGCGAAGTTACTGCACCGTGTTACGAGCTATTCCAGGCGGACGGCGCGCCTAGATAGATAAATAGATGAAGAGAGAAACGGGCCGCCGTCGCGTTAATAATGCCACTCGATGACGCCGAGCGAAACGGAGATACGTTACTCGCCGCGGAAATCGAACGATTCGCCCACCCAGAAAGAATTCCTCCCGCGAATATTAGACGCCATCTCGATTAAAGGTTCGATGAAACGAAGAACAGAAGAAACGAGTCGCGCGGTGATATAATTCTCCAGGCAACCGCCGCGAATAATCGCGGAACTCGACGAGACCAGTTTATCGCAGCTCCGCGTGCGGAAACGGGTAATACAACGATTCGATGGAAGCAACAAACGTACGACGAATCACGTATCGGGAAAAGCAAAGCTCGACCGGGTGGCGAATCACGATCTTCCGTGGTGGCAAGGCTCGACAAACACGGCCAGCACGGAACGGACAGGCGTGCGGCCGTTCCGTCGAATTGTCCATGGCCGGACGACAGCAATTACCCTACGTGTGTCGTGTACACCGAATAAACAAATAAACATTGCCCGGATGGCCAGGAACGCGCAAGCCGCGCTGGCACCCCGTCCGTTCACCGCGGACTCTACGGTTCTAGATGAACCAGAGGCGGCGAAGAAAGTGGCCCCCGGCGGCGGGGCAGGAGGGGGTGGAGCGCGACAGGCGAAGAGGAGCACTCACGTTGCTCTCGTTCGCGTGCCGGTCTATTTTGGCGAATACACAGCAGCATCCCAAAAGGACCACGCTAGGTGCACCCGTTGGCTTTTACGGGCCGCGCCATTAACGGCGCTGTAAGTATAAACTTAGGACAATCTAGCGTTCGACGACGCGGCAGCGCGAGACGAACCTGATGTTTCGCCGCGATGACTCATCGTTGGCCATTAAACCGGCGTATCCGGAGATTCGGGGCACTCTTTCTCCGTCGTGGTTTAATTGTTTGGGTCGCAGCTTCAATACCGTGGCTACATCGTTGGAGATCGAGCTGAGGTCCGGTCAGAATATTTTGCTGTGCTGCGATTAACGGTGTCGAGACGTTTCAACCGGAAGCGGCTGATACAAACGAGCGGGGTAAAAAATTCAGCTTTTCGGCGAAGTTATTTTATAATTGGCAGACAGAGAAATGAACGATGCGCCGGCGACGCGAATATAATGTATAGAGAATCTTCGTGGCACGAGTGCGGAAATCGCCAACATGCCTTGCTGCTGGCCAAAACTGCATCAATCACCATCTCTGAAATTCCCGGCGAAGGATCCAGCTCGACGAGCAGACGAAGGGTCGTTCAAAGCGGCGGAACGCCGCTTCGCGTCTGATCGATGGAATTTAAACTAAAAAAGAAGAGGAGGCCCGCTAATATCGGTAATGGCTGAAAATTGCGAGCAACCCCCGCGCCCCAGGAAGATAAAAGCATTCGCGTGTGCCTCGTGCGCCGCCGGTTTTTCGGCGAACCGCGGGGAAGACATATTAGTTAGTCATTTTCCTCGAGGGCCGATCTGCATAGCGGCGATACGCGGGGCGAAGGGTGCGACGAAGGGGCGGAAACGACGACGAGGGGGTTGCTTGATTTCGTAGGCGCATATAGGCTGGAACGTGGTAACGTAGGAGGGATGACAGAACCTGGAGCTTACCTGGCCGCGAGCCAACCCCACTCCCAGAAGTTCGTGATAGTGCATAGTCGCTGCATAGTGAAAGTGCATAGTCGGTGCATAGTGGATACCCGGTCTCTGGTCCCCCACCCCCACTCGGTCGCATGGGTGCCCGCATTGCAGCTATGGCCCACCATCCTAATGATGGCAACCACGCAGGTACAAATCTACCCACCCCCTTTGGCGCCCTCTCGTTCTGTCCCTCTGCCTTGCCCTTCCCCCAACGAGCATAACCCCCCCCCCCCCACCACGTAGTTACTCGCGCGATTTTCTGCTGACACTTTACCCTGATACCGCTCGTTGGCACCGCGACACTTCCGCTTTCGCTGATCGAACCCTACGTCTGCCCTTCCTCTTCCCTACCAGACGTCTGCCCTATCCAGTGCGCTTTTTCCGTCCAACCGTGGCCTCAATTTAGCACGTTCTGTTTTTTTTTTGTTTCGTTTTTTCTTCTTTTAGGAACGATCGCCGTCTGGGCATTTGTCTATTCGTGTATTCGCTACCTCTGATCGCGACTGTTTCGCGGTTAACCCACCTTTGATCCATTTCGCTCCTCGCGTCGGGCAAACAGATGACGAGTACCTACGATCAAGCGGATTTGGCAGGTCGCCCCCGAGACAGATTTTTGTTAAGCGGTTTCACCGTGCCGTCGAGGAAGCAACGACGGCGTGGTGGCGGTAATTCGATTGATTTCGTTAGCGTGAATATACAACGACGACGGCAGGAATGACATTTTTCTTTTGTCGTCGATCGGATCGCGCCGGTCATCGCGGTTAATCCTGTTCGCAACGAGCCGACTAACTATCGTGGCGATTCTGCCACGACGAGGGCCGATGAAACCGTCCCGGGGAAAGGGAGGGGGGGGGGGCCCAGCAGACGGACGAGGAAAATCGAGGAAAACGGGAAGCGGCGAGCAAAGAGAAAGAAGACGGGGAGATTTCATTCTCGTTACTCGCGGCGACATCTTTAATTCATCGAATGCGGATCGCAGGCTGAATCCTTGATGAGCTTTATTCCACATCCTCGCTCTCGAACTATTGGATCCGATGAGAGATTCTCATACGATAATACTCCAGGCTAAGCCACTGTTCCGCGTCTCACTTATACGATCCTCGTCTCCTTTCTCGCTGTCCTCCCCATTCGCCGTTCCACGCCGTCTATCGCGTTGACTTCAACTTAAGCAGGCCCCGACCGAGCTCTCCCGACTTCTTCCTTCGAGCCTCTCTATCCGGCTCGTGGAGCACGCTTTCCGGTTGGGCGCGGGCGCGCCGCGCCAATCTCAGACCCTTCAATCCTTTCACGTTCTCTCGCGGGAAATCGCGCGGAAAACTAGCCAGTGAAGATCCGCTGATAGGCGTTTCCATCGGGCTCCGATTCCGCTCGTCCCGTCCACTTCGCCGTGCCGGACACTATCCGGGGAACTGCGCTTCTGCAGCCCATCGCCGCGACAACTCTGACGCGCTTCGTCTTTTCCTCGTCGATTCGACAATGTCGCAGTATCCTCCGTGTGATACGAAATTTGTCGACGGCGCGGGTCCAACGCCGTCCAACGCCGTCGTTGGAAATGACGACGGTGATTCCTCTCGGTTTCGGTTCGAAAATTTTGTACAGCGTAGGGCGATTTAACTCTTTCGCGCGGTCGATTGCGGATTAACGTCGGAACAGCGGCGGCGTTCCGTCGATCGGATCCGTCGAGCGATAAAAGCACGACAAAAGGACGATCCTTCCCCGACGGGGCAGGAATATTTTCCAATATATTTGACCGGCCAACGCAAACGCTGCCGCGCGGCTAACCCTGCCCACCGGAAGAATGAACGAATTACGACAAAACAATGCGTGGGCCGGGGGACGCCGGTGAATCGTGCGACTTCGAAAACGTCCGCGGTACAGGCACAATAGCGGGCGTAACGCAGAAATCATGGCATATTATATCGCGACGCGCGGCAATCGCTTCATCGTTGACAAATCCCTGTTACGCTTGCAAAAGTCCGCCCGAAAGCGTTGGATCCCGACCGGGGAACAAAGCGACCGGGCCACGATTAAATCCGTCCAGCTAAACGATGGTCGATCCGTTGGTCAAAAAAGCACGAGCGAAAGCTCGTCGGGCGTCAAACGCATCGTCGTTCCGCGAATTTGTTGAAATCACATGCGTCAAAACGAGCGAGCAATCCCGACTATTAGGAGATGCTTTTAATCGTAATTGAGATTTCGAAGAAACAATTACCACCTTCATTCGATTTGGGTTTTCGAACGATCTCGTTGCACGGTAATGTGCAAACGAAACTCGACACCATTGTCGGCGTCAAGCAATTACGATAAATACCAGAGTACCAGACTCGTCCATTTCAACCGTAATATTCTACGTCGACTTGAAGGGATGTAAACGGCGCGTGATCGAAAAAATAAGCGATTTCTCACGATATACCGTATACCGAGAGTAGCGTACGCGTGAAGAAGCGTCGAAATAAGAATCGAAGAACTTCCCCGGGATATCTCTGCGGCGTCGATATTATAGCCTCCACGGGGGTGGAATATCCGGCTACGAGCGTCGAGCGTTTTTCGATTTCCAGCGCCCTGAACGAACCCCCAATAGAAACCCCTAACCCACCGATCCCTCGAGACGCGCGGCAGAGACTCGACGCACACGTTTCGATCGTCGACCGTGCCCCGCTTAAATTCATCGGGAATCGTCGATGTCTGGCGGGATCGCGGTGATCCCGTTTTCTTCTTGCCGGTGACGATCGCGGCGTCATTTCCAACGGCGCGATATCGCATGAACCGCGCGGCGGGCCTGGAAATGATTGGCTGGCTGGAGACGGGGCACGGATGACGAAGGAAAGGGGTAAAATTGAAGGCAGCAACCCCGTACGCCAGCAGCGATTGCAAAGAAAGGCCCGGTACCCGAGGCCGGCTTAATAATTCAAATCTCTCAGTACTCGAAAAATTGAATTTAATAATTCAATCCAATAGGAAGGCCTGGGCTGTTACGAGCCGCGGAGACCGCTCGACCGGCAGAACCCGATCAAAAATGCAATATCCAGGCTCGATTTCTTAATCCGATTTCGCCCGTGCCCGCCGCGTTTTCATTCGCGTTCAGCACGTTCTTTTCCGAACGTTTCCGGACGTGTCGGTCCCGTTGATCCGTGAAATAGTCGAACTCGGTAGGACGATGCGGATGTGATTGCATAATTGGCTGTGCCCCGTGGTCACGTTGCACGTAGTCGCATTGCGAAACGTGAATTGAAATAATGGACGATCTATTTGCCGAACGTACGAGAAACATGGATCGCAAAGTAGTTATCGCGTGATTGACTGCAACGAATTTCCTGTCACCCCGAAGATGAGAGAATTTAGCAAATTCGATCCATTAATATCGTCAATACTTTTGCCATCCTTGTGGGCACAGTTTTGCTACGCATATTCGAAAATTCGAGTGGACTACAATCTACCATACACTTCTCGTGGACGTCTTCATTCTTATTTCAATGTACCCGTCCCCTCACACGGACATTATGGTTGGCGATATTTCTCGAAACACGCGCTCCATTTCACGAGCATTAATGGGTCGCGCAGACATTCGTAGAGACGCGGTCGAATTAAAGAGGCGTTCTGACGTCACCGATACATTAAATTCAACAAGACTGGACGGTCGGGGTTAACGGAGGTTAAGTTGAGCATCTACGCACGGGATCGGCTCTGTCTTTATTCCCTCGTCCCTCTGTCCTCCCCCTCAGCTACGTACGTCTCTGTTCACCCTTAACATCGATATCGATATCGCGTACTCCGGAGGCCCCCGGGTAGAGAATAAGGAACTGTTGCATCATGTATTTGGGTTGGCTGCATCGTAATACAGAGACGGCTCTATGCAGTTACGATTCGATCTTATCGCGTGGATCGAATCTAGATGAGATTATCATTATGGAAAGGCTGGAAAAGTAGGCAAGATTAGACTGTGCTGTGCTCGAAACGGCTTAAATCACGTTCTGTTATACTTTATACGGCAAGCGGCATGAATGCGATGAAAAGTGTACATTTACTTGCAACGCGATGGCACGGAAGGTAAATGTCCGCGGAAGGTATCGCAATGACGAGGCCTATGGAAACCGTAACGCAACAATTATCTGCCGACGATAGAAATTACCACGACCGACGAACGAAAATTCGTTGAACAATGAGGACGCCAGAAGCGTGCCGTTCTCTAGCATTACGGAAAACTGTCCGAACCGTCGATCGTGCATCGAAACGTCCATAGTAACCGTCGAATAAATTCAAGAAGCTCGCGAAACGCCAAACCGTTTAGCCGCAAGAAAGGCTGCATCAGGAAATACCGGGGCAGCGAATTCGGCCAATCGAAGCTTCCAATCCCGTCTGTATCCATTCGCCGGCATGAAATTTTCAAGTCAAATTTGTCACGGTAATCGCCCGAATCCTGTCTCCCCTGCGCGGTCACGTTGATTCGCGACGGTGGAGCAGGGAGGGACAATTGTCGAACGTCGTTCCACGGTATCCAATATAAATTTCCATTCACGAATATCCGGCCGGAGCGGACCGGCGTTGCAATGGATTCGTCGGGGAACGATGTCGCGAAACGATGCGAAACCGCGTGCATTCAACGAGAGCGAAAAGAAAACCGTACTGTCAATGCCAGAAACTATCGCATCCCCCTCTCCCCCCCCCGGGGTCCAAACATAGATCACGTATAATTAGAAGCTAAGAGGAGGTCTGAACTCGTCGCGTTACATTCGCCGATGGAGAGGGAACTAGTCGTGGTGCTTGTACGATCACCGGCGAAACCATGCCAAGCGCACTTGTGCAACGAGACTCGCGATCCGTTAATATCTGTAACAGGATGGACCGGCGTGGCTCGAAACGACAGCCCTCCTGTATTGGAAATAGAATTTCCATGAAGCGTCTTCGATTTCCTTTCTTGGACGGCGAGTTCTGACCTCGACGATCGTCGCAACGGAGAGACATATTAAAGCGTAGGCATAGTGGCAGTGGCGAGAGTAGCGGAAATATTTAGAATAGTAGAAACAGTAGGGACGGTGTACTGTCGCGTGTGCAGCTGGTAGATTGTTTATAGATTTAGATAGAGAACAAGGAGAATAAAACGTAACGCCAAGGTATTGACTGATCCCCGTGGCGAAACGACGCTCTTCCAATAGTCATCACAGGAATTGAATAATTAGTCCTGGATGTCAATTTTGACCGGCTAAACTAACCCACGATCATAGGATTGGAATCGACGAGGTATCAGTCGTAGTGTAGAAGCGAGTGGTCAAAAACACACGTGCGTCGACGATACGTGACAAAACGAGCCGATACATAACCGAACGGGGGAAGCTATCTTGTAGGTTTCGCGGCAATCGTCAGCTCATAATGCATTACAGAGTGACGAGTCTCAGATTTGGCTAATTCGACGCGAAGATCATTAAGCGACGTAGCGAACGATCAGCTCCAAAGTCTAGCGGCGCGGCAAAGCTTTACTTTAAATAATCCACGAGACTCGAAACGATTTGGCAGCGGTAGAATTACGGCCTTTATATATAGAGACTGGGATCCGTTGATTAAGAATCGCGATTAGTATTTATTTCGGTCGTGTTTGGACTGGATTCCACGCTGCTAAACTTGGCGTGGCTTGGTGGCCCGATGCAACCTACTCTATTAGCCCCGATAACCCTTGTACGGCCTGATAGTAAAAGGTTCCAGGCATTGTTCGAATTTGATGTTACGTTGTTAGGTCACCGGACTGTGGCCAATTTCGAGGATCAAAGGCGCATCAGATCGTTCTACCCTTCGGCATTCCCCGTTCAATGAGTTTGAACACCGAATTCTTTTGCTGGCTACAAAGCAGAATTACGAAATATGTTATTGCGGGCGCTGCACGCCAGTGCAGAAGCTGTATCATTTTAGATAATAGTTCCTTTATACCACAACATTATTCTACTATATTTTACATACAATGCGTTCTTTTGCCGGGGTGGTTGATAATGGTTCGTGATTGTTACCGCATATAGAATAGCGATTAAATAAAGGCGAAATTGCTCTCGCAGTTTCGACTAGAATGTCTCATAGCAATTGAATATTTCAAGGATGTCCCTGGCTAAATTTGAACATGTACCAAGATACTTATCCGAGAATGTATAATGTTATATGTGTCTCGTTCTTCGGTCCCTATGTATACTTTAGTGAAAGGCTAACATTTAACATTTAACCTACCGACAATTTGTATTTACGTATTTCTCCCGAACCGGTCGAATGACCGGTCTCTAAATAAGAGTTGGAGTTTTTTTAAAAATTAAGTGGTAGCAGTTAGTTTAGTACCGGCAATAATAAACGAAGTATCGTTTAGCCGTGAAGTCAAGTGACGCAAACTGAATCAACAAATTGAGAAGTATTAATAAAAAATTGGAGAACGTACGTTTGACCGTGCGAGATAGCTTTAGTGTTTATATAATGTCGTTGCAGGTGATAAATAATATTTATGTTCCCCTGTAATTGCGCGTTTGATCTCTGTAAATTAAAGATTTGACAATTTTGATCACGATTGTTACACGTATCAAATTCCACGACACGAGGAACGACGTAAATTATTGGCGGATAACAAACTGCCGATGATAACCTTTCGAAAAACATTATTTCTGTTGCCGGGCCGGAGATCGAAATGAAAAACGACGTGTATCGCGGCAATACACTGGAGAACAAAATGTTTCTGATCATGGATTGCCAATTCGGTGAGCAATTATCGCCGTGGAAAACAAAATGCCGGGGTTTCATTAACGTATCGCGTTCACTGGTCCGTTTGTTTCCTCATCTACGGTTTGCAAGCCACTGCACTTGCGGATATATATAAACGAATAAAGAAACTGATTCTTTTATATGCATACGAACCGCCAATAAACGAAAGAAATGTTGTGGAAGGGAGCAAAATTGTATAGAATAATGAACAGGAAACATTTGCTGGAGAAATAATGGAAATTAAGAATCGGGCGGACAAATATTATAGGTACGCCATTTCGGCGAACGCTGTGTTTCGCGATAAATTAAATGTCACGAAGAATGATTAGAAACTACAGTAACGATTCATTCGTTTCACAAATTGTTAAAATATGAACGCAGGCAATAAACATGGAAAAATTAAAGATACAAATGAAGCCAATTTCTTTCCGAATTACGAAGCGTTCGAGCGTCACCACTTATTGCAGTTGCATTTAGCGCATCTCAATAGAAACTTGAACGAGGAGGCGTGCCAAAGGTCAATTCGTTGGACACTGCGACAGTTTTTCACGGGGTCACCCATTCTCACCTTCGTTTCGACCTGTTTGCCTCGATTTAGAACCACTTACTCCAAAATGGGGCGCAATCGGGGCCGTTCTATTGGTGTGATATCAACAAATTGCCATTATTAATCACTTTACAGCGATGTGTATTTTTGGCCAGCAACTGTAACGCCGCTTAAGTATCTCTGAAATGACGAAACTTGGAATCAGGTACCGGGTTTAAGTAGTCTCGAAATATACGGACTATCTTCGTATCTCACGAACAGAATGATACATTAATTCTTAATATTGGAATCTTGACCCGTCACAATTTATAACGAACGATATCAATGTTCAGTTAAATTGGACAATTAATGTACACGTACTCGTAACATGTGGATAAATTAAAACGTACTAGAATCCCTAAAAGAAAATCATTAACGAAGAATATTCGATCGAAGACGTTGCGCAACAAATTTCTGAACACGAAACGTGTGAAGCAAATAAATAGTCGGCAATGGAAAACAAACAAGAATAGTTCCAATATATATTGGACGGAAAATGTGCGATGAGAAGATCGACACGTTCCCGCATACTTTCTCACCAACCGTTGCATCTCAAAAGACGAAGTGGTATATCACTGAAAACGTCTCACTAGACACTTCCATGCTAAGCGTGGCGTGACATAAAGACATACAATATGTAGGACTACCAACACAAACGAGTGAATTCTCATAGCGTGTCTATTCTGAGTCTAGTCACTTGCTCCCCCAAAACCAACCACTCGCCGTCGAACACCACTTGTCATTACGCAGAGGAGATTTGTAACGGCAAACTAAAGGCGTTTAATACGTCTACCTCTTTGGGTGAGAAAATTTCGTATCTACGCGTCGACTTTGAATGCGCGGACAGGTAATTCTCTAAAAGGCAACTCCACGATTTAAATCTAACAGGAATCTTCCACCAGCATTAAATATAACATTCCCCGAGCGCAATACTAATTGTGGAGGAAAAAGTTACTTGAAAAGTGCACTTCAACTAGCAGCGCGAGAGGGAAAAAATTCAGAGAAGTTTCTACCACAAAACCACTCGACCATCTACATTTCAGTACCAACTTTATCTTCGGCCAGGAACAATCCAACAATCTCGATTATCTTCCAAATGAACGCGAAACATCAGACAGGCTGAATTGCATTAGAATTCGCAAATACCGTCCTATTCGCTTGTATCTCGCTCGCAAGCTTTATTAGAACATTTAAAAAAACGGCCTCTCCAACGCAGAATCTTCAACGAGGGACGATTAACTAGGACGAACTACTACTGTCTCGTGTCCACCCCTTTCCCTAGCCGCGCGATCGCTGCGTTTGCAGGGACAATCGCGCGAAGAAGGGAGGAAAAGAAAGCGACGCGAACTCGAGCGTTCGCGTACAAGCAGTCTTAATTTCTAATGTATATTTAAGCTCTTTAAGCCGGCCGTTTTTGCGTGTAACGCTTCCCTAGCCCGTCGCCAAATTCGCGGCCATTTTCCTTTTTCCCCTCTTTTTCCCGTGTTTACCCGACCCGCTTTGGCCCGCGGCGAGCAAGAGACAAACTCCTCTATACGGAAAAGGAAACTTCCGTCCTGTCGACGGAAATGAAACGTCGAGGCTCGGCAACCTCTCCGGCGTAAACGCCACTGTTCTCCTCTTCCTGCTGGAATTCTGGTTGTTCACCGAAACGCCACCCCCTAGCTACTACCCTCCGCGTCTCGATTTCGTCCCAGACGAGGTAACGGCGTCGCTTTCGCAGTCTATTGAAACGACGGGACGGGGAATGCTGGGAATAAATTGCAACGGTGTGCATTATCGTTTACACGAAGATATTACGAACGAAGCTCGATTGTCGGACGGCGAAAACGGTGGCCGTGATTTCGATGCCTCCGTTTAACTATAATCGTAATAGTGGGTAGCATAAATATAGAACCGGAAGCGACGATTACATTTCGTCAGATTTGGTTCAATGCCACGCGTGTGTATTGCTCCCGTTTGCAAGGATAATTATTTCGTTCAGGAATGACTATCCCCTGGGCAACGGGCTTCAGGGGAAAAGTATTCGAAACGACGCCCGCAGAAGGAAACTCCGCAACTGCAAAGGCATCGACCCGCCACGGAATAGTCGGACGCTAATTAGAATTCCAATTAATACAAGCCGCCCGAGCAGCAAACAAGAAATGTACACCGAGTCGCGTAGTTTGCGAGCCCGCGGAACGACGTTTCGCTAACTCTTTTCTAAGACCAACCACCGCCGGAACGAGCCGCTCCCGGCGGAGATTCGATGAAAGGTATTCCCGGCCGCTCGTCCCGCGATTTCCCGTCCGTCGTTGAGGAACGGTCAAAAGGGGCGAGCGGAAGCGAGCGAGAGAAAAAGCCGGAGCAAAGGGAAGCGAGAAAACACGAAGCTGCGCAAGGGGAAAGATTCGAAGCATTGCCGGGAGGGGAAACGCGGGCGGACCAGTGAACGGCGCGAGAAAAAAAAAAAAAGATGCAGGCAGGTTCGCAAGGGAAACAGGAGCAACGACTAAAAGCCGGTTCTGGGCGGCGTGCATTCAGGAGGTTAATTCTTTCGTCGCGGTTTCGTAGTGGAACGGGGCCGACGTAAGTTCCGCGCCGCAAGTTCGAAAGCTGCGGCCCTCGAATAATGCAACAATCGTGTTCCGGGGACCTGAATCCCGTGTCGGCTGCCTAACCGCCGTCCCATAGATCCTACGGATATTGCGGAAACACGTGGATACAGTCGGCAACGTTGCAACTTAATGCAACCACCTTCGGGACAGGTTTGAACGACCCCGAATTCTGCGTGTCTGACTGCGCCTGACCCGACAGCAAATCCGTTCCCCGTGGTTCGCTCCAGTTCCCGGGCCACCGGCTCGGTTGACTTCGTTGCGAGTTGATATCGTTTCTGTTTGCGTCACATTCTTCCCGATGCTCGCCCGCTTTCAATCCGCCGCTATTTTTCTTCCTGCACTCAGCTATTTGTGTTTCACGACGCGGCGAATCGAAGCGGGCGAGCGGTTGATGCGGTTCGTGCGTCTCGGTTTCGTTTCGTCGACCACGCCGGTGTTTCCTCGAAACTTAAGGGAACTCGGTTGTTCCACGTCAAATTTCGCCGGCTGTTCCGTGTCAGGCGATGGAAGACCGGCTATTTCATTCACTCCGAGCGGAAAGGGTTCGCGTTTCGTGTCTCCGGTTGCGTTCTCGCGAGGAACAGCCGTGGAAAAATTCTTCCCGCTGGAGCCGCGTCTCGGGGAATTCGGAAAATCCTCTTTGACGATAAACGAGATTTATTCGAATCCGACGAGATGGCTCTTTCGCATTCCCCGATCTTTGCTGAAATGCTGCACCCTTTCAGGTCCCCGATTTCGAACTTCGGTGGTATTTTTTTCATTTCACTCAAGCAGTCTGCTTGTTCCCGGCGAAAGAAACCGCTCCGTTCTTGAATTTCAAGCAGCGGGAAAGTTTCGTTGCGAGTTTCCAAGGGGGACCGAAATTTCTTGCACGTTTCCGCGTAATACTCGAGCGCGGAGCTCTTTCAAGTTCCGGAGTTATTAATTTATTTTTCACTCGCAATTTCGAATTCTCTGGAATGCAAGAGCCGCCTGTCCTAATCTTTCTCGAAGGGCGTACCACGCGCGAAGTTCGTGCTACTCATTTAAGGAACACCAGAATGAAGTTTGCGTCCAAACCGATATCGCGACGCCAAGGTGCCAACAGATTTCTCCAACCCGTCCCCTCAGCTTCTGCGTACCAAGTCCACGCCTCATAACCTCATCCGAAAATGCGCACGTCCCTATCACGGCCATCGGAATACCCCGTACCGCCCGAGCAGAGACACATTCCAGCCAGTTCGAAAATTCTGTTCGAACGTCGACGAACATTCTTGGTCGATTTTCCGCGGTGGCGGTTCCCCCAGCCGGGGCGGCGGAAAATCGCGGTCCGTTGCGGATCTAAGCCGACCAATGTTTGACCCAACCAGCGGCCAGTCGGCCTGCGAAACATACGAAATGTTTCCTCGTGACCCAACCAGCCCTCGAACTACCACCTTTCATCCCCCCCCAGTCCAGCCGGCACACGGGACCAACCCCTCGATTCGCCCACAGTTTTTACTGGCCGCGAAACCTCAAGCGTACAAAGGCGGCAGTCGAACAGGAGGATCCGAAAGCGCAGCGCGCGGCTTTGACTCCCGCTATGCGGGCCGCAATTCCACGGCCACCCTCTTCGACCATCCCTCGCCCTTTTCAAAACGCCGGCCGCCCCCCTGGAACTCCGGCCGCTGTGTATATACACCTGTGCGTGTAGTGGAAACGGCAGCGATTCCGGGTAGTCCGCATTTGGCCCACGGTCGGAAAGTTTTTCCGGGAACTTTTGTGCCGGTCCACGCTGTTTCACCCTCGCCGCCAATGCGGAAAAACACCGCCAGAGAGCTCGTCGGCGAAGTCCGGAAGCGCTAGACAAGCGACGATACCGGGACGGCAGGCGAATGCGACGGGAACGTATTTTAGCGAGTTCATCCTTCTTCCCTTATTTGTTGGGGGTGGGGGATGTTCGATTGGGGATTTGTTGAACGTCGTCTGCGTATCGAGCACGATTACGTTGCGGGATCGCGCGAATTTGTGCGACTTTGATTTTGCGAAGAATATCGGCGGGCATAATTACCAGGGGGGGGGAGGCCCTCAATTATTCATGGCGAATGGGAACTTAATGTTGAGAGAAGTTGAAGTCGAAAGATTTTCAACGGTGCCAGATGCGTTACGTTTCGTGTCACGCGGGACGACGATGTAAAATTTAAATAATGCCACACTGGTGAACAAAATACGCTCAGCAATACTGATAATCGTGCAGGCACGAGCAACAAATATTTAACGTCCGAGATTTCTTCAAGACGAACGGCTGCTAAACAATCGAAGAAAGACACAGGAGTCCCACAAGATCGCATTTTAACTATAGCAGCGGATATTCCTTCGATCAATTCGCATCTATTTCGAACCGGAGCAAATCCGTTTCCCGCGGCGCAATCGTTTCCGCTCCACAATTTCTTTCCCCCGCAACTATTTACGATCTTCTCACGGCCCGAAATAACCCCGCAAAGCCGTCGACGCGAAACGAGCAGAGAAACATCGGGGGTTTTCGCGTTCCCCGCGCCTATCGTCCTCCTTCGTTTTATCTGCGGGCAAACACAGCTCTCCTCTTATTGCACCGTATTGTACGTTCGTCGTCATTTACATTGTGGGCAACGGCCGCGATCGCGTTCGACGTCGCGACAATGGGCGAATGGATGCCGGAACGCGATGCACGAAACGACGTTTAAACGGCGAACCGATGGTCTAGTTCCGGCGTGGAACAAGGACCACCGAGAACGAAAGGAACGAAGGGCGGAGGGAAAAAAGACGCAGAGGGTGACCGCGGGGTAACGAAGATAGAGACGATGCGTGCAACGGACGAAACGAAAATGCTGCGGGTCAAAAGAGGCCGACAGAGACGGTATCTCGAGGGGCGAAACAAGCGGAGAGAAAGTTGGCAAGCGTGCGACAGAGACGAACGGGCGAAAGAGGGTGCGGCGGGGTTGACTTTGCGCGTGATTGTCACCGTGCAAACCGAACCCTAGGCTGTCGCGAATATCCGACTTTTGTTCCATGGCCGGGGTCGAAGGGTGACGGAGTGGGGATGGCAAAAAAAAAAGAAAAAAAAAGAGGGTGGCACGACCGCGCCGCTTGATCCGATTAAACGGCGTTTGATAAATTCACGCTCGCGCGGAATGGGTTACATCGACCGCCGGCGTGATAATTAAAACGTTGCGAGACCACTCCGGCGGACATAACTCTTATTATTCCCTTCAGCCATCTACGCAGGCCGATTTTTATCGGCCTCCGCGGCTCGGAACGCAGCGTACGTACCATGCGGTGAAATTGCGCGGTGCGATAAAACGGAACGCGTTAAAATTTCAGCCCGTTCGAGAGGATCGTCGCGTCGCGGGCGAGCGTGACGCGCGAATGCGGAATGAAGTTTAAGCTGGGGATCGAAAGTGCGAAGGTCGGATCGCGTATCGATCGGCGCTGGCGGAAGGTGAACGATCGCGATTCGTCGCGGAACGCTCAACCCGTCCAAGGCATCCGTTTTCGATGAAAGGTTAAACGTTTCGCGCCACCGTCGAACGTAGATTGTACGATCGAGGGAAAAAGAAAATTTCGAACCAGCGTGAATGCAAATAATTGGGAACGTTTCGTTAAATCGCGTACACTTTGCGAGGCATTTGTTGCGCTTACATTGTAGAATGGAAGCTTTCCAGCTGAGGGTGCATTTTAAGCAAGAAGAATGGCGAATGGACGGGACGATGCGCACAATGAATCTCCATTTAAATGGAACGTCAGATAGCATTTCAGCAATGATAGCAGTCGCGAGCACAATACTGCGAAGAGTTTACGGCCCGTAATTCTATCAACCTTCGATAATCATTCCCCCCGAATGAAATTAACATTCTCGCGGACAATAGCGACGAATGATCCAACTAGCTGTCCCTCTCTTGCAATCTACGATTACAATACCAAAGGGACTTTCTATAAAAATAAAAACACGCCAGTATAAACGCGGCCCAATGGTAGTTCAAGCAGAATGGAAACTTCGTACCTCAGTTTTCCGTAAAACCAATCTTGTTTCCCGGCTTGAAATGTACGGTAAAGATGACAAAACAACGGGATCGGCGATATCCTCTTAAGAAACGAACGATTACCTCTCCAAAGCAGCCGAACGACTAATAAGAGGATCGGCTAATCGCATGTAAATGCGGAACAACCGAGTTGCGACCACGGGGCAACCGTTACATCCCACAGGTCGGTCAAACTTTCAGCGCGACAAGATTCAGCCATCCTCTACTTAAACATTTATCGCCGGGAAGTGTGCTTCGCAGCGGCGAGGCACCGATAATCGCGGTCTCGAGGCGACTGATTTACAAGCACCGACGAGAATAAAGCGGTAAGTCTGATAAACCGATCCACGTCGTTTCCTCCGCGAGTTCGTTCCGAACGGGGCACAGGATACGTCCAGGTGTGCAATTTGTCCAGGGGGATGATTAACGAGTCCGTCGCTCGGTAAATGAGTGACGAGAAAATTATATCCGATGTTATCCATACGGATCCCTCGGCGTTACTCTAGACGAGACGGAAAATGCGCATGCCGATAGAAATCACGCTGGAAGGAACGCGGCGTGGTCGGCCAGTGGAAACTGAAAATGGACGGCCGGTCGTTAAAGGCGGACACAGTGAAACGCGGGGAGAACAATAAGTGGGCAAATGCTCGAGTGGAGGGCAGAGAATTATGGCTGCAACGTGAAAATATTCTTTTCGCTGCGGCTGCAATTAGCATCGCAACGACGTGCATGATTCTTTATCACTTATGACGATCAACGGGAGTACACGAAACTGAATACGTCTTAATGAGTTAATAGGTCGCGAGCATTAACGTTCGAGATGCATTTGCTTGCGCAACGAAGGTCACGTGAATTTTTTAAACGAAATTACGCGCATGACTCCTCCCGACCTATTGTAACAGAGAAATCCCGGACGTGTCCCATGGCAATGCACAATGCAGCCCGATTGCGTTTGAAGTAATACCTCTGCCCCTTTTGATACAGAGAAGGCGATTCCCAAGTGCCATGCGTTGAAACCATTCTTCTCTTGCGTTGCCGCGAACGACGAGCAAACGATGGCGAAAATAAAAGAACAATTATATAATACTATCCGAGTTACCGGGACCGGCGAAAATCAAAGAATTTCATTTAGAGGCACGAGCCCGCCCCTCGCGTTAACCGCAACAAATTCTTCCTCCTTCGTCCGTTCCAATAAGAAGGGAGACGTCACCCTCGCCCCGAACCTGATCGATGAATCTGCACCGGTTGATTACGAATCGGTCCGATTCTCATTTATCCGTGGAATAGATCAGCGGGGCAGGTTCCCCCCTCCGCCCCCCTACGAAAAAAGGGAATTCTCGGTCTCCGATTGTGGCCACGAAAAGGGACGAAGGACGATCCGGAAGACAGATTGGCCAGGAACAATCGTTCCCGGCTTCGCCCCAGCCCGTTCTTAACGACGCGTTCTTCGATTTAACGTATCGACGTAACGAGTCTAATCCGTCGGATTGGTCCGCCCCACGATCAAAGCGGCCGGACGGCACCCCAACGTAGCCGGCCCCCAAGAAAATGAAAGTAAATGGCAGGCGACCGCGGAAGGACGTTCTGAATTCATCAGGCAACCGGTAATCTCGGTATCATCGATAACAATGTCATCGGCGGACAATGGGGCGAAGAACGGATATTCGTTCGGACGTTGCAGCACTCTACGGTAAGTCTCCCTGATAACGGTTATCCCTCGGCCGTCTAGGATCGCGGCTCCTCGCGGCGGAGGGGTCGGGGAGCTGTTCCACGAAAGAATGGGACGTTCCGGCGTGCCAGCTCACCTCGGGCTCCTTTCGAGTGGCGATTGTCTGCGCGTAACCCTTAAAAACCCGAGGGCCGCCCGACCGGAACAACCGGGAACTCGGCACTTTTCCTCTCCGCGCGAGCACAGCCAGCGCAGAGAGCAGCACGTGCCGAGAATACTTGAAAAACTGGATGTCCCTCGGTACCGCGAGCGCCGACGCGGCGGGATGAGTTCGAGAGAAATTTATAAAGGCCTACGTGCTCTCTGGGCGATTCCGCTCTCTGTGTGATACTTTACGGCGGTGTTTTGTTTCCGCCGGGGGACGAAGGGTGATGGGACCCTAAAGCGTCGCTCGCAGTCGGTTTACAGGGTTCATAAGACGCGACGTGAATTTGCCGTGACTCTACCTATCCCGCCCTCTCTCACCGTCTGTTACTCTTTGCAAGCCCCGTGCTGCTTCGCCGGCTTGTGCTTCGCGTTACCGTTTGCGCCACGCAACGAAGAGCGACGGGGGTTTATTGCACGTGCAAGATTCTCCGGTCTCCGGGGGATGCTCGTTTACGTCCCCCGTGAAAAACAGCGCGCCGCATTCCTCCGGGTGCGCCCGTAAATTAGTCAGTTCTTTTTTTTTCCTCGGACGTAAGCCGGCCTGTCTCTTTTGGGCTTCGTGTAAACACGCGGCAAACATAATTGCGACGGAATAAGTGTCGCGGGCAATGAGGGGTGAAGTAATCGCGCGGCATTCTGTGCACGCTGCGCCTCCGTCGCAGACGTTACGGTAATGGGGCCCCGGCGTATTTCGAAGGAGAACGTAAATTCTTGCCGTCGGAGGTAGACTCGCGGGGTTGGAAATTTTCGGGGGTGTTCTTCACTCTTGTTTCCGAATGAACGCAGCGAGGGAAATTTGCCGTGTTCCGCGTTTCAGTGCGCTCGTCGCGAGGGGCGCGCAATTTAAAATCTTCCCAACGAGGATGAATTCGTGATAATTGCAGGGGTACGTGGCTATTTCGTTTCGTTATTTAATGCATACCCCGATTCGGCCAATGTAAATCGAGCGCAAGGTTACGAATCTCTAGCACTTTCTCATGCAAATAAGAATCTAACGAAATTTCGGTCGGCCTAAACTACTCGCCCCCTTTTCCGTTCCTCGTCCTTTCACGAATTTCATCCGTTCATGCCGCCGTTCCACGAAATCACCGTCGAATATCATTCTCCTCTGCACTCGTTCACCGCCCTCCCTGTCCGCCACTCACAGTTACGCAATTTAACCAAGCATTAAAATGATCCTCAATTCCCCAATCTACTTAACTTCGTTCGTCTACCGCCGTCAGACGGGGACCCTTCTCCTGTATCCGTTTCCCTTTTTTGCCCCGATGATTCTGCGAAATTCTCCACCCCTTATTTCGCCGGATCCCGGTGAAAGAGGGAGACAGGGACGAAGCTGGCGGATCGCGCTGAGCGAAAAGGGGAGAAACGACTCCGGCCGCGAAATGAATTTCATCGATGCGATCTCGGTGTCATTTGATTACAACGATGTCATCCCGCGAAGAGGATAGATGTTACTCGCCGCGATCGATCGATCCGCGCGTCGAGATAACCTCGGTTCTAGCGGTTCGGTCTCGCGATCGAAGCGTTCTTACGACACATCGCGTGCGACGTACGGCGACCACGACAAACCGTCGACGAACACAGCGAACGGACAAAATTCTCGCGAGCTGCGGTGCTCCCGAATCGAGAACAGTACTGGCAGTTCGGGAGCGGAATTCATTCGCACGGCGAGTTCGGAACGTTTTATAAACGGCCGTCGAAACGACGGTTCCCTCCCGCCGTTCACAGGCGATAAAACACACGACCGCCGCAAGATAATTATCGCAGTGCCCTCCCCCTGCGCCGACGAGAGCAGCTGAGAACCGAATACCGCAGAGGATCGACAAATTCGACTTCCCTTCGCAGCGCTCCTCGGGTTTTTTTTTTTTATTTTCCGCTTGCCAGAGCGTGACACTCTCCACTCGAGTGTCTCTTGTTTCCGTTGACGAGAGCAGTCAAGCCATAAATAAACGTAGCTCGAACCCAGAGGATCCTCTCGGACCTAGTCTCCTGCACAGAGCGCCGTTCCTCCTAATTTCGCTCGAGCGTGCACGCTGGCCCGCAGCAATGAAACGCACGGCTATCTGTCATTCGGGGCGAAAGTACACCGGCAGGAGGAAGCGCCACGAAAGAGCGAGACGAGAAGTATGGCTGCCGTCCACGAAGAATACCTGAACGCGAGGGGTGGGAGGGAACGGCAACGGAGGCCGGCTGCTAGACTAAGAGTTATGGCGCAGGGAATTCGAGGGTAATGAGCCAAGTGTGACTCGGGGCGGATCGCGTAATTAGAAATTTGCTAGGCCCCACATTGTGAACAGTTCGAGGCGGATTTTAACGATTTGTTCAACAAGACCGAAATGAGCGAAGAATCCACGCATCGCCGTGCATCTTGGGCCCACATAAATCTTGGTGGGGTTGAACGTCGTCGTTAAAATACCACGTATTCCGCTCGCCTCGCGTAATTAATCCCGGGTTTCGCTCGTCCGCGTTCAGGCGAACAGCTCTCGCGAGATGAATTCGACGACGGGGAAGCTGAGCCGCGCGAGCAGCGCGCCATTGTCGACGAAGATGAAACAACAAGCCAACCACGTTCGATTGAACCCGGGACGGCCGTGAATTCTGCAGGAGCATCGCTCCTGTCGGTACCAGCGTGCGATTAACCAGCGTCTCCGCGGGACCAGGTCTCCGAGCCCGACTCGTTCCTCGATTACGCCGCAAGAAGTCGCGCGAACGTTTTTGCCGGCCACCATGAACGAAACGCCGTATCGTCGCGCTAAAGTCGATCGGTGTGGATCGCGCGGAAAAACACGCGCGGTGCGCGACCCGACTCCGGATTCCGCGTCCCGCGGTGAAACATCTTGGCCGCGTCTCCGGCGAGCGCGATCAAAGAGGAGGCTCGCAGCGCGCGGCGCGCAGCTTAACAAGGCATCTGGCTAAAGTAATGGTTTTTGCGCTCGCAGCCTCTGCGCTCGGCGTAGCGTGTCCGCGGCTACTTGTTGACCGTGTTCTTAACCACGGCCGACGGAGCTCCGACTGGTCGCCGGTGAATTATCGTCCGGCTGTGCCGGGGGTCCGGCTATCTCGCGGACGAATCTGCGGAATTTATAGCCCGCAGCCGCGAACGTAACGTAATTGTGGGCCCCTCGCAGCGGATACATCGAGCCCCGGGGGTACGCGAACCGTCCGGGTCGCGCGAACGGGGCCCCGGTGTTTCGTTCGTTCCCGTTGGACAACGGGTACGCGAGTCAGGTGGCGGCGATCTTTGCCAATCGACGCGTTAATAATCGCGAAACGGCAAGCTGTTGCGCGTCCAGCCGAACGCTCGCGGGACGAGGTCGCGATCGGTTCGATATGGTCGAGATTGAGACGTTGGAAGATGTTTAGCGGCTCGATCGACGGTTCTGCTGGAGCCACCGGGCGACCAGTGATCGCCTCGCAGCGAGTTCGACGCGGTCGCCTGGCGTCTTCAACAGGGTCGAAGTGATTCGCGGCAGATTGTTGTCGAGTGTCAGGAAGATTTATCGTTGAATCAGCTTTCGTTTGGCCGCGCTTGTTGCGCGGCGTGTCGATGAACAAGCCAATTTAAGGATTCGCGGAGACGATTGCGACCAATCGCCGGTTTATTGGACGAATGCGACCGCGACGCTGGGAATTTTTATCGCGGCGCGAATTCGCTACCGGGTCGAGGCTGAGTTTGTTGTCGATAGATAACGACCGCGAGTTAACGTAATTTAAGTCGCAAGTGCTTGCAATAAATATAATTTGTCTAAAACTCAACAATCAAATAAATGATGTGTGAAATTGTTATTGTTATTGTACGCTATACTTTCTCCATTTTCATGTTCAATAATAATAATAAATGGGGGTTTATTTTTATTCGTTACAAATATGTAACTAATGGCAATCTTCACGAGCAACCTTAATCGTCGCTCACCAAAATTGTCGCGAATCGAACGAACCTCGGGCCAAGAAAATTCGGGACCGAAACACCTCAATCCAGTTCGACGACAAATGCCCAAACGGAATCCAGATCACTAATCCAATGTCCGGAAACCATTGCGATCAGACGCACCGATCTGGTCCGCAGGTCCATTCACCTGTCGCATCGTCGGGGCCGTCGCGCGGAAGCTTCGAATTTTTAAGCGTCCTCGCGAGCCAGATATTCCGCGAGCGAACGATCGCAGATCGGTCGATTGCATGCATTAACGTCAAGTCGCAGCGGCCGCGAAATAACTCCCTGAGCTCTCTATTCATCCCGACCGTAATTCCGCCATCAATTCCGAGAGTTATTCGTGGCTCGCGCCGCTTTATCCGGCTCGCGATCGGTTCGCCAGGTGGCGGAGGTGCGCGGGCGCAGTCGTTGGAAGGTTTCTTATCGGTCGAGGCCAGCTGCCGCGCTATCAGTCCGGCTCCCGGGCATAATAAAACCAATTAGGCGTGCCGCGAGAAACGGCCGCGGCAAAGCCGGAGACGAACGTGCCGGAAGAAAATCGGTCGGACGCGACGCGTCGCTCGATTGGCGCCACTCCAAATCGATTTACAAAGATCGTTCGCGCCGTTCTCGCGGCGCGCATAAATCGTGCGGCACCGCAGGCTCCGCCGTGTTCCTGCGCGCGAAATTCCCATGGCGGCGGGTCATTATCGCGGATCGACCGGTGTAATGACAAGTGGAAAAGTGCCAGAAACAGCCGACGAAGGAAACGCCGATGTCGGTGGCGGAACAATTAAACTCGCTTCATAATTTCTCGACCGGTGGGGTTGAGGGGGTTGGGGGTTCGGAGGTTTAATGAGAAATGCGCGTTCACCGTGATGGATCGATCTGCCGGCACGGCGGCTCGTTCTCCGATTCTTGGGGCCGTTCGCGTGCGAAACGAAAGGGAAAGGCGCGGCGGCGGCGGCGGCGGCGGCGGTACGGGGCGGTCGTCGGGACGCGTACGCCAGGCGAAAACGACAAGGTTACGCGATACCGCACTGTCAGGTGAGTGACGAAGGTTATGCACGTATGCGCGATCGGGCGAACGAAAAGTTTTCACCGGGTGTCTATGGAGAAACAATTTCGTTGCCTCTCACGGCTACCCCGGCGATTTAATGGGGATACGTCCGCCAGCTTGGGCCGGTACTGACTTTGACGAACGTCTCGCGAGTGCCCAGCCCGCGACGCGAGCTGCCGGCAATTTTATCGGCCCGCTCGCACGTTCTCGCGAACGCGAGGCGCGTCGCGTCGCGCATAATGTATAAGTGAAGATCTCAGTTTAGCGTGATAATTGGGGTGGCTCCGAAACGGATTGCCCGATGGTAATCACGCCCTCGTTAAAGTAAGTAGAACTGTGAGAACGTTGAGCGCGCGATGTGCGAGCATAATCGCGAGTCTGAATTGCTATTAAGCCGCGGCTAATTAATTGTAAGCTGCCCGGTCGTGCACCGTTTACGTGCCCGTGAAATTCAAGTTCAGCAAGCTGTAAATATCTTCTTTACGCGAATTCGCTTCTCCGCGTTCAACCGCGTTCCACGTTTTCTGCCCCGCCTGTCTACGGTGTACCTCAGTTCCATTTATGATTGCAGTAAAACCATCACTCCCTGCCGCTGTACGTCTCTCGCCGCATCGAGCAACGCGTCAGCAACCGCGATGCACGTTCGTTCGTGCGGTCGTAACGCTATGCCGAGGCACCCGGACGACCAACGAAACGTTGGGCATCGATGGAAACGAGATTTTCTAACTAGGAGATTCTAACACGCGCGGTACATTGCTACGACGAAAACTAAACAGCCGAAGCTGTTTTAACTATTCCGTAATTCCGTATTACCCGCGATTTCCTACGAGACCAAAGACACAACGATGCTAATCGCGATCAAAGCGATCGTTCAACTGACCTCTCCGACCAGTTTTCCGTCTCCCAGATAACGCCTTTTGTTAACCAGTCCCCTGTCAACTTTCTCGAGAGTACCAATTCCACGGTCTCGGCCGAAATTTCCCCGATCGTCGAGAAGAAGAACGGGAGGAAGAAAGTTTCCAAGTATCTCGACCGTCGGCCACTGTCGTCGCTCCTGTCTTCAAGGCTGCGCCATCGAAGAACGCCGGGTTCTCGCAGGGGACCAGATAGGGGCATTGTTCTTCGAGGGGTAATTTTCATGGGAATTTTTCTCTCTTTTTTTCTTATGCAGCGACCGATGCACAATGCTGCCCGCGGCTCGGTCAAACAGTGGGGCAAAGACAAACGAACGAGGACGAGGGAAACGGAGAAAGTGGACGCTGCAGGGCGCGGGCGAGAGAGAGAGAGAGAGAGAGAAAGGAAAAGCATCGCAGCGAAACGAGAAGAGGCTGTTGAAGGGAGCAGAGTTGAGGCAACAAAACCACTGCAAGCGGCGAACCGGCAAACCAGCCAGCTAGCCAGCCAACCAGATAGCCAGCCAGCAAGCCCGCCGATTGCTAACCGTGAAACCATGACGCTCGCACGAGGCTAAGTTTACTTTGTGAAACTTTCGCGTGTTGTCCGTCCCGCTCGCGACTCGCCCGGCAACGAGGTTTAAACTTCACGCGGACATTACGTCGACGGAGCGGGAACGCACTCGTGCACACCCTGCACGCGCTGTAGACTGATTGTCGGATGAATTTCTGGCGCACGCTAAGAACGGAGGATCGGTTTGCTTGAGAGTCAACCACCGACTCGGTGGGGGTGGCTGTTTAGGGGGAAGTTACAGATTAGATAGAAAAGTGTGGCGATGCGAAGGACGTTTTGGTAGGACGAGTAATAATTCGGCGTTTAAAAACATATGTCATAAACTTGTTTTTCTTTTACCTCAGACAAAAGATTTACCAAAACCGAGGATGCTGCAAGCAAGCCAATTTCGACCTCGTCTGCGAACGGATCATCGGGCGAAACTTTTCATCCAGAAGCTCGTCGAATCACTTGTACGCCGCGAAATAAAATTTACCGCCGACAACGCTTCCCGGAGCGAGTTGCTCGTTTTAATTGTTCCGTGTTCCACCTGTGCACGCATCAGTTGCACGATCGTCCGTCGCGGCGATTACAATTTGACAACGTATCCCGACCCGTGCGCGTCATTCACCGCGTTTAAATTCCGTACGATCTTTTCGCTCTTTACCCCCGAACCGTGCACGTTTAAATAGTAAAGCTCGTCGATCATCGCGGGCAATCCCGCCGCGAATTCAAAGCAATCACCGCAGCTCGAAACTACCTCTGTTCTCTCGCGAGTATCGCCGAACCCCGAGCCTCGCCCTCAGAAACCGGTGAAATCGCGCTTCTATTTACAGCTCTCCGTCGAGCACGATAGCACGTGCGTTCGTTCCACTCCCTTTCCGTAATCGTTACTGACGGCAACGAGTCCCCTCCCCCACGGAGCGATAAACTGTCGAGCGTCGCGCGAACGATCACGCGAATTCAGCCCGAGTCTCGTCAACGGCCGGGTCAGCGTCGCCTCGACCCCGATGCAAATCGAGAAAGCGAGATTCCCGTTTCCATGATCGCCGTGAAAGGGAGAATCAGGGATGGGGCCGGCCAAACGTTTCACGAGTCCTAGCCACGTTTTCCAGCGTGCACACAAAGGAGCGCGAGCAAACACGCGAACACGCGGGCGTTGCTGAAGCTCGCGAGAAATGGATCCAGTTCGCTACGCAAGCAACACGGCAATAAACTTTATTGCAGGAATGCATTAGATCGAATACGTTGCACAGCTCCCCGCGTGACACGGCCAGGGTGAGCGAAAGGGTTCGGGAAGGGGGTGGTGCTCGGTACTGGGGGCTCAATAAACCCGACTGAGCGCACTCGGAAGTTAACGTAACCCGCCGGTACGTTTCTGAGCGGAGTGGAAGCACGCTAGGCCGCATGTCTTGCGGCAATACTACTTTTCCCCCGTCCCCCGAAACCCCCGGGTCGTTTTTGTCCTCGTAGCTTCTTTAAGCTAAACGCCCTGCATCGCTGCAGGATATGGAGGGACAAGCGTTATCTGGCACAGACGTTGCTGACTTCGGTGTCCCTGCCCGGAGAAACGTCGTACGACGGTTGTTTCTGCACGACCACTCGAAGGAACCGGCGATACGTGTCGGGAACATTGAATTGGCCCGAGACGTTTGCGAGGACGCTTATGATCGTTTCTGCGAAAACGGAGGATCGTGTGCCTCGGAAGAATCGCCGCATTGATGTATCATTTTTTTTTTTTTTTTTTGGCGAGCTTTTATGCAATGCTTTCGTCGAATCGGAAGGGTGGCTTTATCACCAGTCGAGGCAGCTATTCAATTATTCGTTCAGATCTGAGGATAGCAACGTGGTTCAACCACCCCCGTATCACGTCTCCCACGGGCTCGAAAATCGAGAAATTTGAGCAAATTGATATCGGTTGCGAGCATTTGGAACTTTTCATCCCCTATCTCATTTTTTTGTCCAGTTTCGGTATGACGCACAGTCGTTGGAGGAAGGTCTTACGCGGTTTCATGAAATCGCGGAGGTATTTCATCGAAACGATTTCCACTTTCAGAGGGGTGGGTAACTACGTCTGTAAATTCCTGTTGCAAGAAGAGCCGTCTTATATTGGATATCGATTCTATTACATTTTATTATATGCTTGGGCTTCTAAAGAGGACGAAGGCAAAGAATGCTAAGGTTATAGATCGAATCCCCGCCCCCGCCCCCCACCCTTCCCCCCAACTGTTGGGAAGCAGAAAAAGAACTGTAACATGCGACACAAATGTATCCATGTCAATGATATCCATGACTCTGCTCCAATTTCCGAAGGCCATAAAGCTACCGACCCATAAGTAACAGCTCGCCATCCGGAAATACAAAGCATCATCCATCGAAGAAATCCTCGCGCCGCGGAACGGTTCGAGAAACGAGTGCAGGAGATATCGAGTGGAACTTTATCGTCGAGTGAAAGATGGAATTCAGCGATGGGAAAAAAGGGGGTGAGGTGTAGGAGGAGGGGAGGGGAGGCGCAGGCAAAGCAAAGGGGAATAAAAGAATGAGGTGGAGATGGAGAGCTATGGGAAGGGTGTACCCGGTATTGGGGTAGGTGTAGGTAGGTACTATGTCGGGGCATAATAGAATAGATAGCGGATAGGCGGGAAGCCAGGCCCGCTGGTGCTTCGGGAATACTTTACCGAGCGTATAAACGCTATTTATGGCTGCATAAAGCAGCGATAGGGGATATATAATACAGTCGCACACCTACGGGTGCCCGGTTTGTTCTCCAGGTCGCGCTGTATCTACGTGTATCTGCACAGAACGATCGACAACACGTACCACCACCTCTATCCCGACGCCGCTTCTACCAGCCACCTCTACTCTGCATTGATTTGCATGAGATTTCAAGCAGGGTTCCTTCTTATAAATCTACCGCCGTCCTCCACCCTCGTCGTCGACCGCAACGGAAAGGAAACGAATCGACTGTGCCCCCTTTCGCCCAACCCCTCCCCACCCACCTGCTTCTTTCCCTCCGTTCTCTATGCGCCGCGTCCTTCTCCATTATTTCGAGGGACGATCCGATGCACTCCAAACGTTCGTCGACGGAGGACCCGTTCCTCGAGCCTGGAGTAGAAAGATCGGAGGGTTGATCCGGGCGATTTAATTTTTCGTACGATCGAGGAAACCCGCAGTCGCGAGCCCGACGACTCGTGATTTATAATCGCCCCGCATTGCTGGCCGATATCAATCAGCGCGACACCGACGTCCGTACGTTTTGTAACCGGATTTCTTTCGCGGTGTTCGCGGGCACCGTCAGTCGCGATCCTTTACTCGTTCGCGACGGCGCGTCCTTCCGGCGGATAAAAAAACAGCGACGAAAGTCCTCTGACCAGGAATGAGCAGCCCCGAGCGGCGCATAAGCGATGCCCTACATCGGAACACCGCAACGCTGTTGCCCCCCGAAATAAACGGGCGCTATCAACGGAATCGACGTCGCGATCGTCGATGGCGAGACTCGCGGATCCGTTCGCGGCGTGACTCCGCGAGTGGCAGTTTAATTCTGAACGGGCCGGTTCCGCGTTAGCAGAAACGAGGCGGAAACGAACGAGGGAGTTTAAGTTCGGCACGCGAATGCGGCTCTCATCAATCTATCTTGCCGAGCCGGTGTCTGACAGTCGTTTCGAATGCATTTAAGCCCTCGCCTACACCCCCTACGTGCCGTCTGCTGAAACCCCTTCCGCGAGAGTTCTCGCCTCTATACAGACCGGGACCGTTACTCGGCTCGATCCTCCTTACATGACGAAGTGAACTCGCCGGAGGAAATTACTCCGCCTTTCTGCTATCCAGAGACAGACGGCTGTGCCGGATCATTTGTCGAAAAATTTCGCCGCGGCGGCTCGCCTGTCTCGTTGAAATTGAGTGGGATTTATTAAGACGAAACTGCGTTGATTGTGTTGAGCGCGTGTGAGAGGGCAAACGGCCCGAACGGGCGCAGCCTGCTGACTTTGAAGGAAGAGCCAGCCGCCGTTGCGAACCGCGCACGTAACGAGGGAACCGCTTTCCCTTCCACGTTGCCGATATCGCTGAATCTCGCCTTGTCCCTCGTTTCACGCGGTTCCGCCGATTTTCCGTGTGCCCAATTGCGTCGAATCGCCGGGGAAAGTATTCCGTTATATCACTGCTGGAACGTTCGTGATATGGTGTAAAATGCAACGAACGCAGTTAATTTTTTATTCGCGTCGTTCGCGTGTTGTTATTTCCACCATAATTGCTGTTGTGTTAATTGATGGAAAGGGTTTACACGCGGCATCTCCGCCGTGTCCCGACAAATTTCGTTAACAGGCACTTCTGGAATTTCTTCGATTTTAATTGGATCTCGTAGAGGAGTTATCGTACTCGTCTTATATTTGGAGGCACTGTATTGTTTCAATTGTGTAAGTCTGCATCCCTGCAACCCTTTTTCCCCAATGTTCCGCTACTCTGCAAACGCCCCATTAATTTCGCACAATTTGTACAGCCGCATTGGCCCACTACATCATTCCGCCCAAGTATGATCGAATAAACGGGCGTAACGAGAGGAGCTCCGCCCGGTGGAATTCTTCCAAACCGCGCATCCTTTTATCCTTCCACTCCAGTTCCTTCATTTCGTACCAACGTATTACTAATCGATTCAGCGTGCAGACGCAAGCACGTAGAAATGGCGAACGATTCGTCGAATACAAAGTAACAAATTTCGATCACCCGATCGGAGGAAGCGTTTGTTCAGAAATCTCTTCGTCCTCGTTGCGGTACGTTTTCAATGACACCGTTGTAATATTTAACGGTAATATTTTCAGGTCGCAGGTCATTTTGTCTGAAACGAATATTGCACAAAATTCCACCCTTAATTATTGCCGACGTAAGATCGTTCTGCAGATTGTTTCGAATCTGAGTGAAGCCCACGTTTCTCGTCGAGCCTCGACGCTCATTGCTCGATACCGATTCAACGCCATTATAATACCTAATTGGACGCCCGCGAAACTGCGAGCATTAGCCGGCAATTCAGGGGCTAGTTTCTCGGCAAACTTGCACCGAAGAGCCGGGTCGTTGGCGAATTAGTTATTTCGCGTCATGCTTCGCACCGCCCCCGATGTTTATAGACACTTAGATGTCGTCTTAGGAAGCGTCGCATCCATGATGCACCACTTTCACTGCGCTCGCTCTTTGGGGACATTCGCCATTTCAAGCGTACCCCGTTACTACCCTCGTTCAGGCATGCTCGTTTGTTCGCTAAAGCGGGGTGGAACGTTTGAAAAAAATCTCGCGAGGTTTTTGGAACACGGTATTGGAGTGAGAGCGAGAGTAGTGAGATCGAAGTAATATCGGCGATCGATTGATTTGATTTGAAGTATGACCCAATAAGGGAGAAAGATTATTTGTAATATTTTCGTTTGAGCGAAGGGAAAGCCTATGAATCTGAATCATAATGAATAATAAATATGATCGTGAAATTTTAATTGCCACTGTTTTTAGCCATCTGGAAGTTTTCCATAGATTAATTAAGCGACGCGTCGCGATGTGGGGAGGAGACCCTTTTACGATTAATCAGATTCAATTACAGTCAAGAATATGTTAATTTCCACTTGACTGAACTCGAGTTCATCTATCTTAATTATTTCTTAATTCCGCGCGTATTGCATCTCGCAACAATAATATTCTTAGAAGCTGCGAAGAAGATTCATTCGGTATGCAACATCGTGTTCTCTCGCGCCTTGAATATGCTTGAATATGCAGCGACGAAGTAGTTTCAGGAAAATCGCTATACCTTCTGTATACATTGAATAATTACGTAAAATATACGTTAATTAAAGTTGCTACGTCTTCTTATGTCTGCCAGACTCGCGTGAAAGATGGATTCACTATTATGCGACAAGTTTCCTTGTCATTGCTTACCTGAAACAGAAATAAAAAAACCATATATGTAGCGCATACCAAATTATTTCCAGCCATAAGAAATATCTTGCAAGCACAATCATTTGCAATTGCTTCGCGATACAATTATTCAGAAATATTACTTCGGGGTTCTAACTTCAAATGACTCTTTTATCGAACGTAACAACAATAATGCATCGCAGCAACGGTAGCATTTGTATACGTAACATCGACAGACAATTATAATAATTTGGCCGCGCGATTGAACATACGATGCACACCGACTGCATTGTTCTCCAACCAACCCAAAAACTCCCGGAGACTTTTTCGAAACTCGTTAACCCTCTCGATACTCTTCCGCGATCTGTCTATTACAATGAGGATAAACCCGCAGGGTCTCGTAATAATCATTCCGACACTTAATCGTCGCACTCAGCGACAGAATTCGGCGGGAGTGCGGGTGTAAGGGCGCTTTAATCTCCGCGGCCACTTAGAAACTAGACGCATATATCGCGTCGTTATCTCGACAGCTGGATAGGCGTATTCCGCGAGCGGAATAAAACTCTTCTATGAAATTTAATAAGTTCCACCGAGAGTGGTCGTAAGTTTGCTCCATGGAACGGAAACAAGAGGTTGGGCGAGGTCCGTGCGCCGGCCAAATTTAGGAACGTTCCTTTGCAACCGTGGAACAGTCCAATTTATCCAGTTTACGGAACTTATTGAACGGGGAATTACTTTTCCCGGCCGGTTCTTATGACAGCTGTAACGCATTCCGGTTTTCATTTCACCAATTGGTGTTAACGCAGCGGACAACAGAACGGCAACGAGGATGAAGTAGACCGTGTGACACGGCGCAAGGTGTCGCGGGACCGTACCCGAGACACCTGTGTACCTATGGAGAAAATACGGCACGCTCGATTTCAAGGCACGGCGTAAGAACCAAAACGGCTCAGAAATTGCGGAAATTTGATTGGCACGACTCGAGTAACGTTGAATGAGCCCAGATAGGGACAACCCCTGTGGGATCCTAGGGTGGACCGTCACAGGGTAATTTTTCTTGAAGTTAAACGACACCGTTGAACGTATTTTCGTTGGTCGAGGGAAAATGCACACCGGACAAATAGGTGTAAATGTGCGAGCAACTTCGTAGTAAAACGTTTCTCGCATTAAGAAAGTTTTTACGCGTGCAGTTGACGCTGGCACGTTCCAGTACTTTTACGAATACCTGCGTGACGGATGTGGCGGAAGTTAAGCACCTGTAACGTATATAAGCCTGCGACTCCGTGAATACGGTGGGGCAGTTAACCGAAAAGTGTGGTAACTGTGAACCTTTCTTGTTTTTAATAATGTATTCGTCGAGCGGGCAATGAAACGTCCCACCTGGCTGACGCACATATTTTCCTCCCCGTTCACCGAGTTTTAGGTGTGCAAACGCGTTAAAGGAATACAGCTCCAACTGAATTTATCGAGGCCTCTTTAATCGCAAACTGCTACACCAAACAATCGATTCGAATTAATCTGCAAATCATTTCAAGAAAATACAGATATCGTGAAACGTAATCATGGAAAATTGTATTTCTATGAATTAACAAACTTTTCCTACGTTTTATGGGTCGAAATAATTGATCCAACGCTGTCGCGTTAATTTTGACTAATATAAATATATACCTTTCCAGCAAGTCATCCATAATATTGTTTTTATGGGCACTTAAAAAATGAAATATCTACTGTTTCAAGCTCTCATGATACGCTGCGCACTGCAACCTTACTGCAAGAAGTTTCACGCGGTATCGTAAATTACGCTACGGTTAAAACTCCAATTCTTACAAATAGGGTGGCGCACAAAAGTACCACGGGAATACCGAAACGAATAACCAATTCGTACGAGCAGGTCGGCGGCCAAGTGTCCCGTATCAGTCGCTAATTCTTCCACCTTTATTTAATCGATTTCAATAACGGTCGCGCAAAACGGTGCATGAGTAGCAAGTGCGGCACGAACTTCCACGGGGTGGCGATAGCAGCGGAATTCGGGATCGGGTCGCAAAGTAATCGCACGATGTAAACTCTACTGCATGGGCCAGCCATCTCACGGAAACAGAACCTAATCCCGCGAACGCGCGTGACTGGAATCGCTGCTTGAGCTTTTCAAAGGGCGAGCTGATTTTTCCCCTTGTCTCCTTTTTCCCTTAACCTTTTCGACCCGATTACGAGCAACCTTCCAGCCACTTCACCACACTTCGCCCCGGTTGCGTCTCGAACTCCACCCACGCCCGTTTCGTTCTCAAATCACTTCATTTCTACCGCCGACAAACGAACGGCGACTCGCCGTTAATCGGTTATCGTTATTTCGTTCGACGGCAGACGTTTATGTACTGCGTAGGGTGGAAAGAAGATTTGCTTCTTGTATTGCAGTTGAACGCATAAATTCGCGACCGAGGAAACGGCAATCCTCGGGCAACGTTAATTCTTGCTTGCACGAATGAAACGATGAGGTCGACGGGTCGACGTCGAAGAATAGGGTACAGGTGCGCGATCGGAGCATTGTATCCTTACAGCGGACGGAAACTGCAATCAGAAGCAGTCGCAACGAAAAATAAGGAACCGACGACCCGGCGTCTATGCTGAATAATCTGCGGCGGACAGGGTCGATTGTTTGAACCGAGGAATATATTATAGAATCGATCTTTCTGTCGATTATAGGAATGGTGATGTTACACCACGGATGTTGAGTTGCTCGACTTTCTGATGGACAGATGCAACGGGTTAACTTTTGTACTGAATACTTGATACGTGAAGCTTATGTCACCATATTTGCAGTCGTGTAAAAAGAAATGTAAACAAAAATTTGCTGTCGTCCAACGACTATTATAGTCTATCACTAGTCATATTATACATTACCAACCGCTTCGGCATTCGCGAATCGCGTTTACGGTAAAACGCGTGAAATCATGAAAGGAATCGCATGTTCGCGCGTGCAAATTGTGTTATCGAACAGAAAAGAGAGAGAGAGAGCGAGAGTGGGAAAGGTGGGAAACGGATGGCACGAAACAGCCAAAATTTGTCATTCCCGGCACGATCACGAAAATAAAGCATACGCTTCAGAAATAAGATCAAATGGCACGGTCAGAAATTTCCTAACGTGTCCAGACGTCAAATTTTCCCCGTCTTCGACTGGATATACATCGAGATACCGTAGAGGTCGGTCGTTCTTGGCTCTGGACCAATCGTCACGTCGTCACATCCGAATCGCGATAAGGTTTCTGGCTATGAGCGCGTATACGGGCCTCTAAATGTCCTGCGAAGTTATTCTGGACGTCACTCGTCACTTCCGGCTGACGCTCACAGACAAGACGCACCTGTCAACTAGTAATTGCCGTTCTTTGCAATGTTTCAAATTCGACGACATTGTTGTAGCCGCGTATATCCTAATCGCTTCACGTCTCGCAAGATCGTGAATGAAATTGAACGTGATGGCTATCTCGTTTAGGCCAACCGTTCGGGCAACTTGGCCGAACTAATTGCGTTCACCCCGACAGTGTGAGACGATGCGAAGGAACAAAGTTGTCGTTGTGTAATAATAACGGAACGACCGTGCCTAATTATCATTCCATGCGATTCCACCGAAAAAATTTAACGCAGAACACTGATCCGAGATTCGGAAGAATACGTTGCACCGCAACGTGCCATAGCTTTTGTAAAGTAACGTTCCGTACCATGGTCAGACACGATCGAAGAAAAATTCTTCGCCCATAACACGAGCCGTCGCCGCTTGTTATTATCGATTCCGCTAACTGAGTAAAATCGAACCGAAGAATTCAAAGAAAATCGTCCGAGTTTCTTACGTAAGGCGCGACAAGAAACGAGGTCGGCTCGCTAAAATGCAGCCACATGTTCTTCCAAGCTAATGCTTTTAAATTCTAATAAGCACGCGATCTAATTGCAGTGGCTGTTGTAACGCGCGAACTCGGCTTCACTTAATATACGAATACCAGGTTGATTTATCGACGGCCTCTGCCGCGGGTATTCTAAGAGCACGTGCGCCAGAGGCAGTACGTACTTTATTACACGACGAGTGAGACCGCTATTTAAGACCGTCGAATGTAAGAAGTGTTCGTAAATCTAATTTAAATGGCCTCGGGGAAGCAGGTGAAATATTAAAAGTTGTACATTAAGTAGATTTACACGCGGCCAGCGGGCTTCTCAATGGGATTAAGTATCGATGGGGCCAGTTAATGCCCCGTTCTAATGAATATCTGACTACGCGATATTTATCACGCAGCCGGGCCGGCTGATGTGGAAGCACGCCAAATTGGAACATCTTGTGCCGCCGCAATTCGGCGAGCGTTCCCCTCGTTCTAATTGATCCCTAATTGTCGCGTTACTTACAATCACCACCATTGTACAACTTTTCGAACAACATACAAACAATCTTCGGATAGCTGTTCGAATAGACGGGTTCGCGACGCGTCGTGATAATTCTTCAATCCGAAGTAAACTTTCTAATCCCACGTGAACGATCCTCCTTCGCGTTCACGCATTACTCTAAATCCATAATCAATTTCGAGTACCGCGGCAGTCGCTTTTAATTGATAGAACTTCAAGTTCGATAACACGTTCCAAGACTAAGCGGATCAAAATGTATCGTCGAATTGAATCGTCTTGTGGCTGTTACGATTTTCGTCCAGTCTCGCTTCGCGCAAACGCGATTCCTTCGACCTCGCGTTGACAATCAGTCTTCGGCTAACAATCAGTTACTCCAGTCTTTCAACGACGTAAGTTTCGTTCAACGCGCGTGTTAACGTGCTCGTAACCGGGGGACACCTCGTCGCTGCATCGTTGCAACGTATCGTCGACGTAATTCCTTCGGTCACTCCGATCTACGGGCTTTTTCGTACACGCGGATCCATAAACTAAACTCAATTTACATTCCCGCGCCATTCCTGTTAAGCGTCAGCGCTAATGCGAACTAAATATTTCCATTAGCAACGCTGATGCTTCTCGCACGGTTACACCTGCGCACCCTCCCGTCCCGTCTTAAATAAATATTCAAGGCGAAGACACAATAAATTCTATTTCATTTCCGTTCGCGATTCGCACCGGAAACGGAATTTAATGGGACCCACTGTAGGGGGAAAAAAGGAACGGACAAATATACGACCAGCGAATTAATGCGCAACACGGTTGATTTAGAAACTCGCTGGGGTTCGTTGATTCGCATTATACTTATTCCTCAAGGATATCGTTTCATATATTTCTTTCCGCGCAGAGTATTTTACGCTGCAGTGTTTGAATAGGTGGTATGTCTTGGTGGTATTTTAACTAGTTTCGCGGAACGTCTTTATTGGAAATATTGAAAGCCTGTGTACATGACTATTGCGTTAAATAATTGTATGTTTAGCTAATAACTAGTTTAGCGCCAATGTCAATATACCATCGTACACGTTATACTTGGTTTGGCAGAAACTTGCCGTCAACCAACGACAATTCGAAACGTTCGGTTCGTTCCATTTTCTATTACATAATTATATGCGACACGGCGCGCGCTTCAGAAATATGAAACAATTCCACGTGCACCGCGGCTATTCGCAGAAACTCAAACGCACCGTACTAATGTGCGTTCCACTCTCTATTTCATTAACCGTTGTGAGGTATAAGTATGCCTGTTATCGCGCAGCGGCACAAATTTATCCGATTACATCGGCCGATCAGAAAACACAGGGTCCAACTTCTCCATTCACTCTCGCACCTCGGCGAACTTTACGAATTACCCGAGGCTTACCTTACAATGGGGCGATTTCAGAACTCCCACGGACGTGGCCGCGGAGCCGTACAACGTCGGCCTTATCGGCACGATCCACTTCTACTCGCGCCTTCTTAACTGGATCTTTCGGTCGGTTTCTTTGAAATCGGGGCTCGCGGAGGACGGTTAAAGGCGGGCAACGGGTTTCAATTAACGAAAGACAGTGGGATGGCGTTAATCCGGGAACAATCGGTTCTCGGGGGCCGGCGATTAGGGGGAGCGGCTAGATCGGCCGGCCGCGAACTTTGAATTAATTAAATTCCCGTAATTTCGTATCTGCTTTCCGCACACGTGCCCCCACCCCGGATGTTCAATCGTGGAAAATATCGAACCGTGCCGTAGACGACGGAATGAAGGCCATATCGAGGTTGGACGAGATTGAGGCGTGGTCGTGGAAGGATCCGTCGAAAATGCAATCGGTACAGGGGAAACGTGACGGCCGATTCTGTTGAAGCGCGCAGAGAACCGTGGGCACGGTTTCGAAAATTTCGCAGACGGACGATCGAATCGAATGCCCCGACAATTAAAGCGGAAATCGAGATTTGAATAATTTCACGTCGATCGCCGGTGGTGGTGGTGGTGGCGGCGGTGTACGGGTAAAGGGTGTGGGAGGGGGTGGATTAAAGAATGATCATCGAGCGGGGAACGAGCCGCTCGTCGCCGGGTAATATTCGATTTACGGACTGTCGATGGAAAACGTTTTTCAGCGACCCTCCGCTCGTTCCCTGACATTTGTCAAACCCTCCGGCTCGTTTCTCCTTCTCGCTGGATGGTTTCGAAATTGCTGCGACGAAATCGATTGTTTCCGCGGGTAATAATCTTCGTATCGCGGTCGCCGTTGCCCCGACGATAATCATCGCGATACCGATAGTCACGATTGAGAGTGCGGCGCGATACACGCGACGGCCGATAGTTGACATGTTACGCGAGTGATAAAATCTACGGCTTTTCTTCTTAATCTAGGCGACTAAGAAGCACAGCCGTGGCGGAGTTTATTATTGTCCGCGCGCGGATTCCAGAAACTGTTACAAGTGTTGCGAGTATTACAAGTGCAGAGAATTGCAATTGACGTTAGAAATTTCTGTGCCCCTAAGAATTATTCATTCCGCGACACCGCTCAAGACAACAGGCCAGAAGAAACCACGGAACAGCAAGCGAGTTCGCTCGTTCCCCTAAACGAGAACGCGTTGATCTCGCCCAACGCGCGAAATATTCGCGCCCCGCGAATTTCACATTCAGACATGCCGCGGACATTTTTCGTCGCGGCCGCCCGAATATCTGCGAATTTGTTGCATTTCTTTTGAAGGATGCTCCGGAACGCGGGTACGTTCCGCGAGGCACTCACAGACGTTGGAGAAATCACTTGGTCGCAGCCGGCGAAAACAGAATCCACCCTTTGCTTTCTTGTTCGCCGCTGCTTTCGGTCCAGGCCAAGTGAAAACTTTTTCGGAATTTGTCAACGGCGCGGGGTGTGCCGTTCGCCGAGGAAAAAGCGTTTCTCTGAGACACGGGAGCAAACGATACTCGGATCAAAAGTAACCGATGATTGTATTGCTTTGCGTGTCTCGCTCGCGCATCTCTACAGTGCGAAAGAACATCGCTGCTGTTCCGATAAAACTTTTGATATGTCACAATATGAAGAAAGAAATAAAAAATGACCGTCTATCGAGTCCCGCCACATTAATCGAATCATGCAACAGCAATTTGTCTCTGGCGGTCTTACCGATTGTTCCTTGCAACGGCAGTAAAGCATTTGTCAAATATTTCGTAGCTTCCAATCAAACGGTATATGTCGCGATACTACAATTACCGATCCCTATATTGTACACCGAGTTCAAAATGAGATACGTCAACGACTCCGTCGGCAACCACCCAAATTAGCAAATCCGACCTCCCGATGTCCAAGTACTCGTGCACGGATCTCTATTAGGCATCTCAATTCGTTCCATCCTTCTCTACGTAGCGGTCTAATTATACGCCAACTCCGCCGGTGTATATTTCCGCCCGTTGCATTCACGGAGCCGACACATTCATCGCGGACCGTCCTTTTACCAATCGCGATCCCTCCGCGCGTTTCTCGTCCGGTTCGAGGAACACCGGCGCGCGTGCTCGCGGTGAACATCCCATCCAGAAACCCGCAACGAACCACGCGTTTCCGTGGACGAGCAGCGAAGGGCTCGATCGCCCGGTGAAGCAGGAGGTCCGACGGAAAACGATTGCCGCTCTAACGCGCCATTCTTGAATTATAAATAGTCGGTCCGGTGGACGAGTCACCGCCGGTGGAAACAGAGGGGATCGGAATTCGCGCGATCGTACGCGGACGTGTGCAGGTAACGGAAGGGAGCTCGAGAAAGGAGAGGAGCGACAGAATGGACCGACCGGCCACCTGACCACGTCGCTCAATTTCATTGAGATCCTTGTAACAGCTGCGTCGGTCAATGGGGAGATCACCCCGCGGATTGACCAATTGTGGAGCCGACTTAAATTAGCCGGGCCAATGGCGACGGCGCCGCGTTAACGCGGTACCAACCGTGGGGCCAACCGTGCCTCGCAAAATTGTCAGAGAAACTCTGTCCGACCCGGACGCGTTTCCCGTCCCGCGGCCACCGCGGAAAATTCATTGGAATCGCGACAGGCCCCGACTGCAGCGTGAACTTGCCTAACGACGAACGTTCCGGGTCGCCGCTTCGGATGGACCGCTGCTAAATGGCGTTCCGCGTCCGCACGCGATTCAGGTTGCACTTTATGCGGAGCATCTCGGATGGAAAATAATTGCCGTCGACGCACTGCGGGCGACGGGCACCAGGGCGATGATGAAAGTGTTCGCGGTGCACCTCGGTATGAATCTGACAGACTTTCGCGAATTCCCCCCCGGAAACTTTCGTAGCTGTAGCAGGTATTAGCAATGTTACAGTACGGCGATAGAACGCGAGCCTCCGTTCGTTGCGTATTATAATCGTATAAACTGTATCACCATTACCGCCGATCACGTTCGGCGAAGTAACTATTAGCCGCAGATTTTCCGGGGCGTAAATCAGTTACGACACCGTATTAGTTACTCGTCGTAGCAGCTGATATCATAAGTCCCAAGTGCGGGCATTTTTGGTGGACCGCGACCATCGCACAACCGTGGCCGTAAATTTCGAAATATACAATCGCCCCATGCGACGGGGGCCCCGCAAAGGCGATAGACAGCGGCGTCCCTTAAATCTCTGCACGCGTTGGACAGGGAGCGACAACCACGAGGGCCGGCCCGAGGACGGCGCGGAACGGTCGGGTATTGTACGCAACGGGACGCGACGGAAGCGTAACGAACGGTGCAACGGGGTGCAGTGTTGTATAAATGCAGCGTTGCTAATGTTAAATCGCCAGCCGGGTAATTACATGCAAATAGCGGTGGTCGCTGTTTAAACAGCGCCACGCCTGCAGTCCAACGTCGATCCCAGTTCTCGTTCCGACCGACCGCCGAACCGCGTTGCCCCTGTGCATTTAAAAACGCTCGTCCGCTAATTTTTCGCGTTTTTTCGCGTTTTTTCCCGCACTCGACGGTGCTCGTTTTTGTCCGCGAATGCGGGCCTCCACCGTGAAACGGATCAACGGTGCGCCGTTTGTTGCCGACGCGTCGCGCACGCTCTCCTCGGCGACGTCACGAGGAATCGACGTCGTTAATTTTCGGTAAATCTTTTATTCGATGGCACGGAAACGCTGGGCAAGCTGCATCGTATAATAGAAACCTTAATAACGTTCCCCGCGTAATACGAACGGTGCGTCGTGGAAACTCTATTATCTGCGCTCCCATTGTCGCGATTACACCGTTTTATGAATATTTCGTTGCGAGAAGGATTTTCGCGGTGGCACCCGGGTTCCCGTTGAAATAGAAACGTGTTCCAGCGGATTGTTCGCGCAGTAACGCGGCATTCACAATTACGCAGGGATTTATTGCTATGAAATTGATTACCACGCGGGACGATTGCCGTTCGGCGGTGAGAATTTTCATATCTTCGATCTTCCGCGGCATTGTTGCAGTTGCCACCTGATTGCTCTCACGGATGCGGCGAGTGAACCGGCTTGATAAATAAGATATGACGCTCGAAATTGTCCGTGTAGTCCGTGAACTGCACGGGAACTCGTTTAAATTTCAGCCTGGCGGAGCTTCGTATCCCGCGTCAGTCTAGCGAAGTTCCGAGGAAATTTATATTTTAGCCCCGACCGTCTCCAGCTTCGCTATTCTCAATGACAGCGTGATACTGCTTACGAAACGAACGAATCGCGACCGATCTACGTATTCCGCAACACGGCCCGAAGCGTTACGGTATTCAGCGACATATACCGTAATAATAATTCAGACGGGCTCGACAAGTCCGTTTCGCCGAAAGTTTCGCACGCCGGCCCGCCGCGAATGCAACGCGCCGCCACGTTTACGCCGGGGCGAAACGCGACGCGCGAGCAAACATTTTTGTTTCGCGCCGTTCGAGGAGGGAAGAGGCGTTCGCGCGGACGCGAGAGAGCCCGCGACAGCCAATTAAATTCGTTCAGAATTATGCCCGGGCCGAGAATTATGCATCGGCCGGGATATTCATCTCTTCGCCCCGTACCGGCCGACCAACAAAGCGACACGGTAAAACGAATCGCGGCATGTAATAACGCGCCGTAAATCTAACCCGGCCCGACCAGGCCCGGGACAATGGAGGAACGGAGAGAAAAATGCGAGAGGCACAAAGAACGCAGGCCTACAATGGCTAAACAGACCCAACGGACAGTGGTAGGAAAAGGAGGGTGGAACGGAAAAGGGGGGGGGGGGTGGAAAAAACAACGAGGCCGCCGTAAGAGGAGAGAAAACCGCAATCGCGCGTTTGTTTCTTCTATCGGTGCCGGCAATTCTTCCACCGATACTGCGACGCGGTCCTAACTTCAGGCAACGAATTCGGAAAATTGTACGAAATCGAGGAACGAAATAAACGAACGAATCGTCGCGTCGCCTACAGTAGACTGTGACTTAGTGTAATCGTTTGCGACATAACAGCGAATAACGAAAAGGTAGAAGCTAGTCCTAGCATTACACCTCGCCGCTTACGCGCATTAACGTTTTGCATGCATTGTTGCACGATTCTAACGCGGACATTAACAAACGAATGACAAGTCACCGATGAACCTTTATCGGTTGCCCCGGATTCGATTAAGGGGCCAGCGATTGCGAACCATCCCCGGTCATCCGAAATCTCTCTCGCGCTTGATATCCGGACCGAGGGCGGATCAGAAAAATCGTCGAACAGGATTGTCGGATAGCTGGCAAGGGTGGCGGCGTGCTGTACCAGAATAGAGCCATCCGCCGTCGAGCGAATAGCGGGAATTTATAGGAGCGTTAGGATCGCCGTGGGTGAACGCGATATTGGCAGCGAAAGGGTGCGGACCGCGTTGCGGCCGGCCACGGTAAATAAATGGACAATATCATCGCTGTCGTAAAAATAATTGCTGGCCGTGCGCGCGGCCGCCGCCGATTATTGCTGGTTGCGGCAATTAGTCGTCGCGGGTTGATGCGCCGCGTAACACTTTGTCGCCCCGCTTGCTGCGGATTTTTGTCCAGGATCTGCCGGCGCGCAAACCGCCCCCACCCCCCAGATCCATCCGGAAATCCGCCTCTTACAACCGCCGCGACCGCGTTGTCGCGCCGCAGGGAGATTTCACGGAATGACCGTCGTTTCGTTGGGACAACGCGCACCTCCGGCTCGCTCGATTAGATCCTCGCGGCGACAGGTGTGCGGGAGACCGTTATTTCCTTCGGCTGGTTCGTCAAGTTGGCGTGTTGAGAAAATTGCGGATATATCTGATCTTTCGCGGACCCAGACTACTGGGTGAAATGGTGTTCGAAAGGAAAACGTGCGCGGCACTTGTCGCGCCCCGACGGGATCGAAGCGGGAGGGAAATTAATAATGAACGGAGGGATGGACGGAAAATGGAAAAATGGAGAAATTGAAATTTCGATAAAGTTCGACAGGAAGACAATCGATCGTTCGAGTGCGAGCGCGATCTATATTCGTTACGTCGGAATGTAAACGACGTGTTTTAATCAAGAACCGCGTTTGTTTCCATTATTCGTTCGGCTGTCGTGCGTTTTAATTCGATTCCGGGCCGCAGGCTGTGCTCGAAACTCCTCGTTTTTGGTAATTACGTATCGGTATTAGTTGTTTTTGCAGAAATTCCATTCGATTTAATTGGCCCGCCCGCGGTAGAGAAAGAGAGGAAGCAGAGGAATGAAATAACCGAGCATAACCGTTCTGATTAACATTAACACCCGCGCGAAATAACCGGATCACGCTGCCTTTCCGTTTCCATCGGTAGTATTGATTCATTAATAAATTGACGCACTTACAAGATACTCCGGTTTACCGTACAATTGTTCACCGAATAACGATCTAAAAATTCCTACCAAGCGACAATATGACATAAAACCAAAATTTTATAAATCTATATTCCGTTCTAAATCAACCCGCGCAAAATATCGTGAAACGATTAATCACGAAACACGATTTCTGTCAAAATAATCTCCGCAGAATTCCGTCCACGTAATTGAAGCAAATTTTCGAGCTTGCCCAGAATCGCTGCTCTACGAGCTCGATGTACTTCCTGATTCTCGAACAGCTGATTCGGCCGATGGCAAGAATTTCGCCAAGGCGAAGCGAACCGAGTTGCGCGATAGGCGTAGATCAAACGGCGTTCCAAACTTATCAGCAACGCGGTGGCGCTGGATCCGGCAAAGCGTATCGCTGCGAGAAACCGTTTCCGCCGTAGCTAACATCAACGTTGCGACTGGACAAAGGACAGACGATAATGGACAATGGTCACCATAGTTTACTCTAGGTGAATTAAACTCGTGCCGAGCGTGCCGAGTCTCACCGCAATTCGCCTTCGGTCGTCGCCAAATCAGGCGGAATTGAACGCGCAACGGCCTTGCTGCCCGCCTCGCTATAAACCGACGATCGCTCGCACAAAGATGCCTGAGGTTTCACCCACGCTTTGTCCACCGTGCATTAACTGAGACTACGGGTCGTTAGAAGGTACGCTCGAATTGGTTGCCACAGCTATTCCACGTGGCTAATTTAGAAAAAAATGGGGAGGAGGGACAAAAGCGAAACATATTCCTTGAAGAAATATTGATACGCAAAAATGTTACGAGCGCTACCAATTTGAGAACGATTGATCGTCTCGATACGCGATGGAGCTTGCGAAGAATTTATCGCGACGGCGTAAATTGGAGAGCGACGAGGGCAAGCCCGCGTAAGAATTCTCCTTGCAAGCTGTGTACGATGATACAAGTAGTCGTAATTCGGGTTGAACGAGAAATCGCATGCATGTATGCCGAGTCAGCGATTCCCCCGTGAAAGATTACAACGTAAGGGAAATAACGACATAGATAGTACGGATAGCGTGGAATATGGCGACGGCAGGGGGGCACAGGGAGATATAATGGGTTAAGTTTCATCGTCGTGCTTCGACGAATTTCCGGGTCGAGCTCGCGCTAACGCGGTGCTTCCAAGGGAGTACCAGGGGCACTTCTTGGGTAACCAAGTTAAGTTGTTAATTTCCACGTATATGCATCACGCTCGGCATGAATTTCTTGTGCGGCCTCGATGCGCATCACTGTGCTTCAAATATTAACGGAATCGTTGCATTGCCCGTATGCAGCGGTAACAATTTCGACGACGTCATACGAGTCGGGACAACAATCTCCGTACTCGAATTTCGTGCTCGCAACGAGCCGCGAAACGAAAAGGAAACCCGACTCGTTCCCGTCGATACACACGGAACGAGGCATCAAAGGCGATCTTCCTCTCGAAAAGGAAGAATCAATTCCGTCCGCAGTCACCGTGAAGAGCCACCGAGAAATTCAGAATAAAGCGATCCACGCACACCAAGCACAACCCCCTCCCACCCTTTACCCCCGGTGCAATCGCGAAAGCCGGCCGACTTCAGACTAGCGAATCTGGTTCTCCCATCTGCGTACGGTATCCTTTAATCGTGCCAGGTAGCAGGCGATCGAGGAACGATCCCCAAGGAGCCAGACACCCGCTCGCTTCTCAATGGTGGAACAGGTTCCTCCCTGACTGTTACCCCCTGCCCCCACCTTTCCGCCGATTCGCCGAGCCGCTTCTGTATGCACGCACGAATGCACGCATGTCAGCTCCTTCTGGCTTTTTTTTTCCCCCCTTCGTTGCATCTCGGTCGTCTCCCGGCGTCGTTTTATCGCGTTCCCCCCCACGGTTGTCAGCACGGTGGGCGGCAGTTACGTCGGGGTTATGGGCAATATTTGTCACGTCTTATCGCCGGCGCGCATCTTAAGCATCGGAGAATTAAACGTGTAATCGGGCGGTTATTATCTTGTTAACAACGGGCGCGGGGCGAAGTCCTGCCGGCGCCTGTAACCGTCGGCGGAGAAACGCAACCGGGCCCCGATTTCGAACGATCGCGGGCGAACCCTTGTCCCGAGATGCGTATCCCGGACGAGGCGGCCTCGTTAAGGGGGCACTTGCGCGGCCCCTTCGAGTGCCGCGACCAACGGGATTATAAAACACGGCCGGCGAACAAATTGCTCGTACGCGTCGGCTTCGAAAGAATTTTTAGTGGCCCGTAAAACCGGGCGGTACGTGGCCGGGAATGACACCGGGACCACTGGTTCCGAGCATGCCGATGAAGCTGTATCGTTCGCGGCGTCCTCCGGGTGTGAATAATGAGGATGCCGCGACTTTATCGTGCCGGAATGGAGTGCGACGCACACGATTACTTTCGTCATCAATCGTTCTTATCAATTGCCGCTCAAGAATCGTCCCTTGCACGTCGCGACACCGAAATACCAAATTGTCGTCTACGTTTCGTTACAAGACCTGTCCCCGGCGACGATCGTGCCGAATAAATCCCCTTCGATTTCTGCTACGCGAAGGCCCAAGCGCGGAAACAACGTCCGGACAGAAACAAGAATTCATCGTATCCGTCGATGAGTAACATCGTCCGTAATGTCTCGCGCTCGCGTAATTTCAGTCCACTCGAAGCTTTATCTCGCGCGAGCTCGTAAAATGAACCGCGCCGCCGAAAAATGTCCAAATTCTCAACATTATAATCCGTCCGGCATCGCAGCCACCCATCGCGCCGGAACGTTTATAAATATACGACCGGTGAGGCGCGACACTTCCGCGTCTGACTACCGGCGGGGCCATTCTACTTGCCCGCTACACGCGCATTACACCGCGAAAATGTCGCGCTATCCCGTAAACAGATTTAGCAACGTTCCGCCGAATCTGAATGGCAACGGGTGCATCCTCTGCGCCTCGAAATTTCGCGCGAGCTGATCCGTTAATACCCCGGGATCGCGTCTGCCCCCCTTCCACGGAAGACAACGTGATCCGACGGCAGCACGGTAATTGGAGGGCAGAAAAAGCGGAGAAAATTAATTTGTCGGGCTCGAGTCTACGGGGACTGCGGGGACAGGTCGAATGGAGACGCGGCGGGCTAGTGAGAAAAAGGTAGGAGAGAGGAGAGAGAGACAGAGAGAGAGAGAAGGAGGGAGGGAATGAAGGTGATGGAAAGAAAGAGAGAAAGACGGTGGGGGTGGTTAGCTTCCATTGATTATGAGGCAAGGCGACCGTCGTTAATGGCTGACGGCGACATTTATCGCGTCAATGGACGCCGGGCGTCTATTCCCACGTGACGACCTCCGTTGCCCACTATAAATATACGTCGCGCCCCTGTATTCTCTTGCTCTCTTCGCCTTCGTCAACCGCTATTCGCGTGTGCCGCTAAACGCTTTCAGAAGCACGTAGCCGCGATAGACATGCGCCGATCGCCGTTTGCGCTAGCACGATTTCGCTGCCGCGCTATCTCGGCCACATTAATGACGCTAAATCCAGCGGGCTTGGGAGGAATATTCGTGACGCGACAGGGAACGCCTCGAACGAAATAGAATGCTGATGTTTAGAGTTCATATGTGAACGTAGGTTCTGCCGGGGTAATACCGATATACGTTTATTAGGTCGCGAGGTAAATCGGCATTTTATCTCTGAGTGCTTGCATCCGGTTTTTTTTTTTTTTTACTGCGTTTTGTTTGTTGGTCGATGTTGATGGAATAAACATTTATTGCACACCGCGCAGTTTTATGGAACTGCGACAGCTTTCGAATTCACAAAAGTTTCTTACTCACCCCGGTCTGCAGCTAAATTTGTTTGGCTTGGAAATTGTCCAACAATAAGCGACGATACAATTGTGCTTCGTTAATCATTACGAGAATTATATATAAACGTAAATGTTCGTTAAAAAGGATATGGAAAAATGAATCGACCGCGGTCCTCCGCGCCACCTGAATTTTAATCATCTCGCGATGGAACCAGAGTTGAGAATAACCAACAACTATCGCCGTATCAATGCGGACAAGCAATAATCTAAGCAGCCACTAATCTAATCATTTTTCTACTTACTACCGCATTCATTTGTGTACCTGTAAAAATTTGTTTTAAATCAACGAATAGCACTCGTTCGATTAATAATTTATGTTCGTAGCGGAGTTCAAGAGCGATCGTAAAATTCGCATTGATTCCCGTGGCGCGACGCAATCAATATCGAAAATAGCGATGCGTTAAAATCGAATTAATTATGAGCAATCGAATACGTGGTTCACAGTGCCGGCGAATATTAGACAAACGTGTGTGTACAATGCGAGTTACTCGATGGCCGGCTGCACTGATTAGTGACAGCCACACCACCGAACGAGAACATTGAGATTCTTGGTAGCTGGGTACATCGTAAACCAGTCCAATTGCAATCTGCAACTGCGTTATGTTGCAGACAGATACGGTGCACGCGCATGCTAGCAATGTGTACATATATTCAGCCGCGAACATGTACGTATTGCGACGGTGTGGCCACGAAGCCATTGTAGCAAATATGACATTATTTCATCAAATAATGCAAATGATGGTCCATTGATTATTTCACGTTCGATGTGACAATAAATGTGTTGCCGTTAATGGTTCACGTGCACGGGGTCTCTGAAATTTTGCCCATTTTAACGAAAGAATTGAAAAGCTGCGCAACAAAAAATCGCACTGCCATTTGCGATTCAATCGTCTGTGTTAGCGAAACAGCACTACAAGTTTATACCGCGAGATATTTAATATTACGTATTTCTACATCTTTCATCAAAAATTTCACAGATGTTACGCACGGAGGCGTACACTGTAAGACAGCAACGCAACTATTGACATTCAATGAGATTCCGAAAAGCAATTATTCCTTCCGCGGCAATAAATCACGACGGGATAATGTTTGATTCGTTGCAATTGTATATTCCCAACAAGCGCCGTGGAAAGAGAAACAAAATCCGGCCGCCGTGCCGCGGGGAACGAAACTGCGAAGTTCCAAACAAAACCGGTTGCAGAAACAGAATGTTTTCTAACCGAGTTAACGGAAACGCAATTTTCCTTGTTTTTCACTCGCCACACCGCGAGCACAATCAAAGAACATTGCTGAGGCAGCGAGGAGGCAATTCTAACCGCATTCCCATTTAATTTTTCTCGCCGGCGTTGCCGCGCAGAAACTCGTATCATCAACTGCAACACCATGGCGCGTGTTTCGGGCCGGACGAAACGAGCGCTCGCCCATCAAAAAGTGTCTACCTGCGTCCTTCAACCCCGACTAAAATGTATATCCTATAAATAAATTGCTGCAAATGCCGAAACGCAAAGCCGACCGCGCGCTTCCCGATATTTCTATTTTCCATTATTCGCCAACAACTTTAATTTCAATAAATCCCCCCGGGTCCTCTGATTCCGCCCCCGAAAAACCATTTCGCCCTGTAACACGGGACGCGCCGCGCGGCGCAACGAAATTGAAAAACTCCCGTCACCTAATTTCTTTTCCCGGAGCGTTCATCATCTTCTTACGTTTATTTCGCGGCCACGCGACTGGGAACTGGCGGACAGTCGCAGCTGCCGCCAGGATTTTTCTAGCTCGGCCCTTACCGAAGCGGCCCATGCGTAACGATGCTACAGTAATTAAAACTAACTCCCCCTCGCCGCTCCGCCGCGCGTCCGCGTCGCGACGCGTCGCGTCCCGGCTTCTGGTCGTCGCTGAAGCTGGTCGGACGCTGGTGCGCGCCGACGGTTTTTAATTGAAAAAATTTCCAAGCCAACTTTTTTACGGGGTGCACTGGTAGTGGCACCGACGACGCCTTTCACGCGAACCTTCGCTCGGGAGGCGCGTGCGCAGCCTTCAATTAAAAAACAATAACTGTCTGCGGCGGCACGAGCGCGGAATATTGTCCGATTCCGTTGGCGTTCGGTGAACTTCCATCGCGAGAAAACGGGAATGAATCGTTGCAGCCGATGTTTGGGGTAAAGACGGGCAAGGGTGGATCGAATAAACGATGTTGACTATCGTCGATATCGTGCGGATTTGAAAGCGGATCGGTCGGGTAGTTTTCGTGCGATTGTTTCACTAGAGTTACCATGGGAGGGTTAGATTCAATTAATCATTGGCACGGAGATGTGATCGTATGGATTGTTCATGGGGTACGGAGTTGGATTTCTGCATGGAGAAAGAGGCGAGGATAAAATTAACACGAAGTGGGGCTTCGTTACTAAATACTTGCGCGCCCCCATTTATAGATAAACTCTGAACTTTCGGGATATTTCTGAATGATGCTAGGTATCGCATACAGAAAAATGGGCTAGTTTAATACAAAAAAATCGGTAAACAGCGGAATTCTAAGGAAGCGGCGACCAATAATACGGAAAAGAGTGAGGGATAAATTAAACGGATAGATGAAATAGTTACTATTTAAGTCGAATACGAGCAAAAATCTGCAAACAGATATACAGTCGCGCACGAATTCTTTGTATTGCATATCGTCGCGTCACGGAGGCCGGATGCCAACGCGAGCTAATAAAAGTACAGCCGGTTCCATTAAAAAAAAAAAAAATAATAAAAATTTTTACCTCGCCGCACGATCCGCGGAATTTCGCCACAGATTGCCACATGCTCGCCTTTCGCTGACATTTTTTCCATCAAACAGTACACCATCGTGGTGTACCCTTGCAATTCGTTTCCAACTCGTTCAATATCGTCCGCTATGCTACTTCAAACTCTGCTAAGGACGAAAAGCATTCTACCCGCAAAGTAGAATAGGGAACAGCAACAAAAATGCCTGACCGGTATTTTCGCGCCACGGTTAATTGTTTCGCGGAGCGAGGGCGAAAATTTCAGTTTGGAAAAAACACGGGGAGGGGTGGATGCGGCGGCATGGGGTACGAAAGGGGCGGGTGGAAAGATCGATCGGTAGATTAAACCTAACCGGCGTAAAGCGTATCGATCGCCCTGCATCGTTCGACTGCAATCCGGTTTCTGCTGAACAGCGCGGCACACCCGGTGACTCGTATTTCAACGGAGAAACGAACCGCGTTCCGAGCACGACGACCGCGATAAAATCGGCCGTAACGACGGGGCCCCCTATCCACCATATCAATCCCATGAACGAACAAGAGCCGGTTACGCGATGCTTCGTAAAACACCCGATGACAATCAACGCCGCCACCCGTGGACTTGGCTTTAATGGCCCTCCGTTGCGGTGTCTACCGCGAACACGGCAACGACCGTGCTAAAAAATCGACACACCCCTCCCCCCCCAGCTCATTTTCGCCTTTCTTCTTCGATTTTTAATAAAACCCAAGGGGGGACCTGGACCGGGGCGTAAAACAATACGATCTTCCGCTGTTAGGTAGTTTTATCGGGATATTGAATCGTTTGTCGGCCAAATTTAACCTTCCTCCTGGAGAGGCGGTGCAATTAGATCGCAGGTGGTCCGTAATACAAGCGTCAGGTACATTGGGACAGTGGTGTCGAAGGTGTTAGCTCGTGCTGCCAGCAGCAGAGACGAGTTAATTTATTTTCTGCCGGTTGATATTTGGTATGTCCGGTACGACGGCAAGTTTATCGGTATTGCAACGATCTCCGCGAAAACTTCCTCTTCCTCGTACGCGAACGAGAAACGAAATGATATCAACGGTCAGTCCATTACCAACCACAGGAACAACGAATTGGTGCCAGGAATAGCCATGGCAGGAAACAACGCAAGCGATTTAAGTGCATTCTCTTCCGAAGTCGACGTCGCGGAAAAGCAGTGTGAGTTATTTTCGACTTTCCAGCGAGTGAAATCCCTGGCCGCTGGCGCATAGTGTTCGGTGGAGATAAGGTTTTAAGGTCTTAATCCTTTGAGGCGAAAGAGAATAGCGGATGACGAAGACGAAGGACGACGGGAGTGGTCGATAAACTACGGCACTTCCGTCGATCGTGGTCCGCAAATTATTTACCGAAATAACCGTGCGCAAGAGGCGAAATTAGGCAGACGCCAATCTTGTATAAATGGCGCATAGAATATATACCTACAGGATTGTGGAAAGCTTTTATTAATTCCGTAGTGGTAATACTGATCGTCGAGTGCAACACTTTGCAATCTTTTCTGGTTAGATTGCTTCGCCGATGAGTCGAAGCACTGCGTTGGCCAGATTCGGTGGAATTGTTCACCGTACGCGCTGTTAAACATTTTTCCGAATTAAAAAGACGCGGAAAGCAATTAGTTACTCGGTTCGCGTGCAATAGTTCTGTAACGTCTGCTCACGTTTCCAGGCAAATAAATTAACAAAACGCGAGGCAAGGGGGACAGTGGCCAAAAGCGTCGTGACGCGAACTTCGTTGCTGCTACGCAAGGGCTAGGAAATTTATTTCTCGCGGCGAATGATTTAGAGTTGTGCAAGAATCACTGCGTCCGTGAATTATGATGTTGGTTGTACCGGTTGCGGAGTCCTCGTGTTATTAAAGTGACAGCCTGCAGGTATGCGCTCTTGTAAAATATATAGATCCGACAACGAGCGTGGAAACGTCTGATTCGAATCGTTCGAACCGACAGCGACTACCGCGTTCGTTTCCACTTCTGAACGGCACAACCGACCAAACAGAACTAATATTCTACTGATCGTCGACGAGGAAAGAATTGTCCACAGCCGGCCGTAATTTATTTCAACGAAAGGGTGCGATATCGGGCAAACGAAAAGGGAAATAAATTATTTTGTCAAGGCGGACCTGCGAAACGGCGGACATGAATGCGAATATGATTAACGGTCTATCGAAGGATTGCGATTCGACCGTGTTTCCCCACGCAAGCAGAAGCGCTCGTTCATGCGCTTGTTAAACTGCATCCGTAATTGTAATCCGCAAAGATACGAATAAAATGCTGATCCGGAGCAAACAAAATAGAACCTGGCGCGAAATATACTGCGCGCCGGATATTGTAATTAATGAAACAACACGCGCTTCAACAAAATCGCTTTTGCAGCGCAACGTACGTAAATAAAACGTAGATTGGTATCGCTTGTTTTTTTTTATTGTACATTCCCTCAACTGCGAACTATTGATAAATCTATCGCAAATAACGCGTCCCGTTAAATCTATATTAGAATATCCCTCGCGTTGCACGAAAGCCGACAGAAAATCGTGGACGCTTTAGCCGTGATTAACAGTTTAGAAGCGCGTACCGGGAGCTGAATGGATCATGCTAATCTCAGTGTCGATGAAAATAATTTATTTCGTCGTATGACCGAGCCGTCGGTGTCGGTTTTACTCGACGCGGGGTATAATGATGCACGCGGCGAGTCCTCTACAAAAGCCCGGAAAATTGATGTTCGTAGTAAAGCAACACCGATCGAGGGATTTTCCCGTCGGACGGTTCTTTTTCCGCCGGATCGACGATCTAGACACGGAAGATCGATGATGATCAACGTTCAGCATAATGACATCGCGGCCGGTGGATCGGAGGCCGCAGCATCGCGAATCTCTATCGCGATTACACGCGGATGCAAGCGGCAAACGGGAATAGAGCCAAAAGAAAAAGCTGCTCTAAGCCTGATTTTCCTATCGAGCATTATAATGCGACGGTTTGGACAGGACGCGAACATTGGTTTGAGTTACGTTTCATTCGCACAGGCGTGAATTGCGTTTCTTGCATTTCAATAGCGTGCTTTTTTTATGAAACAATTATTACCGAGAATGATCATTACCACGAGCCCGCCGTTGTCACAAAATCGGAGCACTTCTTGACACTATTACTGTCAATAACGGGGGTACCTTTTTTACGAGCATATTATTAATTTAAATGGCAATAAAAAAGGAAGTTACTGAACTGAGAAAAAATGTGCAAGGTGGAGAGAGATGAACAACTTATGGACGGGCAGTAAATTAGAACCAATATTAAGAACAGTTATTGCGTCCTGATTGAACCGTTTAAGAACCGGCACGTTCAACCGGTATTCGGTTGTCGATGGAATAAAAAGAGACGAGACACTCGAGTATTATTTAATTTGCGCCAAGAATGTACAATTAAGCGCCGGGGTCAGGGCGCAACGTTTATTCGCGGCCGAGTATCTGGGACACAATGCCCGGTTATTATTTCTTCGCGGCAAACAGAGGGGGCGAGACGTGATCAATTTTAGCCGGTTCTGGAAAAAGTAGCTTGTAACCGCGGACACCCGAATGGCCGAGTGATATATCGCCGCGGCGTATCTCACCGGGTAGGGATCCGTTCGTCGGGAAATCGCGGCGGCGACCGCGAAATCGCGAGCAGACTGGACGAATTTGCAATATAAATATTTGGCCCTGTTGAATTTCACGAGGAATCGGGCGATCAACGTGCGAGCCGAAACGAGACCCACGTTCGTTTGCATTTCTGCAGGGAAAACGTGGTTTTACGTTGATCCCGGCTTGCGTCTCGTTCTGGCAATTCATTGATTCCTTTGGCAATTGGAAACGGGGAAGCCTTTGTCGGGATCCTGCCTCTGTCCAACGAAGAGTTGCATGCGAAAGATTTTATAACTGTCCTTAGCCGCCCACATTATTATTGATCGCGTATACGCGGCGATAGAATTTATTTCCGCAGCGAAGGTCTACCTTCGAGAGTCGTCGAAAATATTTGGAGCCTACTTTTCAGCGTTGATCGCGTGTGCTCCGATCGCCGGTCGCCACAGTGACCGATATTAAAATGAATATTGTGACTATTAAATTGGAACGAAATAATGCAATTATAAAAGATATGACGGCACAGTGTGTACAGAACATTCCGGGATAAATGCGGGTCGTAATTGAAACAGAGGCAGGCAGCAAATATTGACACGCAGTACTTCTAGCCTCTGTGTTATTTTCCGCTCGGCCCTCTCGATTCGACTAATAACGCGAAAAATGTTGAAACTATCGGGCAGAACATTCGATTGAAGATACGTAATATCCCCGACTCTATGCGCACAATTTCAAACGTCCGTGAACACCTCCGAACATTCCCGAACGTATCCAGGAATCTTCATTGTTCCGCAGTTTGAGCTGGGGTTCGACTAATCTGGGTTTAAGCTCGACCAGCGGGGCAAAGGGGAAAGAGAGAGAAAACGCGAGGGGAGGGGAATCGTGACAAGGGTCGAATTAAGTTGAACCCCGGCTTGGTTTAGGACCATAACCTAACTTGCACAGTGTGTTCGCCGCGAAGATGCACTAGCTCACCTCCAGTTAAATTAAAACGATCTATCGCGCGGAACTCGTGCGCTAAGCTGGCGGGTTAAGCGACCGGACCGCCGCGCGAAAAAGGCAGACGGTGTCGTTTTCGTAAGCTGGTAACCGGCTGCAGTCCTGGAAAGCTACTTTCCTTTCCTTTTGCGTGCGAGCACGTTGTCCCCTCGCCGCCGAAGATTTACCAGCCCGCCTGGTGTACACAGGTACCCGGCTCGTTTTCACCCTTTCTAGGGGGACGGATCGCGAATCGGCGACGGGTGAACGGGATACCGGTGTTCTCGTTTCGCATTGAGAAATTGATAGCCGACGATTCGAGGCGGCAGCGATCCCGTCGCGCCTACGAAGAACCAGCTTTCTCAATGTCGATTTGTTTGCCGAGGCGGCGACGCGAAACTTGAACATGTCGTTCGTTCCACTCGCAACGGTTGAAAAGAAATGCCGTTGCGCCGTACGATCGCGCGTAACGTTAATTAGACAGGCTGGTGAAAATAGTATCAATATATTCGTATCGCGCACCGTTATTTCATTCGATTCACTTTCGGTTGCACGCAGTCGCAGTTATACAATTGGGATAACGGACAACAATATAAACTGTCAGATAAAAGTGTCTCGAAAGAGAAGCACGAACTAAATGCGGCTGGATTCAACTAAATCGCGCAATGAAATTTTCAATGGCCCCGGAACGGAATTATGAAACGTCTCGCATGAAATTTCCGGGAGCGAGTTCTCCGCTCATGCCGCGGAATTAGCGCGAGTCCGATCGAAAAAAATTTCGCTCGAGCCAATTACCCCGATCGGCTGGTTAAAAGAATTAAACAGAAAATTTTGTCTGCCCCGCTTTTGTTTCAATTTCACCCGCAGCGGCGTGTTCTATCGGTTTCCTTCGCGTTATCGCGCGAAATTAAACCGTTCGGCTCGCCTTGAAATGCATTTTCCGCATGGCGCACGCGAAAGACACGTAGTGAATACATGTGTTTTTTTTTTCTTTTTTTTTCAGCGCCGACGATCCGGACGCGATATTTACTGGCGTGCATCGAAAAAATGCCAGTGAAAAGTAGTGAAAAAAAAAATGGGGTGGGCAAACTTTTGAAAACCGTGTCGACCGTGTAAATACAAGCATCGACTCCGCGCTGCCCCTATTTGTTCCCCCTTTGACACCGTCTTCCTCTTTCGACCAGCTAAACAAGGGCCCGTTTGATTTTCATTTCCTTCTGAAAGCCATTTACCTTCCTGTGTTTAAACGGCCCCGCGTTTGATTCACACGAGAGACGAGCTTGTATCGCGAGTCGTAACATCCGGCGACTCTTTCATCTGGGCGCGTTTATTCTGCACGACCGTGGGTTATTCGATCCTTTGCAAATATAAGCGAACGGCGAACGGCACGATCGACCGTGCGGGCGACCGTCGAAACGCGCGGCGCACAGTTTTTCCGCAAATGTAATCCGAATTAATTCTCCATCGGTAAATAAAAAGTGTGCGCGCCGAACGATTACTTAAAGAACACTGGACGTGTCCGTTCGAATCAACGCGTGGCCGAATCGGACCGAATTCGGCGCTGTTCACCGTTCGCGAGGAAGAAACAATCTGTCGCGCTGCGAATCAACGTTCCGCAGCAATTGTCGCCCCAGCAGATCCCACGACAACGTTCAGGAAAAGAAACGCCGGCAATTGCACCCGCCAATATCGCGCCTCCGATTGTTCCAGTATTACATTACAGCCGGCCGTCGAAGAGAACCCGTATGCCTCGTTACGGGGGTGGCATCCCTAGATGCTGCCGCTAATCCAATCCGACGAGTTGCCGGGGCCGTTTCGCGCGCAACCGTAACGTATCCGTGCTCGCGGAATTAGCTAGCTGCATCCGCGCGGAAACTCGAAAATCAAGTTAACGCCCGTTACGCGAGCCGTCGCGTCGCGACGCACACGCGTCCCCCTGTTAATTCGCGGCGTGTCGCGGCGTCGCGCACGAGAACGACCGGGCACGACGTTGAAGCGATTAAATCGCGGTCGAATGCCGATCTGAAATTACACACGGTGCACCGGTATTACTGGATCGCGCCGTGTCGGATTACGGCTGCGTTTCTGTCTTACTTGTCTTACTTCGCGAGACAAATGCAACACGGGAACAAGATACCGGGATAAAAGGGAGAGGAACGGCCCGGGTGTCGCGTCGTTTTCTCTTTCTCTGGTCCCACGATGGACAGAGTGAAGGGGTGGGAGGAGGAGGAGGAGGAGAGAGAGAGAGAGAGGAGGAGAAGAACGACGGACGTGGTTCGACGGTCAATGTGAGAGCAAACGAACGACAACGTGGTAAAGTAGGGAGGAAAGGTTGATTCACCGTGCAAATGAAAGGCGACGCAATCTAAATGGAGAACTTAGCCGGTCCTAACTGCGGTTGAATTACGCGACGGCTGCTTAACGCATCCCCAGCCGCGTTAATTATGTTAAACTGCCGGCGGGAATTAATTTCGCGGGACGTAGCTTTCTCGTGGAGAGCGTGGACAAGTAGCGGCGCGAGATAAAGAGGGTGGGCCACCCCTGGCCGGCCCGAGAAACTGGTTGATTCGTGTTGCCTTGAATGAGAAAAGATTCGGGATTACGGTGGAAGATAAGGTGAACGTGTGAGTGAGGTTGCGTGTGCAATCTGTGGAAAGTTTTTCGATGGGGTGGAAAGTTTTTCCTTTTTTTATTTTCTTTAACTGTAGCGCAGAAATTTGCATTCTCCGCGAACAGAATGTTGAAAGTTAATACTCCACTCGTCTTGTTATGCCGGTTTAATTAGATTCGTATTAAGCGTTGCGAGCTTCAGAAACAATTATGCTGATAAGTAAATAAGTTGCGCCAGTAAATGGGGATATGAATTTTGTGCTCGTAATTCGGAAACGAAAAGATTCACCCCTTCTCCTACATTTTTACGAGACACAGGAACCCACAGAAACATAGAAATTTTCGTGAGAAACCACTTTGTAATAAACATTTGCTGTAGACCACTTTGTTAAAGTGATAACTGCAAGTTTGTGCAGTAAAATCTAATGGTTTAACCAGAACTAATAATCTTTGATGTATTGGAGTAAGGTGAATTAGCGACTTTTCGTAATACATTTTTCCCGCAATAGTAAGTTTCGAAAACGAAGAATACGGGTGTGCGTTTAACGGGAGAGCGAAAAATGTAAGGAGTATCAAGAATTGTACAAGATTTATTCGTATGGGTTGTATGCCAAGAAAATATGCTCACATATCACCGCGGCGGAATCGAATTTTGCGCAAGAAACCAAATTAAAGTTGGGGCGGAGACAATTCGATTTCAAAAATCGTCTTAGGAGAGACTCGATAGCTATTTCCATATAGATAACAAATGTAGCATAGTTGGAACAGAGTTGCGCTCTATCGATTGGAGTTTCCGATGTAAGTTCTTTGCCAGCTCCAAGAAAAGTATGCGGAGCATTTAAACCGATCGCTATGGTGCAATTTCGCTGATAATTTCTATCGATCAAAAATATGTGACACGTTTGCGGAATAATGTAAACAGACTCGCGTGTTCTGTACTTTCCAAATTTTTAAGCTGCCAAGAGTGTTACCGAAGTCATTAAATGAAAATTCGAACTGTCTTATATAAACCTTATTTCTCACCGATTGTCTTAAAGTGCACTTGATGAGTCACCTAAGTGTGCCGCCTAAATTACCTCTGATCTGTTTGTTACACGAAAAGAAAAGTATACACCGCGGGTTAATAAATTCCAGCATCATTGAGAAGAAAAGTTTGAAGTATGAAATAAGTGCGAAGCGTGCTGCAGTTAATGTATATTAATTCAAAATAGCATTACGACCAACAAGAGGGTTATTCAATTTATACAAACGCCCAAGAAATTTTATACCGTTTCGCCCGCAATAAATAGCCAGGCGAAAACGAGAAATAAGGAACTTCAGCTAGAGCACCGCAGAGAATGAAAGCTCCAGCGCAATCAATCATGCAAATCGTTCTCGTTGCAAAATCTCGCAATTCCGTGTCGAGTTCCATATGGTAATACCGTTAATGTCCAACCGGTATATCGATATACACGTCAATGTATACATATATCCTATATACACGGTCGCGGGCTCCATATTTGAAACAAAAGGATGAACGACAATCTGGCTGGCTCCAGCCGTGCATCATTGATTATTTATTAACGATTAATTGGCACGTATTGATCTTTCCACGCGCGTTCAAGCTCGCGTTATTCCAACGTCATTTCGCCCGATCATGAAAAAATCATCGAGCCAATTCGGGTCAAACAATCATCCCCGATCACTGCTAACGCGAGCACAGAAAACTGCTTTAAGCCCCGAATTCATGACAGAATGACGAGACCGATAGATTTTATCTATATTAATATCGACAGAATTATTTTGGCAATTTCGCAGATTGTCCGCCGACCGGGGGGATTAATATTAGAACGAACGCGAACAACATTGGGCAAATCTCTGACTCGTTGCACAACATGGCGCGTTATTTTCGGCATAATATCGCCGATTAAAACGGCCGGACATTTTATTCCGATTACCCGACAGAGGTATGGAAATTCGCGCCTCGAATTGAATACGTTGACGCGGAGCCAGAGTTTGCCATCGTTTCGCAGGCGAATCATGCGGCGTGCGTAACACGACGCATGGAGAATGAACCGCAACAGCGTTCGTAGCCTCCGACGATTCTAAAGCGACGATATCGTTGCGAACAACAAACGAACAAGCACGCAAATTGCGTAACTTTTGAACAGTAGTCCCGAACGAAATCGGCCGATCAGTGTGCCAATTTCGCGCGATCATCGGAAATTAACCACCCGATGCTGACGCGGAACGAACCGACACACGATCCAATCAATTATCGCGTGATGTTAATTATTGAATTCGAATAATAAATGCAGCGCTATAACTGGCTGTTGGCGGGGCGAACGGTAAACGGACGAAAAGAGGCAGGCGTGAAGCCCGCCGGCACGAAAAAAGAGGGAGGGTGATCGTGCGATGGAAAATTTGCAAAACATCGAATTTCAATTATCCGTCCACGCGGGGGAATCAAAAATACCAGAGGCAATGATTTGTAATTACAGAGTTGCAACGAGGGGGATGGCGATTCGCCCTGGAAAGTTAAAAGATGCGCTGGAAAAAATAGCGTCGTGGTTAGAAACGACCAGCGGTCTTTTAATTGATTCACTGCAGACGTCACTGCTGGACACTGCTGTTGGCGAAAGATTCTTGAGTGGTTAAGGATCACGGTTTTTCTTTTGAATTTGCGGATTACGCTTTCATATTTAGCACAGATTTGTCAGCGACGTAGGTCTATCCGAATTACTGGGGCCGGTAGATAATTCTACGATTCTTCGGTCACTTAATTCTGATCAATTAAAAGATTGAAAATATTTGAGGCTGAGAAAATTCAAAGGTAAAGGTAAGCGATATACTTTTGGGCACTGCAAATTGATAGAATAGCCGGCGGCGAAAGAAATTCACCTTTCAATTAAAATATTCAATTTGAATACGAATTGAGAACAAATTACGCGCGTAAACACCAGCAAATAACATTTCCCTTTAATTAAATTTTTTCTATTAAAGTTAAAATTGTAACATCAAACCAGGGGCTTGCATGAAATTCCGCGAACTGCCGTTCCACGGGGAGCGAACCGTTTCGCAAAAACTTATCATCCCCTTTCACGCATCATTTGTAACGGGAACCAATGCGTTCCCGTGTAACGGGAAATTATCATCGGTGGAGGGACGCGAAAAGCGACCGGTCGATTGTAATCGGCGACCTAATTGCCGCGTATTGTTCGCCACGGGCAACGATTCTGCCTAGCGCCCGATTGCGCCCGATGTCAGCGTCAACTGTGAATTTTCGGCGACGATTCGTTCCCGAGCGGCGACGCGCGCCCGCGCGAAAGAAAAAAGGGAACGAGAGAAAAATCGTAGAAACCGGGCACCGCGGCCTAGAAAACGTATCGAACCGGGAGCACGAACGCGTAGGTGCAAAAGCAGCGATATTTGTTCGCATGCCCCGTCGTCCGGCCGTCTCGTCCGAACGCAGAGAAACGATTCATCGCTGACGAGATTTTGTCGAGGCGATACTTTACGTTACACTTGCATCGGCTTCGATTGCACGTACCTTCCGACCCAACGAATACGTTGATTGGACAGAAAGGTAGAGTCGACATAATCTGGGCTTCTTCTTTCACCCTTTATTTCACCGCAAGCCGTGCGTACGCGTATTCGCGAATTCTAATCGCCAATCAAGCTGGTACACCTTCGAGCGAATTAGCGTCGTCCTTTCGCGGCGCGACGCGTCTCGATTCTCGAAGTAGTCGCTTCCTACGAGGAGAAGACAATCGGTTCTGGCCGTGCGCACCGGAAGTAACGTGCAATTGCACGGGGCTGGGGGCGGGGAAGTATTCAAGCAGCTTTTAAATCCGAAAGCGTACGCTACTGCCATCTACGCGCTGACGTGGAAAACTAGAATCCAGCGAGAACGACGAATTCGCGGCGTCGTGTGCATGTACACGCCGTGAAGGGCCGGATTTCCCCCGAGCCACCCCTTTGTACGTAAAAAGCAACCCCCGAGATCCGTCGTGTAATCGTCAGGCCGCGCTGCCGCTGTTTCGACGTGCACGTGAAACTTTCCAGCGCGGCGGAGACGTCGCTGAATGCCCCGTTAATAAAGATACAAATTATAACGGACCCGTTTCAACCCCAATTCGACGCAATCGTAACTAATAGCCCCGGTTTCGGAACTGCTCAGAGTTTCTTTTGCAATTTTCTTGGACTCACCGACACACCGATTCCATTCCGCGCTCTTTTACTAAAGGTTTACGTCAGATTCAAGATTGCCTTACCTGAAACGAAAAAGAGAACATGGATATTAGAAATTGTTTGTCGATTGAATATTTGTTGATGCAATCGCACGAGTTTTATGCAATTACGCATTATGCGAATTTCATGTGTACGAGAATTTATTTACTGTTACGGCTGGTTTGTGACAGGAGAAGTAAGCTGGCGTGTGATGTCGCAAATATGCCGCCAAGAGACGCGACTGTACACACCGTCAGTAATTTACCAGCCACCGTGAATTTAGATGTGAACTGTGGATAACTATACCCACGATCCTTGATAGCCCCATGATCGAAATCGTCCCCAGAATTAATTAACGTAAAAGGGGATCCAAGGGGATCCAAGTGTTGCACGGGGAACAGGTAAGACGAAACCGGAGAAAAGGTAGCAGAAGCATCTGGTTGTACCGATGTACGTGAAGTTCAATGGGCGAGCAAAACTTAATGGAAGTTTATTGTCCTGCTGCTTCTGTAATACTGCAACAATTCTGCGAAATTTTCTTATCCTTCTTGCAACTCTATTGTACTACGTTCAACGCATCTTTATTCACATTGCGATGTATCAGTTTAATCTTAATCTCGAGCAATGCTATTGTATTCCCCGTTAAACTACATTCCAAACAAGAGCAATCAACCCTCGCGTGAATTACGAAAATGTTTGCGATTGGTTTATTACCGTGGTGCGCATATGTCCAAGCAGAATCGCGTATATCGACCTGCACTACTTAAGAGAAATACACGTGCTCGCATTATTGACATGTACCACTTGCTGGAACGTATCATTTTCCTACGAGCCTTTATTGATCGCTTTATGAACAGATTCATTCCATTGTTTGGCGAACACCGGGCAAAACGAAGAACCTGGCTCCTCCGAGTAATTCCTCGACTCTGTCGATTTCGCAATACGCGTACATCGAAGTCGTCTTTAAACAAGAACGATCGCTATCGCACGGTCCATCGTAAATCACGAGGCGATTCGATCGCAGCGAAAAGCTCCGCATCATCCGTCTCTGACAAACTGTATACCTGCCAAGGGATCTTCCGCTGTTGGGAACTTCCGGTCGTTATTTACCGGGTCTAGATTGGTGGAAGTTCGACCGAGTTTCGGCGCGAAACGTGAGGTTGAAATCGCAAATTGATCTCGACTCGTTTCAGTCGCGACCACCATTTACCGTTGGCCACGCTCCCCGCTCCGATATCTCTCACGGATCTCCGTGCAACGAAAATAATTTTCGCGGTCCGCGATAGTGCGCCCCGTAGTTCATACAGCGAATCGTGATTTTTTACTTCTACGAGTCGTAATTTAATATCGCGCTGCTTCATGCGCGTTGAAAGGGAAAGAATAAACTGGACCTTCCTCGAGCGTGCGTTTCAGCACAGCATTGAATATTCTGAACCAGGGGGATGTCCTTTCGCGTTGAACTTTCATAACATGTTAATCAATTTTCGTACCAAGGAGAGAAGTGCTAAGCCTGCGAGGTGAATGAATCAGAAAGTGCGCGATGCTATCGCAAACTCTGAAGTAATTACTTAAATACACCTACTCGTCTAATGTTATGTCAATGTTCATTAATTTCAACGTTTCCGTTCCCTTGCTTATCAATGATACAGTGCAAGAATCGTTCGATAATTCCGACGGATCCTCATTTTACCAATCCCTCGGAAGGCCGCGCGATTAATTCACGCTTAATTCAATTATACCAGCCGTTCCGCGAGAAAGTTCTGCGGAACGAGGGTTATTTCGTTCAGCCACTCGGTCTCCGCGCACGCATAAAACCCCTGTCACGCGCAATCATCATAAAAAGTCGGAGTGAAGAGCAGGAGAAAAAAAAAAAAAAAGAAAAATCATAAATACGCTGGCAAGGGGTGGTGTGTAATACCATTAGCCAGCCGTATCTCTCCAATCACGGTTGGCCTTAAAAAAGATTTCAATAAAGCAGCGTGTCGTCCGCCGCGTCGAGGACGTAATTCAAACCGTTCTTATCCGATCGCGGGTGGCTCGATCGATTTTCCCATAAGTCTGCGCGCTGTATCGCCTTCATAAGAAACTCCCGTCGGGCATAAAAGTTTCATTGGAACCAATGGACGCCCGTGGCGCACCGACGGCGACAGTAAGAGGAATACGGGCGGGCGAACTAGCCGAGCGGTGTTCTGTTTTAACTAACGGTTAACTGGACGGCGGGATTAGCGAGAGCATTATGCAAGTTGTAATCGCATCGAGAAGCGAGCAAGAGAGCAAGAACGTGGCCTGCCTAGCGCCGCAGCGACAGTATAGGTCAGGCATGAATTCTTGATATCCCGAGCTTCGACTTAACCGCAGACACCGGGCCTCTGGTGTGCGATCCGCGGGGCTGCCAACCACGAACGCGTCCCTGACAATCCCACGGTATGTTAACGTCAGCCCACGGCTTGTTACTGTGTCTCCTCTGGTGCGATTGATCCACGCACGGGACAATCGGGAAGAAAATGGGCACTGCGGCAACACAGACGGCATTCGTGTTTTCTCACGTGCCGCGTGCGTCACGGGAACAATGCGGCGCCCGGACTGCGGGATACCTTTGCGAGCGTTACCGTGATCAAGGGCCTGCGTAAAACCGGCGACCCGAACGATGTACCTGTGCGCGGACGAGTTTCGCTGTGAACGTGAAACTTCTGTTACGGTCAATCTGTTGTTTTGTGAGTATGCGCTTTGTTGAGGTAGTAACTTATGGTATCCAATAAAGGTGAGCCCATTTGCCTCGCCGATTTTTTACGAGCATCAACTGTCACGAAACAATTCATGCGAAATTTCGAAACGAACGCGATCATTTAACTAGCCAGCTGTACACGAAGTCCGACGAGCTAGATTTACAGAAACGGCAAAAGTGTCGTCGTTCTCAGTCGATGTGAACAACAATCGAACTTTCGCCAATTTCATGGTGAACGTAGAATCACAAGTAACCGGCTAGCTTGAATAAATATACTATCTCCCTATCTCGGTATCGCTCAATCGTCTCATTCATAGGCGACACACCGATTACATGAATTATTCGATATCAACGAAATATCATCGACGGTGAAACATTTTTCGTACATTAATTAACATTCACGTGGCAAACCCGCTCGAGCCGATTACCCGCGGCCGGTCACGAAACATCGATTCGAAAAAGTGCGCCCCACCGGCGATCATTTCGCGACCGCTTTTCGTAATAAGGGTCTAAATCACGAGGCGCACCGCCGGCAATTGCTTGGTCCCAGCTCGATCCAGGGGCAATTCGTCTAGCTGGCACGCGGCAATCGGTTCGCTGGCCCAGCCATTCTATAACCGGTAAGCTGCAGGCGAGCATCTCGCGCGTCCCGGTTACACACGATCCCGCGTATATATCAGCGACGCAATTGATATATCATCCTGGTGCTAGTCCACGTGTGCAATTGCTCGTGCAGCACGTTTACACGACCGCTTGGCCTGCTCGCCTGTTCGGTCCACTCGGCGAAAATTCGCCACTGCCTGGATCATTCGATCCTCCAGCAATATATCTGCCTCTTTGCGTGGGTGTGCGTGTGTCTATATGCCTGTCCCTCTTTCGCTTTCCTTCTCTCAGTCTCTCTCTCTCTCTCTCTCTCTCTCTCTCTCTCTCCCTCCCTCTCGCTCTGTCTGTTATTCTGATTGTGTCGTCGTCGTTGGGCTGCACGCCGGCCCACCTAGGTAGGAATTATCCTCGAGACCGGAAGATCAGTTCCCAATAATCCACGGCACGCGCATTTACATCGGGAACGAGGTAATAAATACGGCGTTTACACGGAGTCCGGGTCGGTCCACCTGCAGTATAGATGAGCACGGAGTCAGGGAAAGGGGTCGGATAAATTCCTGGCCACGGTCCAGCGTTTCGAGCTTCCGAAGCCGTTTTCCCGATACAAATGGACGCCGCTGCCGAGCACAGACACCGAAACCCGGGGAAACTGCGAAACTACCGGGCTCTACCCTACTAAATGAACCAGCCATCGTGGAAAGGATTGGAATATAGAAATGGGGAGGGCGAGGGGGCGCGGACGAAACAAACGACGACGAGGGGAGAGAGGCTTCTTGGGCATCCAGAGTTGCGGGCCGCGTGTCGCGTGTCGCGTATGATCGATGGATCGCGACCCGCTGCCGGCAAAGACGGGTAGACGCGACAGATTGCGATGAAGATTAAGGAGACGAGCGGGGAAAGATACGATCGTACCTGTGTCGCGATCGCACGGCCGGCAAATAATCGAGTCGTCTTGCAAGAGAACACGCAGCGGTGCCAGATAACAATAATTTGCTGCACCGGCTGACGAAGAAGAAGACGAGGAACGGCAACGAAATTCGAGTCATCCCCTTTCCAGCACGACGGGCAAGCCGCATTACCGCACCGTTCGATACGAACGAGCAATCGCGAATATTCCATATTATCGAGCTACTCGCGAATTATCGGAACGATCGTGCGCGGGGTAAGCAGCGCGGACGCCGGATACGCGAAAAGTCAACACGTAATAAAGATAATGAGCAACAAGGTAATTAGCGGAAAGCCACTTAGCGGGGCATGAACAACGGAGAACGAGCGATCCGCCGATCGGGCAGCACCGATCGTAGGGAAAGGTACACGTAAATACTTTACGCGTGTGCATTCCCGCGATGTTCAGCGCGTCGATTACAATTTATCGTTAGTAAACCGGCCGCGGTATAATTACGCTCGACTTTGCGACGCGGAGAAACGCGGAAAACGGTCCAGGCCATGTAAAGGGATTTGAAAAATTGCGTTTCATCGACGGCGGGCCGTTAATTAGAAGCGTATAACTTGTATCGCGCGGCGGAAATTGCCGATTGCTCGTGACGATTGCCGCGACAAAGCGATCCTTTGCTCCTAAATTACCGGGTAGCACGAATTTCCGGAAGATTATACAACTTTGTTCCGATACTTTGTGCCCCCCTTCTAGAACGTACTTCACAGCGAGCTGCGTAACTACCGTACAAATATAATTTTCGCTGCCAATCAATTTTCTGTTTATGCAGTTCCGTCGCAATGAAGGGTGCCGGTGCCGTTCACGAAAGCCGGTAACTAAGCGCGTTTCAAAACGGATCCCAACGATCTTCGCAGCATTTAATCGCAATGCACAAGTTCGACTTACGCGAAGTGACGTAAACTGAACGACTTCGCGGTAAATTAAGTTTCCGGGAATACTGAACCGTATTCTGTAATCATCATAAATTATCCGACCATCTAATTGCGCGACGAGGTAGAACGCTCGAGAACGAGACAATCAATTGAATCGTCGCCTATCACCGCCATTAGGTGCCACGGAAGAAGGGGTCCGCGTATCGAGCAAAATATATTTACGACCCGCGATAAAGTCAGATTCGGATGCAACCGGCAAAGGGGCGGCGGAGGAAGGGAGGCAACAGTGGATTAGGGACGCGACGTCGATGGGAAACGCGAGAGAGAACAAATCACGACCGACTCGAAAACTCCACAGGCCATTAAACGCGGGCCTTATCAACGCGTAAAAACAATGACACCGCGGTGTCGTTCGTTTGATACCGCAACGTCCGTTCGACGATGTTAGGGGTTGCGTGTCGGCCGTGCTATCTCTTTTAACGGGTGCGTGACGATCTACGATGAAATCGCGCCGCCAATCAAACGATGCCAACAATTCTTGCGCCGGAGTGCAGCTGGGAAACAATGACCGTTTGCGACAGATACCCGTTCGACGCTGCATTCTGTCGCTTGTATCGCGCCGGGTTTCGAAAATAGTCACGATTCGAACGATTTGTCACGTGAAATGAGTGGAACGGCATCTGGTCGGGGTAATATGATATTCGGCAATTGTTAATACGACACTTTGGTAGAATGACGCGAGGCTGTTTCGCCGGGTTTCGCGTAGAATTAAATTCGCTCGAGTTCCTCGGCGGAGCGAATCGCAGCTAGGCGTCATTAACTCGACGCTAATTCGCCGCGTCTACGTGCAATTAGCGTCGCCGGGCGGACTTTGCCACGCGAATATCTATGGAATCGAGCGTGTCACGCCAGTTGTACATAATAGAGAAGATTTCGTTTCGCCGGCCGCGAAAATTAACTACAATGCAGGTGAACGAACTAATTCGGGCATCGGCGAATCGACCGATCTATTCCCGAGATCGACGAGATCAAGTATTACGGAGAGCGATACAGGACGCGCCGTCGAAGGCGATCCGACATCGCTCCCGTCTCTGGCCCAAAAAGTCCCGCACCTATTTGCAATTCGACTTTCCTCTCCGTCGAGGAAAAAGTCCATCTTGCGACGCGCGATTCGCGGAACGTCACGCGGCGGGGCCAGCGCGGAAAAGCTCGGCACGAAGCGAGGAGGAAACGCGAGGTCCTGGGATGAAACGGGCGTCTGTCCGGCGAGAGCAGAAAATAACCGAGCGAACAATTTGAGAGATTACAGAGGCCCCGGTGCTGGTTTCCAATCGGTTGAACCCGGCCGCTGGCCGCATACCTTGTTGCACGCCTTTCCCTGCGCCCCCGCCGCCCCGTTCCCGCAGACACAGGCAGTTTCTCTTTTTCCTTTTGCCCGTTTGCAACCGTGTATCAGCGCGGCGCGGCCGTTTTTACAATTTTGCGTTCTGCATTTTGCGTTTTGCCACGCGCGTCGCTTCGACAAATTTACCGTGAATAATGCGAGTTCCGACGGGCTGCGTCGCGCGAGCCGCCCGTTACCGACACGCCGCAGTGCAGCACCGAAAACCTTCAATGGCTCGAGCGTACGCAGCCCGTGCAGGTGCATTGCGCACCTATGCAATTCCCGGGTGGCTAATGTATGTACGCCGGCGGACGGAAGTTCGGAACGATTGGCTTTGAATCGTCTGGCAAGGTTGGGCTGAATTTAGAACAGGCACGCCAATTTAGGAACTGTTTAAGAATTTGGTGTCCGGGGGTTGTCTTCTGTCGTCAAGTGTCGTACAGTAAATCCTCCCGTAACCGAGCCGACAGAGAGAGCAAAAGTGTTGGGACAATGAAATTTAGTCTTCCTTTATTTAAATGGACGTTGGGAAAATGGACAGTTTCTTTGCGTATTCGTGGAACGTGTATCGTTCCGTTCGCTAAATTGGGTAAATTGGTTGACGCTGGAAAAGGCTTCCGTTGCCGAGCAACGATTACAGTTCGAATAACGGAGCCTGTGGATATTAGGGGGCTCAATTATAATTATTTTTGCAACCGTGTTGTCGACCGCTGCAGTCGAATCGTTCTTCAGGTTGTTGCAATATTCCTCGACGCGATTGTGCATCTGCGATAAGTGCACGCGTGACCCGTCGAAATGTACACGTCTACGGGCTTCAGCGACGCGTACACAGAGATCCCCGTAGGTTGTTTCAGGGCTTCGTCGACCCGCGAATCCCCTATGCAAACCACTTCCCCCCGTCCCTACCTCGCCGTCCCCAGGTTACCACGCCACCGCAATTGCCTGCAACCGGTTATAGATTTGCGCGCGTACGTACACGTGACTGCACTTGTACGCACGTGCACGCTACGCGGCCGGCTCACGGGTTCTGACGTACGAGAATTCCAGGCTGATCCGTCTTGATTTAGAAGCGGACCGAGCCGCGTCCGAAACCCGCGGCCGGATACCAACCGGCGGTATTGAATGCCTGCTTACGGAATTAATTCGTGCCGCGTCCGTTTGATCGCGATTCGATTGTACACGGTGCCCGACTTGCCCCGAAATATTACGGCGGTCCCCGTTTAACGAGCTAAGATTAGCGGCCCGCGATCCTCCCGCCGCCCGGCTTGCGGGAATATGTTTCAAACGTTGCCCGGTATTTTAGCGAAGGCGGAACGCTCGCCGGCCGATCCGAGAGGATATCGATCCCAACGTGCCGCGTACCATCCCGACCAGCTAAGCACAAAGGCAGAGAAACCGTTCCGGCTCCGCGTCGCGTAAAAATAGGCGAGCAGCGGGTGCGAGCGATCGAAGGAGATAGATAGAGAGAGAGAAAGAGAGAGAGAGTATATAAGTAAATGTCAAGCGTTGGATTCACGATTCAGCGACAATGCGAAACACGAGAGCGTCTCGTCAACATTTCTGGCAGCAAGTCGGTCGCGAGATTTGCATCTGTCATGAAAGCACGCCCGGCTAAGAAGCGTTTTGGTCGCGGAGGAGAGAGGGCACGCGGAGGCGAGAAAACGTTTCCCAAACATCCGGCGCAGCCTGCACCACGAGCAAAGTGAGATGTCTTAGCCGTTGACGGTGGATGGCCGTCGATGTGGAAGGCGATGTCTGAACCCTCGGGGAGGCACCGGAGAGCGTGGCGGATGCGAGAAGGGTGGAAACGGGGCGACGAGGGATTCCAGACGGAGGGGGAAAAGGAGCGTAAGACAGAGGTGGATGCGAAAGGAAGAGAGGTGAGCCCCACGAGAAGAAGCCACGTCGGCCGTGGGGTAGTTTATTTGGACACTGATTTGAAGCGAACGCTCGGAAATTTGACATTCCCGTGAACTTTCCGCGGGGCTGCCAGCTTACCGTATGCTCCCTGGAAGCGGCCGCCCGCTGGGAACGGGTTACCATCCGGAGATATTTCGTATTTTCGTCGAGGCCAGACCAACTCCCTTTCGAATACGTAAACGACGTGCTCCGAGTGAATATCGGGGACTCGGCCGTTTGCATTTCTTGCGAAATTTTCTACTTCGTGGCATTTACGGGTTGCACGTCCATCTGCTTTCACTGCTTATGATTTAAAATATTCATCCGCACTTTCCTTATTCTTCTTGTGGCGTGTTTAAGATCACGTCGACTGCCAGGGACATCACCGCCCGTTGTAAACGGGAGGGAATGATCGCAACTTGGGCAGATTTATTTTGTTCCGCGGTTTCGGTTGAAGTACGAACCGCCGGAACCACGGTGTAGAGTGCATCTAGCGCGTGCAAAGGTGTCCACCGAAATCGACAGTGACGAGTCTCGAAGAGATCGTTCTAAGCCGCCGCGGCTCTAATACTTATTTCTTGCACGATTAGCGGTTCGATTAACCTTAAACATTATGCGCTTCTCAGAGGTCCGCATTCAGCAAATAAATAGGCTATCTTTCGAATGAGTGCGCTCCCTAACGACATTTTCATGAAACGAAATTACTCTTCACTCTGCTCAACAGAACGGAAGAAACAGATCTTTATCATCGTATGAAGGGAATCCGACACCTGGACCGCCAATGAATCCCACGATTCTATGTATATCCCGAGTTCCGCACCCCTTTCGCCCGGTCAAAGGGGGGGTAAGAGACCTCTTGACCCGGGACAACTTTATTAACACGCGCAATTCCGATTTATTTCTGGGCCGATTAATCCTTCCGCACAGCGTGAGCATCTAGAGGAAAGAAAACGAAAGCTTCACGGAAGTCTATCGTACGGGCTACATTTATAGCGACCCTCTCGGCCCGTCACGTTGCATACCGTTTCGTCGTTTTATGCTCCGGTCACTTACGCGGAAACAGTGAATGGAATAACGAATGGACAGCGTTTGGAGCATCGAAAAGTTACGGCCACGCGGATAGAAATGCCGTAGCGACGGTGTACCATTGCGAAAATAAACTGTAGCGCGGTAGCGAGCTGTTAATTTTCGATTCTCGCCCGTGCTATTTTCACGAGTTTTACAGTTTTCGTTTTGTTACGGCTGACACTTTACTGCGCCGCGGGTTCTTTTATTTCGTCGACCGTTATGATCGATGTTATTACCGGGCTCGGATAACACGATGCAATTAATTCTTTTCGCGGCGATCGAATGCAAGAGCGAGCAAATCAATCGAACTTTTCATCGGGGACGAAATATTCCGAGGGGAGAAAACCAATGAAAAATTATTCCCGCGTCGTGTTTCGCGATTGATCCAAAAAATAGCTCTAGCAAAAAAAAAAGATCATACAATTAACCGTATCGTCTACCGGCTCTTGCGGTGAACGTGCGGATCGCCGTGGGCGCGAGATAACCCGGGAAATTGTCGAAATCGTTATCGGCGTTGTTGCAAACGCGCAACTGCCGATGATTGACTTCGCCTCGGCTCATTACCGAACTGACACACACGGCTGCGCCCTGATAACGGTATTATCGACATTCGCCCCGTTTCGCCCCCTCTCTATTCGCTTCGCTCGCCGATGATTACGCGCGTTCCTCTAAAACCCGGTTGTTTATTTTGCCTCTTCGCGCCGCGAGTGGTAGCGACCGTCGACTCTGACACCGGCGGCGCTCGTTGCCGAGATAAAAATGAAATTCGCCAACGGGCAGGATCCTTTTTTTCATTTTTTTTTCCTTTTTTTTTTTGATACACAGACACCGGTCCGCGTGTTACGAGGCCGCGGGACGCGGAAGATTATACGTGCGAATTCGTGATCCGATTACGCGTGCAGCAGGAATTAATTCTGCGCTGGTAATCCGGGCCGCGGCGTTCCAAATTCGCCAGAGAGGAACAGCAAAGAGAGAATATTATTTTCAGAGGGCCAGGAGGCCATGGAACGCGGTTAATTAAAGCGTTCAGCAAACACGCTGCCACAGGAGGGTGCGGCGGTCGCGAGTCGGAGGGTGTAAATGAGCAATTAATTGTAAATTTTGGGGATGAGATGTGTTTATGATTCTCGAGTTCAGGACGGATCGCTTGGGTGGGAGTAATGCGATAAAAATGTCGGATTCGATTTCGATTAACCGTTGGATCGAAATGAAATATACCTTTCACGCGAGGGTGGAGATGACTCGGATGATAGTATCGAAGGAAGTGTTCTATAACATCGATCCGGGCAGAAGGTGGAATTTCAGCGGACGAAGAAAATGATTAATTGCGAAACTGGAGATATATAAATTTGCCTATGCTACTGGAACCTAATTTGTTAATACAATTTCTAGTAGATGCTTGGAATGAGCAGAATGAAATCGTTTAGGCGAACAGGAACTTTGCGATCATCGCGTGGCATTTTTCCTTGCTTACATTCAGCTGGTTTCGGATATAAACGATTCTATATTGCCTCGTTATGTAGAAATGCAATGTATGCCTCGGAAAGTACTCGACGAGCGAAAAGTGGAAATGGACGTTCGAATAATTCGCGTTACTCGGGCAGGGGAAAGAAACGGCGCGATTGTGCAATATATCGGGATCGCAAACGCGAATTCGAGGGAACTAACAGGTGCTCTTTACTGATGTACGTGCAGGGACGAACCAGTTACCAATTCTAACGCATTCGACGGCATATCAAGCCGATACTCCACGTGGAGGAGGCACGAGTTCGCGCATCCAGCGCGTATAATTTTCAACTCTCTAATTCACACAGACTGCTGGCTGGTGTGCGCTCGCACGCAAATTGTATCCGCCGCGAAGTCATTATGGCAATATATTATAATTTCTGTTGTTAAACTGATGGATAAAAGGATTCTAGCGGTTTCTAATTGTCCATTCGTGCGGAATTCACGATGAACAAACGCCCATGAATAATCCATAGCTCGTAGCGGAATAATAATAGAAATTGCATACTAAATATTCCAATGTTTTTGTTGCTCTCTATGCATCAAAAGCGAATCGATTGAACCGACGGAGAGGTTAGCATGCTAAAACGAAAACACGTAAACAAACAAACGAAACTTCACCGCAAGCGCAAATCATTCTTTCTCAAACATATTTCCACTTCATTCGCGGATTTGCATTACAAAACTTCGGCCGTTTTGTTTCCCTTCGATCGTCGATCGCCGACGAAGGTGTTCAAACGTTTCCCCGCCGAATGATATACGCGCATTGTTTATTTCTCTAAAGCTTTAAGCTCGGGATAAAAAAAGGGAGCGGAATGATGTAAATATAAAAGCAAGGGAAAACAGCGACCAGTCGCCGTCGAAAACGAGCAAACCACGTGAACGAGTGGACGGGGATAAAGTTAAACGGCCATCGAATTTACAATATATCTCGACAGAGCTTTTAGTACTTTCCCGCAGATAAGGCAAACACGTTAATGGATTTTTCCAACGGCGCCCTTTATCCGCGCCGGCTCCCGATCATTTTCTATGCACCTGTACACGCGTCGAATAAACACGATAACCTGATTCAAGTTCGCTTATCGGCCGTCGGTTCGCCGTGAACATTTGTCGCCGAACTGTTCGGCAGCGGCGAACGAAAAATACTAGCGCCGACCAGCGAACACGTATCGCCTCGTTCGGTTCACGGAACCGATCGCCAGAAGCGAGAATCACGCGTGCGGCTCGCACACGTTCGAGTTTCGCGCCGAAATCCCTCGGGTCGAAGTTCGTATCGCGTATTCTAGTGCACGACGTCGGGAAACGTCTCGAGCACTTCCGATAGAAGAACAGAACGACGGAAGCGGGACAGAGAAACATCCAGCCGACAGGTTACAGAGTGAAATAAACGGGAGAACCAGCGAGGACAGCGTCCTTGCGAATTCACGAACGAACGGCAGGCAGAACCAAAGCGGAAAAGTGGAAGCACGAAACTAGAAGGCTCGTCGAACTACGATTTGGAACGTTCAGCGTGCAACGAGGAGGCGGAAAAAAAAAGGACAGCGGGCGGCCGAGGACGGGCGAAAGAGGCGAGCTCCACTGGCAAAACAATCAATTATCAAGGAAAGTTTCGAAAGCAACCGGGATTCGTTCGGCTGTTTCTCCCCGACTCGAAAGCCGATTTTTGCGATCGGTTCCGAAAGGGCTGAGTATAAAGGGCGGGGGGGGGGCGGCCTGAGACAGAGAAAAGAAGGGGCGAAGAACGGGGTGGGGACGTTCGCGGGGAAAAGGATCTCGGCTACTTTAACCGAACTCCTAGGAAACTTTCCCGTACGAACAACCATCCCGCTCCCTCGTTCCGAAACCCTGCTGCCAAGGAGCGAACCACCACCTTGTGACCCTCCGGGCCAACGGAATTGATTCGTGTTCCGTACTTTGCGCGATTACGACGACCCTCGAATATAAATCGACAGCCCCGCCGGACTTGACAGAGATGGGTTTTAGTCGCGGCGCGTTCACCGTCGAGCCACGAGACCCGCCGTTTGCGATGGGACGGGGGCGCGTTTAATTGCGGTACGAAAAAAATTGACAAGCACGACGATTGCGACGTCGCGGCGCTGCATCGACCCCCCCGGTGGAAAACTCGACCTGGGTCAGGCGACAAATGAGTTTTGCCGAGGTTCGGGGGAGGATGGAGGACGACGGCGGAGTACGGGGAGGGAGGGGGAGAGAGGGATTTTCTTCGCCTCGTTTCGCTCGTCGTTAAGCGACGGTATTTGTACGGTGTTGCGCGCCGCTCGGGCAATACGTTCTTGGCGATTTTATGACAGAACGGCCGTGGACTGGATCGACGTTGCAAATTGCTGGAAATAATTCATGATATAATCGAGGCCTCTGTTCCAGGGAGCAGATAGAATTATTAATATTGCTAGGAGATTAATTGGAGGACGTTGGTAATTATAGCAGCGCGTGGGATTTAACGATATTCGCTTCGTTTCCAAGTGAACGATACGTTAGTTAGGTTTATCGCCTGATAAGAATCACCCGCTGGACGGTTGGGAGAAGTTTGACAAACGATATCGAGAGCAACACCGTCTCGGAACACCGCTCGCGACGTCAAACGATACGGCGTATTCAATAACCGTCTCGTTAAAACCCGCCAGTCGCAACCGCAACGAAGCAACAACTTTGGCGCCAAATTGAGCCAGAAAATCGCTGGGAAAAAAGAAGGGAGCAACATCAAACGAGCCCTGCCAGACGTTTGAACCGGAAGCAACCGCGAAATCGTGCGCCGCCTAACATTCCGTGCACGTTGCCTAGTTTCAAGTAGATCCAGACCTTTCCTGGTCGGCCGAGTTTATCGGCGAACGTCGTTAAGCGCCCGGGCGAATTGGGACGCCTTAATTAACATCGATTTCTTGGCGGTGGAATTTCCGGAAACGGAAAGCAGCCGGCGGTGCAGTGGAGGACGCAGTCGAAAATGTGTTAACGAGCGTGCAAATAGTGGTGGTTCGCAGACGTACGAGCGGTAAGTGGCCCGCACAAGGAACGAACCTCCAGCGAATGTGATCGAAGCCGAGGATACGCGTTACTGGTTTCGGGTGCACGTTGAAAAAGAGTCCCGACACGGCCAACTTATCGAACGACCAAACAAACTCGGGGCTGTGTAAGGAAAAAATCTGAGAACTGGAAACGCAACTGTTTACAGTGCTATCGGACCGAGGCCGGGGCAGGGATTTGCACGGCTTAAGCACCGGCATCTCTAACCCGGGATGATGAAGCAGACTGCAGGCCGGCTAAAAGCAAAGATGCCGAAGGCGCTCGAGGGTTTTCGAATTTTTTTTTCTTCTTTTATTCTTTTTTTTTGCCCAGAGACGCGAGCGTCGTCGCGAAACCGCGATCCGCCCGGAAACGTTTTCGCTTGAAAACGCAACACGGCCGAAGGCTCTCGTCGAGCCTCCTGTAGCGACAAGCCGCTGGAACCGCTTTCACCTTGTCGGTGTTTTACTTACATTTCGAAGGGACTACGATAATTGGAGAAATCGTTTAGTACTCGAGGTTGATGAAAGAGGTTCATTGGGGTGGGGAGGGGGGATCGGTTCTGCACCAGAAATATTTATGACCAGTGGTAATACAGTCATCCATTGATACTGATCTTTGGTATAAAAGAATTCGGCTGAGTAAAATCTGAGAAAGGTATCACGGTTTATGGGAAGAGGTGAATAAAATTGTAACGAACGGTGCAGGTGTGGTAGGTCAAACACGAAGACGCAGAAAAGTGCCATTCATGCCTGCACCTACAATGAACGTACGAATATATTCGAATCTCGCCTATCCTACGAGTAGCTACAACAATCTAGAACAAAGCTGATCGACGAAGCTTCATCGAACCCACGGAATTCTTTCGTCGAATTCAACGGCCGCCTCCTTACGGCGAGGGTGCTAAACCAGCGATGTTAAATACAGAGCGCAGAATTTTCATTTAACTTCATTGTCGGAAGGACAATTTCTTCGTAGCTCCGACCCGGGCAAGAATATCCGAGGACTGTTGCACAGCACGGTTGGTGCCGAGCGAAAGAGAAAGACAGTTAGACGCACTTGCCCCTCGTAACAGCACTCGTTACACGAGACGTGTCCAAAACTAAATTTTGCCTACGTGCCCGGCGAACGGGTATGCACGACGACAGCCGGGGCCTCGCACAATGGGGGCTACAAAATCAGAGATAAGTGGCGCCTGGCGACGGAATTCTGAAATACCTTAGGGGGTAGGGACAAGGTATTTAATATGCGTGGGAAGGAACGACCACGTCCGAAACGCCTTTCGCCCTTACCTTCTAATTTATGCAGCTCCCAACGTTTTCCAACCATTGTGCTATGAGCACGGTATATTTGGGTTAACTGCTGCCCGCCCGAGCGACCGCGACATTTCGTTCGATTCGCTACTTAATTTCCTGGTATTTAGCGTGAGATCTTTCGGACAACTTTCGCGAAATTGTTGGGAAGTTTATAGGGCCCGAGTCAGTATCCGTGATTGCTCATTTTGTTCACGTAGCGCACGGTACGGTGTTAGGGAACTCGATGCACGGAATAATTCATGAGTTTCACTTCCGAGAAATTAAATTTTTCAGCTGCGCGCGTTAAATGAAATTTTCCAAAAATATGCGGCCGCGCAACTGTGAATAATTAATTGAAACGTAAAAACACCCGCGGTCAGGGTACGGTCCATCGTGACGTACGAAAAGTCGGAAAATGAAACTTCCGAGTTGCCGGGCTTTCGCGCGGTTCGAGACTACGGGAAATATATTTAAAAAAATTTCCTCTAATGATGTAGGTCAGAAGGAACAGCTGAAGAGTTTCGGAAGTAGCAATGCACGCTCGGTGTGTACACTTCATAATTTAAGAGGTTCCTCTCGTTAGGTGAATAATGAATTCTTCGTGATGAGCTACTTCATTCCCATATTTGCTATCCGATCGAAGTTCTTGCTATTTGCCGCCTGTAAAACTGCAGCGGCTTGATCAATTATTTTGCGCAAAGTACACGCGACAAATAAATACGCGTTGGCTGATCGATGAGGGCCCACGTGACCGGCGTTTCATCCTATGTACATCCAAATAACCGAGCGCAACGTTTCGACGGGCGTTACATTTTTATCGCGTCCACCACTTTGCACTGATCTAGCCCATTGAATCGAACGCGTGACGGCCAATATTTAAGCGTATAAATGTTGATTATCGCTTGCAAATGGAAATCGTGGCCGGACAATTTTCACGCGTATTCGAACTCCAATAATAGCATTACGGTTCGCATAATGATGCGCCGCCTGACCGTTTAATCGCGACATTCACCGAAACGAAGGTAATTGCAGACGTCACACCTTTGCGTGAATTCTCATTTATATCGATGCGACTTGAAATTGATTTGCGAGAAGAAAATTGCGCCGATCGCAATTTAATCGGACCGATTGCAACCATTGCAAACGGGACTCCGTTCGCGACGAAAGCAACGATTTTGACGTGCAACTCGGACTTTATCGCCGGGGAAAATGTACTCGTTCCTTCGGGGTTTGCTTTGGCAGCGGCATCTTAATAAAACTCCGTCCGGGTTTTTGGGGCGCAAAAAGGCGAATCGGACAGCGTTTAATTAAACCAATTGAATCCCTCTACTTGGCGGAAAGTTTGCCGGCGGGGCCGAAGTGAATTAGTTTCGCCTAAAAAGTTTCGAAAAGGCTGATAATCAACCGTCGAATGAACCCTTTCCTCGTTTCGCAACCGTGGAATTTCATCCCGGCACAGAACGGGTGAATTTCATTTGAAACAAGTACTCCGGACGATTCTCGTTCGGCGCGATTAGAAAACGGACCAAGGGGAAACAAAAATGCAACGACGAGAGAGAAATGGATTACGCTAATAAGAGGAGCGCCCTTGCCCCCCCCCCCCTCCTCATCGACATTTGGATAAACCTGAGTAGAGCGGGCGTCCGTTTAAGAATTCCGTGAAAGACCGTCCATTTGCCGCGATCCGCTAATTACGAACTTAAGGGAGAAAATTCGCGGAAACTTCGACGAACGCGGACACTTCGATGAAGATAACTCGAAGAAGCACGCTAGGTGGGGTAGATCTGTAACCGTCGACTGTAATCTCCCACTCGTTAGGGGCGAAGGGCGACAGGGACGAGAAGAAGGGGGGGAGGAGGTCGCGAAGAGAGCAGGGAAGCCGGCTGGAAGTGCTGGACGATCTTTCGAACTCCGGACTCGCATCAATTAACGCCAAAACTCTGAAGGGACTTCAAAGGAGATGGCTGGCCCATTATTCGACCATCGCGACTCACCCTCCCCGCTGTCGTTTCCGGTCCGGCTTTATCCGGCTGAACGGCATCTACTCCAAGATGGAGAGTCGCTTTAGACAATAATCCGAATCTGCGTCCTTTTACTCCGGGCCTGTCGCGCTAACGATTCGCCCCTTCATCATCGAGGATCACGCGCGACCGACCGAGTAGACGATGAGTTCCTGCGTTCCGGGATGGGAAGCATTGTTTCGATGGTATATTTCTCCGGGAAAAAAAGGGGAAAACGGTGGCGATTTTCTGGCGTTCGATAAGTCTGTGTTGCTTGGCGATACCTTGCAGACGATGGGAACGCAGAGGAAAGAATCGGATACGCGACGCACGGGTTACACACGCGAAAATTGCTGGCTGGATTAACCGGTGTCGATTATTAAGTCTGCGAATATCCAGCCCGATGTTACAGTAACAAAGGTAAGTATTCTTGGAGCGAATTGAGATTTCGAAATATCTAGAGGGACATATGAATTGTTAATACCCTTACCGCAATAATGTATTGCCATTAATAATATAAAAGAATTCGTCAATTTTTGCGCTTCAACCGCGCATGCTTCCAATGAACGCGTCGCGGAATGAAAAGGACGAATACGCTTCCCGCTTAAGTGCCGAGGACTACCCGTGCAATAGAACTTCGTGCAATTTTCAGAGGGCAATAAAAAAAGGCGCAAAGGAACAGCAAAGAATTAATGAAACCGCGTGACTTAATTCTACGGGGTCGCGTAGCCCGCGATGGGGGTGTCGTTTCGCGAAACGTACCAGAACGCTGGCGCAATCGAGATCTCAGATTAACTATGTCCGTTCGCGAGCGTTCGTTTAACAACATCTCCAGCGGGTTGCTCCCCTGCATGACGCGAACTGACGAGGCCGATATCCAGCAGAAACCGCAACCTCTGCCCGCTCGAAATCAACCTCGTCCCCCCGACGATCCTCGCCGGATCTGTTTAACCGAAACTAAACATCCAGCAGATATTTTCGTAGCAGTGCCGTCCCGGTGATACTTCACGTATCGGATCGCGTCCAACAGATATCTCTATGATTAGCCGCAGCGAGATCGGCCGTCCCGGGGAAACGGTAACGCGCCCACAAAGTCGGCCGAAGTCGACGGAAAGGGGTAGGGGTGTACCAAGCCAAAACGGATAGATACGTACGAAAAGAATTGCAGAGGTTCGGCGCTGGAGAACGAGGGACGGGCGAGGAAACGGCGAGGGTTGCGCGGTGCCAGGAAAATCGGCCTGGCGAAAATAAGCTTAATCTCGCTGAGTGAAATCGTTGCCAAATGTAATGCGTCTCCTGTCGATGGGAGAGACCATCGCGCGAGCCGCCGCTCCGACCGGCCCCCTTCTCCGACGCGCGAATCGACAACGTAGAAACCAGCTTGCACCCCATTCCGACCCTGTAACATCCCTTTCTTTCGTACCCGTGCACCATCTCCCCCGTCCGTTCTTCTCGGATCTTTTTTACCCGACACACAGCCGACCGATCTCGCGTCGACGGATTAGCGGGCGCGGAATAAAACGACGGCGACTGATGATAAAAGAGAATGAGGAAACGCGTCGAAGATGTGTAAGGTGGTTGGAAAGAGAAACAAGGCTTGGAGGGTGGAAGGGGGAGGGGGGGGGGAGAAAAAGGAGAAAGAAAAGGGTCGACCGAAACCCGCAAGCGGCGCGTGTTTCAAATATTTGATTTCTGCTCGCGTTGGCAAAGCACCCCGAACGTTAACGCTTCTTTTTTTTTTTCTTTATCCGACATCCTGTATTGCTCTTTTATAGGTACGTACCGCCGCCAATAAAATTCGGTCGGCACGGTGTACGCCGACGAAAGGCGGATGCAGCCGCCTCTGGCGCCGATCTTTTGATCGGGAAAAAATCTCGCCAAAAACGGGGACGCAGAGGCGACGCGCATTCGGCCCGCTCCATTTACGTTCCGCTTCATTCCGGGCACGGACACTTTGATCGGCCAGGACACCGAACGTCGAACGTACGTGGCCTTTACGCTGATTTTCGTCTTGCCGGACGATCCTTCTCTTTTTTGGGAAATTAACGGTAGCGGGGCCGTCGCGTAAAGCGCGACGTGAGCGGAAGACCGAGGAGGGTTGAAAGTGAAGCGATATCTGATTGACGGCGAGGAACATTCGAAACGTCCAAGATTCCTCTCCGTTCCCTTCACCGGAATTTCCGGATCGTTAGATCCACGAATGAAACCGAAATGACGAATGGAGTTGCGACCATTCGCCACGTCCCTCTGCGTCATAATGTAAATAAATCATTCCTAACAAATGAATGGAAAGGTTGTCCAACATCTTTCACCCTGGGCTTGCTTCGGCAGAAATCAATAGAACGCCTGCGAAGGGGAGAGGCGAAAAATTGTTTGTATAAGTTTATAAAATGTCACATCTGCCTCTATTCTGTTAAGCGTCTATAAGCTGCACTCAGACAATACCACCTGCCAGTCGATGGCATGCGCCTACTAGGAAACGTGGGTGCTGCAATATTCATACGATTACGTCGATGAACAATATTCCGCGCGGTCTCACCGAAGACCCAGAGACCTGCTCTATGCCGCTATTTACGGCCGCGTGGACAACGCAAAGTAGAATCGCCATTATCTACGAACTTTCCCCGCGACCTCGATTCGTAAATTCGCGCCGGCTCGTATATCCGACAGATCGGAATGTCGAGCAAATTGTATTATGCAATATGCAGGGGAGGGCCTATAACCGTGCGGATTCATGCCTCGAAACGTAGCGCAGCGAACGAAAGGGGTTCCGTTTCCCCGGCGACTCGAAATCGACTATTTCTTTACCTTTGCCGGAACTTTCTTCGCGTTCCGTTGTCCCGGGGAAATGTTTGCCCGAAGGAAATACGTCCAGGGCGTTCTAATCAATTTCGTTGCGTAACTGGTGAAAACGATCCTACGTGACGTCCGCACGATCCTATTCAAATTCGTAACACACAGCGCGAGAAGCGATTTCTCTTTGCCCGTTCGTCGAAAATAATTCTTCGTATCGAAATTGATACAACCCGGTGCGCACGGCCCTACTGATTATTTTCGGCGCTATTTAATCGCGCGAGGAAATCATGTTTCGCCGTTATTCATGAAACGGCGAACAATGGCCGGGCGCGCGCGCGTCGATAATACGGTTTCAAAATAAATTCTCATTCGTCGCCGCAATAAAATCGGACGAATTTCTATCGGGGCGGAACGCCGGCCGCGCGCTCGCGTCCCATAAATTCAATTACGAAAATGCGCGCGAATTATTTACATCCTATTAAATTTTCGATAACTCGCCGCCCCTGCTAAGCCGGCAAGGGTCCATTATCCCGTCGTTTAAATACATCCCGCGAGTAAAACCACGCGGAAAGGAACATCACTCGTGGAAACGCGTTTTCAATCGGCGTTTACTCGTGCATCATATTAATCACAGAGCTCGCCCGCTGAAACGGGACGCGTAAATCGGGAAATGGCAACTCCTGCGAGATCGGACTGTGTCAGATCGAATTCTGGAGAAACGATCGACGCGTGGCGTATCGCCCGCGGCGCGTTCAATTCGTGGATTTGAAAGGACGAGACGGTGCAGATTTTATATGGCAGATGGACCAGTCCAGGTCTATTCTCATCCGCGAACATGCACACGCGCAGAATTTGGAGGCGCTCGCACGCTGGTACAAATTCGTGGAAGATTTTAATACACCTTCCAGTCGCTCCGCCTGTTTTGGTGGAAACCCAGTTGCGGACGAATATTAATTCTTACATAAATGGATCTCAGACATGAATGGAGCCAGCCACGTCTGAATTCGCGGACGGGAGGAGCAAGGACATGCTATTCGAGTGACGTATATGAATTTCATCCAGGAACGGGTGTCAAATGTGGCACGCCAGCCGAGTTACAGTAGCCATGAAGTGAAATTACGTTATTGGGCTGCGCCTTGGAAAATTATGACGCAATTTTGTGAATGAAATGAGAAATTCGCAGGCACTCGTCCCAGGATTGTTCGGTGACAACTAGACGATACGTGACTTGATAAGAAACTTCATAATTACGCTGGTGACACGTTGCGCAATGTTGTATCTGCGTGTTAAAATCATGCCCACTCGACGATGCTAAACGATCACTGTTTCGTTAGAGTGAACTTTACGCGCGCATATCACTTTCGCACCGAACTCAACGATCGGAAAAATATTTGAGTTTCATTACTTCGGAAATGAGCACACGGCAACCCTCGCGTAACGATTTCCCGCAGAGTTCCACGTTTACGATCTTATTCTCATATTTTATCGCCTCGGCCCAACTACACATTTTCGATTGCTTCCCCGTTTTAACGTGGCCTCTCCGCGGGCAAAGTACGAAACAGCATTTTTCGCTATCATAGTTGTATAGAGGCGCACGGTTGCGCAACCGCCCATCTTTCGCGTCCCAGAAAATCCGATAATTCCTTCCGCAACGAGGAACAGAGGGGGATGGAAAAAGCGCAAGGGAGAAAGGGTGAGAAAAAAAGGAATGAGTCGGGCTGAAGCCAGGTCGTTCCGGTAACAACGTAGACGCTCGTTACACCTCTGTGCGTGTGTGTGCGCTCTGTGAATTAAACGAGGAACACTGCCACCGCGCCGCATAATACTGTTCTCGGTGATATAAGCGAGTTGTTGCAACGATTACGCCGTTCCGCGTTTCGCGATCGGTAACACGAAAATATAATAATCATTGCGGTCCGACGGGGCAAGGGTGGCTGAACACGATTTGTCCTGTGGCGAAAATTTTCATTGGCACTGACGTGGCGGTAACACGAATATAATTGAGGGTGCGCAGAAATAAATCGGCTGGCAACGAAGGATTTGTCAACTGTTAAGGTGGACACCCTGTGTCTGGATATTAATGTGAATATAATCGGCGAGGAAATTAGAAAATACAGGTCGTAACTTCTAGGATTCTTATCGCATTGTTCGTCGAGAAAAATATACCTCGGAGGGGTCGAGCAGTAAATCTGAAAACAATTGCTAGGTAGGCGTACAAAGGGGAAGCACGGTGGAATATACCCCAGGTCACGGAAAAATTAATCGAACAAATATCGAAACCAGTTACTATTCAAGGTAGATCGACCCAGCTCTATTGGTTTGAGCATATGGTAAATGTCATGCACGCCAAAAATAGTGCAACGGAACTAAATTTAAGGAAAGCAATCCTTCAACTCTTTAATAATAATCACCCTCGTTGCTTCCGTAAATTAGATAATAACGTTTCGCCTGGCCGTGCATCCGAATTAATCGCACCGGTTCAATACCTCAAAGATGCTACCGACAACAGAACCCCTATCGAACCCCCGTCAACATACCACCCCTGTAAAAACAACCTCACCTTAAACGCACGGTTTCCAATATGTAGCTAGATCAAACAATCGTCGCATAAAAATCTCCAACGAATAAACCAGAACAGCCCCCCCTCCGCCCCCCCTCCGCCCCGCTGAAACCTTTCGACTCGCAATTTCACGCGAGCCAACGATCGACGGCGATCGTCAATCACAACATGCTCGGCGCATCGAGGCCGTGCAAACACAGGTGCACGCGCTTAGCATCGGAATCTCTTCGAATAACTCTAGGGACCGTTTTCCCCATCCGGCGTACGAGCGAACACGCTGCGGCTTCCAGCGCCTAATAACCCGCTCGTCGATCGCAATTCCGTGTAATTATGGATCCGCCGTTACGCGACCGTGCTTTACACACGTACACACACCGGCAAACCGCCGGGATCCCCGAACGCGGCGATGCACGCCCGTGAAACCGCAGCCGATCTATGCTCGTGAAGCGCAAGCTGGTCGAAGCGGCGAGGAGAGGAAAACAGCCGGGGCACCGTCGCCATAGATAGGAGGACACTATCTCGAGGAGCAGCCGCCGCTGAAGATGCGGCAGGGGTTGCTCGAGAGTTACCGCCGGTTCATTTACCGGTATTGTTGCACGCCACCCTCCTGCATGCAGCTTCCCGGCGTACCTGCACCCTCCCGCAACCATCCCCCAGTGCAACACCTTCTATTCCTCTCCATCTCTCTCTCCCCTCTCTATCTCTCTCTCTCTCACAGTCACTCTGATACGCTGCACCAGTCGTCCTGCGCCCTACCGCAGCCTACATCCAGATGAATTCAACGTGAGCCACTTGAATACGTGTGTGGGTGTGTAGACGCACGGACAAGTGTTGTGCTCATCGACATCGACCTGGCGGAGCGAGCGTCGTCGAAAGATACGTCGGCGACTCGGATACACCGTTGTCACGCGGTGGGATTGTCGAAGTCAATGCGAATGGTGCCGGTAAGAGAGGATTTAGCTGTTTGGATTTCGATAGCTTCGAAGGGGATGTTGATGGATTGTAAGGCGGTGTCAGACAGCGTGCAGATGTGTGTTTCGAGAGTTTGTTTCATTTTTATGCATGACGGGGGTGGGTTTGCCTCGAACGTTGCGACACTTGGCGAAACTTCGAAGATATTTCACGGAAGTTTAAGAAGGGTGTATACATATTAAACACTAACCGGGACGGTTAGGCGGATCGGAAGATCGGAGAATAATGAAACTTTGCGTACGAGTGAAGTGTGTCGTCCGTGATACGACGCTGCTTTTCGTTCGGGCGATAATTCGATATTAAAGGGTGAGAGATCTGGAGAAAGGATAAATAAAACTTGCATCGTTTTATCGCGCTTACTGAAACCGCGTAGAAAAACTTTCTGACAAATCCACGACGCTGGTTTTTTTCCCCCCCGTGGATTTCTCAAACAAATTTTTCACGCAGTTTAGCGTGGACAATAAAGCGACGGAAGTTCTACTTAAACTTTTCGAGGTAAAATTCTCAATTCTCTTCCAGGGATGTATTCGTATTACGAACGGCGCACTTTACTTGCACGCAAAGTTTCGTCATTTTACGATTTCCCGGATTTCCTAACCTTCCTTTTTTCGTACCGGTACAATCAATGGTACGAAGATAGATTTAAACAGATTTACTGGCCAGAACGTCTCGGCAAGAGATCTTAAGTATTGATACAAACCGACTGGCTAATACGCTTGAAATTATCGTGCAAAATATCCAAGTGAAATACAATCAATTTGCGCTTGCCGTTCAACCACTTCGAATCAAAAAAAAAAAAAAAAAACAATACGGTATTGCGGTAGAGTACTTTAGGAACGGGTGAACAATAGAACAAAGCGGGAGTGGCTGACGATGAATCGCGCGTAGAGCACGAGCAAACTACTGGTTTCGTCAATGCGAAGCCAGAAAGAAGCGGAAAGCGAGGCGCGTGCTGCCGGAAGAATAGCGACAGCGTGGAAGAAGGGGGAGCGAAAGGATTTTAATTAGCGACAATAATTAGCACGCTCGTCAGACCGCCTATCAAAGCGTGTATATCCAAGCACGCCCGCGTTGCGTCAATTTGAAGTGCGCCGTGGTCGCGACGCGCTTGCCCTTTCGAACGTTTGAGGAACGGGAGCATCCTCGAAAATACGAGGGAGCAATCCGAAAAACTGTTAAATCGTTACTACGAGAACGCGTCGAAATAGCCGCGACACGAATAATCCTGCGCCATTTTTCACTAATGCGCTCGTCCGCGATCGAAGAGAAATATGCCGGCCTCTCGGATTATTTCTCGAAACGGCTGCACCAATTCGTTTCGTAAGAGGCCGCGTGTCTGTCCTAATGGACCCGCCGACAGAACTGAACGTCGCGCGTCGTTTCAATTGCCCCTGTGTTTGGATTGCGTGAAATCTCTCTATTAGCCTGTCCGTTTTCAGACGGATACACAGAGCTGAGCTTATCGGAAGCAATGCACTCGTCGTTGTACGTTCTACGAGTCTGTGCATTATGAAATTTTATGTTTCGTCTACTCGAACGGGTGCGTGAATAAAACGAAGCAAACGTATTCTACTCGTGGGCACGGACGTTCGTTCGTTCGAACTTTTACAGGCGTCCGATCGCAGCCGCGTGAAAACGCGTGCCAATTACGCTACCGAAGAATCAGTGAAGCTTCGTCGTTTTCAGTTCCGTTCCCTTTGAGCCGAAAGCCCTCTGTCGCGAACAGATTAAAACAGATAGAGTCGACAAATCTCAGGTCATTCTCTTAGCCCACGAACCAGAGCCGCAAGTAACAGGCATACGATAATAAAGATCGCGTCGAGACTCAACGTATCACCGTTACACAGGATTTTCAATTCGTTCTATAGAATTTCCTTCGAGAAACATGAAGCTCCCGCGTCAAAGAGGTACGGCAAATCGACGGGCAGCCTCGCCGAGTCAATCTCGTGCAGGGGATAAGGTAAACGGCAAAGCTTCCGGAACATTTTCAATTATCCAAACGGATCGTGTCGCCGTGGAAACTCGGAGGAGCCGTTCGGGAAGCGTCGATTCGAAACAGACAAGCGTGTGCGCCGTCGGTCGACGACTTCACCGTTCGACGATCGCGCGACTCTCGTCTTTGACATGCACCGAACCGCCTCGCCTCGGCCATTTGCAATTAAAAACAAAATTAATTACACTCCGAGCCGGTCGTCGTGCCCGCCCGTCGTTTTTATTCGCGCAATCCTTGGCCCCCGTTGAGCATTCTGTATCCAGGCGACGCGTACGCGCGCGTGTACCAATGCATTGAGAACGACGCGGAACCGAGGGAAGAAACACTAGGGGAGAAAAGAGGAGCGTTACGCGCGACATCGTTCAGGAACGTTGAAGATGCTTGAGATTCTTTCGAGCGGCCCGGGATCCGCGTTCACGCGCTTCAGCAAACTTTATGAATACCGGAATTCTTTTACCGTCGTGAGAATCGCCGCGTTCTATTGCGTCGCGTCGTTTGACTTCCTCGAATGTTGCTTCGACGAACGACCATGGATATCGTTCGTCCGGCTGCGACCCAGTTCCGGATCATGGAACTTATTGCAAAGGAATGTTTGCCCGGCCAGGCATCTCCCCTAATTAATCGAGTTCCACGGCGCTAATGCGAATAATCAGTAAAACGTTCAACTAAGGGTGTGCACGTGTATTTTTTGCTGCGCATAATTGATATGCGTGTAATGCAACGTTGCAATTGTTTAAAATTATATACAAGTCTACGTATCGATAAATAGCATTATAAATTAGTCCCATTCGCGTTGACGCGCGCAAAGAATATTTCTCTCGCCGGTAACGAGAACTTGCGATGAAACATTCGCAGGACGCGTCGGCACACACCTGCATATTATCAGTCCAACGTGACACCCGCGTTCCAAACCCTCGGCCATGTTTCTTACGCCCCACAATCGCAACGGGGGCTATCCTTAAACCGTTCATCCACCGGAGCGTGGCTTGTCATCGCCCCTCCGCACCGCCGCGTAGAGAAAAGTTGTGCCGCTTTAAAAGCGAGCCCGAGAAAAATTCCGACCCGACAAGCCGGGAATCCGTATTATTCTCAGCAACAAATCGTAATAATCCGTTTCGCAGACGCACACCGGTGAATACCGCGCGTACTCCAGGCGGGGAGAAACGTGAAATCGATCGAGATCCCGCGGTTACACGATCCTCTCATCCGCATTGCCGACGGAACACCGTGGTCGTCGGGGGCTATAAATAATTCACGAGGAAGCCTTGATAATGAGTTTACGAAGAATCGGGAACAAGGGAAACCCGAGGAAAACGGATCCTTCGAATCCGCATGCCGAATAGGCGAAAGGTTCGCGAAGTATGTTGGTAACGATCGCCAAGGAGGAAAGGGTTGAAACTTTGTCGCAAGAAAAAGGAATGAGTGTTTACGCGTTTGGGGCCTAAAAATCGTTTCCTTTGTCGTGCGATTATATAGGGATAGTACTGTTGCAAAATTATTACCTGGATACCTGGTACTACATAGAACCATTCGAAGTACAGTAAAAGAGAATGAACAGAGGGTCGTGTCGAGTCATTAATAAAACATATTCCCGAACACCCTTTTCTTCGTAATCATAAGCGACCGTAGGGTTTCCTTGGAATGTATGTACCGTACAAATGCATATCATCCATCGAGCAGATCCGACGTGGTACACGGTGGACACACCCGTGCACCGCGTTTTATTAGCTTAGGCCTGTCCAGAGTAATTTGCGAGACAGTCCCCTAAACGTTGGATCAGTCGCTGCAGAAAGAAAGCACAGTGGTTGCTTGCGAGGTGGATTAGGTGGAACTAGGTCGGAATCTTAAACGAGATTTGTGCGCCACAGAGAGGTCTTTGGATATTGCGCAAAGAGGGGAACGAATAAAGTGTTGAACGGTGGATTAGGGGTCTCTGGGGAAGTGGTGCGTTTAGAAGAGTGTTTGCGAACGTCAATTGCCGTCAAGTGGATTGAATCACAAAAATCCAAGAGGAGAATTCTCCGATTCGATTCCAGAAGTTTCGGATCCAAAAATATCTACGACCCGACCCGCCTTCAACCTCGGAATTTCTGTTTTGCATTTTGCACAAATTTCAGCTGTCCAATTTCTGTTTCGAGAGAAACTAAACGTCGACTATAAATGAGAACTATACAGTTATACGCGTTTTCGAATTTTCAAGGTGCGTTAATCTCTTATACCAAGTTATAGCGATCGAGTGTTTCAAGAGGAGGTTTACTACGATAATGGAGTTTCGCCGTTGATTGAAGCTCATCCCCATCTTTAGCTTCACTTATGCTGGTTAAGATCGGCCCGCAGATGCGCACCTGTGCACACAGAGATACCCGACACTGAACCGTAATTGATTTTATTGAACCATCGTCGCTTACGTATTGATTGAGCGTGATAATTGACATCCGACTTAATGGAAAGGTAAACCGATTAACGATAACGACGTCAAGGAAAAGAGATATTACCTTGCCTCGATTAATCAACGCACCTGTTTCGCGTCAGACATCAACGCCCACGTGTTTACACGTAAATGGCCACGTGTCTACGGGCCACCTGTCCACGCCGTTGCAGGTAGCCCAGCCTTAAACCTGTTCCCTCATCGTACTTTCCTTTCACTTCGCTCCGATTGTGACTACAATGACTGTCAGTTCTTGGATGTTCGCTCCTTTCGCACGGATGATACACGATACGACTACGTTACGAGAAAAGGGAGCATGGAAGGAAAAAGATTGTTACTAATAATTTACAAGTTACGAAAATAGTAAGGCATGACCGGAGTATTCTAAATGTCTGTATTTTGGCGCAGCAATAACCTATCCCCGATTAATACATGCATGTTTAAAAAACTGAGCCTATCACAATTATAAAAATGGCAACAGTCAATATTATAATCCAAGATACCTTATCCATCGAATTCTAAAATACAAACGAAAACGTATACTCGAAATTGTACGAAGCCAAACACTGTTCGAAATAACCTGCGTCATCGAAAAAATTGAACGAGTCGCGGAGGAGCGTATTGGAAAAATTATTGACATAAATTACAGAGTAACCCCGTGACTTTAGACGTCGGAAAAGTTTTCGCGTCGAAGCGGAAGGTTATTGGGAAACGTATGTTCGTGTGCGCGCAGACATTCGCCAAGTCAATCGATTTTCTCGGTGATGCATCTGCAAAGTGCGGAGGAACGAGTAAATAAGTATCTCAGAGAGATCGTTTATCTAAATTATATTTTTCGTCCCCTACTGTGCTTAATTCCCGTTGGGGCCGCGGGAAATTATTAGTTCCTCGATGCGATATTTTACTGTTCCGATTTATTACTTCTATGCTAACAACGGAGTGGCTGCAAAATTAGAATAATCGAAACTAATACGCGAATTCGTTAACATAGAAGATCGAAGCGCTCTTTGAAACCATTGCACCGACCAATAACATGAATCGTCGAACGTTAACACGGGAATATAAGCAATTCAACGAATACATTATTAATCGCAGTCATGTGACGTTAAAATCGTAACAAAATTTTTGAAACAGAACAGATATTAAATGGATGAAAATGAATTTGAAATTCCATTCTCGTTGTGATCATAATAATATTATCAGCCACTGTGCACGGCTCGGTAGGCGACTGGGCTTGCATCGGTACGTCGTTGCCAACGTAGAACTTTGCGGAGTCGCGAATGGAAAAGAGGAAATGGGTCAGAGGGAGTCGCGGTAAGTGTGTGCACGCACGCAGCTCGGATCATTACGCGCTCGCCGCTGAAAACTCGCGCCTCTTTTATTCCCCGGCGTGTTTTCCATCGACTCGACGACGCTTCGTTTCGCGTTGTTTGCAAAAGTCACGGCCCCCGTTTCTGCCCTCCATTAATGGCCGACGTCTTTCTTCCGCCGAAGAAAACGCTGCGACGGAACGCGCTATAATAGCCGCGGGACCGATCCAGTAGAATGATGCCGATTATGCACAGACTGTCTGGCTCGCGAGAGTCATTGAAATTGGCGATCGTTCGAGTGAGAATGGGATTTGGCGAAACGATCGAATTGCAGTGGATCTATGGTAAAGTGCATTTCGCTGTTGATAATTGATGGTATTGGACAGAAAGGGAATAAGAATAAAACTTTAATAGTTCGCATTCTTATAATTGGAACCATTTGGAAATCCAGATAAATGGAGTGCGGCAGAGAAACTCTCGTTTCACTATTATCATTTTCGTGCGTTACAGCTTAACATTGATGCGATTTAGCGATACTGCAATTTTCCGCCATCGTTCGAAAGTCAAACGGCAGGCTAGCAGAATAATGAAGACCAATTTGTGAAATAGTCGGAGCTATGACTAATGACTTCTTAATATAGAATGGAATAAATGCGAAGGGAAGAAGAATCAAAGTTGCAAATGTAATCACCGGATCTTTCGTTCTTGTGATTAATAGTTGTTCGAAATCGTACCATTAATTTCTAATGCCGGGCATATGGGATTAAGTGATGCAAAAGGACTGCCGTTCAGCAAGAAACGTCGACACAATGTTTCGATGGGGTCTAAATTTATGCACGACCAAATCGAAGTGTGGTACACGTATCGTGCATCACCTGTCACCTATTTAGACTTGTCTCGCGTGACTAAGTGGTTCCATAAATACTCCAAAGCTACCGTCTGAAAAGGAGAACCTCCTTAATCATATCTCATTTCGCGTTTGTGCGAGCATCATTACCATTTTCCGTACAATAAACACACATTGTACGACACTTTTCGCGCAACGACGGATTCCGTCTCGTATTACTAAGATTCTAAACTTAATTCACGAACAAAACACTATGCTTCGGACTGCAAGTGTGACGCTTAAACGTGCCGCGACGAATAAACCACGCGACATTTGGTAGCAAGAACGACTTCACTGCAAATGTCAACACGCGAAAGTTTCAATGGAAGTCGAGCGGAATTTCCAAGAGAGTGTCAACGCAAACTTCGAATTCCGTTCGTCAATAAGTTAGATTCCTGCCAATACTAATACTTGCTAATGATAAAGCTGTTGCCAAAAATATTCGAATCATAAATTCAGTATAATAAGGATATTTATTTAAACATTTAGAGCCTGGAAATAAAAATAAGCGCATCGTTATTACATCTACATCGGAATAATACTTTTGCCCCGTCCCATACATTTATGCGGGCATACCTCGGTTACTTATAAAACGTGGCGCGGTATTATCTTCCATTTTCCAACAGGTGCTTACATCTGGTCTATTCTATTATTACAATAGCATTAGAGAACTTTATTATTACAACACTGGAGAAACCGAACACTGGGTGTTCCATTTCGTTCGTAACTTAATACAATTGGGATCCATTCTAGGGCAATTTATATTTAGAAAACTTCCACTACGGCCGCAACAACAATCATAATGATAACAACCACAACAACAACAACAACAAAAACAGAATGTCCGAACTAAATCGAGGGTAGCGACAAGTGTTAGTTGGCCAAAGAGGCTGGGGGCCCCAAGTGGAAGGCCGAAGGGGAGTATAGTGGGGAATACGTTCAGACGAAGTTAGAAGTTTCGCCAGGTAAAACCAGAATGGGGGGATCAAAGTTCTCCGTTCTTGCGAGCTCCTTGAGGAGCCTCGAAAGATGGTGGAGATGAGGGATGTTACGGTGAACAGTGGAAGTGGAGGGAGCAAGCACAGCGAGTACGTGAAACCAGACAAGTCCCCTTCCTTGCACGAACTGTAACTCGATGCGGAGGAACTTGACGGGTCCTGCCGCTGATTAGAAGCGCTCCAACGAGTTTCTCCATGCCGGCATCGGGGATTAGGCAGAAACGACGGGGGGGACACGGCGGAGGGTAGAGAACGAGGTTGCCACGAGACGACAGGGGCACGAAGAAGTTGCGACATGTAAACGAGCGAATTTTATCTTATCGAACTATGCAAATCGGCCTGCTTCGTCTGCCGAGCATATGTGTAATCGTAACGTGTACGCTGTTTATAAGGGGGGGGGGGGTTAACGATCTAAAATGTACGGATAACGGCGATAGTACAGTGAGCTTCGACGACTTGGAGCTAAAGTGAATGTTAGAGACAATTGTTTGACTGTAACGGGGTGTTACAGTAAACGAACTTCTTGGTACAATAACGAATGGTTAGTTGTGTTGGATGTGTATCGGCAATTTAAGAGCTACCTGAAAAGGGCTGGTTCCTTACGAACAAAACAAAAAAAAGCGAAATTGAAAATTTTTGTACACCGAGTGTCTATTTTTAGGAAAAATGCTCAATACTACTGTGCACAAATTGCTCCAACAAATTGATTTATTGTCGCCGATGATTTATGATCATTCTACAATTTCGCGTTACACGTTTCATGGATAATCAACCCCCTGTAACTTTCTACCACTGTTGCTGAAATACCACGCAATATACGTTGATGCAGCGAAAATCTGAGAAATCTTGGACGCGGCTCAGCGCGTAGCCAAGCATTAAAGAGATCGGGTTGAAACGCGAAATCGGACAAAGCAACCAAAGTGGGAGTTCTTCCAATTCGCCTGTAGCTGAACGAGGCCTGCCCTTCGCCCAGATCCGGATCGCCGATCGCAGAATCCGTGCGCCGATCGGCAAAGAATTAAGCAAGACCGCAGCTGGTCGGAAAGACCGACAGGACGAAACGTAGTCCCGACCGGCCGGTTATCGATCGCCGGCGAAAGGAATGCGCCGAGGAACGTGCGTTATACGTGTCTCAAACGAAGAAGACGATTCTTCTGTCCCGGGACTGGAAAGTTCGTAACAATACTTCTCACACGAACATCAGGAATTCATTAAGAAATGCCTCGTGGCCCGTTGCGGAAGGGGGGAGAAACAGATGCCGGTTTAATTTGTCTTTGCGAGCGAGCACGACTTGGCACAGCTTGTAATTATCGCTCGAAATTCCGGCGCAGTAAATTCTTGAGCGTTAAGCGGCGAAATTTTATCTGTCGCATACTCGCAGTCAATCACCACCTTCTGTTTCGTATGCGTCACGTCGAACAACGAGCCAGACCGTCGTTATCGAGCCCCGAGGATCCTCGTTTCTTTTTTCTCGATCGCGAGCCGCGCAACGCGCAGAAAACGAGCACAAGCGAGCACATCGCAATTTCGACGGCGGAAACCGCTCGACTGGCGTTCAATCCCGTTACGCAATTCTTTCCACGAGGTGGAACTTTATATTACAGAGGCTAGTCCGCCGTGGATCACGGCGTTCTGATTACCGTGCACGGTGTAATTAAATCGATGCCTCGCGAAGCGCGGATAGTTGAATAGAACGCTTCCATCGGATGTCGCGCGAGCCTGTTAATGACCGCGCGTTGCTGCCAAGTTAATGCGAGTGCCGTGCGCAAGGCATTTGCGTCTCCCAACTTAATAATGATAATTCGCGACTTATCGGCGATCCCCATCACCGATCTTTAACGAGAGCGGACAAGAAATCCCGAGCTAAACGGGCTGCGATCGAAATGCCCGCACATTCTGCGGTAAAAGAAACCGGGACAAATATGCCAGGGATGCGGACGGAATCATTTCTGGACTTAATTACACGCCGCGTAACGTCTGCGTATGACGTCGTCCACTTAATGTTGGTCAACGTGACAAATGGGGGGGAATTCAACGGCGGCCGGTTTAAATTCGAAGTCGCGTTACATCGCGCTGTTTCGTCCGAATTCCTGTTTCGACCGCGATACAAACGTTTTCGCCTCGGCCGTCACCGCCAGCTGATTAAACTGATATTATATTCCGTCGGTCGGTGGACAACGATTTGTCACGTTTTAACGAGCTCGACGGTATTCGCGACGTGGTACCGCTTCCGTCAGTATTCGCGGCGCTTCCCTTTACATAGTACGCAAAAGGAGGAGGCACGGAGGCGTGATGCGTTCGCCTTATTTCACGTGGATTGTCCCCGTCGTCCGGTCGGATCGTCTCTTTGCCCGTCCCGGGTCGTTAATTCGCCAGCCGGGACAAATGCGTCGGCCAAGTGTGCCTCAATGAATGAACCGAATGTCGATGAATTAGAAGCTGGCAAATATTAGACGGGGAACAATTTTGCTCGTGGCGGTGTTCGAACGTGCACGATTGTTGGCGGACGAAATATGCCCCTCCGGAGAAATATGAACGACTGGTGTGCGTGTTCGATGCAGCGACATTCGCGTCGACCGTGGGAGCATCCTCGCAAAGTCGCTGCTCGTTAGCGAACCGTCAATTTTCTTCGATCAACGTATCCAAGTCTTCGCGGTATTCCCGCGATCTCGAAGTCCGGCGTTACACGAACTGCCGGTACCTCAATAACGAAATGGACCACCGTAAACGAACATCCGACAAAGGGACACCATAGAGCGCGGGCTGGTATCACCGTCTCGTGAAAGCATTATTCGTCATTCGATTAAAGCGTGCACGTCGTGTTTCATCGTTACGCGTCAACGTTACGGCGAAACTCCCGATAGGTTCGTCGAGCTGCTCCTCCGTGCACGCGGCGTCGGTCCAGTATTAATGGCGGCGTTTCGCATAATGCCCGTCGACAGGTTTAATCAACAATCAAGATCCAAAGCGACAGCCCCCTTAATCATGGACACTCGCTTTCGGTTTGCATCGCCCGTCGATACCGGACGACGACGCCCACCTCTTCGTTCCGACGAAGAATCCCGCCGAGGAAAAAGGGGACGAGGCGAAGGGGAACCGGATGCGGGGATCATCTTAATTTCGTAGTCCCGGCCCGGATAAATGGGAAAGCAATCCATGGACCGTCGGGCCGAGGATTAGGAGCTATCTTCCGCCGTTACGTTTCAATTCTCATTACCCGAAGACCGGGGCTCTTGGAGAAAGCCAGGGACTTTCGTGCAGCCGCGGCCTCTTTGCTCGACGAGCCGGGCTCTTCGATAGACGGCCGTGGATTCAACCGAGATGGTATAGACCGTGCTCGAAAGGTTACAGGGCATTGTGATAAAAAGGGGGCAAGGAGCCGATATGAAAGGGAAATGGGGGAGGACGAGGGACGGCGCGGCGTACCATTGCTTGGAAAAATTCGGGACGATTGGCTCCCGCTGGTAATTATAGAGAAATTGGTACACCGCAATGTTTCGAGCTTTATACCTGTTGGCAAGTTAATGGATAGACGTGGTGGCATTATTGATTATACAAATTCTGGTATACGAAGTCAGACATTCTTGTCTCGTCCGTGATGCATGAAGGGTTGGTTATAAGAAGAATAACTATTATATTTAGTTAGGTATTAAGTAAAATGCGAAGAATGTTGGTGTCTAAAGTTGTATAAGAAAGGCCGCAAATTATTGACAGGTTAATAAACGATAGATCAGAGAATAGTTTGCGGATCGAATAAATGCAAGTGAATTCATATTTTTAGTATTGCATTATGCATCGCAGTTGATGGATATTCAATAGAGGCGTTGATTCCCTTCCAATTACACATTGTAATATGCGACTGCGATACATTCCAACGGCAGGATTTTATTTCACAAATTCCCTGCGATTGAAGCACGAAAATTCCGCGAGTGCCTTTGTCCGTAGAGCGGGCTGATTGCATAAAATTCGCACGCTGAGAGAGTCCTCGACGAAAGTCGGTCGACTATGTCGAAAGCTCGGGGGTGACAGCTGTTACGATTACGAAATAAATTACTTTATGACCGAGCTGGCTCGTTCGAGCTGTCGCGAATCTAAAAACGTCCCTGTTTTTCAACGTGCTTTCAACATTAAAACAGCTACCACCTATAAAACCGGTTATATAAGTTTCGGTCAGGTTGATTGTTCAACCTCGATCATTTCTCGACCAGCCAGTAATTAAAATTCACTCGGTTTTGGGAGCACCTTTCAACGACGCGATCGATATTAAGTGAAAATGAATCGACGCTTGGCTAGAACGTGCTCGCTCAGTCTCGCCGTCTCTTTTCCATCGCCGGCTCGCCTCTCTTCGAGTTTCCTTCAATCCTTACATTTTTTTTGTATTTTTAGGCAATCAGAAGTATCGACATTTTTCATCCCCGAAAACTTCGATGTTTGAATTAGAACGATCCTCGCATCTGCGATGGTTCCAGTTCTCGAACTGCAACGGTTCGTCCGATTTCATTATCGAATTTAACGTTCGACGTTCGTTAAACGAGGGCCAATTTTCTGCTGCTGCGATAAGATAAAAGTTGGAAGCGTCGAGCCAATTTTTTACAGCGTTCTTATTTATCTGTACGAGAAATATGTTCAACGATTTTCCATAAAAACACTGCGAAACTAAATATCATCGGAAGCACAATTGTATCGTTTCTGCGACCCGCTAAAGAAACATACTCGATTTGATGTGCACCGAAAACTTTGAATCGGGAGAGAAAAAATTACTTCTACCCGAAGCGCGATAACGCGCGTGCGAGTTTTACCGAGACCTCATTCTAATAATAATCGAACGAGCCTTATCATTCATCCCTGAAGCTCGATCGACGATGAAGGGGTGCACGAAAGAAGGAGACAGACGAAACCAGGACATTTCGCGGTAGTCTGGCCGTATCCGAGATAGGACTGGAAGCGTATCGGGGCACCTCAATTTCGTTTCAATCTGAAATAAAAGCAAGACTAAACGCCGACACGCTCCGCGATCGAGAGTGGATATCGCAGCGTGGAAAATTGCGGCGGGGCAAGAGGACACGTGCAGGATCTTACGATCAGAGATGTCGAAGACGAACAGCCAGGGCTGAGGGCTGGCAAAAAGGAACGGGGGTTACGACAGGGAACGACGGGAAGGAAGCGAGAAGGAGACGATCGCCGTGGATTCGACGGTGACAGAGGGGTATAAAACGGGGGGATGGTTCGTTTCTATCGACTGCCTCTCGATTTTCGCCTATCCTTTCCCCTCCGTGTGCCTCTCCATACGCCTCTCGATTTTTGTACGCGCGACACGCAATCCATCGCGATATGTCGGCTCGGGGTATAGTTGCTGGAAATATAAGGTGACTAAGCCCATCGATTTACCGATACGCGCGCGTATAGGATGTAGGATGATAATTGTGGCGCGGTCGAGAAGACGCCGATACCTTGCGGAAAATAATAATTCAAAATTGCGAGGACTCGAGTTTCTTGAGGGTCGCGCAAAAATTTCGGTGAGATTTTCGTGATCCTCGATTGCCAACGTTATTCGTAACGAAACTTCAGCGTGAAACGGGGTAATGTAGAAAATGATAATATATATCGCTATTATTATATTCACTGGAAAAATTGAGCAAAGTGTTATTCCATATATGATAGCGTGACGCGACGTTACAATTTTTTAAACGCCAGAAAGAAATATTTCTTCAGCTCGTACTTCGTGTTATTTGTATTATATTATGTTTATTTGATTGACACCTTTTATAGCCCGTGTTAATATAATATCCATTAGCGTTGAGGCTCGTTACTAATGTATGGGGATTTATAGGATTTCCAACGACTTTTTCTCCCGAGATCTCCTCTCCCCTAAGTGGGAATTACAGTTAGCAAGACACTCTGTACAGTATATGGGGATTACCAGTTTATATCTCGTCGGGGGTTACCACGGAATCGTCGATAAATTCGCGGTGGAATTTGATGCATTCTTTTTACACCCGGCGATCTCGTGATCCCCGCGAAGATACAAAGATGGTGAAACGCATGGCGTTACGTTTAATCGACGTTCCAAACCCGTTACGATGCCGTTAATTCCGCTCGTTATCCGCCTTGTTTGCCCGTTCCCTTGGCGTTTATTCGCTGTGCCTAATTGTGCGCGAATTTCGCCGAATTCCGTTGAAACTACGAACGGTAGCTTCGATTTACCGGGGATAATTAAAACCGGTTGCCTCAGTCGCAATCGCGAAAGTGCGAAATATATGCAAATTAAATACGAAAGTTCGCGGTATGCGAAAGGGTGCGAAATCGAAGCTGAAGAATCCATTTAACCGGCACGCTGATAAAATGGCATTTCACTGTGGCGGAGAAGCGTTGAAAAGTTTGAACATATTTTTGGATTCATGTGTGCGATCTGGTCAGAACGAATTCAATGAAAAATACGAAAATAACTATGTTTCACTCGTTGCTAATTAGACTTCCATGTTTCCAACGTAATGCAGTAAGCAACAAAACCGAACTAATCATAGAAATATTTAACAAACATATTATGTACTTTATTGTATAAAATCCAAGGAAATTGCAACGGCTCTAGATGCTCCCCCGGCGTCTTGAAAAATGCAAGCAATTCTAGAAAACCTGGTGCGTCGACCTCGCACATTTACGTTCGCAAAATTTTCGTAATCAATTCTTTATTCACAGCGGCAGTCTGATCTCTCTAATACCCATTCATTCTGCGACCGAAATTCGCATTGCAAATCGGACGGTTCATGCATACAATTGTACATGAAATATAAGAATAAAAACATTGCAGGCGGCATCCGCAGGATCCTTGCTACCGTCATACACGTTAAAGTTCCATTAGCCGAGTACAAAAAGGCAATTACTTAAGGGACTGCGGAAACTGTGAAACAAACGTGGCCAGAATGCCATTTATTTCCCTACAGTTCAATCAAACCGATCCGGCCGGTCAGCCCTGCACAGCGAAATGATAATGCAAAATGTTCGCCGGAACGAACGACAAGCCTCGCCCACGGCATTGTTTTCATAAATCAAAGAACAACGAGAGCGCTGTACAACGCGGCGCGAGTGCCGCATATCAATCACAATTCGTAATGGCTCTCGTTTCAATGACAAATGAGATACGCCGCGCCATGGTGATTGCAGTCGGAAAAATGACCGTGGTAATTTCAACCGGGGAGCATCCTTACGTTCATTAATCGTCGCGTCTCTGATAATTCCATTCCAACGTTGGTACGAACAGCGTCTGGCGGGGAGCACAATGATCGCCCCTCGAATTTTTCGTCGAAATCAACAGGTCCGTGAGTGAAAGAGCCGTGTCATCTCCTCGTCCCCCCCCTCTCACTCTCTCTCTCTCTCTCTGTCTCTCTCTCTCCCTTTTGCCCACCCCATCTTTCGTTCATCCCCTTGCGCTGACAGTGGGAGATAGACGCGTACCGCGCGTGGAAAAAGGGGTGGTTCACGAGGGACAGAAAGGGTTCGGTACAGATTCACGATTAAGATACCGTGTTCGCTGGCGTTTCCTGATGAATCTCTCGTGTCTGCGGTGGATTAAAAGGGTTGCGTCCGAGTGTAGCACGTATCGCGAACAGATCGCGAATGGTTCTGGATTCGGATCTGAGGCGGGCGGATTTGAGTGCGACGGGATGCGTATACGCGGCGAAGGCCGTTAATTTCGTACTAAACACTCCGGGGAAAAACATTACGCGATCCGTCAAATCGACTAATCGATCCATGCCGTGATATCGCGTATACGTATGCCCCTCGAAAATTACGCAGCGACTTGCAGGATCGTGCACGCGTGTAATCGCCGAAGCGCGCCGTCGCTTAGAACAGGCTGCAACTAGAACATCAACGTTGTGAAACCGATGGATATTCATGCATCGGGAACATTTCCAATTCGAAGACGCGCACAGAACCGCCGTCGACCTATAATAAACCGATCCTCGACTGTCATTTCAGGCTCGAGCAATTCTCTACGGCGACATCGCGGGGCCGCATACGTCGGGATTATCCGCGCACGAAAGTGAGAGCAGCTCGCAAGTGAGCGCAACTCGTGACTTTCGAGGCAGCTCGTGGTCATTACGATTTGCATAAAGGCCGCCGAGGCCGCAAGGGCGGCGAGGCGGACGCGTACGTGTCGCGGGGAGGGCGTGTACACGCGTAAAAGGGTCGAGTGCACGGGGATGTTCGCACGTGCGTGCTCTCTCATTACGGCGGAATCGCGATGCGAGGGACGCGTTGCAGAAAAAACGTGAGGGGCACTCAAATCGCAGGTTTCGCGTGCACCGCCCTCCCCGCGGACCAAAAAGGCGTGCTCCTCGGCGCCGCCGGCCCCGACGTAGGTGTTTCTTAATTCCGTGACCAAACTTCGCCCCGGGGAGACGTTAATTGATATCCCTCGCTGGTTTTCGAGCAGTGGGTCGGAGATTAGCTCGCGACTGGCTCGAGTGCTCGGGTGTTGCGCCGCGCGAATCGCGAGAACGATGGAAGGGTAATTTCCTTTACGTCTTGGCGACGCGGACGGATGGACAATACGTTTGGCGAAGCTGAAGCACCGGTTGACAAATGAATTCCTCGTGGCCGCGACTTTTTCCGCCGGAGAGTGCACTTTCGCGGGGCAATTTATTAGTGGAACAATACAGAGGTCCCGAAATTCTTCGTTAGCGTAAAATGCGCGCGGGGTCTCCGTTTCAATATTTTTCCATTAAAAACGTTCCGCTTTCCCGATTTTTGTTACATTCATCACGACTCGGATCATGCAGAGAGATTACAATAGATAGTACGAAATCGGGAAATAAATATCGCGTGTGCCAAATAAAAAAAAAAGGGGAACGAAAAATAAATAAATCCAACGAAATGTATCATTTATCGCGAGCAATAAATTCAACGAGGTATCCATATTAAAAATATGCTCGAGCAAAATCGTCGAGGGACAAATCGAGCAATTTTATTACAACGCTTCTCATTCTTCCATAAATTCGATAAAACGAATCCGCCTGCTTATGGAATCAACGTTACAACGATACAACGACTCCCGTGAATCGTTCCACACCCCCATTACCCCTGTACACACGGACAAACAGAAATACTAACAGCACCGCAGTACATTCGGCAAATTCATCGAGGACCCCGTTTTCCATCGTTGATCCGCTAAACCGGGAGGATTAACCTGCCCTCGAAAATGAATAATTGCCACGCGTCTCATATGCATGTCCCAGCCAGCTGACCAGTCCATGAAATTGGATTTGAGGAAAGTTTTCAATCGACTGGCACATAATCCGAGTTGAGTAAGCGGCGGTGCACGGCGCTCGGCGAAACTCGAGCCGCGAACGGCAGCTGGAAATTGAATTATGCAACGCGCGGACATTCCTATCGTGTGTCGTCCATAGATGCGTGAAGAATGGAGCGACAACCCCGATACGTATCGATCGCATTATAAGTACGGAGATTCGAGGGCGGGGCGAGGCAAAGAAAGCCGTGTTACAAGTGTACTCATTATACCGGCCACGACGCGGACTGAATAAATGTAAGCTGGAGATACGTACGGTGCGAGAAGATAGCTTTATCGAGATTCAGCGACAAACAATCGCGTTATTCCGTAGCGGAGTGTCCCGGAGCTGTGCTTGTTTGCACGATCGGTGAACCGTTTTGAATTGGCATTCGGAGCTTGCGTACTCGGAGGCCAAGCGAGATGTGGTTCAGAGTTTCGAATGGCGTTGAACGGTGGCCGGGTAAAATTGTCGATTTGAAATTTGGTATTGCACGATGAGCTGGAAAATGGAGCGAAGACGGTATCACGTACGGTTAGGGAGGAGCCGAGATTTTTACGCGCTCCGAGGGAGTTCGTTACTCGAATGATTAATATGCACTGCTAGTAATCGCGAGGCCGGAAAAAAGGTTCGTTTGATTGATTTCAATCGTCGTGAAATAAGTACAGAAGGAGCCAACGATTACGGACAGATATATTATGATTCGTGTTGCATCCCGGGAGTTCAGTTTCGGAAGGGGCACTCGGTAAATCATCGGAATACTTATTAAACGACCGGCATCAATTAACGGCACGTCCAATTACAGAATCTTTACCGCGCCATTTTCCGGCGCAACATCGCGGCGCGGACTTTTCTTTTTCAGGCAGCGTGGCGCATCGACGAGAAGGCTCCCCGCGCCGATAAATCACAGTTAATGATTCAACTTGGCGCAATCTCTCATCTCCCATCTCGGTTCTATTATTAACGTCGGCGGCTGTATCGCTCTATTAAAGTGCAGCATAATTCATCACGATCGCCGCACGCGTGTAAACGATCGGTCGAACCCTCGATTCGTCGAGCTTTTCATCGATCTCCCGATCCTCTCCCCCTTTCTTTTTCTTGTTAATTGCCCAGCTCTGGACGGTGGGTTAATTGCAATCTTAGCGGCGATGTAACCGCCAACGAGAACCGCACGAGTCGCGGTAACCGCGTACAAGAACCGCGATTCATAGTGAATAGGGTCCGGTAAAAAGCAGCTCGATCAACGCGACAGCGTGAAACGTTGTATAAAAAGCGTTCCAACTTCCGGAAACAGAGCGACGATAATGGACGCGACACGGAACACTGACAATCGAGGTAAATCGACGCCATCCGGGCGATATTTCCCGCTTGTCGCTGCTTCGAATCCGTTCTGGACATGTTAATCGAATTCGGGCTAAACAAACTTCCTACGAACGTTCCCCCCCCCTCCCCATTTCGTTACGTACTATATATAAATATAAATAACCAAAGTGCCTGGCGCGCGACCACCGTTTCAGCTCGAAATCATCAGGCAGATTGCTTCATAGAAGACTTGGGAGATACTTCTCGGTGAAAAGCCCGCTGGATTACCAAGGTCGACGATTTCCACGGTCTGCGGAAGAAATAAGTCTTCCCTCCTCCCGTCCTCTCCGCCCGCCCCCTCTCTTTTTCATCGTCTCGAGGATCTCGAGCAGGACGATTATCGTCGTGAAAATCTCAGAAGGAAGCTGAGGTCCGGGATTCTCATCGACAGATTCTATCTATCGCCCCCGTACCTTGCCCCCATCCACCGGCTTTTTCTTTCCTTTCCTCTTTTCACTTCCTCCTGCCAAGCCCATCCGTCTTTTTCTACCTTTCGTTCCTCTTCTCTTTCTCTCTCTCTCTCCCTCTATCCGCCGCGATCTGCTATTCCACCCTCGCTGTCCTCTCATCGTGGTCCTTTTTACCGCGGCTCGATTCTCCGTGAAAACCGATAGAACTCGTTCAAAAGGATGCTGAGTGTAGCGAAGCGGGAGGCCGGAACGAGAGAAGTAGCCTCGAGAGGAAACGGAGGGAGGGACGAAGACGAATATATGGGCACGAAGATCGAGCTGTCGCGAAAACGAACAGCGACGCGGAAGTGTGAGGCGCGATGAGAAACGCAACCAAAAATTCGACGAGCCGATAAGCCCGATTCGCGAATTTCCTCGTGGTCATCGGTCGCCCCCCCCCCCCCCGCGCATCCAGAGTTTACATTTCCCCGTGATCTCCCGGGAAAGCGAGGCAGAGCGAAGCGGGGACGGAAATCCTCGCGAAACAAGCAACAACTGAGCGAAGAATCGAAGCGCGAAACGAATGGCGACGGGGCCCGACCCGCTGGCGGAGCTGAAATTATGCAAAGCATGTGTTCTCCGGATGATTCATGTTTGGCCGTTTCGGTGCACACCGCCGCGCGTTCTTTCGTATAACGTTCCGCGCCTCCTGTTTGTTCCGTCGTTCCCTTTCCGCGGCAACGGGGGGCCTCGCGCGAAAAACCGGGGTGAATCGGAAGTGCGGTTCTCCCCTGGCCGAGGAGAGATTAATTGGAATGCTAATGGGACCGATGCATATGGATGCGTGGGATTATCTTTCGCCTCTGTGGGTCCGTCTGTCGATTCGTAAATTTCAAGTTCGGGAAGTCGGCGACGAGTCCACGGATTTTTCAGCGCGGCGCACGGAACGCCGAATCGCACGAACGAATGAATTTCGACGAAGCCGCGCGGTTGTCGCCAGTTCTCTTTGAGAGAAGGAGGACGACGGAAGGAACGGGGGATATTGAAATTCGGTACCGTGCCCGGAAGTGGGTCGAAGGCGTCGGAATGGGGTGGGAACATCGGTGCCGTTGGCTCGTGTAATTTATGTAATACGCTGGTGGACGCCACGCGGCGCGGGGTATTGTTTTTAGAGCGGTTGCACGGAGATTATAAAGTAAGAATAGGAGGGTTGCTATACGTGGCGAAATGATTCCAGGGTTTCTTGTAGACTTTCGGTTGCCGTAAGAATTTTCGTTTCGAATGGCCATTTTCTGTCCGGGGGTTTTGCAATTCGTGTTGCCGTTGCGATTTTGGAAAAGCCTCGCGGATACTTTCAAATCGACATTATCGATAGTCATCAATTATCGACATTTTTAATGAGAAATTGTATTTCGTGGATTGTTCGCTGTTGCATTAAGAATCTCATTCTCCCAACTGGTGTACCTCGTGTTCTTAATTAGCCGAACATAAAACATATGTATACCTATTCCAGAATTATCTCGCTGTTCCTTTACGCGTGCAGTTTGCATCGCCAAATCGACTTTCATTCTAATAAATCTTACTTCCGATTAGTGTTTAAATCAACAACGAAGAAGAAACCAATTCACAGAGTCGAAATTGGTGAATTTATTGCGATTATCTAACGAAAAATGCTACCGTCATAGTGCTCGGGACGAGCGTTGAACGGGTTTCGGAAATTACCGGGGGCCGTAATCGGAATATTAATATCAGAGATTGATAAGCGATCGCGCGTGACCGCGCGGCAGGTGTAAATCTATTCACGGGGGCGGCGGGGGGGGGGGGCAGGCGTCGATGCTGTGATTATAAATGTATTCATCAGAAGCTTGTAACAAATGTGGCGTATTTATACCGGACGAAGCGAATTCGCTGGCCGCGGCCCAACCGAGCAATTTGATTATTTCGAATGGCGGCCGTCACGTAATCCATTTTGTCCAGTTAAATGTCCCATTAATCGTTTTAGAACGAGTCGTCAAATATTTTCCATCGATCGAATCCGGCCGGCGTGCACTCTATAAACGGCGCATACGGAATTACGAGCGAACGAGCGCGATAAACAGGCATCGAACGAATTTACGATTCACGGCTCGATGTCGATTTATGGTTGAATTTTGCTCATTTCGCGCGGCGCGTGATCCACCTTGATTTTACGGATAAGCTTCACGATCGAGCCAGCTGTAAGCGTAGAAAAAGGTAACGCTCGACGAGCAGCCGAACAAGATTTGCCAAGTTGTCGATTTTGCTATTAACATCATTCGGACCGGGGTTCGATTCGCGCAAGCCGATCGATACGTTATCCAATTGCCGCGTTATTCTACAAAATCCAAAGGGACAGAATTAGCCGAAATTTCTCTCACTCGCGTGCACCGTTTGAAACGCGGCAAACAAAACAGACGTTCCATTTGTATCGTGCGTTCATTCACGAAAACGCCAATGAAGTTGATAACGAAGAAAAGGGGTCGGGACAGAAGCGGGCCAGCGAAACGGTACCTTTAATGGGGGGCAATTTGAAGAGAGGTGGAAAACGGCAGTAGGATTTGGTCGGTGACGCTGAACGTCGAATTAAGAGATGCTTGCCTTCTGTCTCGCTGAGTCGTCGCGCCGTGGAAAAACATTTCCAACTCTGCGGGGTGGCGTTTTCAGGATAGCGAAAATATGCACAGACCCGAGGGGGTGCGGGGAGGTTGGCAGGGTGGGCGAAAAAACACACAAAAAAAAAAGAAAAAGAAAAAACGAAGCCTCCAGCCGCCGTTCCCCTTTTCTCCAGCAGAAACGAGACCTCGAGGAGCGAAGTCGGCGAGGAACAGAGAAGGAGAGCGCGCCGCGGAAAGAAGGGTGGGTGGAGAAAGAGAATGGAAAAAAAGGGGGCGAGTGTAAGAGAGAAAGAGAGAGAGAGAGAGAAGGGGCGAGGGCGAGGGAGGAAAAGAACGGCGCGTATTGTCTCCCGCAGCCCGTAATTAGGCTGAATGGCGCTTTTCATGGAGTCGGCCCTTTTTGAAATTAATACGGGCCGACGCTGCGGCGAAATATTACCGAGCGATAATTAACGCGTTATCGCGTCAAAACCGGCCAAGCTACCGGTGAAAATTTAACCGTGCGATTAACGAATTTCACGGAGATTCCCGCGCCGCGTGAGGTCGGCTGAAAATTCCGGCATATTGCCCGAGCGTTCGCCCGCTAAGCAGATTCGCGCCGCGGTCTCGCGGAGTGAATCGTGTTTCGCGATCGGCGACGGTAAATAAACAATAAACAATTGTCGCCGCGGTAATTAGCTGTCAATATTCGCGCAAACGGAGAGACCCATCGTGCTCGTCTCCCGTGGCGTTTCTTGATCATTGATCGTGGAGTATCGGACACTGCTAATGTCGGTTGATTATTACATTATTCGTTTCGTCGTTAAGCATTGTCTCCCAGATTCGTAACGCCGCCGGACTATTTGTCGACCTACCAATCATTTATACCCGTCCGAAAAATTGGAAATGACAATTCTGTTTGGGAGTAACTCATCGGTATACGGGAATAAAGAAGAATAATTCGAAGGAAGAAATAGCGGAGCACTTTTTCCTGTACCCCGATTGGTGTCCACAGCGAAGATTAGCAACGCGGAGTGAGCGGCGGCTTAAAAATCACTGCCCAACGAATCCATAAATGCATCGGCCTCGAAAAAACGTCCGCGACTAATGACCGAGGAAACTGCAATAATTCACGCAGCGACAACAGATAAATCCATTCCAGCGGTCGGCGAATAAACCTCGCGGCGACTTAATGCCTCTCGATCTTCCTCGTTAGAAACCGCCCCCTCCGCTTACGGCGGCTGACAGTGCCCTAACCCGAACCGTGCTGCCCGCTGGAAAAACAGAACAATTTGTATCCCAACGAGTCCCGGGAAGTCGGAAGCGCGGCACCGGTTTCAACCGGGCCGCGCCATAAATCGGCCGCGCTCATCTTTAAAATATGGGGATGGAAATATTTGGACTGTGCACGTCGAATCGGGCAAGAAGCAAACCGTGGCCGAGTCGTGGATGGGGTAAAGGGGTCGCATAGGCGAGCAAGCGAGCAAGCGAGCAAGCAAGCGGATAGGCAGGGGGGAGGCAGTCAGGCAGGAAGTTGCAAAAGGTCGTAGTAAAGATGCCATCTCCCTGCCGCGGTGGTGGGTTTATTTGCAACGTGCACGAGCCACCCTGTGTGTTGTGTGCTCCCATCCCCTCCGTCCCCTCCCTCCGCCGAAACCCCCTTTTCACCCCCGGTAGCCGTTACCAAGCCTGTTCTGACGTCCGCCGCTGGCCCTCGTAAATTGCACGGCAAATAATTGATAGGCGAAGGCGATGTTTCTATTCTGTTGGCAGCACTTGTAAAGGAGCCGCGATTTATTCCGCCTCACCGCCTCGCTGTCTGCCGGCCTCGTATAAATGGCCGTGTTGGCAGTCGCGGGGGTGGACTGGGTAAATATATAAAAAAAAGAAAAAAGGAAAAGAAAGGAAGACCGGCTCTAAAGGCCAAAAACTTGGAAAGTGGGGGCGCAGCGACAGGGGCGCGGAGCGTTCTCCGAAGAGAGAGGAACGGCGGAAGGAATCGTTCTAGAATTCAGTCCGAGGCACCGTTGTTGTTTGCTCGCTGGCATTATACGAAGCAGCACGGCAAATATTATTTTCTGCCCTAATCATTGAAATCCGGATGCATCCTCCGGGTCGGTCCCGCTTTACCGCCGCCAAACGCGGCGCTGTCGGAGAGCGAAAAAGATTTATACGTTATGTGGAGTTCCGCAAGTTTCCCGGGCGATACGGTGGCCCCGTGAAACGCTTTAATATTTCATTGAAGGCCGTCTCGGGCGTAGAAAGACATTTAAAAGGGGATAGTTCGATTCGTCGGGACCGTCTCGAATCGATGCCGGGCCACTTTAATATCGGCTACCTTGGCGATCGCGCGGACACCGATCCCTAATCAAAAAGGGCTTGCGACCAAAGGCCAAGAATGGGGCGAGTCTCTTCTATAGGGTAATTTCGAGAAAAAGCTCGTGGATCGGCCTTTTTATTGTACAGGTCCATTGTACGGGACACAGGTGGAGTGCAATATGATTTGTGTATTTTTTAGGGTAGGTAATACCTGGACAGGTACATTGTCGAAGTTTCGTCACGTTGCGCAGAATCGAGTAGCACTGATATTCATGATAAAACGAATAATCAGAAGCAGATATTAACTGAATTATTTATTCTCCTTCCATTCTGATATTTTCTTACGCAGCTACACATAAGGCGATTCAATAATGCAAATTTTTGAATCTTTTCAAATTTTATTGCCAGAGCGCTTGATTGACCCTCGACTTTCTATATTTAAAACAAACCGATTTGGCCATGTATCCTGACTATAAGCGAGTACAATCCTACCTTCTACTTAAAAAATGTTTCCAACACCCACTATAATACATTCGATCGCGAACATTCCATTACAAGCACCCCGATCAGGAACCAATTTGTATCCAAACGCCTGCTGTTTCAGTCCGCGACGTTTCCCTTCGAGCCAGCCGAGGCCAGGATAAATACGCAGCAAGGCACGCGATAGGAACGGGAAGGAAAAAGTTGTTCAATTTCGACGGAAGCGGTGCCCTTATCACTGTCCGCCCGGCAATTAAACAAAAATTTCATTTTCCATTCGAGCACGATCACGATAAACCGTCGTATTTCACGAGACTCGAGATAAGTCGTCTAATCTGCCCCGCCATAAACACTCGGCGACGAAGGAGGACGGGGTCCTTTGTCCGAAATTTTAAGAATCATCGCCAACTGTAATTTCGTGAAACTCTCCCTCTTATCTCGGGAACGGTCGCGGCGCAAGGCGCGAGAAAGGAGCCCCGTTACCGCGACTCGTCGCGACGACTCCAAAGACACAAAGGGGGGCGATTTAACGAGCGCATTTTTCCCCGCCCGTCAGAATTTTCATAACGGAAGAAACGAGGCATTAAAATTCTTTCGCGCCTCCATCCCCGTGCCGCCGATGTTGGGCCCCCCTCTCCCGCGAGAATTCTTACAAACGATCCACTCCGCCGCTGTGTCTGACACAATGCGGTCGAGATTGCGGAGAACTTCCGGCTTCTATATTCGCCCGTCGATTTAAGCCGCGATTTTTCGACTCCCCGCTCCGAGCCGTTGCGCGCGGAGCAGCCGCGAGTCCGCGGACAGCTGTCTGAGGATCGTTACGCGCGGCGGGTAGCGCGTACTTTCGATTGAAATTACCGCGACTCGAGACTGATGCGAATGCGCTTCGGGCGCGATATTTTACTACCGGACAAGAAATGGCGAAGCCGCTTGAAAACGGACGACAATTGTTTCATCGTCGTCCGCGTATCGTCGCGCGCCGCGCACCGTGAGACGACGCTCGGAAAATTCAGCCGCGTTTCGGTACAGATTTGAAGCCACGTTTCTTATCGATTGTGCGCACCCTGTGCGTCGGGCAACAATGAAGGAATATGCCATAGGGGAGCGCGGCAACCAATGGAACACGCCCGGAGTGAAGAAAACGAGGACGAGGTGGAATCGAACGATTCGTCGATTGCGCGGAAATCTGGAACGAGCGATGCCAGCCTGAGCGTGCTCGCGCGCCCGTTTGTAAATAACGGTAATGGGCATATTCGCAATTAGCAACGGTGCTTCGAGCAACGGCAAGGGTGAAAAAAGAGCGAACAGAGATGCCGTTTGGCGTGTCCATGGCTTGGATTCGCCCCGGTGTGCGCACGGTTTGCAAGCCAAGCCAAAAGAGGAGTACCGGAATAGCGGCGGCGAAGAACGGGCCGAGGAGTACGGAGGAGCGTGAAACAAAAGGGAAAAAAGGGGATGCAGCGTTGTAAATGAACCGAGACACACAGGGTGGTACGGCGGAATAAGGGCAGAGGGGCGGTGGGAAGAGAAACGACGGCGAAATTGAAGCTGATAACAATGAATGGAGAGGAAATAGTTCGAATTACGGAAGGGTGTATTTTTAATTTGATAGTTCGGTAGCCGCGATGTGAGTAGCGGAATGGTGCTATGAACGCAGAATACACGATGAGAAATACTCTCGCGCTTGCTAATCCGTTTACGCCCAGTCGGATCCAGTCATTAAGCTTTCAAAATGAAATTCTCTTCGTTCTCATGATTTTATTGTGTTCTTGTTACAACAGTTGCCACCAACATTTTGCAGAACTTATTCATGGTGCAATCAAAGGCCGCCAATTATTTGGCAGGCTAATAAGGTCTACCAGAAACAAATATCCTTCCCTTATGCTTGCTCATGTCTAATTAAACAATATTTCGCATCTTTACCACGACTGCTGTACTTTTCATAATTAGCTACTGGAATTCATCCATTCGTCAAGATATATTCGTAACTCGTAAACAATCGTAGAATCATACTTTCCCATCAAGTTGAACGTTTCCAAATAGTCGCGACGGAATTTCCAACGAAACTACTACGTGCAGCGTACACCATTCGTACTCTCTCCGAAATAAAAGTGTCCAGCGACGAACGCTACGCCGGACTCCGTCTCGCGCGACAATCGACCAGTCGACGTTCCGCGATCGTCAACTCTCTTCACCCCCGAACTTTATCGGGCCCCGCGCTCTCGAAACAGAACTTCCAGCGGGGCGTATTTTTACCGCACGAAGCCCGCTGTCCCTTTCTATCCAGTTTCCGCCAATACTATCCGGACCGTCTCGAAGCGCCGAACAACGCGCCCAAGACGAAACACCACGAAACGTACGAGCGAACCGACGGAAGGTGGAATAATTGCGAATAAAATACGGGAACGGAAAAATGGAACAAGGGAAACGAGTTGGCAGTGGCTGGCTGGACGGCGATCCGTGACTCGCTTCCACGGACAACAGCCCGGTCGAGCGCACGAATATTACGCGCGGAACATGTGCGCGGCATGCTCGCGAAGTTTATTTGCGTTATATCTGCAAATATGTGCGGCAATGCGTGTCTGTCCAATGCTAATACGCGAAAGCACAGAGAGAGAGAGAGAGAGAGAGAGGGGGGGGGAGAAGCGGTCGCGCTGACGTCCACTCGAGTAAATACGCTAGCACGCTCTAGGGGGTGCACGCATGTGGCATAATTACGCGCACGCTGGGAAACCGTGTTCGAGCATGCTGGATACTTAGTAAACACGGGGTACTGTGAAACTCGGTCGTTTGTATCGTCTTAAGTTCAAAGGGCTACCGATGGGGGGGGGGAGAATTCTTTGTACGATAGTAATATTGTGGGGGATGATACGAGAAGTTGTCGAACATTCGGAAGGGGTTGGGTCATTAGGTATTTTGCTCATGTAACGCAACTGGCGTTCGGACCCGTTCAATATCATTTCAGTGAATTAGCTCACGCGCACATGTATGTAGCTTCTATTACGATTGTCCGATCGTATCTCGCGCTAATGTTCGAATAGCTCCTGCTTTCGAAACACAGATTGTTAATTTGTTAAGGGTTCAAGCTTTTCCTATCGCGAAACATTTCAAGTCGCGGAACCATGTTCAATTGCGACTAGCTTGCCCGCGCAGCTCTTCGATCGCGTCGTAGAGCGTCGAGCACCGAGCGCGGAAATACATAAATCTGTTAACGAGAATTACAATTCCGACGCGAACACGTAATTTCTTAGAAGCCCCGCCGGAGGGGTATCGTCCGGCCGTGATCAGACGTAAACGGTGCCTGGTTGCTCACGGACTTAACGGTCTCGGATTGCGTGTATTGTGCCCGCGCGATTGATTAATTTTCGAACGGCCGGCCATGGGAAATTGAACAACGGGGGTATATGAGGTTAACCATGCGGTTCGAAGTTCGATGTTCCTGGTTGCGTTGTATTGTTCCGCGAATAACAGATACACGTATGTACCTGCCACTGTTACCGATCTGCGGTCAGACTGTAGTACACGTGGTCGAACGATGGAGAATCGGTTAAAAATTTTCCCCATCGAGGAGAACAGAGCCAAGTTTTGACGTCGTTTATATTCGACGACGAACGTTGCGCTGCTAAATTACACGACTCGCGGATATTCCAGGAAAAATATGCCGGAACACATATTGCTCTCGGTAATGGAACGGTACGTAAGCCTCGCACACACAGGTGTAGATACATGTGTATGTCGGAAGAATTTTTTCCGTGAAGCAGATTTTTCCAATTAATAAACGTTGTACGCGCATACTTCGAATAATTAGCACGTTAATTACACGTCAGACGTTTCATGTTACGCGCGATAGCTCAAAGGGAAACGATTATACGCTGCAATATTCTATTCGACTACGCGACAGAATAGGACGAGGGAAAACTCCGGGAATGCTTTGAGATATCCTTCGAATAATACGAATTCCATGAAACCAGGAAAAATGGGGGGGGGGAGAATGGCGACCACCTTCGTGCCGCAATCGCTGATAAGAAAATATTCTGTCGGGAAACGTTTCGTTCGCGTATAATTAAATAGGACGGCAACGTCATCAGGGGAACGATTCCGCAAGAGTTTCAGATACAAATTGCATTTTTCTCGCGTTTCAGCTCGTGAGCCATCGCGGCGAGTGACGCGACGGTGACATTAATTGCGACCGCGGCAAGATTGTCGTAAACGTTGAAAATGACGCAGCCGGGCGGCCCGTGAAAAATAATTAACGGGAAAGAAGTCAGCTGGAAGATGCTTGCCGGGTCGTTTGCACCCCGCGGACCGATGATAATTTATAGTCGCGCAAGTTCTAGGCAAATTGAACGTTCGTAATAAGCGAGTACTGCGAGGCGAATAATCGGGAAATGGGTAAATGTCTCGTGAGAATGCGACAGAGGCGGAAAGGAGGCTAAGTAGTCGCACTCGCGTCGCTTTTTCGCGGATCGTACTTAAAGTTTCAAGACCCATACGTTTCCCATGTCCACGTAATCCGCCGATCGATTTCCCAGCGACTCGACCTACTCTTTCCCCTTTCAATACACAGGAACAGTCACGAAACGCATCAATCTCGGCTCGACAAGGCGCGATGGATTTCAGCTTTTTTTTCAGCCCCCTTCTTCTTTTGCCACCCTGTACCTACGACCAGAATTCCGCTTCTGCCGGCGTATAGCCAACGGTGTCGTCCGAATAAATAACGATTATCATACGATCGTACTGAGAGCCGAATCGCGTTTGCAAGTGACAGCGTATTATTTTTAATCCTCACCGTTATCATCGTTATTAAACTCTTCGGTGGGTACCGATTTGTTCTTTAGTCGGATTTCTCGTCAACGAAACGACTCCCACTCAATTTTCCGGAAGAAAGACGACTGGCATAGAGAAGGTAGCCTGACTCCGTTCCTGGTTCGTCACCCGAAAGGCACCAAATCGAAATGTCCCCGCCCCCTACGGAAAAAGAGGCACGAGGGGAAAGCGCGGTAGGTCTGAAGGGGTTGGTAGCGAGGGGGCGCGCGGCTAACTGGATTTATGTACAGGGTCGTACGGCCACCTCGAGAACACGAGTCCAGTAAATAAACGTGGCGGATAACGGAGACCTGGGGGGTGCGACGTGTAAGGGCAGAAACGAACGGGAAAGAAAGATAGAGAGGGCCGCGACGCGGCGTTCTCCAGGAAAGACTTGTCCGACCCGTAATCGACCGGAAGAGGCCTGCACGCCGGTGGTTTTAAATTAAGCCACGGCACGTTCGTTAGTTCGCGCGACACCATTGTCGCCCGCCGCTGTACGTAACCATAAATTCGGTCGTGAACGAATGGCCGAATGGGCTGGTGGCGATCGCGCACCTGTGGACGTTTCCGCGGCTGTTTCGCGCGGCCAGCCCGCGAAATTAATCGAGTCGCGGCTGTCTCGGGAGAGTACACCGTCAGTATAACGGAGAAGCTGTTTTAAGAAAATTGGGGAACGGCGAACGCATCTTGGCTACTCGACTCGATGCGCGCAGGCGAGCGTAGGAGCTCGTTGAAGTTTCAGCGACAGCGGTTTAAAGTACGGTCAGAATCGGCGGATAATCCGCGCACCCTTTAAGCCCTAGATTATTGGACTATAACTATATAATCTCGTGGAAAAGGGACGGGGGCGTGAACAAAATACAGTAACGTTTATAGAACAGAACGAAATGAATGCGTTCGATTATTGTACCGGAGGGTGTCGAATTCGCCCCAGACTCGCCACAATCTTCGTTCTCCCGAATCCCGTAACAATCACGATGTCGATCGTGCGTTGCACAAGCAGCGATCGTTCCCGGACCAATACGAGTGTCGTCGAACTCTCGGTACCTCGGCGGGTACAGTTCTCGCCTGTGTAAACAGCAATCACGGTTCTCGTGACGGACGACGATAAACCCCCGGTGCACGACGGCCAGAGCGAAGAGCATAAATGGAAGCAGGAAAAGAGAAATCACGGTCGGAACCTGCAACGATCCCCGAGCGTATATGAATCAGGGCTGAAAAAAAAAAACAAAATAGCTTCGGATCTAATCGTCGGAATTAAAAGGCGTGCGCGTTCCCGGCCCGCGGGGAACGTACGATTATTCGCCGCCCTGTTCTCTGGACGGCGTAATGGGATTGCTGCCGAGAAAGCGACCGGCTAGAAAGCAGCCGTGACGTATAAAGTCGTATCAAAAGCGTGACGGGAAACGAGATTACGCCGGGGACTGGGCGCGAAACGAAAAATCAGCGAAAAGTAGCTGCGACCGAGTGGCGGTGACGACCCCTGAAAATGCGACTGGCTAATTTGGTGCACGCCGAGCCCCGTGGACCGCACAACGTCGTGCCGTGCTTCTCGCGACAGGGGGGACGAAGCTGGGTGAAGTCGAGGTCGCGTGGGTTTAAAGGGCGAAGAGAAGACAGACGAGGGGAAAAATCGTCGGGGCGAAGGGGGAGAGAAAACGCGGCAGGTACGTCGCGACGCGTCGGCAGGTAGGGATACAGTCGATAGGAGGGACGAGGGTGAAACACAACGCTTCTGTTACCGACGCGGCCGGCAGTTTTAACCGAGCTTATTATCCGGTATCAATGGTAATCATCTGGCGAATTCACATGCCTCCTAACCTCTCTCTCGCACTTCGGCTTGGCCCGCTTCAGACATTGCGGGCCCGAATACCAAATAACGAAGCGCACAGTCCGATTCCGCGGTACCGACTCTGCTTCTAATTAGCTGCCAGTTTAGAGTCGCAATTATGGTCGCCTCTGGGAAACACTTCTCTGGCCGGTGTGTTTTCTTTCGTTTCCTCCTCGTCTCTGCTGCGCGCTGTTGTTTCACCATTACGTTTCGCTGGATCGATTTCGTGTCCTCCTTTTGTCCCGATACTTGTTCGATTGCCGTTACTTTTGGCATTTTCCATAGTCTGTTGAATTCGACGCTTGAGAAGTTAAAATAGAATCGTACGATGCGAGTCGCCAAGGGAATTTAAGTTGTTCCCCGAGAATATGTTTTCGCGCGATAAAACGGGCAAAGCATAGGAGTAATCGGTATGAATTTCATCGGCAACAAATGTTCGAGTGTACAGATACAGATTTTTTTAATTGTCCAAGTTAGAAGCTGCCCTCCTGCCCCTTGGGTGGCGGGCGTCGAAAGTGTCAGACGAGCACGATTTCTTTTACGAAACTTCAAATAAGACGAGAACAATATCAGAACGTCTATCAAGTTAGAGGCGCCGGTGTAATCAGCACCGGATTTCCAAGAACTTCTAAATCGTGATTACACGAGGCTTCGATCGCGATCGCTTCTGGCAACCGGCCAGTGAAACTTCATTGAGGAGTTTTAATCGTTGCGCCTTGCCCGCAGAAGCCGGGGGAACTTTTGATAGATCGGATTCTGGCCTTCAACGAATTTTATTTTCGAACGACTAATCGGGCCGTGAAAATTCTCGCTACTCGATTAGCCTGGCGAGGTGCGATCCCGCGTGTTCCGTTCCAGAAACGAAATCGATTGTCGCCCGATGCAAATAGAACGAAAAGAAACCGCTCTATCCTCTGAATGGACGCGTCGCGTTAAACGCGAGATCGTTTAAAATTAGAACAGCGGCACCGATAAATCGTGCGTTGCGAGGACAGCACGATCGACGACCAATATGGATGCATGGGGGGGGGGGGGGCGCCCTGCTAATATTGTGGCCCACAGCCACAATGCAGCGCTCGCATTCCTAAAGATTGTCTCGCAAACGACGAAGAAATCGCGTTCGATTAGCTCGTCGAGTTTCCTATCCGGTCCGATGGACTGGCTTTAATCTTATTCAGGTCATTTCCTACGGCTGGGTCGTCTCGGGCTCAATGCATATTTGAAAACAGGTGCGACCTGTGGGCTCGTTTCCATCGGAACTACGCATACACTGTGCCCGGGGTAAATAAATATCGCGCGCAATCTAATCTAACCGAATGCATACCGCGTCCAACGGCGCGACATGATCGCGAGAGAATTTCCCAATCGTGCGGCGGCCACGGAAACGGTGGCCCGATACATAATTAATGCATCGCGGAAGGTTGGCCCGGGGTGCGGGCAAATGGTTCGCGGCCAAGCAGACACGGAAGGCGAGAAACGCGTTACGAACTGATTACATTACGGGGCCGTGTTCCACGGGGATAACGACGCGGAAATTAATATCCGCGAGCGAGGCACGAGGCGGACAGGACGGGGATGGCCGGCGGCCGAATTAAAATTCCAGCCGGTCCGGCGGGACGATGCAGGCCCGCCGACGCGGAATATTAACTATTTGCCGCGACGACACTTCGACGAAAAGTTTAAATCACCGTGGCCGCGAACCGACGGAGAGAATCGTTTCGCCGGTGCCGGTCGCCGGTGTCCGGGATCGTTTGTCTCAATTAAGCCCTTATTTACGAAATTAGGCAAGAATTCTTAATTCGATTAATTAACGGCTGGATGGGCCACGGCGTTGCGCGTACCATGGCACGAGCGTCGCTTCGCCCCGGACGCCCGGGGGATCGGAACAAAATTAATCGTCAATTTATAAATCGTTGGGGATCGAGAGCGGAGCGGAACGGCCGGTCGCGTTCAATTTAAAATTAAATGTCTCAGACTGGAGGGGATGGCGCGGTGCGTACAAAGCGCGGCAGGTTTTTGGAAGCCGCGTTGACAAAGTGATTCGAACTTTCAATGCACTTTCCAATGTATCAAACCGCGCCGAATGCTCCCTCCTCCCAACAATTTGCCTCCGCGTCGAACAAATTTCGCGTTCCTCAAGGTAGCGTACTCGCGACTGTACGATGGCTTCCGGGCGACAGTGAATTTTCCGCAGGACCGCGCAGAGACCACCCCCCCCCCCCGCCCCCGGCCCCACCAATCCCCCGATCGTCGGCGTCGGCACGCGTTTGTCCCGCATCCGCTTGCACCGGGCCCCCGTATCTGGATCCGCTCCAACCACGCCTGCGATTCGCCCATAAAAGTTGGAGCGCGGGCAAGATCCCGCGATCCACCGCCTCCGCGCAGTCGACGAGCGGCGGGTTCGATTTAATAAAGGTAATAACGTCGAAGGTGTCCGCGTTCCTTTCGTTCGGTGGCGGTACGGCGCGGTATAAATCCCGGAAACGGTGCGGAGGGTTAACGGGTACTCGACGAGGAATGGGCTAGACACCGAGGTTATCGGAGAGGATAATGGAATGAGTAGCGACTGGAGAAGGCTGTGGATGCCGATAGGAATATGTGGCGGCGATTGGGCGGCCATCCAAAAGCCATCGCCGACCAAGATCTCCACCCGGGGCGGGTGGGGGGCTCATCCTTGAACGAAGGATGGCGGACTCGGGGGACGAGGGGGGTGGTTGAGGCGCGACGCAAGGGGTCGGTGGCGCCCTACGCCCCTCGAGGAGGACGGAAAGGCTGTTGGCTCAATCGGTGGGCGAACTTTTTTCTTGCGCCGCGGTTTAACGAAGCGTTCCTAAATTCACCTCGGTACGGATCGATCGACGGAGACAGCGAACGGGGCCGGGACACGGACTAATCCCCGCACCCAACGACGACCCGTAAATCGTCCTTTGGCCGGACTGCAATGCGGGCGTTAGGCGAAGCAATATTTCTATTGGACGTTCCTCTTTAGCGCCCGATGATTCGAACGCGAGACGAACGGTTCAAAGAGCGCGGAGGCTAATGAGAGCCGCGGCGACGGAGCGAGGAGGCATTGCGGGCGGTTCGCAAATTGGAGGTACGGTACGGACGTTCGCTGCGGACGAACGTCGACGGGGAAAGCTGGAGAATTGTACGAGGGAAGTTCCGGCATCGTCGAAGTTCGCGGACTGAAATTCGAACGCGGTTCTTCGGGATTTCCCGGCGATTTTCGATGTAGTCGATCGAAATTAACGCTCTCGGTCGACGAAAATGATTCAAGGGGTATGTGTTGTTCAATTACGCGTGTGTTCGTGCGCAGTTTCCGGTTCGTCGCTTTCCTTCTGCGCCAACGTGGCTTAAATGAACGTCATTTAAGCAGCGACGGTCGAAACTATGCTCGAGTGTATTATCAAGTAGTACAGATCAATAATGTAGCGGGAGGCATCTTTTGAGTGGCGCGGGTCGATGCGTGTGCACAGGGTGCGAAAGTTCATTCAAAACGAATGCGAGCTGACACGCGTTACAGCAGTATCGCCGATGAAACGATACCCGTGGTGCTCGAGGAACGATGTCCCGCGCGAACAAACTATCGACCGAAAGTTAACTGCGTTCGTCCCATCTGGTTCCCCGTAGATAAAAATGTATTTATCGCGGGCCACTTTCGATGAAGTGCCGTCGCCGAGCAAACCGTGAAAGCATTTCTCATTAAAGGAACACCGCGAACGATTTATTTGTCTCTTGGAGAGGGCGGCAGGGAGAAACGGATGGCGGCCCAAGGAACGCGAGAGGGCCGGCGGACGTGGATGCGACAGAGTGAGAAGGAGGAACGTCGCTTCCCCTGGCCTGTCTCGGGCAACCGCGGCAACGCAGAGGCAGGAAATGAATGGGACAGGACGAGAGGAAAGAAAAGAGAGGAAGAGCAGAAAGGATTCTCCGCGGTTTCCTTCGCGTCCGGCAAAAAGAGCAAACGAAAGGAGAGGCGAGTAAAGAGGCCGGGGATGAATAATTGAGCCCGCCGAGCCCGAGTAGCACAGCAAACTCGAGGTTCGCCGCTGAAACGACTGGAAAGCTGTCCTAATGCCTAAATTGATAATTCCACCGGCTGGAAAAACGCGCGAGGGCTTCGAAGCGTCGCGAAGCCCGAGCTGCGCCCCAATTGCCCGGGGCGGGGGGGGGGCGGGGGTTTGCGCTTTCGTCTACTTCCGTGCATTCTTCCTAATTAAGAACCGAGTGCCGGAACCGACGTTTCATCCCGCCGTGAATCGATCGAGTTGGTTCCTCGTTCGCTCGAGTCACCCGCGCTATCTCGAATTGGGAACTTCCAATTGTCAAAAGGATCCGCGCGCATCATGTGATGCGAATGTGCGAGTCTAAACGGGAAGTGAAGAGGGTTGACAATTGAAACGTGCCGGTCCTCGAACGTTGCGACGAGAAACGATCACCGAATGGCAGCTACCAATCCAAGATCGACCAAGCTTAAACAGCTCGCAGCTCGCGTCGAGATGCATTCGGTCTGCCGCAACGTTCCCACCCCGCGAAAGCTGAATCGATATATGTGTCCATAATACACGGCGTCCCGATTCTGAGATTTCGCCAGCCGACGGCCAAGACGATCGTCTCTATCGACCGATAAAAGTTCCTCCCGCGCCTTGACGCAGACGTATGGGCATGCATAATTCATCTGCCGCGTAGGCTACGTTGGTGACAAATGAACCCTGTCCATTCCGCCGGCCGACTCGTGTAAAATTCACCGGGGCGCGGACGTCGCGTCTAAACAGAACACGCTCGTAAATGACACGCGGGATGCCTCCTCGCGGCGCATAGCACGACGAACGGTGTAACGTCGAAAATAGAATCGGTCGGTTCTTAATTCGAGCAACTCGTGCGTTTCGCATACCGCGCTCTCTACTTTGTTATCTTCCGCGGGGGAGGGGGGGTCATGGTGGGTGGGAACGGAAGAAATTCCGTGCAGCGGTGACGGCGCACGAAAAGAGGATCGCGCTGGACGAATTGAAGCCGTCGCCGGTCGAACCAGGAACCAGTCGAGGCCGTAAACGACGCGTCGAATATTTACGGCGCGGCGAATCGGCCGTGGCCCATGCCCCGTTCGCGCGGTGACCCCGAGAGAGTTCAAGAAGCGAGCAAAGTGAATCGCACAGCATCCCGTTGCCGCAGAGATGCGCAGGGCAACGCTCGCGAACGCTACGCCCGGTAGATGGAAAAAGAAGACGCGAGGGACGCGTGTTCCAATTCGAACAGAGGAATAATAAGGGAACGAGTCGGCACGGTTGATCAGACGAGGGGAACGCAATAAGAATATACCTTTCATCCTTCGATGCAACCCCCTCCCGCCCGCTTTCAGGGAGAACGCGAGGCGGAAAAAGACGAACGAGCTAGGCAGAAACGGGGACGCCTCGAAAGGTTGCCTCGAGGACGATTCCCTTCCCTTGAAAATGAAAACCGAACACCGTCCCTTCGTCCCTGCACCGTCGGGCGTCCGTCGCGGGTGGGGGGAGCGGCTGTGCGACGCGGCTTTTCCAACGGATACGATGAAAAAGGCGACGGGCAACGGGCGAGAGGGAGGCGAAGGAGGGATTTGGAGAACGATTCCTGCCTTCGAAAACGGGGGCTTTCATGCTTTTCATCCCACGGCACGCTCTACACCGTGCCGAAAGTACCACTGGACCTGGGCCAGGTCCGCCCACTTGTCCGTTCGAATTCGGGATTATTTGGGACACGTTCCTCGTAGGCGTGCACCCGATCTTCATCCAACACCGATGCACAAACCCCGTTACCACCACCCTCCCATACCACCCCGGTCGTCCCGCTCACCCTTAGGGTGTGTCGGACAAAAAGGAGCGGGACTACAGCCGCTTACTTCCGAATTCTCCGGATATTTTCGCGCACGTCGAGCACCGAATGATTTAAGGGCTCCCAGCGACACTCCGGTGGGCAGAGGGGGGAAACGGGCTTGGCGGCGGACAGCGTGGGCTTGGAAATTTCGTCGGGTTTCTACGGCACGGTTGCAGGGAAAGGGAGAGGGGGGGGGCGGGAAAAATTGTTTTTGCAGCCGCGGGACGAGATACTGCAAGTTTTGCGACTCCCTCGCCGTATTCAGGCTATCTCGTGCCGCTTAGCGGAATGTAATTTATGACGGGACGAAAAACCGTTCGTTTAACGCGCTCGCGGCCCGAATCGTATATTCGGATTTAGACGGAGCTAGCGAAAGAGTGCTAGCCCGCGCGCCTTTGAGCTTACGCGTTTTTGCGACGATGATTGATCGAGCTGTGGAAGCGATTCAGAATTTTCGAATAACGTGAGGGTGGCAGAGGCACGGTGGATGCCGTACGAAAGACGTTCAGTTTCGCGCTAATTACGGGGGGAAAGCGTTTAGGGGTGTTTCACGGTTTCTACGCGCGGTGGAAGTCCGGGTGAGGGTTTTGGAAAATGTATCGCGAACGATCGTGTAACTGTCTCGTGAAATTTCGCAAGTGGTCTGGAACAGGGTTTCAAGGGGCCGAAGTTTAAGTCTGGTACCCTTCGCCGCGAAGTATCAGTAACGTTAAACGGGTTTTAATGTAATTTGTTCGGTTTTATGGGAACACGCGTGTGCATAGGTAAATTCGTACCTGAGCTTAAGCGAGGTAAGTGAAAGTAAGTGCCCCATGCAAAGTTCGCCCCGCGCAAATTGTAACGGCGAGAACTTCGGATGGTTTGAACCGTTGTTAAAATCTTGAGGGATTGCTGCACGCGGCGAGAAATAACACCTCGGATATGATCGCGAGGTTGCGAAAAATATTGCTCGATTAATAATTGCCCGTTAATTTAATTCAGCATTTCAATCATTACGATTACTTGGGAGCAATTCATTTTCCACGCATCATAAAACGGAGTAAGTAATTGTAATTAGCAGCGCCGTACTTTTTAATAAAATACTCGTCCAATCAGATTGAACAGTGAAGCAACGAAGCGTCGACCCCGCACGCGGAAAATATTAAAACGCTGTTTTCGAAACGTGCCAGGCCGCACGCATTCGGAGCGAAGTTAAAACACGGTACACGGTACACGGTACGGCTGAACCCGCATTTTACCCGTTAAACTAAAGGTTTTTCGATGGTCGTGTTGAGCATCGCGATGTTTAATTTTTGTGCAATCATAGCGCGGATGAGAAAACCGCTTGCAAAGCGAGCAACCTTTCCTCTCGACCTCGCATTTTGCTCGGTTCGCTCTTCGATGCTTTCAAGATATTACACGTCAGTTCCCCCGCGATGTTTTCGGCCACTTTTAATCTCGGATTTATATTAGCCTAGGTTCGGCCTGCCTCTTCGCTTTTCCGCCTTTTCCCCATCGCGTTTTCCGCCCTCGTACACAGAATTTGAATCTGTGCTCGCAACCGCAATTTCGAGGCGGCTGTGGGCGTTAGCGGAATTATAAACTTAGCCGTTTCAACTTTATCTTTAAGCCGACATATTTTTGCCGTGATTAAAAGGTTCGAGTATTCCTGAAGCCACCGCGTCAAACATTTAGATCCGTCAAATTCGTATCTTTCGATGTATTAAGTGAACGATTGATTTCGATGAATTTATTTCACGTTATTCAAAGGGCGATCTCTTTCACGAGACAAACCTTCCTATGTCACGGACATTTGTTCCGGTCGAGAAGCATGTAGAAGGAACCAGCGAGCGTTGTCGAAAAATCACGATTGCGAAAAGGTAGTTATTAAAATTCCAAGGTAAATGAGGATGAAAAATGAGGGCATGTCACTGTTGGGCAATAGCCGCTACACGCTCGAAATAATCTCATTTTCGTCTGAAAAAAAATTTGGAAGAATAACAGGTCGTCAAATACAAAAATTGAAGCGTGGCGGGTTAAAATAGCGGCTTCGGCGGCATCCGCTTTAAAACGGCTGTCAGCGCGGAAAATGACTAATGCCTCTTTCTCGAGATAGAACATTGCTCAGAATAACAGCGTAGACTCGTGCCATTTCAAGTCGAGGTTAGCCGTTCTTCGATTTTTCTCGATAAATTGCCAAACTATCATGACAGTTGTTCCCTTCTGTCGCAGCCAATCTGCTTCTCCCCCATAGAGAATTACGGACGCGAGCCCTTACAGGCGCGCACACGAATTTCATCGTAGAAGGTTAACTCGCCGCGATCATAGTATCAATTGGCCGACGGCAATGTATACGAATAATTAACCGATAAAGTGTACCTCGCGCAGTCGTGACCTGCACGGCATCGACGAAAATCGAGACGACGCGTAATCAAATAATCGTTGCTCGACCCGGTCGAATGCGGTCCCGCGGATGGCTTAATCGCGTCAAATGCCAGTTAAATACGCCGGCTTGCTGTATGCCGGCCACGGCAAACGAGCGATACGCTTTTGACGTCAAAACTGCATCGCTGTATTTCCAGACCGATTACAGTACCAGAGAATCGGGCTTAAATAATACATCGACGATCCTAAACGGAAAGTTTAGTTGACACTGCACGCGGCGCAGCTGCGAACGTTCCGCAGTAATATGCAAGCAATTTAATTAACCCTCTCGTAATAACAGTCCAGTCAATGGTGGTCAACGTTACGTAGATCACGACAACGAACTTTTGACGCAGACCCTAGATTACGTACGCGCTAATCGCGGTATTAAAGAGTACAGGCCTTGCGAACATCGTACGAGACGGGCAGGAAAGTTTTTTTTTTTTTACGGAGAACTGTATTCTATGCGAAATAACGGATGCAACGAAGACCGTAATAGTTCATGCAATTGTATGTCCGTGGACAACAGTGAATTGCAAACGCGATCATTTAGTTCACATGTAGAAAACCAAGCGGAGTCGATATCTGGAAAATATGAATTCACCAGGATCGTTGTTCACACGATCGGTTACAGTTAAGTATCGCGCGGGAAAGGAAATCGGAAAACCGCGATAACCCTCTAATTACGAACAAAAAGCGAGTCCCGTGCACGTCGAGGAAGCGATTCATTAATCCGCCACTTTTGTATACCCCGTTCATTAAATCCACTATCGCGTCGGGAACAATTTTCTCCCGGGGAACTCCGTTATTTTAACAACACATTGGTAAGCGCAGTTCCGTGTGGAAATTTTCCACGAAAATACGCCCGGCACGGAATACACAGTCGAAGAATATAATAAACATTTTAATTAAAACGTCCAACGTCGAAACGACTCCGGCTTCCGGGACAGGTGTTTTCAAACTCGCGCCTTTTTCAGTCGAGCACGCGTGACGTTGGTTTATGAACTAGGATTAAAAATACATTAAACCGCGAGGCACCGGTGAAAATTTTACCCGGGTGTACGCGATTCTCACTGAAATATGCACGCGCGCCTTCGCTGCATTAATTTTGTTTTTACTTCAAACATCGGGGAAACTCCGTGGGTAGCATCAAAGGCAGAGACGAATAAAACGACGAACGTTTCCAAGAAAACGAGTCGTACGGGAAATTTGCAAACCCCTTCCGGCCGATAAATTTCGAGGTACAGGTGATATCGTAACGTCCATTAAAACATTCACTTCGAAAATCCGCTTAAATCGATCCGTCGAAAGTTCCAGGAACTTTCTCGAGTGTCCGATTAAGGCGATCCACGGAAATTTCGCATAATAAAGTTGGTCTGTAAGCGTTAGTCGTTCTGTCGAATACCCACAAGCGAATCTGTAATTTTGTATATTGCTGCCTCTTCTGGCGTATGCTCGCGCTTCTACTTTGTTCATAGTACAATCAAGGAAAGCTTGATGCAATGTGATGAAAGATTTGTTTAAAGTTTTTCTTAGAATTGTACCTTTTATTCCATTTCATTTATTTCATTTATTTCATTTATTTCACCTTTTATTTTAACGAAGTTTTGAATTATTTCGAATACGTTTCAATACTTATACCACTAAGATTGCGAATATATTATATAATTTTGTATAACTGCAAAGATTTTTCAAGGGGAGACAGAAATTGAAATATGGCGTAGTTTCGATGGCCCCTCCTTTGGAATGTAAAAAAGAAGTCTTAATTGCACCATAAATGCAATTTTCCCATCCTAAAGCTAAGTGGATGTTGCCCACTTCCGGCGCAATTATGAGCGTACCCGTTTACTCAACAAATGAATCTTTCCATGAAATTAATATCTTTTACGCTTAGTAATTTCGTGCGCCGCACAAAGGATTGCATTCGGGGCCGAAATAGAATTTGCTCGTGCTGTACGAAACATGTAAATCGCCGTAATAAATAGGTCAGGAAGCGTTGTCTTGGGAAAAAGGTGTAGCGTAAAAATGTCAAGTGGGGGTTCCTTTACGGGGTGCGATTCTTTTAATCAAAATACTTTGTGCCCGTTCTTCTCCCTTCTAGCACATTGTAACATTTATTACAGAATTCACAAATACCGCGGGGAAAATTGTTTTTTAACATTTTACCGCCTCGTGTTAGACAGCGAAAAATATTGCGCCCTGCAGCACGGAAAAATTTCCAGCTTATAAATTCTTCGTGCGTAATATATAGGTCCCTTAAAATAATCGAACAACCACTTTGAAACTCTCGGCGCGATCCAGCCCTTAGCAAATTTTTAAATTACCGCGTAACAAACATATCAAACGACCTTTGTACACGTACGGGTAAGAATGCACGATTTCTAATTTCACTACCGTTCAAACGTCCTAAATCAAAGAAGTCGAGAAACTTCGCTGCTTTTCGCGACCCTCCGCGCTAATAACAATTTCCCAATCGACCAAAGCCGTACAAATCCAGCCCCGTAAGCTCCCGATGAGTGCCATCCAAAGGTAAACGGGTGCCTTCATTTAAATTAGTCGGCGAATCTATTGTCCAGGTAAGCGGCAATGTCGCAACTGTGACTCCCTAAGGGAGGGAGCAAAATCTGTCGGGGCAGTGAAACGCGTGTAAATCACCGTTTATTAAACAGAACAGGAAGCCCGGAGAGCCACGAAGGGAAAATCTCGAGGCGTACGTTCACGGATGAGGCTGGAGATCGGAGCCTGTCACGAAGCTGTGCGTCCCTCGTAAAACCATACGAAACGGTCGAGTTTATGCGCCATAAATTCAAGCAGTCTTCGTTACTCTGGCCGGTGCGTGGCCAAACGTAGCCGCGCATGCACTCGGCCCCTTCGATCGGTCATTACAGCTGCACGGACGGAATTTTGTTGCTCAAAGGCAGAGCATGGTCGCACGACGATGTAAAAAGTGCGTAAAAACTGGATAAAAATTGCTGCGCAGTCTGTTGACGGCGGCGACAATCTACGAGGGCAGATACTGGGTTGCGAGATGTCGATGAAAACGGCGAGAATGAAAGAAATTGAATTTGTCGAGTTTGAGTATTTTGTAACGTTTTGCAACGTTTTGCAACGTTTTGCAACGTGGGACGATATATGCACGAATAGCGTTTGCTGTCGCGCGTTCATGTATTCTCGATGTAAATAGCCTGGAGAAGTTAATCAGAATGAAACAGATGAACGAGGAGAAACGATTATACGCGTAGGAATAATTAGATAAGCGAAGTTGGAGTATCCGATAATGTTGGTTGGGGCTGGCAAGTGTATGATTGAGATTTATTTCTTAAGTACTGATCCTCCGGCTTTGTATGCGGAATCATAAAACCGGGGAGGGATAGTGTAATAAATTGGTGGAATGGAGATTGAAAAAGTGCCTTAATGAAACGCATAAATCAAGCTTCTATAAATTCATATTTGCCTTAATACAATTATAACGAGGCGGCTATACGATCCCGGATGCTCACCTGTATATTAACGACACGAAGTTTTAAAGAAAGAAACGCGCCCAGGATAAATGACTGCATATTGTGTGGACTTACGAGCTGTTAGAATAGCACTGATCTGGGGAGGATGCGCTGTACACCTTCGAAACTTAAGTAATCAACCCTTGCGCCGTTAAGAATTACAGTTACGCTTCTCTTTAATGATCTTGTTAAAGCCAGCAATTAAAACATTCGTTCTCGATATAGTACACGATTTACGTACTGATATGCGATTCGATTTACCGAAAGAAACAACTCTTTGAAGTTCCCCAAATTTTGTTCCATTCAAAAGTCAAGCATTGAATTCCAATTGAACCAATATTCCCAAATAATATCATTCTTTGACTCACCAATTGTAACAAAAAAAATCGTACCAGAATTGGACGTAGAAAAAATAGCTAATTAAACCTTCGCACGCGTGATTTTAAATGTTTGGTTTACTGAGCGAGTGAATGCATAATACATATAATCGTTTCGCCGCCTTTCTAACCCGATTCAATGAACGTCAAATAGAAATCAATTCCCGGGAAAAATTTCACGCGAAACGTTTACCGTTCCACGTGAAACTGACTGGCAACTCTGAAGGGCGCCCTTTACAAGGGGTGAACGCGCCGGAATGTTCGGAGCTGCGTGACAATTAATTTTCTACGGGGGCAAACCATTAGAGGGGCGACAAAATAGCTTTCTGCCGCGATATGCTCGCGTACACTGCTTTCGCACAAATTGCACGCGTAACGGCGGGTAATGATTTGCGGCGGGTCGATCGCCACGCGACCATCCCGAACTGGCCCCTGGAAAAACAAGCCGGAAAATGTAAATTGCAATCAATCATCGTCAATCATTTCGACGCGTTAATCACACGTGACTTCGAACAAGTTAACGCATGAAACATAGCCGAACCGATCGAAAATCGCATTCGCGTAACGAACACGTGTTCAATACGCGTTCCATAGCAGGAACAGCGCGCAATTTTCTGAACGATGTTCATAAAAATCGCCGACGTTACAGCCGCGTCGCGTGAATTCACTCGAAATTCGAAAATTGCTGGCAAAATTTTGACGCGGCAATTTCCGACGAATTTGGTTTTCGCGATTGGCGTGTTGTTTGAAAGGGGGAATCGACGATAAATAAAAAGTTCTGCGCAGCTTTTAAAACGCTGAGGTATTGGGCTTGTCGTTGCAATTAGATTTGTTACGAAGCCGAAGCTTTAACGAAAAAGTTGTTCGTCAGAAGAGTCGAAATCCAGCTAGCTTTTTATTCGATATTCCGGTACGGTACTCCATATATTTGAACACATCGAGAGAAAAGACAGTCTCGATAACCGAATGGTTCCTACAATAGAGGCTCAGTAGCTCTCCTCACCGCCTATGAGTTCTGATAAAAGGAGCTGAAGTTCCGAAAGCAGGAGTAGGTTTGTATGTTTCGTCTGTATCGTGTGCAACTGTTCCTCCCCCAAAAACAAATGCTTATTTACAATTATCGTAAAAATACACCACCTGTCTTCGAACTTCCCACAATAAGAGCTCACCTATAAGCTTCTATATTCGAAACTAAACACTGGCCAGCTCTTACAAATGGAGTGCAAATAAACGGAGCTCCACTGCACCGTGAAAAGATTCTCCTCAAACATTTGGTACGTTCTGGTTACTCAAACACTGATCAAGTAACAATTTAGCATCAAGCTAAGCTCCTAAATAAAGGAACCACGCCGGAACTAACGGCACGATCCCGGGTTTCGGGATCTCTTGAAACCGCGCCCATAACCGTGTTTCAACCGAAGAGCCCTTCTCGTAATCCATACGGCGATACTAATAATGCCAGGTATCAAGGTAGGCGGAGAGGAGGTGGGGTGGCGTACAATGCCTGGAACGATCATCGATGTGACAAAGCGTGATTTGCGTGCGCGCAACGAGAGGACAGCGATAAATGGCTTTCTGGTACGACAAGTATTACAACGTTTACACGAATCACGAAGCTGGCTACGAGCTGCACTCTAAATTGATAGTCGCCAGAGGATGGACCGATCGCATTCTGCGCGCTTCGCCACTACATGTAAATCACGGAATCGCATAGTGAATTCGGCTACGTGGTCGGGCGTATATCTCGATGATTTGTCCATCGACTGTTTATCATCGTCAATATAGCTGTACGTTGCAGGGCGGTAAACGTGACAGCGAAACTCGCCAAAATCCTGCACCGCGTCGTTGTCAATAGCGCGGGCTGGCAAATTCTTTTTCGAAAAGTTACCGAGTTTGTCGCGCGGATTTGGGCGGTTCGTTCGGTTGAGAGATTATGGGGGACATCGTATGGGCGTTGGGCGTTCGGGATGAATAATTGTACGGTTTACGCGATACCGGTTCTGATAGTAGGGCGCGTTTCGTAGAGAACGCAAGGGTCGAACACAAATTTAACGAGGCAAACATTTAAAAAAGTATTCGACACGAAATTTCGATAGTTTCACTTCACCCTTTCGTGAACTTTTCCCGAAGATACAAATCAGGAACGACTCGTTACGCTAGGCAAGCGTAACGCGTGGAGAGCTGCAACTCTTCGGTCGTACAAGGTTTCGAGAGATAATTACAACGATGATTTAAAACTTGCGAAATATGATAGCTAATGAAGCAATATTTTACGATGTGTCAAAGCAATTTGCAACAATGCAGGTTTCATCTTTGCCGGGAAGTCGTTTTGAGTTTAATCGGCGAGATAATTCACCTCGAAGAAGTAGCTGGCAAAAGGAGAAAATAGGATATTCAGGATTATGAATGTATTTGCAATAAAACCGTATGATTTGCGGCGGAAGATGTGGTATATTGCGTGGCCAGATCTGAGGAACCGCAAAAGGATACGGCGTGACATCTAATGAGGGGACTGAGTAGATGCAATAAATGTTTGTACCGTGGCTGAAAGTGATGGAAGCGTAGTTCAAAGAGCCCTGCCTGCGTGCGCTTCTTCCACGTTCCTGTGTAACTTTATCGTCAAATAGTCACGTATTTATAGATGCGATACGGAGCGGCCAGCAAGCTTGTAGTCGTAACTAATGCATCCCTCGCGAGCATCAGTTGGCGTGAAAATATTGGAGCCCGAGCAATGTACATTGTTAACGAAAGCGTAGGCGGAGCAATTATACTTACGTTCGAGAAACGAATTTCTTGAATTCGGTCGTGCAATCTATGACGCCGAAAGTAAAATGCTGGAGCACTCTATTTTTAATCGCAAACCTAAAGTACTTCTGACCGGTGCTGTTGAGTGGCCTCGTTAAACAAATTGTTATTTAATTTCCATATCATTGACGCACGCATATCCCGGCCAATATTTTCGTAACGCCTTTTTTCAACGAATGTACCTAACTCGAGTGCCAAAGTGTCGATCAAAATTTCCCCCTAACCTTTTTCTAACGGCAACGATAATACTGCGTCGACGTTACTGGCGATAACGTAACGAAAGAGGATAAAACATAATGTCCCTCCGCGTGAATACCATCGCCCTCCGAATTTTATTGCAACGTGTGACCGAGTTTTATTGTAGAATATAAGGGGAAAAGTTTATGCACCGTTCATGTGTTCTATCGCACGGATCATCGAGATGGTGCGTGTTACGTATTTAATAGGTCGACAGCGTTGGTAAGCGAAACCGATTCTATCGTTTACAGAGGCTGCACTATAATCGGGGCGATCCTATCAGCGTAAGAGGATTGTTCGTCGAATCTTTATTAATACACGCCTCTGGCTGGCCAATCGATAAAATGAAATGAATCGAACGCGGAAGGATTCATTACCGCAACAAGAATCGCGTATTAACCACTTTAATCGCTATCGGCGTAGCTGCTAGTTAATTAAAATGGGCGATACGCTAAATTGATATTTTATACGACGCTTAACAAGCAATCCCACTAATCGCATTATTCTCTCGCTCCTTTCTAACCAATATTTATTTCCAATGCACAAAAGTCGAGAAAAGGATTAATAAACAAGGTGGGCGGTTTGCTTTTTCTGCTCGTATCGTTATCGATTCGCGAAAAATCTGCCGACCGTTGGATAAATCTGAATCAACGGCCCGAAAAATCAACACGCGGGTCTAACCGTGTGCGCAAGATTGATTTCCCGTCTACGTTTAATCATTTTTAATAAGAAAGAGGCAAATATTTCAACAATGAGGAAAAACTGCGGAAAATTAAACAAAGCTTATTTACACCAGGCATACATCACAGGTATTTGCACTCGACCAAAAGTCCCGACGATTTTCGATCGGCGAAGTTTCAGAATTTTAAAGAAAAAACTCTCTTCGAACGAACGAAATCTGGATTTCGCGAAGTGGAAGCTCGTTTCACTTTTTCCAGCGAGCCTAATATCTGGAAAAGCTATCGGCCATCTGGTGAAACCACTGGCCGCCGCGCGGTCCGAATCGATAACGCCGAAACGAAAAGTAACCGGATACTACGGGAACCAGCATTTCCGTTTTAATCCAAAGGAAAAGGGGGCGACGTGTAACGGGCCGAGCAGAAACGTTCCTGCCAAGGCGCGTTTGCATCTCGCGACTTTACAAGTGACGAGTGTCGCTGGAATCGCGATAAACCTGGCGACCACCGAATCGGAATCGAACCCGACCGGGATCGCGTTTCTTGGATCGTGTTTCGCCACGCGAAACTTAATCGAGGCCCGTGTCGTCTTCGAGTGTCGCTCGAGAAATCCGTGCACGTATTTCTTGGATTCGGCCTTTCGCCGCCACTTTCTCGGAGGACGAAACGAGCGTAGGAAAAGATTCAGGGAAGGTGAGCGGAAAGGTAAAAAGAGCCAGGGCCGACGCAGGGTAGCCAGCTCGTAGATCAGGGCTAAGTATCCGTCGGGATTGCCCCCGGCGGGATTAATCACCGCGAGAGATTCGCGGGGGGACAGCGGGGCGGAGGGGGGCTGAGGAAAAAGTATGTGAACCACGGTAAGAGGAGGAACACGCGGTGAGAGAAAACGCGCGTCAACACGGAGATGCGTCGGGCGAAGAAAACAGCTTTCCAGTCGGACGGAAAGAGGAAATATGGAAAAAGAGTTAAACATAAGCTGAGCTGAGAAGTCCGGGGCGAGATGGAGATTCCAGAAGTGGAAAAACTTCCCGGACAAAGTTGGTACAAAAAGCGCGAATGGCGTTCCTCTCGCTCTCCCTCTGTCGTAAGACGAAAATATTTAATGCCACGACCAATTACAAAAGTACTAATTGCCAGTGTTCCCGAAGTGCTGTTACGTATCGCAGAAGAAACGAGATAGTCCGGGGAGAGGAGCGGACGGGGTACCGACCCGAGAAACGGGGCAAGACCTTGGATTCGGATGCAGAAACCCGGAGAAGGATGGCGCAACGAGTGAAAAGAAGTCGCGGCGAGGCGGACGAAGGGAGAGACGAGGTATGCCACAGTGCGTACGTATACCCGAGGGCGCGCCTCGTGCACGGGCGCATAATTCAGGACGGTGGAGCGCGAGTGAAAACACGAAAGCTATCGTCCCCCGGTGGACCCACCCCCGCGACTGGCCCATCTTCGCAGACCGGCCTGCGGCAGCGGCGTCGTACTCGCCGTTCGTCGGGTTTCCGCTTAAAAGCCGGCAAGTAACTGGTGAAAAAAAGCGACTAACTAGACGTGGACACGCGTGCGCGGCGCGTTCTTACTCGGCGACGCTCGACCCAACTCGTTAGGCACGAGGCTGAATCAAACGCGCCAGCGAAGTCAGTCGGAGCACGAAACGACGGGACGTGGGTGGCAAAAGGGGAACAGTCGGCCAGGCTGGCAATGGTGGACGGAGAAGGATATAGAACGGGAGGCAGAGTCGGCGAAAGGGTGAACGACGGAGAGAAAGAGAGAGAGAGAGAGAGATGTGAGGAACGGCGGGGGAGAGTCAACGGTAGCGCCGGTGCACGCTCCTGGCGCATTCCACAATCCGGAATACTGCTTGCGCATACATATTTATGCAACATCCCCGGGCGATAATTCAGCGATCATGCGACGTGGTCGTGCACGTCCAACTTGGCCGGCATCCCGCGAACCCCCTCGTCTGTAACCCCTGCGCGCGACTTTGAATCCGTCGCGCGATCTTTCTTTGCCCCGACGCGCCCGAAATTGTTCGAACCGCGGGGATCGCCGGCGGGCCTGGCCCTCCCTGATTTATTCAACGTTGTTGGGAAAAATAAGGCGGACGTGTCGATCCCCCGTTGCACCGCGAACCGAATCGATTACACCCGCGACCGCCCCCGACGCGGGGAAATTTTGTTTGTCCTACGGTTTTCACTTGAAGACACCGGGATTTATCGGCGACGGGGACGCGGAATATCTTTGGTCGGACGTGATATACGGATGTATTATAATACGCGACGCGGCCGCTTCCGTGTGAAGTGTGTAATTCGGGTTGGATATGTTTTATTAAATACGGAAACGCGGGTGTTATTTCGGCTGCAAGAATAACCCTACTGTTATGACAGCCCCATAGATTCCAAAGGTCGGTTTATATTTTATTAGCGCCGTAGGGATACGCTTTGCGAAACACCGTACACCGAGCTTGATTAATTGAGCTTTAATTTATACACGCGGTAATAAAGGAAAAGGTATACGCCGGGCGAGAGTAAAATTTAATACGCCTTCACCTCGCGAGCATCGTCAAACGCACGCTTCACATAAAAATCCTTTCTTTCTCCCGTTTATTTTTTTTTTGTTATAACTCTTAATGGCTTACACCGAATATGCGCGTTTCACAAGGAGGGGTTATATACGCGCTAAAAAGATTCCTTTCTTTAATTAATAAAGTTTGAAATACGGTTCGCCCCGAGCACCCGGGTTTTCTTCACGAGGAATTAATTCTTCCTTAATGAATAAAGGAAACGAATGTTCGTCCCCGCGTACGAACATTCGAAGACCGCGCTTTATTTCTTCACCACTGCGAAGATATCGGCAATGTATCTTAAAATCGGTATCGGGGTTTCTCGATATAGTCGAGACCGTGTCGTAACGGTTACGTGAGAAAGCATCCGATGCCCCGGTTCCCAGGTCAAAGGTCACTCGATGCCTACCTCCCGCGGAGGAGGATTCGAGACTGGTTCTTGATTCTGGTTCTGGACGTGTCGTATACCAACTGCATCCCATACATACAGGTACGCGGATGAAACCCGATCGATTCGAGCGTGCTTTATTACAATAGCGCTCGAAACGAAATTAAACTGGCTGTGCGATCGAGGCATGGACCGGCATGGAAAAAAGTTCCTAAGCTTTCTGTGACCCACGCGTGAGCACCTGTCTCTGTATCATTATTATTGCAGCAACTATCCTATTATATCCTTCCGTCTGCCTTTGTATCATTATATTCCCCTCTGCTTTCCATTCTGCTTTTGTACATTAATACAATCTACACAATTATTATGATTATTATTATTATTATCGTCACTAATTCAATTTCCTTTGTATCGAGAAAGGCGCTTCTCGCAGATTAATAACCGCGTCCCAGAGATACGACGAGGGACTAAATAAGAAGCAGAGAAGGATGTCGTTAAAGTCGAACGGGGATCGATCGGCGTGCACGATCCCACCCCGTCGAAGGAGGAAATTGGTCGGTCTAGGCACAGCAACGAGACCGGGCAGGAAATTAAACGAGTCACGTGCTCATAATTATGAGCATTCCGCGTGCACGGGGCGACCAGGGGCAAGGAGGGTCGGATGAAGCATTTCTTGGACGCGATTCGCGAGCGGAAAGAACGGGAACGTCGCGGAAGGTGGGAAAGATAAAATTGCGAAAGTCGCGGCGAGGAATAATAATAATTGTTGTTTCGGCCGGACGAGTCGGACGTGAGACGAATATTCGTCGGAATGCACCGCCGAAGAAACCGCAGAGGATAATTCGTGCGAAGAGAAACGACGACCCGGTCCCTCGGTTCATCTTCCTCCCACTCGTCCCGTCCCTTTTTTCATCTCTCGCCGCGCTGAATGCCCTCTCATTAGCGCCTCTATTAAGATTTGATTAGTCCTAGGCGCCGCGAAACGCGCCTCTCCATTCACGAAATAACATCCTTCGTGACCCGGCCTACGGAATTCTGTCCTCGCCGTTCTTGCGGGTACGAGGCTGCGTGCGGTGCAGCTTGCGACGGTCAAAGGAGAGAAGATGTCGCGCGAGTTCGAAGAACAGCATTTTGATACACGTTTCATCCCAACCAGGCGGTCTTCGGGTATTATTCGATCCGATAAAGGATATTAAGAATATGCGAGAGTCTTGTGCCGTATTTTCATATCGACGAGCCTTCATCGAGAAATCACGCTCGAAGCGGTTCAATACATCGACCGGACCACATCGATACTGTTGCTCCTTTCCGCTTAAACTTTTTCCTTCCGCGGATTTCTCTCGTTCGACTGCACCGGAACGCGGCAACGCCGAAAGGTTTGCCGCGAAGCGAATGGTTTCAGGTCTGTTATTCCATCCAGGCATCGCCAATTTCGTTCCTTATTTCGTAGGGAAAATGTTAAATAAATATGCGGACAGAGAAGCGTTCCGTCCCCGCGTCAGATGAAGCGCACCGACGAGACGTTTTACAGCTTAGGGAAATTTCCGACCCGCTCGGTCGGCCATAAAGCCCGGCGAGTTTCTTTGTACGTCGCGCGCCGGCTGGCGAGAAATAAAGAAGCTAAGCCCCTCGAGCCTGAAGGGGGAAGCCCCTTTTTACGATACTGTGTCGAGTGCGACGAATTACCCGCGAACGCGAAGCTAAGATGCGCCTTTACGATTTGGTGTCGCGGAACGACGCGCGCGGAAACCGGCTTTATTGTCGCGCAAGAATTTACCCGAACGGACGTTTATAAGTCTCGCCCGCCGGCATGGAGGTGCTTGAGAAACGTGGACAATTGTAACCGCCTTGAAGGCGCTGGAGATTTCGACACATACATTTCTGAAGCATAGAAAAGAGTTCGGGGAATTATGTAAATATGAAGCGTCCTGGGAATCAGTTCATTCGCGAACATCCGGAATTATCCTCGGCTAGCGTAATGGCATCGCGTGTTTTCTTATTAAAGAAATAACCACGGATGGAGAGGTGGAAACGAGCAAACGAGAGGCGAGCAAAAATCAATCAGCTAATAGTCAGAATAAAGCATGCGTGTCCCGAACTACCATGGCGATTTGAATCCGGTATTATTGAACGAATAAATCCGACAATTATCAGGTTCAACGATATCCTCGCAACCAAATCACACAGTGGCCGCCGTTAATCCGCATTAATCGGGTCGGGCGGCTCCTAAACACGGCGGGCAGTTGTTTTGATCGATTTTCACCCGGCACGAAATCACGAGATACAGAGGACCTATCTGTTTATCGTCCCGTTTAAACTTTATCAGCGTCGTAACGCGTCGAGCGGCAGCATTTATTCGCCCGGAACGCAATCGGACGCAATGAAATCGCGTTTCGAACACGGAGATAGGATCGGTAATTTTTCCCGTGATCCATTGCTAGACCCGAAGTGATTCGTGGTCGCGCCCGTCTCTCATTCACCAAGTTCCCATTTTGTTCTTTCTTTTTTTTTTGTTTTTTTCGCGATCGACCAGCGGAACGGATTTCGTCAGGGCGGAAACGGAATTGCCGGCGGAAACGTCGCGGTCGTTCAACCGGCAACGAGAATCCTGTCGAAGCTACTTCTGTCCCTGCTTATCGTCCAATTATACACGATTATCTGCGAGGAATTTCTTCCACTAAATTTTCCGTTCGGGACGAATTCGACTTCAGGTGCTATAGCTCCTCGACTACCTGATATATTCGATAAATTGATAAACGCGAAAGTACAAGAGAGAATCCGGTTTCGTACAAAACTAACGTATCGAGCAATTCGAAAAGGCATTGCGCGCGAACCAGATAATACTGGAAACGTAGAAAACTATACTCGTGTCACCTCCATCCAACCACTTTCGTACCTTCCAACTTAAGTCAATGGAAAACAATGAGAAACACCAATCCGCGAGCAAACACCCGACGGGCAAGGACACTCTCAACGATCACGGAGCGGAATCGAGAAGGAGCGAGAGACGTGGCCCCAGCGTGGCACGGCCACGATTCTAGTCACGGATTCTCTCACAATGCATCGAGGTTGCACAGTTGCGCCGGATGCAGCGGGACCGATCGTGTGCCCCCTAATCCCTCTCCCGAACTCCTCTGGAAACGGCCCCCGGTACCAGCAACCGCCCCCGCGTACCCCGTCACCGCCGTCCCATTCTATACACCGTCGTTGGTGGGTACAGTCGTCTTCCTGATTTATACACTGCCACCGGCAGCAGTCGAGCGAAGGGAGAATCAGTGGGACGGCGGGGGACGGTGGACACGAGAGGAGAGGGCGTGGGTTGCACGGGGAGAACGGTTCCATTGTTTAATCGAGACCAGCGAAACGCTGTTCGTCGTCGGTAACCATAAAAACACTATTTTATGCGCGAACATGGGACCCGTTTGTTGGATCGGAGCTCGCCGTACGCGGAGCTTGATCCGTGACGCTCGATGGAGCCGACGATAACAACACGACAGAGTCGGATGGAATACTTGAAACGCGATAAATAAGTCGGGGAAAGAGCGGAAATGCGACGGAGCTTTCGATTGGGGGGGGGGGGGCGAGATCGACATTCGGATCGTTTACGTTATCGCGCAGACGGTGAACGACACTTAACACGTCCGACGAACGTTTAGCGGATAACCGGGTAATAATAATGGATTGCGCGAGTAGTCACTATTCTCGGGACGAAGTGTAAATCGCGTTCCGGTGATTCGTATCGAATTGCACAGAAGCGTGCAGAAATGAACGGTCGCTGCTAAACGCCGTTCCTGCTAAATAAGAATTTTCGACGATTTGCGCGGAATTTGTTTACGATGTACCGCGGACGGGAAATCGATTCGACGGGAACGAAATGTTAAATATTGTATGCTGTTTCGTATGGCGACGCTTGTTTTTTAGGGGGCCAGTTAAATATTCATAATAATGGCAAAAGCCGATTATCGATAAATAGAGAGATTTATTCATTGCCCTGTTCGTTCTGATCAACCAATTTTGCGTCCAGCTGCGAGCAAATTTTAGGCGCGCTCGAAAGTTTGATTGGTCGGACGTTATAGCATATTAATGAATTTCCAACGCTCTCTGTCGGAAATTTTACAGTACCCCCCCGTCTAGTTGAGATAAATGGAACGTAGGTACGTTTCGTTGTGCATGTTCACCACACGTTTTTGCGTACATACACGTATCGTAAGTTTTCAATCGTGCAAAACGAAAGGTTGGCGGTACACTGTTTTCCAACAAACGGTCCGCGATGTTTTATTACTGGCTGCTCCATGGCGACTTCGAAACTCGCGCAAACAGCAAATATTTTGATGAAATTGTGTTTACGTTATTTTTATCGCGCTGGTGCGATAGCATTATTATAAAGTTGTGCGACCGTGAAACCGTTTAAACGCAATTATGCACGGCAGAAGGGAATCCAGACATATCTAGCCAGACATGCCTTAAATACACGCGTACAAGTTTTTCCGGTCAAACGTTTAAAAGAATTTCACCTTCCCCCTATTGCTCGCTGCACTAGTATACGCAAACGAATATAACAAGTGAAATAATAATAATAATAATACTATAGTGAAAAAATAAACTTCTTCGATATTAATATTAAAAACGAATCAGTCGGAGGGGTCAAGATTCCTCAGAATCGCGTATATACTAATAATCCTGCGTTCCTTCAAAGATATTTATCACATTTGCGCTACCAATTTGTCAAGCTGAAGGCCCTGGAAACAAATTGACAACAATTATACCGTCAGTAGTCCAGCTTCGATTAAACTGCAACGATCAACCTCGGTGCGTTTTCAACGAGCGAAATTAAATTAACCCGCGGATACAAGGAACCATCGATCATATTTTCAAACCGGGACACGTATTTCACATTTCCCTAAATAATAATTTGAACGATCAAGGACGGTGCCAATTGCGAGCACGCGTGATTAGAAAGCATCTAAATCCACCCCTCCGTTACAGGGACGTTTCGCTGAAAGAGAATCCATGTGAATTATGAACGCCAAGTTTTCCCCGTCAGACAGACAGACGGTGTCGCCTCTTTATCACTCGGTTCCTTTTACCCCGGTTTGTTTCCTCCGGGCCAGGTCCACCCGCCCTCTTCCTGTTCTTCTGCCGTTGGCGTGGTAGCCAAGGGAGAAACCACGACGGACCTGTTGCGGGGATCACGTCGTAACTCTTGCGGTACATGCCCATACACGTGCACACCGATACCAAATCACGCAGCCGCTCGCCTAAACACGTATGTACATAGTAGGAGAGAGTCCAGGAAACGCAGGGCGCTCGCGCGCCCCAAACGAAAGGGGTGAGAGAGCGTGTTGCAAGGGGGCCAGGAGAAAGGAGGAGGCACGTACAGTCAACGTAAATGATTCACTCCATACTACTACGAGAACACCGCAGGGTAGCTACCCCTTCCTTTTTAAAGTAATGAATAACCGGGGCACACAATTGAAAATATCGCGCGAGCGTGCACGGTCTGTCGGCTCTAAATAACGCGAACAACACCTGTTCCCTACACTTTCACGCATTTTTTGCGCCGGTCCTTTATGCGTTTACCCCGCGCGATCCCGACATTTCCATCCCAATTAATTAGCAATACAGCGTTAGTTTTAAAAGCAGCTCATACCCCATAGTTCCGCCCGCCCTTTTCACGCTGTTTTTTTTTTTTTGTTCGTCCATAGTAATTTGTGTAAAACTGCTTTGCTCGTCCCCGTGTATTCAGAGGACTTTCACCACCGTACAGTTTTTGCAGCTTAGTAGAAAAAACCACTTGCCCAGACTGTACCGCGTCGAGCAGCTTGTCCGACGCTCGAGCGTACAAGCGGAATCAGACGCGGATCCACGAGACAAAGGCAGCCAGACCGTGCGAGTCGAGTAACAGTACCGGCAGTTAGCGCTGGTAATTACGACGCTCGGTTCCGCAGGAGCTAAAGACGGCAACGAAATAGTCGCAGCGGATGCAAGAGGACGAGGGTTTCGGAACGACCTGCAAAGATTTGGAGGGGGACAGGGTGCGTATATGCGGGTCGAAAGACTCCGGGGGGAACGATACAGACGCGATAATGAGTTTCGTCACTCGGCCACCCTAGTTTCTCGGAGTTTCTGCCGAGGGGATACTGCGGACGTCGATGGTTTTCCCGTGTCGCGTGGCGAGATATGATTCGGTGAACACGGTGGAAGCGTGTTAGTCGATTAGCGCGATTAGTTTGGCCGCTGGGGGGTAACGTTGGAATGTTTTCTTCGGGCCGGGTACAGTGGTTGATTAGTGGTTGGTGTTTGACGAAAGGTCTCGCAACGGGTATTGAACTGTCGTTAACTGGTATGAGAAAGTTTCGATGGTGATAATGGGCAGGGTTTAGCGGGGGGCGTAGCTTCGCGTCGAGGCAAGATTTCTAGTTTCGAATCTGTTCGTTTTATTTGCATAATTGAGACCTGGTGTGCCAGAGTCGACCGGGTGTTACGAGCGAGACACTAGTGACACGAATAATCAATTGACTCGTCTTCTCTAAAACCAACCGGTTCGCCAACCGGTGAACGTGTCAGTCAATATTTAAAGAGCAGGAAATGTAAACTGGACCCCAGGTTTTTCTATGAAAATAACCGGACGGTCAATAGTTTGTCAAAAAACGAAAAAACAAAAACGAAAAGAGGAAAAGGGAAGTAATAAGAGTAGAGGCACCGGTTAAATCGAAGCGATATACACAATTGTAAAAACTATCGCAAATACGACTATTCTTCAACACGGCAACGTGACAATCGTTTAGACAGCAAAATAGAGTGCGTTGGCTAACGAGCGTGAACAGTTATAGGACACCAGTCGCTGGAACTTTACAGCCAGCAATCGGAATTTTACGCGACTGACCTTTTAGAGGGAACATGGAAATTCAACTCGGCGCGATAGCCCCCTATTGGCATCGAACAAACAACCAGGAATATCTTGCTCTAGAAACGTATATTTGCACGTACGTACCTATGTATGTACGCGACTGGCTGAGCGCGACGTACAACTTCGTGTCGCTATTCAAGAAATAATACGTCACATCTAAGACCGTGGTTAAAATCATGTCTAGTTTGTCGATATTTCATGGACAAGAACATTTTCAGAAAAATTTATATATAATTGAGAAGCTTGAAGATATATAAATGTATCATCATTTTTATTTTACATGAAATCGAGAAATATTTATTCAAATATAAAACAGATGATTTGTTTGCGTTAACATTGATATAGGAAGTAAGACCAATGTTTTGCAATTGCCATGCGTCTATTCTAACAACAGCTATGATAATGCAAAGACGAGTTTAATTTCCCTATGCAAGCCGATAAATAATCATAGTTAACCGACGGAAGAGAATTAAAAGATAGAACGAACAATCGCGCGAGAGTGTTATTTCCACGAGCATTACATCGCGCCGCAGAACACGAAAAGATCCATTACCATAGAAATGGGGAAGGAATAATGGAAAGGGGGAATACGGAAGTCGTTTTCCAGCTTGCTCACGTCTGAATTACTAAAACACCAACTTAGAATTGAACGTCTGCTCCTCGCGTAGAAATAAATAAATCGAAACAAGAAGGAAAGTACCAACAGCCCCGCCAATAAAATAATAGTAGCTCGAAAATATATTCTCGTTCGAATGTATAGCATACATCGCAGAATTTCAACGAAGCTCCTACAACTGATGACATTTCGCAGCCGTGCCACTTACACGTACCTGGGTGTCACGTTACACCGCATACACCTAATTAAAACCTTACTGCCTTTTCACGAAATTAATTCACGGCCGGCATACGAGAAACGTGACGATCTAATTTAATTTCACCTCAATCGTAACTCGCGTATACTGCACTGACGTACGCGCGACGTCTCCCCATTAAACGGCACTCAGAGGGAATTAAGAAACGTCTAATAAGTAATAGAGCATCGAACAATGAGGCGATTATGTGTCCCACTTGCATTGATCAACTAGAAACGCGTGGCAACGGAACGGGACTGGTTTCCCCCTCCGCGGTATGCTAAGCTCTCTGCCGCGTTCCTCGTGCACAATTAGAAATTGGCTTCTTCGGGCTGGTAAACGACCGGATAAGTTGGTGTATAGAGGCGTCAGCATTGACGTTTAGTGTCTCGGCTACACGCTCGTAAATCTTGCCCGGAATTGGTTGCCGGGCATAAAACATTTCCCCGTGTTTGCCAATGCTGCGTCCTGTGGAAGTAGCTAATGGGCTGGCGCCGTGTCTTTTGAATTCGTGTGGGTTGGCAATTTGCAGTTACCCTCGGACAGTGGTAATAATGGATCGATCGTGACTACTGGTGAAATGTAATTGTAAAGAAAGGGGAGAAAGAAGTAAGATATATTGGTATCGGAACGGGGACAAAGATATACCAACATGTATGCAGATAGGATTAACGTAGCGCGAACGATTTTGTACACGCTAAACGGAGCATTGGAAAAATTGGTTTAAAGCGCGAATCGCGTAATTTCTTATGCTGATTCGCGTGGTATAAAGTAGCGCTATGTTTAACCCAGGCGAAATGTTTGGGAACACTTAAGCACAGCATTTCCACTGTTTTATTGTGCACTTAACCGAACTGCAGGTAGCAGAATGTCCCATCAAAAGTTTTACACGCAGAAAGTTTCATCAACAGAACGATAGGAGAACACATCGTCGACTATCCGCGAGCAATACATCTGGGAGCGCATTTGCCTGACAGAACTTCGCTTAAGCTTCTAAACATTTCGGAATTGAATTTAGTCATGGCTTAGCAATCTGGCTGGATACCAGTAAATCACCACCGAACTGAACGATGCTCAAATTGTAGCCCACTGTTTGATCCTGCAGCAATGTTGTTTAAATTATTACGCTTGTATGGTATATAATCTGACATTCATTCGATGCTGGTCGTCACACTGAATCGACTTGCAGTATTCTGCCGATTACCCTCTTGTTTCGCCGTCTATGTATCTGAGGCCCGAACTTGTCCACCAATTTTCTTCATTATTTGGATTTACGGTTGAACTCTGGTAATTTAGAGAACGCCCACGAATGTGACATAACGAGACAACGTTCTTATGCTATCAGTATTTTATATACGAATAAGTAAATCCGTCATTATTGTTGCAAATAAACTATTGTCAATTGAAACAGTTATAACTCTTACAGGCATAAAGAAATCGAAGCTCTCACAGCTACCAAGAATACCCCATATATTATAATTTGTCCATGTTCGCGGAACCAACCGCGCCACTCGACCCACCGATTAAAAATACATTTCCAATTTCAATCAGACAGAATTCTACCCATCGCGTCGATCGATCATCAATGTCCCGGAACAATCGAGCGTTGAAAATCGCGAAAAATCGGTCGGGATCTGCACTTGAGCGTAGCCCCATTATGTAATTGTCGTGGATGTAGGGTAAATGTGCATTTGAGTCAATTGGCAGGGCCGAGCGTGCCTGGTTACGCTGCTTACATGCACGCGTGTGAATGCGTGCGTCCATAGATCCGTTTACTTGTGACCAACTGCGTCACACTCCTGCACCACGTGTGCACTTTTCGTTGCGCAACCTTTGCCGCAAGGTTGCTCGCAATAACGTCTGTTTCTGCTTGGTCCCGTCTATTTCCTGTCGCGAACGAACATTAAACTGTGCCCGCTCGCGCGTAGACAGCGTGCAATTTCGCGATTTTAAGTCGCAAGAAAAATCGCTGGAAACGCCTTTACTTTTTGTCCAGGTGAAAGAAGTAATTAGGGCGTCGTGCTTTCAGCAATACAAGAAACTGCCCGGATACAGTGATTCAGTTTCTAATTTGAACCGTTTTATGCCGCGTTGCACGCGTAGCCTCAATGGCGAATTGACAATCATCCCGACAAGTATATTGCATTTAACGCACGGCAGGTAGAAGTCAAGAGGATTCTCTGGATAACGGTACCGAATTTATGATCGAGGACAGTGCGACAGTACCGTCATACTTCTGCGATGAGCGTGATCCTTACCGCGGACAAGTTTGCTCTCGATTAGCAGCAATGATACAGTGCTCCGGCCGGCCTAAACTTTTTAGTCAGACGCACTCATTCTACTGCGAACGATACAAGACCCAACACGCGCGTTCAACTAGAAGAATTTATACGCGCGCGATTCTGCGCACGACCAGCACTCGTTACAACGATAATCTCCGCTGTAAAAAGCGGAACATTAAGGCGTTTTGCGCGTGCAGCAAAAAAATGCCGAAACAGCCTCTCAGCTGTTCAATACCAGCAACTTGCTTTATCCTACACAAATCTGGCAATCGACAACCAGCATTGTACGATACGCGAAACAATGCTCGGGCTTGGAACAGGCACACGCTATTGTCCGTTGCCCGTGTGTTATTCCGTGAATTTTTTGCCCGGCGGTAAAGTGAACCGGTTCGACAGGTGTCTTAACGAATAGGTCTTGAGGCAGAAGCACAAAGTGCTCGGGATTTGACGCGGCGTGACGCATCCTTCAAAACGAAGCGGCCGTCGGACGATCTCGGGGCTCCTGCATGATACTTTGCATGCTGTGGTACTTAATAAATCACTCAATTTTCCAAACAATTAAGCGCAACGCGCGTTCTATCGGCCGGCGCTGTGCATTGTTTCGTGAAACTGTTCCTATGAATACGAAGCAGCGACGCGCGAAGTCCGCGAAGATAACTCCGGTCTATAGCACTGAAGTGACTTGTAATAAATGTTGGCTAACCGCCATTTCATTTTCCCCCCTCCTGTGTTCGCCGTCCTTTAACCCCTCGCAGCGTTACGTTTCCCACCGTTCGGCCCGCCGACCTTTTCTTCTTTGCTTTCATCGGAACTCACCTAATCACTTTACGACACGACATCGGCGAGAAAATTCGCGGCGGAGCGCTGTAAGCACAGACTGGTGTGAAACGTTAAAGCTGCAATTAAAATTGAAATAGAAATATTTGTTAGAACGGCAGTGTGCATTTTATATTTACGCTTCATCGGCTTGGTTTCGTATCGAGCTGGAAAGATGTGTCGTAGACTGCGATCGAAATCAGGATACGAAAGCAGAATGCGCGTCGTTCGATTTGGCAATAACGTTGCAGTTCGAAATTAAGCACGGTTCATTTGAATTTGGCAATAGACCGAGCTAAATATAGTCTGTGAATACTACGACTTCTATGGGCCGCTGATTCGTGCTACTTGAATGCACTGATGTTACTCGGTTATATCCAGTCAGGCTTCTTAATATAGATGCATAATCGCGATATTATGTTACGTTCTCATACACAAACGTATTCGCAGTAACGTCTACTTGAAAGAAACGCGATATTTCCTGGTTTATTCAAATCGATTGTAGCTGCGAAAAAATATTTTATAATTATTCTGAGAGTGGAAATTAGAAGTGTGTCTGAATATGATTGGGCCAGAGCGATCGTTGTGTGCAAGAAGTGCGTTTGGACGCGTACTTTGGCACTTATGGTGTGAACGAAGGGCGCTCGGCCATCCAAGGGTTAAGGGTAGACGCGACTGACCGTCGTCATGTAATATCTGCAGTGTGGAGGAACCGAATGAGAGAGAAGGCAGGGGTTTTAGAATGAATGCGACGCGTGTGAGGTCAGATTTCCGTGAGGGTTCGGAGAGTAAAGAACATTTTGCGTGGCACGTAGTGCGTTGTCGGAATATATAAATATTGTGCAGCACATGCCGCGGTAGAGTTTCGACAAACATACACGGTTAGAACACTAATTACTCCTTGCTACACCCGTCGTCCCCACGCAATTAACATTCCGCCCGTTCTTTATTTCTCACACCTTTCTGTGTTCATCCGGATCCACAAAATAAATTTTTCCCAATGACTAAATTACGTTCCACAATGCGTATAGTACTTTTATCGAAGCTTCCTCCCCTCCGTGACATTTTATAATCCGTTCAAGAGCGCAATATCCGATGCAACAACAAGACCGGCACTTCGCATTCCGATCAATCCGGCTACAGAGATGATCAACGTTCAGAATTTCGATTCGGACGGCTCGCAGACCGAAATTCCACGATAACGAAATTCCACGTCGGTGTGCGCCGACCGGCGACGTACTTTATTGGCCGTCATATCTGTCGACGACAGCGACAGACTTTCGAACGATTAATTATAAACAACCGGCCGCAACAATGGCCCCGCGTAATTAAAGCGACCGGTCGCTTCCTTCCCCTCCCTGTAACCGCGCCGCAAACCTTCCCGTCTGACCACTGTGCTGCTTCTACTGTGATGTCAAAGCAGACCGTTGTCAATCCGATGCTGCCCGTTCCCCTACGCTTTGATCTATTTAGATTTCCCGACAGGACACGAAGGATACCAAGGAAATGAAATAGCTCACGGACCAACGTCCATTCAATACGTCTATCGATCACCATTTCGATCGTATACTCCAACTGTTGCTAAGAGTAGCAGACACGCGTCCTCCTTAATTATAGGTAGCTGTAAATATTCGTCAACTTCGATGCAATTAGCTTTAGAATTATTTATTCGTAGGACCTTAAGCGGCTGGTAACGTGACTCTTACGACGATGGAATTGCATTATAGAACATCGGGAATGCTACACTTGAACGGTTTGCGTCGAAAGTGCAAATGAAGCGCGGAAATTTAATTTCAATGCTCGCCGCAAGATCTGTCATAGATCGGTTGATTAGTCTGACAGTACAGGCGACCACCCATGGAAAAACCTATTACGAATAATTATGAAATTGTCTCGACCAGCGCTCGTGTCGTTCGTTCTTTACGTCAGTGGAATGACAAGAAGGAGAAAAAACCTGGACACTTCAATTGGTTTGTTCACTTCGAAAGAATGTACCGGTACGACGCAGCAGTAGCAGGAAAAATCGCTACAGTGAATGACACCGTCGCGTTCACCAAGGCTACCTGTTCGCTGGTATTGTAATGGCGGAGCGCAAAGTAATACAGTTTCCCGACGAACGACCGTCGAGACCCGTTTCTTTCCTACCTCTCGTAAATCATGGCCGCGAAAAACGTCGCGGCATTATAAACTGCGCGCTGATCACCGGGCAGGTGCGAAACTACAGGTCGGTGCAGACATTGCACGCCAGATTCCGTTACCTGTTATCACGTATCCGTTAGCCCGCTCTATTCTAGAATTCGAACGAATCCTTACCTGAAACAGAAACGGTACGAACATATTATTACTATGAAAAATGATTACAATGGAAAATACAATTGTTAAAGTGTTATTAATTGCACAGATCGATTGCAACGAAGTAACACGATCCTTCGTTTCCTAAAGTTGGAATTCGAACGGAAACGTTATCCAGGCACGTAGGAGTGCACCCTTTTGTACGGGTACTGCGCCAATATATTTTGCGTACCGAGAACGTCGAGAATATTTACGAACGTTGCTTCCCGGAGTAACCCGGGGGCAACGCGGCCGCAGAAAATGAGAACTCTCGATTTTTATACAGCAGCGCGAGCACGGCGGCCCCTCGGCGACTCTTAACGGGCCATTATGCTCGTTAACGTCAAAACACATGAGCATTCAATAAGCTTGCGCCCCTCGCGTAAGTAAATCAGACGCCATGCTGGCGCAACGTAAAGGGGTCTTGTGTCGGTGCTCGCAGCAGGCTCTCTTTTCTTAACCGGTCTGCCAACGACCCACGTCGCATTATGATCGTAATATTATCGTTCGCTCCAGACCCCGGTGCGATCAGAATTCCGAGCGTACGGCGAACGTCATCCGAGTTTACGCACGATTAACGAAAAATTTCTGGGTGCAAAGATGCGCTTTCCTTCGCTACTGGACGTACACCTTATGAATATTAAGTTTATCATTGAGCATTTCTGCTGGAGGCTCGTTGGAAAGGTTTTTACGTGAATTTTTTTTCATTCACGTTTGGATTTGCTGGACGCGCCGTGAACGGGTCGACGCGTATCCGTAATTGTTCGAACTTTGCGCTCGGCTGTCGCGACCGTGAGAACGAAGAAGTCATAATTGTTGAACTGTTACGATAACGCCACGCGAGTCTCGATCTGCAATTTTGAAGCAGCTCTTTGCACGATGGACGAGATAGTGTGTTGTGATAGAGGGGGAAGTAGTAGTTCGAAAGTGCAGTTTCATGGTCGTTATATGCTAATTATTCCTCATGAGAAGGTAGTAATGATAAATCGTCGACTGGACTGTGCATTAAAGTCGACCGAAAATTACAAACAACAGAGCGTAACCATTTCTGCAAGCAATCAATCTCATAAATATTCTACGCATAATAATATAATACTCCTACCAATTCCACTACAAAATAAAGCTGATCCCCCATTGAAAATCACCGAGAATCGTGAAATTAAAATCTATCTCGAGAAACCTGAAGCAATGCTTTCGAAAGAGAAGGAAATTCAACCATCTCGCGACGGGCTACTGCAACAATTTCGCTAGAGAAACACCTATCATTCCCCGTGGGGAACGTAATTTTCGGTGTTCTCTAGCCACAGGGCAAGCGAATCCCCCATTGAACGACTCTCGTGACGATCCTCAGGATCGAATCCTTCTTCTGATCCCCGTGAAATGACGCAATCTCATCGCGGCTCGGCTCCTGCAACCGGGGAACAGCTGTGGTAGGCGCGTACGTATGTAAATCGGCCAGGTGTGTATACCTGTACACCGGCCACATCGAGCACCGATCTCACCCCCTCGCCCGTCACATATGCAAACAGACACGCACGCCGGCGTGGATCGCTATGAGGCAGCGGTCTACGTGTGGCTTGGCCGATCTGACAAATTGCAACGTCATTACTGCCAATTTGTTCACACGCCACCCGAGTAACCGGTAACACGAGGCAGATATCTTGGGCGTGCTGCCTATCGCTCACTCCCCACGATGATCCCAAGCGTAAGTCCTACGGGTAGCGACATAATCTGCAGACCGTAGTGATATTTCACTCGATCGCGGTCAGATAATTGCGGACAGAAATTACATTATTGGTTTCGCTCGACGTTACCGAGATAGGTGCAACACCTGACCGACAGGGGCGCGTGAAGGTGTACGAATTTTCTGAGGGCGGCATAATTAACCGGTACCGTGACATGCTTCAGAATTGTTTTGTAATTAACGGGAGGAACGTCGCTGTATCTCTGGAAATCCTGATCGCTATAATTCCGAAGAGCGTTGCGAAATTCTGACGCGACGGTCCAACGTACGCGAAAGAGGACCACGTCCAACAGCGGTCGCTTGTTCGCGATCGGTGTTACCGCAACGCCGACCAAAACTGGTGACATCGGCAGTGCGATGGTACAGAAATAAGAAGAGGTCACCGAGAATAAGGTGGGGGGGGGAGAGGATAGAAAGAGCATAGCAAGAGAAGCAGGAACGGGCGCCAGGACTTAGCGACTTTTCAGCTAACAAACTGCAAATATCTAGACTGCGGCTGCAGGATGACGTTAATTAATATTGCCGACGGTACAGAGTCCCGGTCACGGGGGTGGGGGGAAGGCAGTAAAGAAGTCTATCCGAGCCAGAGGATGGCCGTGGGACTAACCGAGACGAAGAAAAAGGGGGACAGGGGCCAACGCGAGGAGCGAAGAAGATAGAAACGGCGAGGGGGTGGGTTATAGGCAGCGAAGGGAGAAAGGGGCGAGGGTGGGGCTGAGTTTTTATCATCTCTCCCTCTCGACTCGATTCAGTTAAACTTTGAAATAACCCCTTAATGAGTCTGCCGTGCCGAGTAGACCGGATGCCAACGAAGCTCCCAGATTTTCCTCTCTCTCGCTCGTCCCTGTCCCTCTTTTCCCTCTTTTCCCTCTTTCGTTCCATTTCTGCCACTTCCCCCTTCTTCCAACCAGCGTCACCCACCGCCGCTATCCCCATCATCCACTGCCACCCCTGTGCGCCGCGCTCCACTCGGTCGAGACTGCGATCTCGATTATTGCAGGGCTCGTGTCGCTTTATGAATTCGCTTTATGCACCCTGGACGCTTAAACTGCATTAGGTTCGCTCGCGACAGACGCGATTTCGTGTTTGCTTTGCGCGTTAACGACCGGCCTGGCATTTTCGTACGGAGGAACGGAAAGGGGGAATTAGAGCGAACGGGGGCGGGGTGGTGAAAAATCGATTTGATTATAGTGCACGGTTTAGATCGATCGTTGGCCCGGGCAGGAGCGTGAATCAGGTACGCGGATACGACGAGAACAATTTCCAGGATGTAATTAAAAAATCGCGCGGAATAATATTTCTCGGTTCCACGTGAATCGGGATAATTGTAACGCGAATCGCAGTTGCGGTTGAATAATTCCGTTCATCCAAAGGGGGCGAAAAACTGTGTCACCGGTTACGTTCATTGTAATCGCGTGCACTCTCTTCGTTCCCTTTGTCCCGGCTCGGAAACGGACCTTCTCGGAAAGATTCGAGCGTAATGCAGTTAACCACGTACCGATCACTCGACTTAACGACCGCACCACTTTCCCCTTGCGTTCCTCGATAATTGTAGCCGAAAAGGATACGAAAATTGATGGGGTGGCGCGAATTGGGTAAACTTGTACCCCGATTTATCGCCGGCAAAAAAAAATGCCACGAGCAGAATCCTTTTCACGAATTCACAAATATTCCTGACTCCGGCTCTCCGAATTTATCATAGGCGCGCGCGCATCGATTGGCATTAATCGATTGCAATTCCTGCGAATAAAGGTACGACGCTGTCGCGTCGAAACAAATGTCGCAGCAAGGAACCATCCGTCCTTGCCGTTGAGTAACGAAGCAGTCTGGTTTAAATAAAATTTCGCTCAACTCTGTCCAACACCGACCGATTCTCCTGCGACCATGCAAGCAACGGGAGACGGCCGGTCGTGCTCGCATTTAATTCAATGGACGCGCAACAATCGAAGGGCCGGAAACGAGAAGAAAAGGCAAAGATCGTTGCCGCGCGTCAAACACAGAAAGCCCATTAAGCAAGAGCTCGCGTGTCCAGCGAGCGTCTCTGTAACAATGCGCCACTCTTGCAGGACAAACAAACGTCCCGGCAACCCCACCGTTTGCCGATTACGTGACCGACGAATCTTCATCCCCCTTCACCCTCATTCAGGCGTCTCGCTAGATCACTGGCCCTTTATCGGCGGCTACATCAATAGAGCTCTGAGAAGGTCAAGCTCCGCGGATAGGGTGCTCGTTTATAACCCTTTTGCGGTTTACCCCGTTCTCTCTGTCGGTCCAGTTGGACGCCGGCTAATCTGAAATTGGGGTGAGCAGCGCGATATAATTTAATTTTGAGATCACAGCGAATGGGCGATCTCGCTGCGCGGACCTCGAAGTGTTAATTATTTTGCGGACATTGCTCCTAGAACTCCTCGTTACACGCGTGCAGAAATACTTTGTTGTCACGGACGATTATTAAAACGTTGAACCGAATGTTGAAACTTTTGCACGGGCAATTATTACGCGAAGAAAGCTTAGCGATTTGCGATCAGAACTCTTTCGACTGGGTTGCAAACGTGAACGAAGTTGCACGAAGGTGCAAAATAATAACCCGCGCGTGATGTCTGCCGCAAGCCAATTCGAAAAAGCGAAACAAGCGTAATCGTTCGGCATCCCGACATTCAATATTACTTTGAACTTGGCACAGAACCATGTGCACGTTTCGTCCATAGCTCCTCGCGCATATGTGTGAACCGTAACAGAACCGCTTCCGGTTTTATGAAAACTGATCTTCCCCTGCGCAAGTTGAATCATCCCGAAATTAAAAACCCTTACCCAACATTCCGTTATCCGATTCGAACCCTCATGAAATTCTACAATCATCGTCATTACGTATAATCGCACGTATTACCCCAACGGCCGAATGGATTGAGCAAACACGCCGACGCTCACCTGTCGAAACATGCATTGCTAACTCAAGGGTGAAACCCTTCCCCGTTCGGCTCTCGCAACAAACACCACCATCAACCCTTCATCAAAATCAACTCGACCCAGAATTTACGATCCATCATATTCGAATTGCCCGCTCGCGAAAGACAAACATATAAACCGACCCTTGACCCGACGAATAATTCGACAAATCTGCCCCTTGTTACCCACGTAACCTTGCGCCGGTGTCTGTTTTACCAACACAAGTTCGTCCCTGCTTCCTGTTCACCCGGCCAGCCGGACTTGTCTGCGACTCTGTCTGTACCGGTTAGCATCGGCATTGCTTTGCATTAATTAGACGGAATCCGTGACGACGCGGGTCTTATAGGTCTCGCTAATGGGCGACTGATTTAATTATACCGAGTCCTTTAACCCATCCGCTGCAAGGATTTCGAAAGAACGCTGGGAATAATGAATTCTCCATCCTTTCAGTCCGCCGGGGAAGACACGCGATCGGAGACTCGGTGAATACGTTCAACGAGCAGGAAGTTCGATGAAAGCTGGCCGGCGTATCCGATGGACGCGTGGTATAGCAAGGACACAGATGATTAACAGAGATACCCGCGCTGAGTGACTGGGCTACCTGATCGTTATGACGTGTTGCTGGCTGATGAAGATAAGAAATTTGTTTGTCCTCTGGGTGGGTGAAATTGTTGAGCTATTCGATGCGACGGAGAAGAGTAATGAGTGCTATTGAAAATTGTATGGCAACACGTAATATGTAGCACTGCGCAAGCAATTATGCGGATTTTACTTTATTCTTGGGGGAAGGATTAACAAGCCTTGAATTAACTATGCGAATTCAAGATTAATCGAAGATAAACTCTTACGTCGAGATAGTGCAATGCTTCTTTTTCTGGGAAAAATTAAAGTTTAAATGATCACCTGCGTGTAACACTGCAGAACGACTGATAGACGAACGCAATTAGCTTCGTAGCAATTTTCGTCTAGCAAGCGACGAACAGATTTATAACCCAACGCACCTGGTTAAATTCTGCGATTCATCAACTGTTTTTCTGCGCATCTCGAAAAAGCGACTCAACATTTGCATTTCGAGGATTGCATTTCGGAATCGATAGTTCATCTAATAGGGTAATGACAGACTTTCCGCATGAACGTTGACGGGATAGAGCTACGCGCCGTAAATCCAATCTACTTTACACGTCTGCCATTCGCCGGGTATGTAAAACAAACAAGTAAGCCGCCCGTTCGCCACAATAAACCACGGCGTGTCACACATCCGAACCATCATTCTGCGAGCGTGACATTAAGCACGCCGTTCTCCGAACATCTGCCAGAGAATAATTTCATCCTCACCTTCAGCTCTCTTCCCCCAATTCTAATACAATACTTATCGCTTTCCCACGGCATTTCGTGGATGACGACTACGGATCGTCAAGAATCTTCGCCGCGTTCTTCTTATAATAACATTAACATAACAGCTTCCATAACAACGCGTTTTCCCAAAGTTGTGTTCCGCGTTCCGATACGAATGTTATTCCTCTATCCATCCTCTCGGCGCACCTCTTGGAAATCCAAGTTCATGGACCATTTCGTAAATTAAGTCGCCCATGGACAATTCACCCCGTCGTTTCCCACGACTCTATCATTTCACGAATTCACCTCCGGTCCACGGCCAAGCGTGCCTCTTCCTATACCCTCCCTTCGCGAGACAGTTTATCGTACCACAAAGGCACGGGAGCACGAGACCCCGTCGAGCCACGACCACCCCCCCATCTCATCTTTATTTAGCCCCGATTTTTGTTTCGCCCTCGTAGCCACGCTGGAAAACAAGAAGCCTCGGCTACAAGCGCAACCAGCACCAGCATAATAATCGACGAGTCTAGCTAGGAGGAGGCGTAGGAGGCGGAGGACCATAGCAACGACGACTCTGGCAGTCGTCGACCAGCCTGCTCTCCCCCGGGCGCGTTTCATTTCGATTTTTGGCAGCGGAAACCGGCCAGTTCGCTTCCTCCTCCCCTCGTCCAGCCTGCGCTGTTGTCTTTCCCCGTTTCATCCCCTCGTCCTCTTCTTCCCCCCCCCCTGAAAACCACCCCCGGCACACACGCTACAGATTTCGGTCTAACGTAACGAAAGGGGGCGGCGGAGAGAGAGCCTAGGCCGCGGGACGCCGCGTCGCGCAGCGTCGGGGTGCGTGCCAACGACGCGACTCGATCTAACGAGCTGCTCCGCGGCCGGAAACGGAAGCGCTAAGTAGCTACGGAGGCAGTTCCTGACGCGGTGCATTCTCGAGGCGGCCGCGAGCAAATCGGAGCCAAACGGTGCCGCGGCTGAAAAACGCCAGGGTAAGCCCGTGCTCGCGTAATTTCTCGGCCTCGCTGAAATACGCCCGCGAAAGCGTGCGTCTGGCAATAGCGGCGGGCTGCTAACGGCTCGAGTGCCGTTCCCTGACTCCAGACGATCCGCTCCTCGTCCCGCCTCGTCTCGTCGCGACGCCGCTCCTGCGCGAGCTTTCAGAGCAGCTTTCGCTAGCCACGGTTTTCTGAATGCCGCTTTGTAGGCCGGAACTCGGCGAGTGGAGCTCGCCGAAAACGCTCGATGAAATTCCCGAGATAAAAAACGGCGTTGTTCACGGGAGCTTGATAAATTCCGGAGGAATAGGGCTCGACGGTATCGTGACCATTTGGGGATTAGTTCTTTGGCGGTTCAGTGGCAGAGCGTTGCAATTGGACGCCGTGAATATATTTTGCTCCTTTGATGGCTCGAAACGTAATTCGGGGTCTATTTCGGTAGTACAGTAATGTAGAACGTTTACGATTATAACGGGATGCACGTAACATGGTGTCGAAATTCTAATGCACGCATGGTTTCTCGTAAAACCGCGAATACGCGATAAAGCCACCGTGTCTGGTTCAACGACCGGCATTTCGCGGGGATGGTGTAATTTGATTTTTCGACAGTGGGTAATAATAGTTTATTATACAATTGATTTTCAACGGCAGAAATATAATTGATACCCACTGGACTCTGAAAGGTGAATGTATCGCAATCTGCAGTTTAAATTTATCTGATATTAATAGCACTATTTATTACATCTATTTCCATTAGAGAATCATAACGGTGGCGAACTTGGAAGCTCAATAAACTTGAAACGCATTTAGTGCGTCTAATGTGAAACATGTCTGCGAGCCAAACGCACGCCGCCTAGACACCTGACGTGAAAAGGGTGACGAGGAGAAGGCAGCGTTCAAGGAAGTCAAGATGATGGCGGCGGCGTGGAAGTCGCGGGGGAGTAGGTATAATGTATAATCATACTCAAGGGCGTCTGGACCGAAAGTGAGATTCGAGAGAGGAAAGTGCATCGGTGCCGGGCCAAGTATTTCGTGATTCTGATTTGCCTCGAAGGTGCTCAACTCCTCAAGTATTTCAAGGTGCACAATTTAGCAAACCGCCCCGGCTACAAGCGTGTAATAGACCGACGGAAATTCATGAGCCATGATTCTCCAATCGGAATACATTTCACCAACGAGCCACAACTTATTCGCCATCCCAAATTGGATTCTATCGCGCTTGCAAATTAAGAAGAACGCCGGGGCGATTGATTTTATTTGGATCAAACGTGCGCAGGTTTTCACGACCGCAGACTGGATCGCGAATTCGTCGCGAGCGTATTTATACGTCACCGAATTACACCGCGTGCCGGGATGCGTTTCGCATTTAAATATTATGCAAAGGAGGGAAACATTCATTGCTATGGCGGCACCGCTAATTGCAACTGTAGTTCCATTTGGAGGCAAGATCGGAATCAGAACGGACCGCCGCAGAAGGGAAATTTAAAAGTCTACATTGGCGGACGCTCTTGCGTTTCCTCGCGAACCCGACGGGGCCAATCGCTTTCTTTCGACTTCGTCTGGCCCGCGGCGTGCGAGCAAACGGATTTTCAACTCGCCTGCGTTCGATACGAAATATCGATCGCAACAAATACGAAAATGAGCCGCAATGCAGCAGCGTCGCCGAACGCACGAACAGTCGCCACGGAACAATTAAACGGCGTCGCGACTTAGTACCAGAGATGTCACGAAAAATCAGGACATCTCGATCATACACGATCGTCTCGACTTCACCGGCCAGAGTAATTACCATCCACGAGGAAGCTGAAGGTAAAAGACGTCCCTCGTTCGTTCGTTCCTCCAGGACCGGCCAAAACCACGGCAGGGAACTAACTCTTGCAGCAGGCTCTAACGCGAACATCCGAACCGGCATCAGACAGCGTGTACCGAACGAACAATACGAGCCTCCACTCCGAAAATACAGCCCCGACGAGCAGGTAAAGTAAAATCAAGCAGCAGAACAAACCCGCCCGCTGCCGTTATGGATGCAAATCCGCGTACGAAACGTATAAAAGATTCGCCGGGGCCAGCGCACGCCCGTCGAAAACCGGGACGACCGTCGAAATAAAGAATGACCAAGAAACACCAAGGAGAACAGGAACAACAGAGCGAGAGCGGGACGGGGGGAAAAAAAACGACGGGAAAAGATCAGGAGCCTGCCCGGGCGGATTCAAATGAGGATAAATATTTATAAAAGAGTGCGCCGATACAGCCCGGCCTCTCGAATCCCTCGGGATAGCCCCGTGGACGCGGAGAGCGGTCGGCCGCGGCGTCGTGCGAAGGGCGAACGTGCACGTCGCGCCGTAAGGAAATATTGGCCCTCGTGTAAGAGGGAACGACGGGCCGCGAAGCGAAGGCGGAGGGAAGCGAAGACGGAGTGAAACGCGGGTGGAATACCGTGGCGCGAGTTTTCCGTTTCCCCGGGCACGGTGAAAAATGCGCTCGGAGGTCTGGTCGTCGCGGCGCGATGGGTCTCCGCGCGAGAGACCGGTTATCGCTCTGTGTTTGACCAGGTCTATCTGGCAATTTGTGTTTGACGACCTGCGTTCCGGACCGCGGCCGTCGTGCGGGGAATTGCGAATGGTTGGCGTTTCGGCGGCGCTCGACGAAGTTGCTGCCGTTGCCGCGGGGCGTTGCTTGTTCAGAATTTCTTGGCGCGTGAAATCTGTTTTCAGGCTGGCGGGAGAGTTTTTCTTCTTTTTTATTTTTTTAATTTTTTTTTGTTTCGCGGAACGGAGTTTCAGCGGTTTCGCTTGGGCGAAATATAGGCGAGGACGTTGGCGGCCGAATTCGGCGGACGAGGTTCATTTCAGTTTCGACGCCGAAAGCTTGCCGGATTCGAGGGGTACTTTTGCTAAATTTTTTTTTTTCCTGCTCTCTATTGGATAGAAGAGGGAAGTTGGGTAGAGAGCCGCGCGCCGTCCCGTGTAAAACGATGGAAATTAGCTAGGATAAGCGTTTCGGTTACACTAGTTGGAGCGAGTGGCAGTGTTATTATTAAAGTTGCGAGAACAACGTAATATTATTCTTTGCCCGCGAAACGAATCAAATCAAATCCAGCTCCCTCGTCGAGCGGCAGAGCTTGAATAACGAGCCCCGCTGCGGTGGCGGTGGGTTTTCAGCGTTGAGGGTTGCACGAGGGGGGAAGAGAAAGAGAGAGAGAGAGGTAGAGAGGTGTGCGAATTGTGGAAAGAGAAAGAGAGATTGAGTCGCGTGGGCTGCGAGGGGTGAGTTGAATGGAAAAGGTGGTAGCGGGGGGGTAGAGACATCCAGGGGAATAAATGCGAGTGACGTTAATGGGGGCTAAATAATTTCCTTTACCGTCTCGCACCCCCTGTCGGCTACAAATACTCGCGAATCTTATTGTTAGGGGATCCTGCCTCCACGGCCGGTGAATCTTCGTGATAAGAAACGATCCGCCGGCACCATAACGCCCTTCCACCCTTTTTTATCCGGTCCGATCGAAGATGAATTTGCCCCCGCTTGTTTGTCGAAGGTGAATATTAAAAAAGTTACGTTTCCGACTCTACTTCCAGACGATAATATCCGACCCCTAGACAGGCAGGATTGCCGAGATAATACTGATCCTCGGGGGTGATCCTCAGGAAGCGATAAATGTCTTGAACGGGAAAACACGACCGGTAATATGTACTTACTTTGAAGGATAGGAATTCTCAGTTGGAATTTCTGTTCCTGCGAGATATTCTGAATACTCGAAATCTCGAAATAGATGGGGAGCAAATGCTCTTGCGTGGGCGATCAGCTTTGCGTGGGCGTGAAATTGCGATCAAAGACGAGCGAAGGCTATTTTCTCGTCGCTCCGTGATATTTTCTTTCCAATCAGAAGGATCGTAGCTTGTTCGCTCTCGTTAGTCAACGGTGATTTTGAATCGACGCCGAATGGCAATGATTATCCCCTCGCCTCGTCAATTCCGCTTCTCGGCATTCGCCGCAGAAAGTAAGGGGTCCGTCGTAACTATCCCCATCGGTCGGTAACAATTAAGCCCAACGAGGGCGCTTATCAAGGAGACGAATCGCAGACCATAACTCCGGCGGCCAGAATTCGAATGAACCAGCTGACACGATAAAAAACATTCCTGCCTCTCGAAACGCGGCGCACCTCGCCCCCATTCCTATCCGGCGTCGTCCTTTTTCTTTCCTTTTCGAGCGGAACCTGCGTCGAATGGCCCGCCATTCTTTGCAAAACCATCGATCGCCGCGGGTTCGAGAAAAACGAGCTGCCTCCTATCCGTTTTCCGGTGGTTAAAAGCGGCCAGGTCCAGTAAATTGGTAGAAAGCCTTGGGGTTTACATTGCCAGTCTAGGTTCGTTGGTTGATAGTTTCAACTCATCTCGCGGCCGTTCGCGGGTGGAGATATAAAATGGAAGCGGAAGAGCTATAAAAGGAAAGTGGACGGGTAATAGACAATGTGAGAATTTTTATTTCGACTACCGATATTATCTTTCGGCTTCGCCTTATTGTCGAGGGGATTACGATTATTGTTGCGACCCCGAAGATACTTTGCCAAACAATAAGTCTAACAAGAATGGGACGAACAATGAGCGAGCCCTTCTCCTTGGACGAAAGAGAAGAAGAAAAGATGAAGAGACATTTCTTCGAAGGACGCCATTGGTTTCTAAAGAAATATTACGTTAATCATTTTTCGTATACCGCGTGCGATGCAATTAAATGTCGCGGAGAATATTCCTGATAAATATTAGTAGCCCGCTGAACGATGCACCCCGTTAGTACGGTGCAAATTGCAACGTTCGGATCTCTTAAAGAAGGAAGAAAATGAAGAGGCCAAAAGGGGTGGAAGTTACATCGAATCGCAATTTTTGGCTTCCTCGTAATCGTCCCATTTCGCCAGCATCGCTCTTCGTTCCTCTTCTTTTTTTTTTTTGCCTTCCCGTTTTAATTTTCCTTACCGAAATCGTGCACGACCTTCGCGTTTCGAAATGCCACGACGAACTCAACGCGAACGGAGCTTCCTTTGTAAATCTTGCCGCTTTTGGAGTAATAGGTTGTCGCGTAATTTATTTTTGTAACTGCCTCCATTGCGCGAACCACGAACAAGCTTTAATTAAATCGAATGACTCACGGTTCAGCGTTTATTAGCCGAGCTGCACACTGGCACGAGTACAGGTGTGCGAATTTGAAGTTGACTCGTCGAAGAATGTATAAATGCCTTTGAATGGTAAGAGAAGTCGCTGAGAGGAGTGACTTTGAGCTTGCAATATTCAGTTCGCACACTGTTACCAGCGGTTCTTCGAGTATATTTAATATTAAAGGAATGTTGAATGCTGAATACGTAAACGTTTATGACTCCTGCCATTATAAAGTCAAATGGTTTCAGCATCTTCCTGCGCGCCATCCTTCGCGTTTCCATTCCCAACGACAATAAAAAGGCTACTTCGATCCATATACATAAATGCAATCGTAAAATAAGCTAACAACGTTTTCTCGCGCCGCGACCAAAAGTTGCTCGTCGTCGATTACATTTTCCTGCACGAAATTCTGAATCGCACAATTCATTGAGTCGCTGATTCACTGATACTCAAAATCCAACCCTGGCGAGCACAATGCACCTCGAAAGTCGAAACACTTATCCACGGTGTAAGCATCGAAGAAACTGAAACTCGGGTCGACTTTTCCAACCATGCTGAAGGGAATTCAATCGCATTGCCGAGCGAACTTTTCGCACAGTGGCCAAGACCCGTTCGTAACGAAACCTCGCGGCAATGATGAGACGTCCGTAACGGGGCCACCGTGCGGCGGAGGAAAATTCTGTTCAAAGGTGAGCACGAGAAGCGCACAATACCTGGACGGGCACACGCGGCAAAGAGAAGCCAAGGGAATAACAAGAACATTTGTCATCAGCTATTTGAATACCGCCGCTTGGCGTTCCATAGGCTGGCGTGTAAGGTTCAATTGAATGAAGCTCTGTTGAATATTGGATGAAAAATAACGAGTGCGACGGCTATCCTCTCGTATATCCTTTTCCTCGTTTCCTCTTCGTTCAACCCTTTATTCCTATCCACGGCGGTCCCTCCTCGCTCTAGGCCCGTGTTCACGTGCACGCTGGGCCGGCTCGTTCTTATTCATTGCGACCCTTTTTCACGGCGCACCGTTTATGCAGGCCTCGCGAAAGGGACGAGGCGAAGGTAGAAAAAAAAAACCGCCTCCCCGGTCGGCAGGAAATTACACTCGTCAATCTGATTGTCCATTATTAAATCTCATTGGGAGCTTATAATGCGACCGGCGGAAGCCCGGAAAGTATTCGTTCGAAGACCGAAACTGACAGGTCGGGAGAACTGTGTCACTGCGTTGTAGTGTTTCACTCCAGTTTGCGAGACCAATGAGGGGTGGTAAAGTTGGAATTACAACGGGGAAGTGCGAAAATATTACGTGCCTCTGACGCGAGAGGTTCGAACAACTGTTTGGCACGATCGAAGTAATTCACGTTGGTGTAATTGGACAGATGATAATGATAATGGAGAAATTAAATCACCTTTCTGCGGTATTCTGCGCGGAACGGACAAATGTATTAGATATCGCACTAGCGAGTGCATGCTGCACGACAGCACCTAAAAAACAATGCTCCACCCTTGTAGTGGTTTTACAAATATGGGGTCGCAGCACATATTTATACTCGCTGTATATACTCCACTGTATATATGTTACAATCCAATAATTCTAATCGTACACTCCCCGCGTTCCATGGCATTAAACGAAATCTACGCGACGAGGAAATAACAAATAATAACGATCTTGATTGCCGTACCGTTGGTGCGCACGAAACGCACTGTCACAAGTATATTCTCCATGGCAAGCGAAACGTCCCGAGAAAATTTTAATATTCGAGATACCGAGGAGGGAACCGGTCCCGGGAGAAGAAGGAAACAACAACTCACTGTAAGTAGATAGCAAATAGATTCTATTTGCATAATGTCCCGAACTTTCTCAAAATCACAGTTGCACGCGCGTATCAGAGCTATAAAATCAAGCTGGTAGTAAGTTCGAATGCAAGGGAGATATTTATCGCGAATCGACGGAAATGTAAATGAGTACGCGAAGCGATAAGAGCGAAAGGATGGTGCAACAAGTTTACACTGTCGCCATTTTAATCATATTAAACGTAATATCTTGCAAAGGGGAACAAGCGTATGAATGAGCAATAGCGGAATGTTTGCCCGTTAATCGAATCGACAATAATAATCGAGGCACGCGCGATTAAAATTAATTTCGTATTTGCATCCTCTGCGTCAATCGCGGCACGTTATTGCTCATTATTACTGTTACACGCGTTGGCATTACCATGACGAATCGATTTATCTTGGCCAGTTTCAAGTCGCGCGGGGGCACGCAGAATATTACGCAGAACAGGTCCGGCGCGTGTAGAGCGCGATACACGCGATAAAATTATGGCTACCCTTTCGAATAATTCTTTCTCTCCGCCCCGCCGCCCGTTCCTGCCGTTTCTGTTTCGACGATCGAAACACGAAGCGTGTCGGAATTTAATCCTCGAACGGCAAACACGCGACGCGAGCGAGCGAGCGAGCGATCGATCGACTTTCGCGGTTCAGCTGCAAGTCGCTCGAGCGCGTAGCCGCGCAGAAATGCAGCGTAATGGGCGTTATCTGGAAAACGTGGAATAACTTTATGGTCAACCGAGCTCCCCGTGGAAACGACCTGGCACAGATAAGAAGCTCCTTAAATAAAAAAAAGCAAATAAACAGCACCTTATCGTATCGCGTCGAGACAGACCGCAAGGATCTTAAAGGGAGAGAAGCAACGACGGGGGAGAGACTTGGCAAATTTTTAATCCGGCTAGCGCGATCAACATTTCGATCAAATTGCCCGCGTTCCTTGACGGAATTGCCCAGGCGAACAGATGCTTCCTCGCGCGTGAAAAGTGAAAATTGTTTACCCGGTTCCCTTCAATCCCGCCGTTCGCTACCTAACCAGAACAGTCGTTGCTAATTCCGCGCGGATCGTGCGGTTTTCGATGAAATCGTACCGCGATATTGTAATCGCGAGAGTGTACACAAAAACGCGATTGAAACGAAACAAAGACCTTGGCAATATCGAGCGGCCCGGCAAATCTGAGACACCCATCTCCGATCTGTGATCGACCGGCGAATACCAGTCGCAATTGCAATCACCCCGAATCGTCGGCCAAATTATTTGCCCCTCGACCCAGACGATCGAGTCCACCGCCGATACGGTGAAACAAAAGTCGCACGATCCCGACGATTCAGCTGTTGGTAGCTGTTCGCGAGTATTTTACTCATTGCTCGACCACGGAGCAGGCCCGGCACCAGGCCGCTTTAGACCTAATAAGCTCGACAATTCCCCGGACGGGCAGCCGAGGTATCTAACTGGCCTGGCGACCGACGCACACCACCAGGAACAATGGTCCGCCGTGGTTACTGACACGCGGCCCGCGTGAACCGGTCCAGGCTGGTTCGGCCGACAGCGCATTGACAGAGATATAATTAATGTGACACATATCCGCTGGCTGAATAGAGGCGCACGATGGAGGCCGACGCGTATATTCCAGCGTGAAAGCGTCGCTCGCCCGCGAGGGTGATAGAGCTGGAGCTGGAGAGGGTGAGAGAAAGAGTGCGAGAGAGAAAGAGATAGAGGAAGAGAGAGATCGAACCCAATAAACGGGACATCGGGAGCCTTTCAACCCTTGACAATTCCTTCACAGCCCGCCGTGAAAGATTATTGCCCCCCCCTCCCCCTAGTTGGCTGGAAAAATTCATCGAGTGCCCGTGAACGCGACGGTTCGCCGGATTCAATCGGTCGCAGGGAGTCATCGATCGTGTGGATCGATCGGGTCTGAAGATAGATCGTCGGCGGAATTTTATCGGGGAACTGCCGCGGCTTAGCGATTTTCAAAGTTTTATCGGCCGGGTTTTTCAGCTCTTTATCGAAGGAATTTCGAGTAACTACGAGGGTGGGGCGACAGTAGAATAGGGTCGGACGAGTGTTTTGCTACGCGGCGATGAATGTTAAGCATTGGAACTATTTGCAGGGAATCAGTCGGTGGTGCGAGAGCGCATAGACGCTCCGGGTTCTCTTCTTTCTGTTAAGAATTGTAACGATATTCTATTTTAATGGACAAACAAATTCGTATCGATAGATAGAAAATCTTGAACGTAACTACACTCAGCGATTACACTTGGACGATAATCCCGAACCAATCGTCAATCATGTAACAGTTTGACAATGGCGATAATCGTCTTCGCAGCTGAAAACTACTTTTGAAAGTTCGGACAGAACGTTCCGGGCCGGTCGAAGTTTCCGAATGAATGGTTAATCGCGTTAATGGGTCGACTTGTTAATGATTAAAATGAACAGGGACACGACGGCAAACGTGACGACGCGATCCAGTCGATGGGGACGACGACTGGCGAACGTGTTAACGAGAAAACTCCTTGCCGAGACGCTCGAGGAGTTGCTCGGGGCCGCGTGCTCCGATTTTTGCTTCTGTCACTCCGGTAATTAGCGTCTACGCGACTGCCACGGGGAAAATGGTCACGTTTAAAAATTTCAGAGGGCAAACGAGCTTCCTGTGATCTTTGCCGTTTCGATGTCGCCTCGTGAAGAAATTACGAGTTGCTATGCAAGTGGTTCACTTGAAAGTTTAAAGCTTCTGGAATACCAAATTATTATCCCGATGAAAACTGTCTGTCGTATTTATCGAGCCAAATGAAAAATACAATTGAGAAGCTTCGGGACGAGCTTCTATTGATAAGGGTGCACAGGTTGTCGTCTTCGACACGCTTTTGTTCTCGGAAAATGGATTCATAGAATTCTCGAGTGAGCACTCAACCTACAAGAAGCGGAGTCAGGCTACACTAATCGCGTTCATTCGAACCGCAGAACCAACGGTGCTCCCCGAAGGCGTTATCATTCAACGCCTTGGAACCAGAGTGATATACGGATCTATATGAAAATTGTAATTCGCATAAGGGACAGGACAAGCATTCGCGTTTTCTCTCGCGAAATTCCCTCAGAGCGTCGGAGACGGTTCCCCCGAAATGAGTTTTGCGAAAAATCAATGGACCTACCGCACCAACCAAGCAACGTCGGAAATTACCGTCCGAAGTTTCGGCGTTATCGTCGTCGACGAATGGATATTCCAGTATTATGGAAGGAAAACCAAAGATGGAGCCGTAATGTCACCGACGTTCTGTGCAGGAACGCGCGTATCGATTCCGAGTGCACGGGCAAGACCGATGGCGCACAAAGTAACCGGCGAAGAAAAAAGAAAGTCGTGGGTGGCTGCTTCGCGGACGGTTTACCCGGATAAGGTGGAAAAGAAACGGGGAACGGAAAAGAGAAATCGAGCGAGTGGAAGTGAATCGGCCCGGTCGAGAAAAAACGTCTTTGGGACATTTCCTTTGCCTCCCTGGGTACCATCTTCGCCAGCGTCTCTCCCTTGCACGCTGTTCCAGTCGCCCACCCCGGGCGAATAAATTTCCTATAGATCCCCTCGCGTTGACTCTAATGCCCACGTAAGATTTCCACGGGCCTCCATTCTCGGGGAATGCCTTTTATACGGGAGGGCTCTGCCTTTGTGTAAGCAATTGTGACGCTTGAACAAATTTTTTGTGAGCTTCACTGTTTAGGATTGATAAAGTGGGGAGGCTAGATAGGCAGGGTTGGGACGCACGAAAATGTCTGTGGGTGTTTAGGTGTCCGTTATTTCGGAAAGAGAATTTCTCACAAATGTATACCACAGGATTTAGACGGGGGCTGAGTAATATTTGTATCGTTCTACGTTTCGTTAATTAAGAATCAATACCTAACCGAAAATACCACAATCCGAACGCAGCAATACAAAATTCTATTATTGCGTCCTTCTTGCTGATAACGTATTAATGCTAACGAAATATAAGAAACGAGAGCTGCTGTGCCTATTCTATAAAAACGTCCGATTGCCCGCAGGTGAAAAATTGAAAGGAGACGGTCTGAATGTAACCAATCGGGAAGATCCTCGAATTTCGATCACTTAAGAGTACAATGTTCTTTTCGTATCATCGGCGCTATTCATGCCGTTTAATTGATGCTCCCGAGCAGCGGGAGTATTTTCACGTCGCATATACGAGCACGTGCCCATTCATAAGGGGCCCCTCCGCGCACATTGTAAGAGCAGAAGCTCGGTTCTCCTGGTCGGCCATTGTAGTGAGGCCGATCGTTATCGCAGAGACATATCCGTGTCGAGGTTGTCCATAGATTCACCGTGAACCGGTATCTTAACGCGTTGCGTACTCAGCAACGCTTCCTAAATTCACCCCCCAGAACTGGTACGCCACTTTCCTACCCATACTTAATTGATACGATTCGGAAGTTAATTATATTAACGAATTGGTCGAGGAGTTCGAATAATTCTGTCTCAATAATTGGCAACATATTCGATTATAATTTTAATTCGTTTTGTGAACAGCGACGAGGTACCATCGGTGAAAATAATAATTACGTTTAAAATTTACGACTGTTTTATTCGTTATTTTCGCAATAATTAATTCATTTCGTCGTTTCCCGCGATCGTTGCAAATTTTCCAATTTCGACTCACTGACAGTGTGTATTTTATTTTAGTTCGGGCACGAATATCGCGTCGCTCGCGATAGAATGACTGTTTGAAGTGCGCGTTAAAAATTTCAACGAAAACGCAAACATTTTTATCGCAGTTCAAATCTTGCAAAGCAGCTGGACCGGAATGAAAGGATTATCCTGTGTCATGGGAGTATTAGCTACTGCATATAAAACACTAGGTCAAGGTTGCTTGTAATTGCTCCCAGCTTAATGCAACAAAAATTGGGATAGAAGGCTACCTTGCATGCCGTTTAAACGGCACGCAACTCTTAAATAAAGTTAAAGACGGACTACCATCCTGCCGCACAAACGAACGGTTGATCGATCATCCGGCGAACAAGTGGCGATGTGTTGACCGTCCCGCAATCTCTCCGTGATTTAGACCATGAAACTGTGGAAAATCATGCAATTCCTGGACACGACGATCGTAAAGTTTTTGTCAGTAGTACGAGTCGCTAGTCGGCCGTGTCGCCTTCCTTCGCGTAAAGTAGTACAAACACGAGTTTTCTATTTCTTGTTGCTCTTTTTCCGCGCTCGTCGTTGGCACATTTTCTCCGCGTGTAATTACGTTTCTCGTGCGCGCCGATCCGAACCGATGCAAACGTTTCGACGGTAAGAGATTTCTCGGTAGACTTTTGCTTAACAATTAGCAGCACGGCTTCGGCGTACGGCCGTTTCACAACAGTACTTTCCGCCGTTTCCAGGAATGCCATCAATTGCATTCAGGAAACAGGGAATCGAGCTTCGCGCGCGGAGGAACTTTTCGCGAATGGGGGAGTATTCATTAATTTATGGAAGCGCGAGAAAATTAAACGATTATCAAACGGAACGTTTACGAGACACGGAAATGCATTCCTTTTATTTCAACCACATTAACCGAACATTGAACGACGACTTACGGGCAACGTAAAGTATTCAACTACGCAACAACACTATCAGCTCTAATTACTGACATATATTTTAAGATTATTAATACTGGCCCAGGCATACTGTCGGACACAACGTCAACCCCACGGTTTTGAATTGCATCGACAGTGTGCAATTGATAATCGAAATATCGTCGACCGCCAACCAATAATAAATATTCACGCCAAGCTTCTCAGCGGCCCCAGTATCGAGGAACAGAGAACTCCGCCAGGCGTACCCGATCATCGTACAGCATTCCGGCAGCAAAGCAGACGATTAAACGCGATTCACCGTTCGCGTCTTCGCGGAACTCGGCGAGTTTCATTAACGTGTCCCGTGCAAGACCCTTGCCCGCAGAATTAGCCGGTGCCCAGTCGGGCAATAAATTAGTCGCACGTTAAACGAGCCACCTTAGCGACCGTGGCAACGGCGCCGTTACGCGATATATCCCGTAAGCGGATGTGTCGCGCGCAAGCACGAGATCTTGGACGATGGATGGCCGCACCGATACGCGCACCCCCTCGACCCGCCCTTAACGCTGCCCGCCGGCAATAAAGAGGGCAAAATCGTGTACCGCCCCGCGTTATTAATGCGGCGAACCATCGCGACGAGGATCGTTACACGACCCACGCTCTGCCTCCCTTCCACGCTTCGTATATGCTACGTTCCGCGCCGCCTTTTCCAACGGTCCCCGGATCTCTGCGTGTCCGCGTTAATTCTGTCGGAGACCCCTGCAGATTATTAGCCCCCGCGTTTAAACAGGTGGAACCGTGCCGTTGGTCAAACGGTTGCGCGTCGCAGGCGGCTGACTTGTGTCGTCGAGTCGCCACCGAAACTTGTTTCGCGTGAGAGGATAAGATTCCGCTCGACGGATGTCACGGGTGTATTGTTGAAATGATTTATGCCCCAACGAGTCAGGCGGTGCATAGGTTTTCCGTGGCGCGGATTCTGCGTTGCCGTATTTGCGTAATTCATTCGGCGCCGAGAATAAATCGGGCGGGTCGAATCGTCGAGTTCGTGTAAACTGGACGATTGCAATGAATAAGAAAAGGCAGAGTCTCGTTTGAAAGAATTAGCTTCGTTTCGATATCTTTCTCGCCGCCACTTCTGGTGAAGAACTATTTCTATCGCCTAATGTACCCCTTGATACCAAACGCCATATATATTCCACTCGACGTGTAGGGAACGATCATTTCGCCATGGCCGAATCCCCTGACACCACCTTGGTACACTTGTTTCCACCGCTCTAATGATCTATCCTGATCGCGTCCCGCCTCGTTCTACTGGGCAAACGGAAACATGTAACCGTGAACACCTCTTATATACTATGCTATACGAGACCCCCTTTCAATGCCATACTATAAGAACGCTGCGGCAATTTTTGCGGCACATTATACGAATCTCTGTTTTAACGAGCCCGCGTTACAGGTCTATTTGTGCATCGCACGCTTGAAACGTGTACCGTCGAGGTAGACGCGCAATCTCGGAAATTCTTGCGCCGCCGCTCCATCAAAGCCCTCAAACATGTACGGGGCAGGAAAAAAAATTTGCAATTCTCGAAAGGCGTGTTCGCGCCGCGTCGGGTCTGCCGCTTTTAAAATCCCGTTTAATTCTCGGCCCAGTATTCGGAACAGTTTCGTTCGGTTCCGTTCCGTTTCAGCGAGAGCACTTGTCGGCTGTCGAGATCTCGGGGCAGGTTCGAGCGTCGAGAAATTCATTGGCGAACTTATCCGTGGAAAGGTTGACGGGAGTTTTATAGAGGGCCGCGTGCACGCGCTGTGTCAAACGCGTCTCATGTATATTCAAGAAGTTCGCGCACCACGTCGAGGGACGGGGATGTTGAAAGGGTGGGGGGGGGGGTGGAAACGACGCTGCATGGAAAACGAACTCGTCAGAAATATGTTAATGCCGCCGGTCGCGCCTCTCGAAATTTATAGGCCGATTCCGGAGCTTGTCGAATGGAAATACCTGGACGATTAACGGGCGCGAAAATAACAAACTCGACCAGTTGTTACCTCGTGTTTATGAGGCCCGGCCACCGATCGGACGACGCCCGCGAATCAATCTATTGCGCCACGTAATTCCACGGAAACGTAATCGGCGACTAGTTTAATGGGGCAACGGGGTTGCGCTGCTCCGGCGAAACAATTTGCTTCCTGAACTGCACGTTCGACTAGAGCCGATCGTCTGGAAACTATCGACAGGAAATCTGTAAGTCTCGTTGCACTCGGCTCATTTTAGGCCACGAGCGTTACAGCGAATGGTAAAAGGGTCGTACATTGGTATCGTTTTAATACGTCGACGTGCGGCGGCGAACCTTCGCCTTCGTTCGAGCACGAGTCGCGAACCGAGATTACCCTTCCTCAATTGACCAATCGAATCCAAATGAACCGAGTCTATCCAATTTCCGAGAATTTCCAACGCGAACAATCTATTCGCCAACCGACACCAATATCTTTCGCCGGCGAAGACGTTGCTCGTACGTAGATACGCTAACCCAATCGCTGAAGTATGCAGCAAGCCACATTCGATACCGATAGCATTCCCGCCCCTGGGTCAGAGCGTTAATTACACCAGCCCCGGGAACAATACGCGATCCTGGACGCAATTAACGCCGGTGCATGTCGTTAATAACATCTGTACAGGGAGGGAAGCGGGTAACTCGATGACACCGGTCGCTCGAGTGTCCGCCGACCCTCCCAGGACGCTGGACGTCATCGGGCGTCGCGTCGCCGAACGATCGGCGTCACTGGTTGCAAATAGAAGAGACAGAGAGTGGGGTGGCCGTGGTCTGGCAACGGTAGGTCAAGGACAACGGCTTGGTGCACACTCTCGACAAGGATGCTCTTCATCCAACAGCCAACGCTGCCCCTAACGATATGGTTGCCATGGAATCCCCCTGTCGAGAGTTCGCTGACGGGGTTCAACGGGACACCCGCACCAGGGGCTATTTTTGTGCGAAGTTTCGCGACATTCCTCGCGTTGGAATGGTCACTTCAGTGCGTTCGTCTTTTTCGCCGTTTCCAGGAAGGACATTATTAGGTGGTTGAATGGTTGTTTAAAGACACATCGAATCAACCGATCAGAGGCAACACGAGCTTTCCTTCGGGGAAATCGTTGATTTAGGAAGAATATAGTAAAGTTCGTAGAAGCACCACCTAGTAGCGTAAGTTCGGATAAGTTCGCATAGTCTCGAACCGGTACCCGACGCGTACAATTGAGCGATCCAGCGAGCGAACCTTCTCAGTCGGCACAAACGTGCGCAAATTCAACGAACGCCGAAGTTCATGTCGACCTCGAAATCGTACCGTCCTCCTTCGCGCTTTTCTGCATCGGAACCAGTGCGCGCCGTGTCACCCAGCCACGCTGGAAATGACACGCACGCCGATTGGAAATCGTATCGAGCATTGCGAATCTTTTTACTAAACGCGATAGAAGTCAGTGGCGTGGCGCAAGCGTGTTGGACGATTCGATCCATTCGAGCTTTTTCGATCGGGCAAGTAGATTGTCCCGGGTGGGGGGTGGTTGACATTCGGGGAAATTTTGTTTCTTCTTGTCCGATCACATGTCGATTTTGTCGGGCGTTTTTAGCATTCGTGATACGATATCAATTGGGTACCGGCGGAGATGTACATACTGTGGCTATCTGAATGGTTCGATTTGGATTTATCCTATCGCAGAATACAAAACGGGACATTGAGTCATTTGGACCTGCATTGCCGGTTAGGAGAGTCGATAAATTCGGCTGTATTTTTGATGAGATAGAGGGAACGATAATGATACAGAGCTTTCATATTGACAGTTCCAATCGGAGCTTCTATTTTAAAAGACAGCACTTCGAAGCATGCTCTGCGCACGGAACGCGGATGATGTTCCAGACATATATTGCAGAAATTATACTCCCTCCCAAAAATGCAAACGATTCTCGGTCGCAACTTTGAAGTTGCAGAATACAATGGAGATCACTCCGGCCGCCGCTGTTCACCGGAAATGGCCGTGACAATTGAACATGAACCTCGTTCACTTCTCGAAGCAAGTGGCAGAAAGTTATCAGACCGTCATCCCGCGCGTAGATCGCAGCCGTTGCAGGCTTCCAAACTTCTAAACACCATCGAAATGCTACTAATTTGTTGGTTAATTGCTTAACGCGTTCGCAGCGTGCCGCAGTCGCTTCAATCTCGCGTCTCCGTTGGTGCACCTCGATGGACCGATTGCGAGTGGGAAACTCGTTCCTCGAGATCAAATCGAAACTGGCCGGGAAACTGGGAGGTAAACAAGAGATGCTCCGCGAATTGTTCGACAACCAGGTTCGACCACGTGGACCGTTTAGTTTACGACAAGCGGCAAACCGCCGAGATAATTGTCCCGACACCTGCGTTTCGATAACGGACGTTCGAATAATGGTCGGGCGTGCATAAGTAACGGAGAAAGTAGAGTAGAAAGGGGTGGGGGGGAGCAATTAAAATAGACGCCGCGAGATAATTGGCTTTCATTTCGATCGTTTTGCAACAGTGTCGAGCCTAGTTTGCCTGTACAAGTGAGGGTACAAATGGGTAATAAAGTAGGTAACACTTGATGCTAATGATGGTCGAGATAAGTTTGCGGTTTTTATTGGTACGAGGACGTGCTGGTAGTTTAAGTGCCTGTACGTTCGTTAACTGGAGGATATTCGCGTGGCGCCAAAACCCGATGGAAGATATCAGATTTTTCTGAACGCTCGAGAACGTGTTGCGGGAAAAGATTTCTCCAATAAAGGCGCAGCTGATCTACGTCCACGGTGCAACTAAAAAGTGTCGTAAATCTAAAAACCAGTGTTCCAAGCCGGCCATAAACGCACTGCGGACATATTAAATGTTGTTAAATCGACACAGCGGTCTCGTAGAGAATTGATCATTCCTTCGGAGCGCAAATACGACAGCACGCCTGGAGTCTCCTTCGTCGACGCGCAATCAACGTTCACCCGGCAAAATTCGCGAGTAATCATCGCGCAGAAATAACGAGGCGAACCCTAATAGCCGCGCGGAACCGAGCGGGATCCGATCGATCCGATTAAATATAATCGTCGGGCGATTGGTAATCGCATTAATGAAGTGCGTAAAGCAATTCCCGCAGCGGTCGTGAAACGATATTTTGTATTCGCGATTGGCCCCCGATAATCGCCATACGTTCGTGTTGACGTTCCTTTGTCGCCGAGGCGCGTTCCCCGCGGCAATCAGTTCGTTTCAGAAACGAGACGACGCCGACGGGAAATTCGTACGTCGTTCTAACGAATCGGTCGCCGACGATCGGACGCCGCGCGATCACCGCCCGGTCCCTTGTAATTTAAAATTAACCGGGCGCCAGTAACGGGCCCTCTTCGCGACCCGATCCGCTCGCGACACCGCGTACACGCGCGAACTAAATAATATCCGCGCGACCCGTCGATTACAGAGGACGCTCGTCACTCGTTCTCTACGGGGCCGAAGAACGCGGGCCAACGATCCCTGTGTCGCGAACGACCGGTTCAGCAATTTCCCCAATGCACGACGATCACAAAATTCGGTTACGCTCTTAATGGCGGAGGGGGATCGCTAATGTCCGATCGGGCGCCGATCGCAAATTGATGACTGTAATTTTAAATTAACCCAGTATCTTTAACGTCCACTTTTACGCCGGGCCTTCCCCGGGACGTTGCATGCATCACGTATCGAGTACACCGCGAGGGACTTAATGCGATCGCGGACATAGTCCCGCCATTACGAAATTCGCTTACCTTCATTACCCCCGCCCCACGGAGGGGGGGAGGGGAGGGGATTGGCTAACGAACGTAAATGAATACCAATACCCGATCCCTAATCGCGCATTGACCCTTACGTAATTTAAAACGGACTCGGTCAGCGCCTTCCACGACCTTCCCCCATCCTGTGCCCCTTCCCTCTTCAGCCGCAGAAGCTACGTCGAAACGCGGGCCCCCGATCGTCCGTCCAACCCCTTGCCCTGCACCGGCTCACAAATTTAATAACATCGACCGCGATTATAAAATTCAGTTAGCCGTCGGTTCGGGATCGTGGCCGTGGCGAGTTAACAAACGACCTACGACTTGCTGTATTCGCGTAGACCGGACCCGAGGATGGGGTAGGGAATTATGTTGGATCGAGTTCGAACGAATCCCCGACGTAATCTGCAATCCGACTAAAAATTAGGTTCGTTAACCGGGCCGAGAAGAAAAGCCACGAACTACGAGTTCCGGGGCAAGAGAAGAAGAAGAAGAAGAAGGGCGGTCAGGGGGTTGGGTGGACGGGGGTAGTTGAGCAGTCTTTAATTAAATCGTATCGCCTTGGCGGAAGTACCGCGTCAAGGGGAAACGGGACGACGGCGGGGAATTGCCAGGCCACGAAAATTTTTCTGCCGGAACCGAGGTGACGCGGCCCGAACGATTCCTGAATCCGAGCTCTTTCGTACCAGCCGTGCGGAGGGGCAGATTCTTTTATCCCGTCGCGGGCGACAGTGGCCACCCCTCGCCAGACGAAGCCCGTAACAACGTTCTCCCGTCGGTTCCCGCCTTAATTCACGCTCGTTATTAATTTATTTTAATAACACGGACCACCGACTCACCGGTAATCATCAATTATTGCGTACTACCCGCGGCCGCGTGTCTGCGCCCCATTGCAACCCCGACTGCCAGCTCGTGCTATAGATTGCGGTCGCTAGCCAGACCGACGCGCCCCCCTCCCCCTCCTTCTCGTCCACCAATTACGCGGACGGAATAATCTCCGCGAGTCTTTACGCGTGGCTGTGGGGAACTGTGGAGCACGGGTCGACGTGATCGAAGACGGGCTTCCCTGCTGCTTCCGTGAGAAGATGTTAACGGAGTCCTCGAATACCTCGGAGGAACGGGATGTTTTGCATAGCGTGGACGGAAGGCGTACATACTTGAAGGATGGTTGCCACGGAAGTTGGAAAAGTATGTATATATATATATATATATGTGCGTTAAGGTGCGATGTTGTTGGCTATCGGTGTTGAAACGATTCGTGTGAATATTTTACTGCTGTCTTAAAATGATGTAAGATTTAGTGATGATTATACTTCAAATATATCACCGTTCAAATTATTATCCGAGATTACTGAAAACGGATCTCGGCTGTTCAAGAAAGTCTATGAAACAACGAATTTTCAGATGTGGTAGATACGGAAATGCAAAGTTCTCGAGACATATGGACTGTATGGTATGTAATGTCACACGCGAATTCACCTGACACCGCGATACGTGCAGGTGACCATGACATCAACACCCCCCCAAAAAAAAACGCAAGATGAATTAGCTTCGATCGCCCAATCGAATGAAAACTGAAGGCGAGATTTTTCAAACTCAACAATTTATCCGCCCAAACCTAACACCTTCGGCAATCTCGCCGTTTACAATAAATCGTTGACATGCGTGAATGGTCGCACCTGCGTGCAACGTGTGCAACGCGTCACACGCGAACTTCATAACAGCGTTCTGCTGAACGATGCAGTCGCGATGACAGCGATGACAAACGACCTTGTTGTTCTTAAATAATTCACCGTGGACGTGCTCCTTTTTCCGCGCGGCAACGAGCGAGAGTTCAGAGGGGGTTGAAACTCGCTTGGGGTTAATGCATGGCCAGATCATTATCGATCCTTCGTCGATTAAACGGTCGCTGGTTGGCGGCGACAGGGAAACCAGCTCCGATTTATAGGGGAATATATTACGTTTAACTGATTTCTGTTAATTGTTATGGGCCGATGAGGAGGCGAGTTAACTCTTTTGTGCCCGCGATGCGAATTGGACCTGGCCGTCTCTACCCGGCTGGAATTAATTTTGTTTGCCCGGCCCCCCGGATGATAAATGCCACGGTGATATTAAACAGCTCGCCGTACCGCCGTTTTTCATGTCCGGGAACGTACGATATGTTTGCGCCGCGTAAATGCTACGTGGCTTCTGTTGAAGACAAAAGGTGTCGACGGAGTCTTCTCTGAAAGAGGTATGCCGGTGCGCTTTCTTTCGGAAGCCGCGTGGACTTTTAATGGAGTTAACAGAGATTGTAAACCGTGAATGAAGAGTTACTTCTGCTTGGCAGTCGTGACGGGTAAATGTGCTGAAGAACCAGAATTCGCAATCTTAGCCATACTAATTTTTTGCATCGATTCAATGATAGAGACATCGATCCCGAATGCACACTGAATATAGTCGCGGAAATCGGAAGATCATGTACGCGAGTTACAAGCCAAAGACTGGTCAGGTGTCTACCTTCTGTACGCGAGACAGGTTTGCCAATCACCTATCCAACGACGTAACGCTTCCGAGCAATTAACCGTCGTTCCTGACGGCCTCCGTCGTCGTCTCGATTAATCTGTCATCGATCTGCTCTACGCCCGTTCTATTTCGGATGCGAGGCCGACTATCAGATGAAAATACAGAAAAAGAAATGTCAAAAGGACTGAACGGGCACGCCAGGAGGACGCATAACGAACGCAGACAATTACCAGCGCATTGCTGATTAAATAATTCTCTTATTCCGATTGGGCAGCTTCGACCCCAAATTTTACAGACTCACGTGCGTCCATGCGAATTATTTGGATGTTAATTCGATCATCTATCGGCCACGTTATTGACTTCAATTATCCTGCACTGCGTGGTAAATGCGATTTGCATGGTGTATGAAATTTGAGGATTCATTTTAGAGAGCATTGAATTGGTAACTCTAAATGGCAAAGTACTGCTGAAACTCGGAAACTCCATGGGTGTTGTCGAGCGGACCGATTTGGTACTTACGCACGCCCATTATAAAGTTGCTTGCGCGTTTGTTTTTTTTGCGTAATTATCTTCGCGTCACAACACTTTTTGATGTATATTTAAAATCACCGGCCGTGTATTTATGCATTCAGATTATAAGTGACTCGCAGGGTACTTTGCATATTTAGTTTAAAAATAGAAGTCCGTCGGGGCAGTGCGTTTAAAAAAAGAAGACTGTTGATAACACACGTTTAAAGATGCTTGGTCGATAACGTGAGTAATTATTATAGATACCGCAAGATGCTACGCTATCAACCTTGTTATTAATGGTATCAACGTCGATATATCGTTCGATGATCCATTTTTTCCGCTTAACTGTCTTGTTAATCTTTAACAACCACTTCAATTACATCCATTAAAACGTACAGCACAAGACGTGACAGATACAATGTTCAAAAATGATTAACTTACACAATTTGCAACTCAGATTAATCCTATATTACATTCCTGATTTATTTGAGAATTTAAATTCAATTTTTCGAAAAGGCCATAAATGGCTCATCCGCCGATGAGAAATAATAATATCTAATCCCGACATTCAGGTTCTCATTCAATCCCTCGAATTAACGTGAAATAAAGAATGGAACCAAAACTTTTTAATAACCGTACACAATAATCTCCTAATACGATTTACTAGTACGCCCCAATTATTTTCACGAACCACGGTAACAGAAATAATCCAATAACAAAAATATTTCAAACGATTCACAGCTTTAAATTGATGTTACATGAAAATAAAAAGAAGTATCATGCATAAATACATTTCCTCAAATAATCCATTTCCAAAATCCAGACGTCTCAATTGTTACCACAAAGATATTCATTATTTGCATGCTTTTCAATAGAAGTACGTCTACTTAACGACACCTGCCCAACATCACAGTCGTATCACGCGTCGATAATTGCACTATTAATCCCTCGAAACTTCCAAAACGGCAGACCCAAATGCAAAGTCTAACAAGAAGAAGTCTTCGAATAGTTTCGATTCGATACCGCACCAGGGTCAAGAAGGGCAAGAAACACGGAAGAGGCCGCGGGCCGAGAATATGACAGAAGCCATTAATCGTGTCGTTTTACGGGAGCACGCGGACGACGGGTGAAAGCCGCACAAAAGGCGAATTAATTCGGCAAATTTATTGCCTGGCAGCTTGTATACCGGTCGAAATCGACCGGTGGCAGTCGTGCAAAGCCGCGAAGGGACGCGCTCACGAACCCTTGCCAAGAAACCTTTGACACCGAAAATCGCGGCCCGTCCCGTAGCCCCGAACACGGCAGTCCTGATTTATGATAATTACACGCTGCTGCCAACTGTTTGAAGAGTGTCCACAGTTCGCAATCAGCTGCCTCGCGATGGCCAACGTAGTCGTGGCCACCGCTTAATGATTCGTGGAATCGTGCTGACCTCCGAGAAGAAGCCGCCTCAGGAGCGATATCTTCCTCGCTTTTCTTTTGCTTCTTCCCTCCGTGGACCGTTTATTCAAATTGCTATATTAGTCACCTCGTGCTCTCCTTTTTCACAACTTTCTGCTCGGGAATGTAGCTATTAGGTTGTTGCATACGAAATTCCATAGAAACAGAAATCGCCTCGCTATGCTTTCATTTAAATAAAACTGATTCGACGGGTTCGTTTGCATATTTGTTGAATTATATCTTTGAATCGCATTTTCTAATTATTCTGTAAATTATGTATATGGTTTTAATGAAATTGCATAAATGTTTGAATAAGCGGCGATATGAGAACGAATATTGGAGCGGACTTCGGTATATTGCAAATTGCTGCCAGTATTTGTTGCTGTCTTGTACTTTAGAGAATCAACTCGATTGTCTCGAGCATATCGATTAGCGAGGCAATATACGTAGAACGAAGAGATTTCACGTGTTGCGTTTAGAAATTCAGTTAATTGTCTAGAATCTGAATGGTTAACGTCCTCTGACGAACGTAATTAGTGGTGCGGGAGTAAATTGGAGGAACAATTAGCGACCGTTTCTCAACTGGTTTAACGCGGCCTAACAAGTTTACCAAGCGCAGCATAAGTTTGCCACAAATAAAATTTCTAACGATAAGTATATTTGGAGAGAGCTACTCGAAATAAAACGATTACAAGAACAGATACAATTTTACTCCCAATGTAAATGCCAATCCTCGCATAACAGCTTCGTGAAACGCCAAAATTTCTTCGACGCGTTCAACTTCAGTCTAATAACAGGGGAACACGAAATATATTATTATTAGTAGCGAGTGTCGATCAATATGTTCGAAAAATGACAGACAAACGTCGAAAAATGAATCGTCCCCAATACAAAATTCAAAATGTGCTCGCACGAAGCAATGAATATCCATCGAGGGTCAAGCGAAGACCGTCTCCTTCCACTCCGAGAAAATAATTCAACCATAAACAACGACTGCTGCCCAGATGATTCCGTGCGTCACGGCCAGTCGGCTTCTTGCCACTACGGCCACGACGACGTTAACTCTCCTCCTTGACGGTTTGATTTACGTATTAGAAACGCGGACCAATTATTCAGCGGTGATGAACAGTTTTCCGTGGCACTCGCGGCTCGATTAACCGGGCCGCGGATCGGACGAGCGAGCCATTAATCTATGACACGGCTCGTCAGCGTCGACGGGCCGGGCCATCGGTGGAACGAGCGTCGAAAGTTGCTCGTGCCACCCTAACCGGAAGACGGCCGGTAACGGTGCTGTTAAATCGACGATTGCTCGTCGCTGGGAGCAACGGCGGATCGCTAATGATTCCAAGAACTTCCACGGGAATATCCTCCGACTGTTAGCCGTCTCCACAGCCGACCAGGACAAAACCAGACCACTTGGGGACGAGTGACTCACGTGCGGCCCGTCCTCGCGACATTATCGCCAATTGATTGTAGGATCTATGCTGATTATGTAATGCACGGCGCACGTGGGACGCCGGTTTTTTTTTAATTGCATCGAGGAGTAGCGAATTTCGCCGGTTTGTAATAGAATGTAAGCAACTACGTATTTCGCGTGGTACGACAGTTTGAAGTTTAAATTTGGGAGCATGATCGATGTTGGAATTTATTGGGCAATTGGAATGGTTTTCTTTGTTTATTGTTAATTCGGAAAGTGATTGTAATAGCGAGGAAAGAAGGGCTCGTTGTAAAGTGTGCAAAGATTTGTGACTCGATTCCCTTTGTACTGCGTACATGTTAGACTGAAAGAGCTTTTCTGTTTTCCAACTGACCCCATTTTTTTTTCTTCTTTTTTTCTTCTTTTTTTCTTCTTTTTTTCTTCTTTTTTTCTTCTTTTTTTGGTTGAACAAGAGTCCGCACGAAATGCAACTTTTCAAACAAACGGAGACGAGCATTTATATCAATACTGCCTCCATTCATTACACTTGACAAACCGTTTTCCAACTTCAGCGTTCTGCACGCTTTCTTTGCATTCCTTTTCATCCTTTGTATTACATTTCGAAATTCAAGTTCTCGTTGTAAACGTAACCCAAAATTCAGTGTCTATTGCTGCACCATGAAGTCATCCAATTCTATATAATGTATTAGATATAATATGCTCAGATATATTTAGCTTTATACTATTTCGTTTAATCCGCTCATCTTCCCCTCTTCATAATGTACAATATTTAAGACCCATGATTATATAACAGAAGGGTCTCCGAAGGACCTCCAATTACCAATTTCCATTTCAACCAGAATCCAAATTCCCCCACGATCCCAGCATGGATCCGCTGGATAATCACGAACGGATTAAATCGGTGGGCACGAGGCGGCGCACGTTCCGTCGCTTTCCTTCGGTTTGGGATACGAATTTGCCTCGACCCGGTGTTGAAAAGCGAGCGGGACCATTCGCACGTATCCAATCGCTTCCGGTTCCGGAGAGCCCAATGAAACTTTCGCCCGAAAAGCGGGCGTCCCAAGGAAATCGGCTTCCTTCCCTCGGATAGCGTAAAAGTGAGCAAACGCGAGCAGAAGAAAAAAAAACCGTTAATCAACTATTTCCATTTACGCGTCGGGCAAAGTCTCGGTTAAAGAATTTCAATTCAATCAGAGGATCGACGGGGCTGGAACGAAGGCGGCGCGTGAAAGGCTGGCTTTTTTTTTACTTCACCGTGGGTAACACCGCGTTCACTCGTGCCCGAAGCGGGACGATATCTTTGCCGGCGAACGCCTGGACAGAGGCGGCTGGAAAAGTGCGACGAAAGAATCTGCATCTGTTGGCGATCGATGCGCTTCGCGCCGTTCAAACGAGGAACTGCCACTCCGGCTACGTGGAACGAAGTTCTAAGAGGATCGACGGAACGACATTTGCACGCTGTCGCGAGAAGACCGGTCCGCTGTTCCTTTCGCAAGACGCGGTAAGTGTCCGTCAATTAACAGCTTCGGTTGTATAACGATATCGCGCCCGCTGCAGATCCGCGGCTCGCGTCTCGGCCGCGATGTCGCTGAACTCCGAGGACCCCTTTGCGAATTTTGTTGCGTCCCAAAAGTTTGCTTCGCGACGCCTGGTCCTGGCGACGGTAGTTATTAATTGAAGTCGCGATGCGCGATTTCATTAACCGGCTGAATCCTTTGCTCCGAAGTGGCAGTAAAGACTGCGGGTTACGTAACGCGACGCGTTAATCATTCCTAGGTTGTGAAATATTTCGCAGGGTCATCCACACCCTCGCCATCCATCGTTGCTTCTCAACGAATTTTTCACGCAAACTTCGACCCACGGAAGCACCATTCGCCAACTAACGAAAGGACAATCCAGCGGCGCAAGGTGGCGCAATAATTACAACGTCTGCCATTTACATACGCGGACGCGGCACCGTCATCCATCAATCTTCCATTCATTTCTTTCGTCCGTTTCTACTTTCGCCGCTACCTGCACGCAGCAGTACTTAACACTTTAACGATCTTCCCGTTTCTTGCCGAGCAAAACGTTCAGGCAACGCGTTACCGTCCGCCTCGTTTTTCCCCCTTTAATTGCTCGTAGACGGACAAGGGGTACCCGGAAGTTCCACAATTAACCAACCCATCTCGAGGTGAAGGTCGAACTTTCTTTTTCCTCGCCACGGAGTGGATCCCGGGTCGGCGACAACAGTTCCACGAAAATCCCTGTCCGTACGCGCACGTTACTCGGCTCGTACGTAATCTCTCGTTGATGAGCACGGCGGATCGGTTTCTTGCCTCGAGGAGGGGTGGGGGACCCCCCCCTGCCCCTGAGTGATTATCGCAAAAACTGGTCGACCCTCTCGGACGGAGCCGGGGATGCGGCCTCTGCGCGCTTGTTAAGAGATCACCTCTCTCTACCTTCGCCGGGCCAACATCACCGGTGCGTCGCCTCTCATGCTAATAGCCCCCGTTTCTTTGCTGCCTCCGGAGACGATATCGTGTAGCAAGGTCGTTCTGCAACTTCCGTGAGTGCGCGACGATCTTCTTGCCGCCGGTGGCCGAGGGAACGCCGGATCGGTGCAACGGTAACCCTTTCGGACAAACGTCGATACACCGTATCGATGAAGAAGTGGCGGAACGTTCAGCGCGCGATGACTAATTAAAATCGAACGGAGCTTCGCGACACACAAACGTCGACATAACTTCCAGTGCGCGCGACGTCTTTGGGCGTCCCGTCTTATTCCGTTTAATAATGCAGAACGAGACGGTTCAGCTGTCCCGGCGTAAGAAAAATGTCCAACAAACATGCCTCTATTAAATCCGTTTCGCAGCGAACCAGAAGCGGCGGTGCCCGGCGTCGGCTCTCGTGCATCCGGCACAGCAGCTCGACCCGGCTTTACATAAATTACCGAGCCGAGACTTCAATGCCACTTCCCGATCGGGCGAGCGGTGCAATTCGAGGCGGCGGTCGACGTCGCGCCGTCCGTATCAGGAAACGCCTTTCATTATTCAAATTACCCCCAGCTAATCCTCGCCATTATCAGGCTCGCGATCCATTTAGAAGTGTATCCCGCCGGTGGCACGGGCTAACGCGGCCAGCTTATCGTTCGCCGGTAAATTCGGTTTACGATCGGCGCGGCCGAACGATCGGTTCTCCGGATCGACAGTTATGACGCCGCGGACGAAACGCGGGGCACGAAGAAAACCGCCTCGTTCCACGAACGACGAACAAAGGGCGAGGCGAGGGGGAGGGCGCGAACGCGGAGCAAAGAAGAATAAGAGGAAGAGGCGACGTGGTACCGTGGCCTTTTATCTTGATCCTGGACCGAGCGTCATAGGGGGCGAACCGTTCGACCAAAGGCTCGCGCAACCGTCTGGAGATCGAACGCGGCGATATCATGGCGAGTACACAGCGATACCAGTTACACAATGAGGCCCGAACACCAATTACCCGGGAGAAAAAAATGCCCCGCTCCGCGAGTGGTCCCCGCTTTGGTCCAGCTTTGCGCAACGGTCTCGCGTACTCGTCTTTGTCCGCTGCCCGCCGCCAACTGTAAATAATACTCCGGAGGGGACCAGTTGCGTCTACACAGGCGGTGATTTTTCGGGAATTAACCGGTTTCGAGGTTGGTACCCCGGGCCATCGGAGAATCGTGGGAGGCGCAAACGGGAGAGTTCAAGAAGGCTCACCGTGTCCCTCGGTTTTGACTGGGGGGACGCGACACGACGACGGAACGAGACGTTGCCTCGCACGGCAGACGAACGACGAGGCTGACTCGGGTTCCACGGTGTCGAGCAAGTTTCCGTTGATCCGCCGAATTAGAAGTTCATACCGGCGGATTGTGTTTCCGTTTGGCACGCGTTTAGACTGCGGCGCCGCGTAACGAACTTCGCTTCGCGGCGTTAACGCGTGCGGATTGCGGTATCCTTGGTGCCGTGAGCGTGGATTACGCGGGTAATTATGCGACGGCGACGGTTTGAGAAGGATATCCGGCGTTCCTGGAAAACTGTATCGTTTTGTTTGAAGGAGCACCGCGGCTCGATCTGCGCGTCGTGCGGTTTCGAGGATGCTCGCGGCGCGTGCGATGCGCGACAGTACGCTCCAAATGTTTACATTGGTGTCGCGAGTAACATTCAATTATCCAGCGAACAGTCCCCGTCTTTGTAACCCGACCGGTCTGGTATTCAGCTTAACGGAATTTCAAGAATACTTGAGCCCCGGGATCTTGCGTTAGCGAGCGATCGTAGGGACGAATAATGCATTCATTTATCAGTTGATCTCGGTATTATTGAATGAATATTTTCAACGCTGTAATTGCCCTATAAATTGCATGCCTGTATGGTAATTCCGTGTGAACCCATTATTGCATACTTAATTTGGGAGGATGAATTATGGCCTGCGAATTTATTTATGCGTGAAATAGTGGAAAAGCAAGCAACAAGGCTCGTCCGGCGCCGCGTTAGAACGTGAATTGCCGGAATTATTTTCGTGCTGGTTTCTGTCGAACAGTTCAACAGTTCAACAGTTTCTATCTATCGCGGCCAGCTGAAGTACAAAAATGGGTAGATGTTTGAAGTCGCATACGCATCACGATTCTTCTCCGAAAGATCCGAAGGGAAAGGAACGTAACAGCTGACGCCAAACTTTGCGCTCCATTTTACAAAACGTAAATATAGATCCGAAAAGGAGCAATTACAGGATCCCAGAACGCGCGAACGATACTTCCGTTTTATCGGCTCCCGCGCAATCTTGCGCAACGTCTGTCTCGTTCTTCCCTTCTCGTTGCACCGTTCTCCCGTGACAATCGTTATTTCCGTCGCGAAGCCGGCAACAAAACGCTGCCGGGACAAAAATCGGGGCTAAAACTCCAACCGGCGTCATTCAAAGCTGGCGATATCGTCGAGCAATGGCCCGGCCAACGGTTTTATCGCCGTCAGCCAACAGTCAGGCACGCGTTTGCGGTTCGCGATAACGCGCAAAACGATCGATCGATCCATTGTTGTTCTGGTCAGCAAGGTGGACGCCCGCCAATCGAATTTCCCCGCGGTATGATCACGGGCGCCACGGCCGCCCAATCTAAACCGTGCCGCGGAGGAACAAAGAATAAACGGAACAAAAACGCAATTATCGAAGACAACGGATTAATTAGAGGAATGAAAAATCGCGAACAAATCGGCCGGGCGGGCCCCTTGCGCCCTCTTGCCGTCATGAAACGCTATTGAACCGGGCGGCCGCCCATTGAAATCATCGGGCTGTACGGGGAATTTAAACGGGCGAAACCGGTCGCGAATTCCGCGACGAACAATAGCGGCCCCCCTCGTGCGATAATTAAACTGACGCGAGCTTTTGCACTCGTGGCAAGTGACGGAATCGCGTTAATTCGCTCGCCTACACAACGCTCGTTTCCCCATCCCGACCGCCGCGGCCACTCGAATTGCTCTGTCTCCCTCTTTCCTGTACCCCGGATTGGTGTTAGGGTCGAAAACGGCCGGTGGACGCGTTACTTTTCAGTGGAAACCGGAAGCCCTCGTTTCCGGCGGAGTTGCGCGTGAAACGCTTGCCCAGGACAGATCGAATTGGTCGAACAGAACGTCTCGCGGAATAAATTACGCGGAGCGGCTGTGAAATGGGGTACGGTTTGGTGCCTCTGCAAAAATTGACTTTCGAGAATTCGCTCGAATCGACTTTCGAGTGTGGTCTCGTGAAAGTGAGTTGCCTATCTGTTCGCAAATATTATTTCGAGGATCGACTCGATCCGTTTGAAGGTGTCGATAGGGGATGAAATTAGATTGGACCTTTTTTAGAATTACGACGACATTAAGTATGTACATTGAAACGTACCTGAATAGTACCTGTTAAACAGACACTGAAGCGAACAGTTTTCAATTTTTAGCATCCCATTTCAGAACTTCATTCTATTACTTCAATCGTGAATCTGCTATTAGTCCCTGCTTGGGTAGTCGTACTCGAACTTCCAGGCTTGTCAACCTTCATCCTGATTAAATAGTTTTAATTTTCAGCGCGCGAGAAGGCCATTAATATTTATCGGTTTCCCATTAATCGGGCGTCTTTCTAACCAGATTAATATTCCCCGTCAGTAATCGGGGGACAGCGTGTCGCCCGTTCGATCGTTAATTCCACGGGAGACACACCGGACAAAAATCGACGGGACGGGCAGCGGCGGCGGAAGTGCCGGCGGGGACTAAACATAAAAGGGAGAAGCAGAGAAAAAAAAGAAAAAAGAAAATCGCGAGCGTTGACCGGTCGCTTTTGAAGTTTTTTTGTGTGACACGAGGAACACACATCCGCCCGCTGTAATTCGATCGTCGAACACAGGCCGGCTTATGAATATACAAGACCGTTCTAGAATGGAACGATTTGGTTCCCGACGAACAATAGCAACGACGCGTCGCGACGTGTGCCCGATGATTAAACGGTGGCCTTTCGTGCTTACGGCTGGTAACCGAATCACGTTAATTCGGTAGTAACCGGCGTTTGCGCGCCGGCGGGGCTAAAGATATTCAAATTACACGTCAATTTTAACCATCGTCCCGCAGGGATGCGGTCGACAAGCTCGCAGTGGCTCTCGACAAACTCGCAGTATTATTGACTGAACTAAAATTGATCCCCGCAGACAGCATTGTCTCTTGTGTGCACGAGTGGCCGATGCATCGACAGATTCTATTGAACGATAAACCGGCGAAACGATTAAAACCGTTACGCGGTTTGCTATCCGAGGGGGAAAGTGAAAATGTTACCTCGAAGGATACACGCTTGGTCTAGCGTCAGCATTTCGCGATTGTTCGTCGTAGATATGGAGGTTTTTTCTGACAGTGTGCGATTTATCGTGCAGGATATTCATTGAGTGGTAACTGTCTGTAGTCCTTGGGCATCGAATTAGAAACGCCAAAAGTGTCAACATGTTTTACGTTTTGAATAAAATTGAATACGCTGAGCGAATTTTATATATATGTATGTTAATATTTTGACCACCTTATCTTAATCGCAGCTTGAGAGCATTCTACTCGTATACCGCATTGCCATGCCCTTCGTGTCTTCAGTATTTCGTCGAATATCTACAATTATCGCTTTCAAATCGGGTAATGTAGTGATCGATGACGCATAGAGTAGTCATAGATAGTCAAGAATAAAATTGCCTGGTTATAAGAGTAGACTTTCGCAGTGGTCATAAATCACGTCCTACGTAAGCATAGTCGTATACGTACCCAATAATAACCTAGACGGCTAAGAACAATGTGCCATTTACCTCACACGATTGTACTCGGAAGAGTTAAATTTTTCGCGCCTGGTCTCGTTCGATGGCTACAGAAAACTACTTAAAAAATAAATAACATTTTCGTAAAAGTACCGGCAAAAGAAAAACGTGCACTGACGACAGCCTTTCCTTTAGTACATTTCGTTTTACACCCCTCGCGATCCACTAGTCATTTCGATGCAAGTGTTCATTCGCAGCCCGTCCCAAAAAAATACCAAACCCCATAATAAATGCCGCCGACCATGCAACCTTACTCCCTCCCCGCTGTATTACATTTCGAAAAACGAACGCCTAATTCCTTTCCGCGTAACCGCCTCGTCGTTCGCCGATCGCCCGGGTGGTATCGCCCAAAGACGTCCTCGGCTAGACCCTCGTCACCGACGATCACAATAACGGAACGGCCGGCTCGCGAAAGCTGACTGTACCTGTCGCCGGCACGTAGCTCGAGGATGCAGCACGCGAACCGTCGGATTGATACACGATAACCGGATGCAACCGCACGCATGCACGTGTCGGTCGACGCGTCTCGTCGCGCAAATCGGTTCGGTCCGGGCGCGGATTAAAAAGGCGAACGACACCGCGGACGTCGGCGTTTCCGCGACGCATGTTCGCGGATACGCTTCCAGTCGAAACGGGACGACTCGTCGAACGAACGCTGACCGGCGAACCGGCATTTTAATTGCCAATTTAATTAAACGCGTTGCGCGACGACGACGGTCCGCGTAACGACGCGACGTCGGGCCACCCTTCGCTCCCCGTCACGAACGTCGTTGCGAGGGATCGCGGCAATTAAGACGTTATCGGACTGGCCATTATTAATTAATTTATCGCGGCCACGCTACCGATCTCGCGTTCTTCGTGCACGCTTTCGTGCATACCGTTCCCCCGAGCCCGGAGGCATTCGAGATATGGTAATCGGTTTGCTCGGGTAAACGCGAGCGCGATCTCACGCGTGATCGAAGGGTTTATCGCACGGGATACGATTCCAGTCAGATTCGAGACGTCAATTTGTTTCGCGTAGATTAATTGCCGGACGTTCTTTCAATTGTTCAGTTCACTGGCGAGAGAAAACCTATGATGGTACTATGTTCCGCGAATTTGCACTCACGATAGAGTTCATCGAATTTGGCACGAAGTGGCATTTACTAGGAAATTCTATCACGACGCGATCGAGCCGCCGAGATCTCGATTTTCGGTGACAGAAATCCTGCAGCCATCGCGACCGCTCACCTCGTGGAAGCGGATGAAAGGGAAACGATGCAATCGACGAACAAGGGGGAAACTTATTCAATATCTGACACTTGTAGATGGGTGAAAAAATCGGAAGGGCGTCACGAAGGGAAACAGCGGAAGGGAGTAGGGGCTCGGGCCGCGTCAATGCTCATTGACAGACCCCGACGGAAGGAAGAAGATCGGGAAGGTGGTCCGCGTAACTCGAGCGTGCCCATAACGAAAACCCAGCGAGAAAAGGAGCGAGGGGGATATAAGTTGGACGGCACGAGGAAGTACCCAAGGTTAATCGCATCGCGGCGACGGAAAGCTATTGCCGTGGGAGGAAAGTCGAGGAGGAGACGACACTGGATGAGGAGGGCTGAGGCCATTTATTCGATTCACGGTAGAACGAATGCGGACCTACGTCTAGACGTACAAACGATCCTCTCTATCCTCGGCTTCCATCGTGCTTCCTCTACCTGCGCCGGGACTCCTTCATCCTCTCTCCGCCGCTGTCTCTTTTCTCCCCGTCCAGTTCCCCTTTCTGTTTCTATTCTCCGTTTAACCCCCCATAGTTCTCCGCCCGCAGTTCCTCCGCTTATTCTCGATCGGTTTCTACTTCTGTCACCAGCGTACCGTCGGATCGTCATTTGCCATGGCGACCTGCGCCGCGCAACCCCTCCTGTGTACAGGGGACGGACGTATTATAGAACAGCAGGATCTGGTTCGGTGGACTTGTGCCTCGTCAAAATTCGATCGACGCTGAACCGGGTCGGGAATTATTATCCGATCTCTGGAGGACCCATCGCCGTCGAGGGCGACCCGTGCCCTCACACCCTTCTATCCTGTAGCCGGCCCACTCCCTGTAAAATTCTTTTTCGACGTTCCAGCCCTTCGATTCCGGGCAACCTTTGTTACGAAACGGAATCGATCTCGTTAGGCACGCTCGTTACTCTCCCGCGCCCTCGAGGAGCCCCTTTTGCGACAAACGCTGGCTGTATTTTGAAAAATCCCACCGAACGATGGTTGTACGATGCGCGTTTCGTCGGCCTGAATAGCGATGTTCCATTGTGGGATTCGGGAATTTGGGGCGGATCCTAGAGAATCTTCGGAGAAAGCTTTGGAGGACACGTTATTGGCTCTTTAGACGGCTAGTGGTATTGAGAGTTTGTTGGAAATATTTTTAGTTCGATCAGTCATTGAATGTAGCGGGCTGTGCAGTTATCAGTCATTTCAGTTTTCAAGTCTAGAGATAAATTCGAGAGACAAATGCTACTTAATGCTCCCCTAATCAAACACTTTGCGGTGACAAGGAATAATTTTGCCGCATAAATTTTCAACGAGACTCGAATTACCGATCGCGTGTTCGAATTCATCGATCGCCCGATATTGTTCATTATTGAAAACGATTCTACGATAATTTTCCGCAGTATACGATAAATCGAAAAGAATCTTTGGTCAGTGAAAAATAACGCCGACACAGCACTCGGGCAAATACTATACAAGATTTTCGCGCAGCCCGGTCGCCGATCGTTAAACGCATGCTCGACGCTGGTCCGAAAACAATCGAAGCCTCAAAGTGCACACGCCACAGGACAAATATTTAGCGGCCCCAGTCGCGGCCCTGCTGCACTCAGCCCTTCCTACCTGCAGTGTCTTCGTTTCGTTTTTGCCGTGCGCAACGGCAAGTTTGTCCCGTCGACCCGTTCGATCCTCGACAAAAGCGAGGCGTTTGCGAGGCGTTTGCGAGGCGTTTGCGAGGCATGTCCACGCAACTAACCGCAGCGACCACGAGTCGCGTGCATAAACACGAGTCCCGACGCAAACGACCGGCTCGCCTAATTTAAAGCCGCCTTTACGCGAAACCCTGGCGACAGTGTATATCGTAAATAAAACGCGCACGGAATGGCTGACCTCGCGCGGGCGTACTTTTGAGAAACGCCGCGCAACGCAGCCGTGGACGAATATTTTCAAGAGTCAACAGAGTCATCGAATCGCGTTGCATTTCATTCGGCGATGTTCAACGGAATGAACTGTTCACTTCGAAGATGCTCGCGAACGATTCTCGTCCGCGATAAACTCGTCGCCGGGACGTGTACGACAAAAACAATGCGATCGTTAAACGCACGCGAAGCGGCGCGGAAACTTCTTCGAAACGGAGCTGGATCTTCCGCTTTTTACAGCGCGGGAAACGCGACGAGGAACGGGAAGAGGAGGATTCCAATTTACACGTACCCGTGAGCCTGTCGTAAAGGCCGTGTAGTCACGGAATAAACGAGTGCCCACGCATTGCGTGACACACCGTGAGACCATGCAAAGAATCCGCGCAACGATCCATGCTTGAACGGTGCTCCGAACGGAGAGATCTATAGGCAATCCCGTTTGATCTACATACGAGCTTGCGAACTACAAAAGGCATCCCGCGAATGGTGAAGAGAAGTCGCGTGCAAAGGATCGCCCGCTTCGCTTTAAAGTTTGCCTTTCGAGTATTAAACGTTTCACGCTGCTTATATTGTTATCGACGCGACTGTGCAATCATTTTTGGTGGAGGGTTTGTGGTTGTTTAGCGCTACAGCCCTTTTCGACAAAACATATTTATAACTGTGCACGTATATTTTTATATCCTTTGTTGCAATCTGGAAGGATGATACCTCGTGACCTTTCGTTCTCTTTGTCTCGTCTAATAGTAACTTGACCTTATTCTGCAGCAAACGATGTATTATCTTGCCTTGAGATTGAACGAAAAATTGCTTCACAAGAACGGGATGTTTCAACACCATCGTCTCCGGGTTCGTTAAAAACGACCACTGTTTCCATTACTCGTTACGTAAATGTATTTTGTAAATGCTTCTTGCGGTGTACTTTTTGCTCGCTGTTATTAATTGGTTGCTTCACAATCCATGGAGTGAAGTAAGGAAAGTATTAGGTGGCGAATGAACGTTGCGAAGTTGCTGCCTCGATTACAAAGGCACGCAACGCCAGTGAAATGTGCCCGCGTGTACACAGACTCGGTTAGCGTCTGGCTCCATACCGCATTGAATTCCCTGCGAAATTCGCTACGATCTAATTATTTTGCGAAGTGCAAATTCTTGTTATCCTATTCTCGCAGTTCCTCGTGCAGAGCAACGTTGCTGCACCGCGTCCAGCGCTCCACGGGCCAGCCATTCGAATGAAAATATTTGCCAAATCGGAATTCGGATGACGGCTTTCCCATTTTCTGCCCCCATTGTATACTTCGTTCCACGACAGACCTCCACGATCGTTCGGGATAGACGGCTATCCAGGCTAAACGAGCCATGGCTGTTTAATGGCACACCCTAGGACCGAGCGGACACTGTGTCAGTCAAGTGGCAACGACGGCCAGTCGACAAGGGACAGAGGTCGCAACGGCCGATAAAGAGGAGATTAGAGAAAGGGTTGGTTCGAAGAGCTAGCTGGCACCAGATGACCGACGAAAAGGCTGGCGCAGCTGTACGCTTTGACGAAAGGCGGTTCGTTTTCGTTGGGATCGCGACTGGCGACAGGCGGGAAAGCGGACGAACAAGCCGCGATGCAATTACGAACCGCGGACGAGGAACGTCCACGTAGCAATCGTTGTCGTTCGGACCGCGGAAGCAAGCAAGTGGTAATCGACGAGGATTCCCTGTCGCCCTGCAGACTGTGTTTCTTTGCCGCGAAAATTACACGGACTGTCAGCCAATAATTGTTTCGCAGGATTATTGGAAATGGATCTTGGCGACCGTTCGCTTTCGGGATAACGAGCTTCGAATCGTAATTTGCGCCACTGTGCGCCCCGTGTTTCGCGTCGGCAGAAATTGCACGATGCCTGGACAGACAGAGCTGTCCGACAGGAGGATGCTCCGCGGCGAAGAAGAGCGTTGGAGTTCGTGTCGTTTAATTGGGAGATTCGTACCTGTCTAGGGTTCGCCCGGAGGGTTTTCAGACCGACGAAGAGACGTTTGTTTTTCATGGACGCTTTAGGATGCGGCAATAGTAGAGCAGCGAACAATTCTTGAAAAATCAATGATGCTCGTTTCTACTTGTCGAACAATTCGGATTAAACTTATCTACGCAAACAGAATGGATATTGTAAATTGAAGAAATCAGATGCTATTTCCCTAACAGTAATATTGAAGACGAATAAATTAATAGTATACTTAGTGTCTGCGCGTTACAGCAAAAACTTCGTGCAGCCTATCTATACAATATACATAAATAGGAAACACTTAAGTAATAATCAAACGCTTACAGGTGAGTAAGTATAGTACACTCTCGAGAAGTATAGAAACAGAAACCAGAAAATTCTTTAGGTACATTGCACAAGTAGAAAGTGCTTTCTGTGGAACTATGCGCGCTAAAGATCAAAAATACAATATGCAGTTCTCGACAAACAAGCCTTCGTCGAGTGCATAAATCCCCCCATAGCTCCGGGGTCGGATAATACTTTGGCTTTCTATGCGTTGGCCGTGCGAGTATGATAAATCGTTTATATTGTAATCGGCCGACAACGAGAATTGCAAAAGCGGTGAACTCAAACGAGCACCATCGGTGTATGACTTACAAGATACCGGCTGGTATCAAGGCTCACCGGCGAGAACTCGACAATGAAAATGTCTAACGGTTCAAAGAACTGCCATTTATCGAGCATGATTGCTATTTGGCTGACAGATCTTGCTGGGTGAAATAAAGGTGATTAACTGTGCACGGCCAGGTGTAACTACGCGCATAACATATGAACTGTTCAGAGGCCAAGGCGACTAAACTCCACTTATGAAGTTTTCAAAATTTTACTATCGAGACACTAGACCGGTGCTTGGCTTTTTCTGTGTAAAATTACCTTCGTCGATAATCACTGGACCGCGGAAAGTTTATGCAAATGCATATTTTTTATAGGAAATAGTTAAAAGAATGGGACCCGGACAGAAATTTGTTTTGCGATTAGAGGATTTTAGAAATACACGTTTGATTTTGCATATTTTGCATATTTAGGTTTAAAAACATATGCAATAATGTATTGCATATATGTGTAGCATTATTTTATGCTGACCATTTCGATAAAATCCAAGAGATTCGTCGAGTATTTGTAAAGTCCTGTAGGTGGTAATATAGAATTTCTTTAGGTTTAAATACAATTTTATCCAGAAATGTAATTTATATCAATAGGCGATAGTTCAATCAATCAAGCCAAAGGATGCTGCCGCAATTGAAATTGCACAAGATGTGCTCCGGCAAGATCAACTTGCTCAAAACTTAATGTTCATTAAGGCTTGTTTAAACACTCTACCACCAACAATACAGAAGTTGGAAACTGTAGGTTTACCGCTAAATCAATCGGGATACGCATACATATATGAATAGTATAATACGTTTAAAAAATATTCCTGGTGATTACGGTGCAAAAATTAGACAAATAATTAATACTACGTTAGAAAAGAATTTAAGATTCTCTACATTATCGAAGATTTCAAGTACATTAAATAACGAGGGCGTTCAAGGGCCAATAAGTGTGCCAGCACGATATTGGAGTAAAAAGTACGCACCGATTACTTAGTGTGACGTAGAGCAGTCATTCTCCGATTATGAATTAATTTTGACAGACAATCGTCTCCAATTAACAACATTGAAAGAAAAAATGCGTGCAATTTATTGTCACGCGAACTATCATGTGTCGGAATAATTGTTAAAAGTATTTTCATTATTAACTCTTGTTAATCCCTTAAAAATCCATATGAAATGTGTTAAAAAATGTGTTAAAAAATGTGTTAAAAAATGTGTGTAATACATGTTATACATACCTCGACACTATGCATATTGTGCATATTTTCGTGCATATTTTGCATATGCATTTTACACATTTGTCGTGCATAAATTTCGGCAGTCTAATAATCACATTCAACAACGTTACATGAACAATTTTTCTCGGCAGTTTATTAATAAATAATTTGATTCGAAAGTCAATGTAATCACCTTCGCGCGATAAATTCAATTAGAAAATTGTAGTAGTAATATAGAAAAATATATTTGTAATGGTACAATACAGTGTATATTCGAATATGTATATTTTATCAGCAGAGATCAAAAGTAACAGTTATTTAAAAAATTTTGTAAGTAAAAGTAATTAATACAAAATTGTTTTTTTATTCTAATTTAAAGGACTTATCATTCAATATATTAGACATTTTGGAAAAAATGATGTGACTAAAAACTTTTCATTTTTCACTTTTCTGGTTATGAATAACGATTATAAATCACTAAAATTTTGTTGATTATAGCCATTATTAATGACTGTTTTCGTTTATAAATAATTCTTATTGGACGGCACAAATCTTTTTCGTTATGAATGATCATTACTGAGGACAACAATTTTTTTTTGTTGCAAACGGTGGCGGCTCTGATCTAAAATTAGTGGCGGTGCTGCTCCAGAAAATGTTTAGCCTTTCTTTTAAAATTGAGCAAAAGGAAACAAACATGTACAAAAAGAAAATATACTCAGAAATATATGCGCCAGTGCCGGGGTCGGCACTGCGGGAGCAACAGTGCTCTCTCTCCATTGCAGCCTCGCGTGCAGCTTCCTACGTGCGCATGCGCACAAAGTCGAATACCACCCTGCACGGTACTGTGAAACGCACAGTTCCGTACAAAGCCTTTTGCATCTTTTTCATAAATTGGTATAGGGGCTACTGATATTAAGCTCAAGGATTCAATATTCTGCAAGTATAAAGAAAGAATTAAAGGAAAAAAGGGGCTCATTATATTGAATGTTATCGGTAATATCAAGTGGAAATAGGAGGCGCTGCAGTTGCACAATGCCTACACATACGCGAGCCGCCACTGTGTGCGAATACCATTACACATGATGGTTATTTTTGGTAGAATTTGATTAAATCTGAGCTAAAATTTTAGCTTCGCGTATTTATTAGATTCCGAGATGTTGATAAAAGCACTTTCGGTGCCATATGTACCTTGAAAGCTGCATGGCCAGATATTACTAACACTACCGTCCCCGCCGTGGTAGCCGTTGGCGTCGAGTGCCGAGAGAAACGTTCGTTCGTAAACACCGATTACGACTATGAACGACACAGAGTCCCGTTGTACGATCTCTATCTACCCGATTTATAATACCGTCGCAATTCGTGAACATTTTTTATTCGCGAATGCACCGCGGAAAAAGCACAATGATATGCAGTCGTAATCGGAGATGGATTCGCGACCCATCTTTTATTTCTGCTACCGGCCGTTTGAATTTTAGAGCAGGGTGATCAACTCAACAATGTATAAAAAATCAGAATATAGGAACAGTCTCGCGGGTCATTAGTATGCACTGAGTGCATACGATTGATCGCTGGGCCTTGATTGGTAATTGTATCGGAAAGAAATGTTCGATTGGTGACATTGTTGGTTAGGGCGGACCAATCAGCGAATGGGATTTTGAACGTACTTTTTAAAATTAAGGAGAAGGGACGCGGTTGAAGAAGCAGAAGCGTGGTGACAAGTGACGTTGTTCGAAGTGCGTCTAACCAGACAACGAAGGTAAGAATTTTAATGACTATTTATCGCAATCTGGCCATTGTTGAACACTTCGGGTGTCACGTCAATATTGTCGGGACGATTTTCTCGTGTTCGCAGGCTTAAATGGTAGATGCGAAACGGTTCACGATCGAAAGTGGAACGGCCTTTCCGTTTTCTAGAAAATACAGGCCGGCCGCCATGATGCACGTGCGTAGTAGCCCTTTGTCTCTTTGTGTACGATTAACGAGAAAAATTATTTTTTTAAAATAATCCAGCTGCGTTATTGGTTAGGAACTGTCGTTTCATGTACACCGCTCGTTGTTTCAGGCGTATCCGGGGTGTCACTGTGTTCTGATATTTCAAAGTGCCATACACCTGGCCGTCGATGCTGTACGGACGCAAAAGGTACATGAATTGCAATCGAACCACCATCTTGATCAGATGCCTTCTTCGTGTTCATTGCAAGGTGTCGTCGTCGGCGAACGGTGAGTCGTAACATATATGAACATGCTATTCCATTTCGTACAAATATTGTTACACTATTATCGCACGCCCAAGGTGAATTTCGTTCGAAAGTATGAGTTCGATACGCGAAATAATTAATCGACATACGAAATCAATAGTATTGACTATTAACGCTCGAAACGATTTCCAAGCACGTGTTTTATTCATTTTCATTAATAAATATCATTGACGCGAATATTTAGTTACTAAAATTTTCGATGTATATATATATATATTCCGCGATTTATTTCTCGTAATCGGGATGGTTGGATTAAAAAACGCACGGTCACGTGCGTAAAAATCACATTCTTCGCGGTTCGCGTTTAATTTTTATTCGATCTGTGTACCGCCGCCTCTCTATATAATGCAAAATGATCCTTGTGATGTGCACGCGTACCGCACTGAGCATCACTGGAATATACGCGCACTGTCGATTGCATCCGCCAACAGATACACTAATCACGAAACCCAATGTATTTTCAGATTATTAAAAACGTCAAAGTTTCAAAGCCCACAAAGGGTTAATTAACCTACAGGATATTTATGGCCGGTTTGCTCTCTTCCCTCGCTTGTCGGGGAACAGAGACAAATAAAGAAGGAGCACCCGGCCAGATAAGAGGTAAACAGCGAACTATCCGGGGAAAGAGACTTTCTTTTCGTGTGTTATTGTCAGGGCTTGTTGATAGATTGCTCGAACGATAATTGTTTTCCCACGTCGCTTCGTATCGAAACTTATGCAATTTTCCGGGGAAAGTAATAATACGTGATCTATACGTATTATCACTTATTATGAAAGTTAAGAGAGAAAGAGAAAAAAAAGGATTAAAGAGATGGGAAATATTAGACAAAATTTTCGAATACTTTAAGTTCCCAGTTTCAATAGCATTGCTAGCATAAAAAAAAAATTGAGCTAAAAATTAGTACATTTCGGTTGAACTTTTCCAGGCTTAATATTAATGCCTCTTACTAAGGAAATGGATTTTGCCAAGTCGAAACGGTTGTTGTCATGGAAAGATTGTCATTTTTTCTCAAAATACCTATTGGAATCTATGTAAGCAGATATTGTATTTATTCAACTTGATGTTGTACACCAATATAATGGTTGAAAAGAGTTTTCAATTGTATAGTACAATTTGCATCCACCATTATATTCTACAATGTATTTTTCAACAAGTCGATTTTTTACTAGACCGTTGAGATCGTTTGGTGACTTATGTACTTAATTTACAAGGAAAGGTTTCCAGTATTTACTCCATCTGGGTAATGAGACTTTGCCGGATGGCAAATACTACCTTACTGAAGTTCACTATATTGGGTGCCTATAAGTTATTTCTTTAAATTAAATTATTCACTTAGTGGACGGTTTAGATTGAATTAGTTTGCACTAAGAATTAGGGCCATGCATTAATTCCTGTATGATAAAGAAGTTTGCGAATAGGATCTGCTGCTTAACGAGTAAAGTGCTTGCTTTTTAAAACGAGCTATACATTTTGTTGCCCGGGATCGCTTCATACTAAGACAATCTTTTTATTTTAACATGGACTGCTAATTATTATACACGATTTGCAACAGTTAATCCTATTGTAATTGCGCATAGCTTTTGATACATTACGCTCGCATGTGAAGAAAGGTTTGCGCAAAGGGAACTGACGATTGCACATGGTAATGATAATAATGGCAAGTTCGGGTATTTGCGTGCCAATTAAAAAGAAATTGATATGCTAAAACGCGTACACAATACATGTGTATTGGTCGCTGGGAAACAAGCACTATGCTCATCTTTCTGCATGTTTCAATCTTTTTCTGCATGTTTCAATCTTCTTCTGCATGTTTCAATCTTTTCCTGCAGATCCCCATTGGCAACTATTTTATAATATGGAAATTAGTGAACCTTTCATTAGTACGACGAGAGTTTAGAACTGTAATCAAACGTTTGCATTAGAAATTAGAGCTATGCGTTAATTCCTGTACGACAAACAAATTCGTAAATAGGAATTGTTCTTCAACGAGGAAAGTGGCTGCTTCTTAGAGCGCGCTATAGATTTTGTGCCCAGGTTCGCTTCGCACCAGCCATAGCATGCCAATTTTTTTATTAATACGAGGACTGCCAATTATTATATACCTCATGCAATTGTCAACCCTATTGTAATTGCGCAGAGTTTTTTTCGTTAAATTACGCTCGCACGCGAAGAAAGGTTTGCGCAAGGAAACTTGACGAATGCAGGCGGCAATGATAATAATTACAAGTTCTTGTACTTTGGTGTGAATGACAAAAAATTGACACGCTATAAAGCATACTTGACCACAATACATATGTATCGTCCGCTTGCAAACGAGCACTATGCTTGTGTTAATCTTTTTCCAGCAGTCCCCTATTTGCAGCTATTTTATAGTACGGAAATTAGCGCACTGTCCATTACAAGGACGGAAATTTAGAACTGCAGATTCTTTTATTACAACATGTGTAAATTAGTAACAATCATAGACAACCACTATCTATATCAGTTTTAATGAAGACCTCGGTCAAATCTTTCGATTCAGATTAGAAGGAAATTAGCAGGGATCTTTTCTGCCTAGTTGTTGTATTTAATCGTCTGACAGGATCAAACTCTATGTTTGAGAAATACAAATTTCCACGACTACAACCTTTCGACGTTCTTTTATTATTTCGCGTTCGATCCACGATTCACAGCTGTTGCCTGTTTTACATTCAGAAAACGTAAACACGCACGGGTTCAAATCCCTCGTTTGATAAATAAAAACCAAAAATTAAGCCACCAAAAATCGCCATGACTGTGGCTCTGCTAAATGTTGGAATGCTCGTCGAGTGCATTGAAAAGTGATGCTCAGATGCTCAGATGCTCGATACGCCACTATTCCCCGCGATATTTTGAATATTTACACATATGCATACATTGTCTTTTGTCGTGTATACATTTCATGCCGTATTTTATATATGTATATTTGTATATGAATTATCATGCGGACCGTATGAAAAGGTAGGTGCAGTACAGATATTATTTTTTTATTTATGCGAGTTGATCATTCAGTTCACCGATTTCATTGATACTTAGATTGCGAGCCATGCAATTATTACCTACACCGCGAAGAATATTTGCAATCAGTTATAATACGATCACGGTTCGTTAGCAAAACAATTTCGAACGTGTAAAGAACTGGAACTCGTGGCAAACCAGGTGCCTTCCCCCGCGGTTATTACTTGCCAGCAACAATAATTATTATGAGTGGGCTTAAACTGAAGTATCATGTGAAGTATACGCAACTTTCAATACGATTATTCGTCATTTCAAGTAAGATATTCACTGTTACATCGGAACCTTTTTCTAATTTCGATTATAACAGTTATGGTGTCTAGCCTGAACAGAAATATTAATGAAACAATGTACATATAAATCAATCGCTTTGGCAAATGGACGACTCGTACAGCACGGTAACATTACGCAAAAAATCCATCGAGAATTCATCCCCTTTCGTTTTTACCATTCTCTTTCCATGCCTCGTTCCCGCTGTATTTATTTAACAAATTCACCTCCGCCGCCAGTTTCATGTGATACGATTAAAAATCGTTCGTCAAACAAATCCCTTTGTCCCGATATTGGAGAACGTCTTCATTGAATACCGACGGGTTTATATTTTAAAACAACTTTATCTATCTGAAAGCTGCGCGTCCAGTTTTGTAACCATCGGCCACAGTTATCTGATAAGCTTTCGGTTTATCTCGCGCAGCCCGTTCATTGTCGCGCTCGCACTGTTTGCACGTTTTATTTCAACGCGACTTTCTCGCACCGTTTAATAGCGTTACGTTCGCCGCGTTTTCAATCGCCAATTTGCCAAATCGACCATCTCGGCGCATACGCGGGCCGAAAACTCTGCGAGATACGAATTTGATTAAACTCCGAAAGGGCCACGATAAGATTCCCAAGATATCGCGTCGCAGAAGAAATTCCTGATACTTTTCGAGGCGCTCGCATCTACCTTCCCCTGGTCGCAATTATCCTCGACGCTGCCATTTCGACGATGTCCATTAAACGCCCACGATCCCCTTAACCTTAGCATCGTTTCATCGCGAGAAAGTGGCACGAGCCTAGATTTGAACGAGTCATCGCGTGATAGTAGTCCGTCGATTCCGGAGCGGCTCGTCACGACGGGACAATTCGATTCTTTATCGTGCAAATTCCGTCGCGCCGCGGTACAGACACCTCTGTGGAGCACAATAGGGTTTTGAATTTCACTAGGACGCGCGTGCACACGCAGTAATGGCTGTCGCGATGTCATCTGCATCGGGGCACCGGTACGCAGGGGAACTTGAGGTTACACGGAACGTTTTACATTTAGCTCCTGTCCCCGATACCATTTCGCCGTTTCCATGACGGTATCTCGGTTAAATTGTAGAGCAAAGCGTCCTCTGCCTTTACGTGAACTATGTGCATTGTAACAGTTAACGGTGCGTCCCCTGTTTGCGGAACCGAATGCAAACTGTGCGGATTTTGATGGTCTGATTAATTATCTCCAGTGTACCCGCGGACCTACATTCGTTTCATTCGACGTGGCAAGTTTTGTTAACATAGATCGTAGTGATTTTGGTACGCGCGTCGAATAGCCCCCGCGTTGTTTGCCCGTTTCGTCACTACCGCGGCATAATTGCTGGAAAAAAATAGAAGTGTCGAACGAGTGATAATTTTTAAACAAAAATTTGGGGATACGGGGGCGCGTAATAATTGGTATATTTTTAAGAAATTTTAATTCGTGACACATTCGATGTGCCGCATGTATTTGTTTGCCATTCCCTCGTCACGCAGACAGAGTCAAACATTTGCGAAAACGGAGTGCCTGGTGGCGGTATAATTTTATTACTCTATCTCGCGAGATACAATCAAGTGCAGCTCGCTGTGGATGCGATTGTTTTTCGCTGGACCATTTAAGAAATTAAGGCGCACAATCGTTCCACGTGCTTGGAAGGAACAAACAGTCGGGACGAGGGAAGGAAAAACAGACGAAACAGGAAACTCGTTAAAGCAGATAAGCTTCGCGATCTTAGTTGACCGTACAATCGGACCGTGGGCCAGATAAAGGCGGAGTACCGATATGGACCATAAATACCATCGTAATGCGTAAATACCGGCTCGACAATAGTTTCTAGGTACGAGGAAAGTCGTGTCACTGGGTTATCGCGTCGAGATCGTCGCGAGACTCGTCTCTGCTCCTGTTTTCCTTTCCTTTCGTAAAAACCTGGCGTCGCATCCTTTCGCGGTGTTAAACAACATCTGCTATTCTTAATTTTCATTATCTTCGTGGTTTTGCAATTAATTTCTATTCTTCTACGCTTTGTGAATATGAAGATTGAAGTAGGAATAGTCGTGTTTAACGATTAGACGCCGTGTCGAGAGCAATATTTTATTTACGATTGTTATACTTATATCGCACAGCATGTAGCGGCGCGTTATTTTTACATTTCTGTTTTCCAATTATTATTTTATGTAGATACTGAATTATAACCATCTCGTAACAGCTTTCCATTCCAAACAAGGAATTTTTTGGTAGCGTTCTTGGCTCGGTGGTTGGCCCCGTAACAGCGTATGCGAATTGCATCGGAAATGGTCCAATATATGAATAATGTTTATCATGTTCTTAATCGATTCCATCGTAGAGGAAACGGTACGAATCGAGGCAGCCGTTGTTTCCTTCTTACATCGTGATACTGTTTAAAGAGAAACGGGAAATCCGAAACGCTCGTGAACTTTTAGCGGAACAGGAAGGTACAAAGGGTGATTAAGGTTACAAGCTGTTCGAGATACGATAGAACAGGGAATCGCGGAAAACTTTTTGTTGATTTCTCACCGTGCAAAGCAAAGCTTGGCAACAAAGTACTTAAGCGAACGCTGGCAGTTTCGGTCCGGAACAATTTTATTAATTAGAAATTCGTAGTTCGTCGTTGAAATTTGCGTGTCCAACTTCGAATTCAATTGGCAACAATTTTTTTTCATTCGGCACCAAGATTCAAATATTAGATGTTTCAATTTAGACGGAAACGTGGAACACCCGAATGCTTTGCGCGGAATAATAACGAACGAGGTTCGCGCGCCGCGGAAAGCACTCCGAAGACACCAATAAACTTCTTGAAGACCAATAAACCACTCCAATCGCGGCTGGAAAAGATAACAATTGCAAACGTCGAATCTGAAACGAGTCCACGTTTTATCGCCGTGAAACGCGCGATTATTTCCCCTGTCCGCTTTGAAATTCTCTAAAACGTTTTTTCCCCGCGGAAGCGACGGAAAATCCGCAAACGACGCGCCCCGTAAAACCTAACAAAGTCGCGCGTTTCGCCAATCGGTGCGACTGAAGAACAAACCAAGAAAGCGGGGCCTCGCTCCGGAAAAATGATAAAGCTCCACCTGAACTTTCCTCGATGCTCAATCCATATTGGCTCCGTTCCTGAATCAAACGAACCTAAGCCCTTGAACTACGCGTTACACCTTCAACTTTGCACTTGCCCGTACAACTAAATTCAGAGCTTTCCAAACTACACGTACATCGACAATAGCCGTGTGTACCTATCGTTCCGAGGTCATCACACTCCGCGTCGGTTAGCCAGGCCACAAGGCAGCCTATTTTCTCGCGGGCACTCTCAGCAGAAGGGACGGGGCACAAGTGCACCGCGGCCTCACGGTCGATGGATTAGGTACACCGTTTGCTTCGCCTCGGCAAACATCCTTCGAGTTCCCCTGAGAGAGAATCGCGGGGATATCTCGACAGCACAGAAAGAGATACGAGCCGCACGATGACGTGGGTGGCGGGCATACGACTCGTTGGTTAGCACGTGTTTTCCTAGCGAGAGTGTTCTTGTTCTAGGCGAGCGTGCGAGTGGATCACGATTTTGCGGACGACGCCTACTTTTATTTTCATTGCACTCGAGATCGATAACGACGTTCGATAACGGTGTGAAATATTTACTTTGCGACACCGCGGACAGGAGTTTTCGAGGAAATATTATAATTCGAGCTTCGTACAATCTCATAGAATCTGGACACGTTGTAAATCTGTTCTTCCCATAACGTTCTGCTGTTACGCGTATCGTTCTATCGATGGCGAAGTGCTACGCGGCGGTTCTTCACCGCCGCCATTGTTAACCAGAGTTCTCAATTTTGCCGTGAAAGACATTTTTACCGGGCACGACAGCTTGCCCCGGCATATTTATTAGCCGGTACGATCGCAGATGACGAGAATGATAAAGGAGAACAGGTCGAACGCGACAAAGGGGCGGCGCGGCGAAGAAGGAGCGCGGTAAACGGAGATTGCAGGCGAAAGAGAGCAAGCAAGCAGTCTAGTCAAGAATGGATAGAGCGGTGTATTTCGATCCGGCTGAAACCAGAGTTCCGGGCGTGTTAAATTTTCATAACCTCTCGCAGAACAGTGTCTTTCAGTCTCCGGCATTCATAATGAAAATCTCTTTACGGAACTCCATCGGGCAACTCTCTCGCTCCGCCGTGACTGCCGCGCCCCATAATAGTCCGCCCCGGTCTTTGTGTACCCAAAGTCTACACAAGCCGCGAGCGTTCTTACCCGCCCCGATATAAATTATAATCGCGAATTCCGAAAGAAGATTGCCTGCGAGATCGACGATTTTCCCTTTGCAACGAGCGGCGGAGAGTCAACGCCGCGTCGTCGCGAGAGGGGATTTTCTTCGCCGAAACGTCCTCGCGATCTATACATTATATTTCACCTGCACGTAGAATCCACCTGAGGCGTTCTTTGCACGCCGTTCAACCGGGGACAACATTCGCGGCCAGTTTCCATGGTTGCCGCGGACCCACTAAATTTGCCAGGCGGATAAACAATCGGCAGTCAGGCCGATGAACGGCGTTCAAGCGCTATGGTAAGAGAGCCGGGTATTTTCGTTGACAAATGTGCACCGCTGCAGAGATATCCGCGTAATTCATCGCTGCGTCTGTGTGTCTGGCAAGAGTTCAACTTCGCAGGGAACACAACATTGTAGTTTGCTTCCGTCAGTGTGATCAGAGTAGAACAGGCGAGGCCTGATCGGAAACGGCAGTTCTCTGCGCGCGATAAAAACTTGCCGAACCGGTGGCTACCTTTCCCGTGAAATCGCTCCGATCCGGCTCGCAATAAATACCCGTTTCGTTAATTACCAGCTCTAATTACTTAATTTATACGGGTGGCCGGTGGCCGGTGCCCAAGCAACAGTGCCGTCATTGAAGAGCAAGGAGGAACGTGTGCAACTCCGTGTCTAGTACAGCTGGCGGGCAATATTTTAACTTGACTGAATTAACGACTGTGTAGGTGGACTTGCGTGGAAATCCTATGCTTCACGGTGGCTGGTAAAAAGTAGTGTGATGGGGCTCGTTTGGACGGTAAATGGAACCTGATTTATGGTATAAACAGAAGCAAGTATTCGGATAGAAGCGATTGTTGCTTGGAAAGGGGGGCGGTTCGAAGGGGTGGTTTTGGATTCGGACGTGTTATATCTTTCGACGTCCGCGAAACTGCGCTACTAATGTTCAGTTAACAACGCAAGGAATATACATGCGCCAAATATAATCTAAAAACATTATCGGATAACGAAACATAGGCACACGAGTTTTCAATAATGATACTAATTTGTTGCGAAATATCTGCGAACAATCATTCTACAAGTTATCCTCGATAACCCGGAGAAGCGGGAACTGTAACGAACATTCGAGCACTGCTACCCAATAAAAAGAGTTCCCCCCTCATTTTTCAATACACCCTTACAGGAACGCCCCGAAAGATCCCCGAACAAATCGAACCCTATCAGTAAAGCAACAGATAGGATCGGGTTCAGGATAAGATAGCGGCTAAACCACGGGAGCTTCAAAGTCGATTGGATAATGTAGTCGTTGCCACGGTCTAATCCCGGCCCGCGGCGTGTTTTACGGACCGTTTTATCCGGTGCTATCCACCACCTAATAAATTCTCAACTTTCGACGATTCCCACCGGCGGTTGCCTACCCCCGTTGCTTACGGACGCCGGAGAAAGTGAGACGGGGGGCCGGTTACGAAGGCAGAGTGCAACAAAGGCAAGGCGGATCTTACGAAAGGAAAGAACGGCGTAACGGGGGCGGTTAGAGAGGGAGCGGAATGAGAGAAACGGTGGCAACATCCGGCGTCACCGAACAGTACGGGTCCCGATTTACGATGCGCGACGTTACAGTAACAGCGGGGGGGCCAATTTGTGGTGACACCAGCGAGACGCAAACGTTCGCCTGCTTCTTCGCGAATTTAATATACGCGTCGGGGAAATTTACGTACCGCAAGCCCGCGTTCGGATTAACCGGCCTGGAACGGGCTGGGGGAGGTGGAGGGGAAAAAAATCGAGAAGCAAGACCACCATGGCCGAACTGGTGAACAACACGCGGATGGACTGGTTTCTACAGCGGTCACGTGCCCATTCTTCCACAACGGGACCAAACAAACGAGGACGCATGTTCCTCGATGACGTGCGCCTCGGATCCCCTACAGGGTGGTCCGAGTCTCTCGGTCGAGGGGGGATAAGTTTCAACCTCTGGATCGCGGTACCTCGAATCGAGTGGGTGCATCAATTAGCGAGGCCGAGTCTTCGAGGAGTTTTGACGGGCTGGCTGAGCCGCTATTCGTTAGGTATGCGCTTCTCCTAGGCGAATGCTGACGAAGCCTAGGGCTGTGAGTAGTGCTGGTGCTCGGATCCTCTGCCAGCTTGAGTGCGATTTAAGCCGCGCACTTGGGCGTTGCTGGCGAAACGGCGGTTTGTTTTTTTTTTTGTGCGCGAGGCGGGTAGGGAATGCAGATATTAGATGCGATAATGAACGGTGCCGGTTACGTCTCTATGGTATTCTATAATATATAATTGCGGCAATTGTAAGAGGGCTAATTTGCGGCGGTATAAACGTAGGAATATTGAAATGAAATAGACTCGTGCATTAATACGTTTTTGATCGTTTTGCAATGGAACTAATCGAAGGATCGATGTTCATGTTCTTCTTCGCTTCCATGGCGCCCCATTGGCTTCGCGTCTCGATTTTCATCCTTGCCGCGTGGAACTTCATAAAATTGTCCAAGTTACGATTTCGCGGAGGGCAGACACATTGCGATACGTGTCCCGTAGCATCAAGTCGTTTTTCTCCAAATGCAGTTTTGCCAAACTTTTCAGATATATGTCGAGAGACATTTCCGACATGTTTGTCAACCATACCCAACTCTCCTTCGATCGGAATCATCCTATTTCATCCGATGGATTCCGTAGAAATTCCACGCTCCTCCTTTGATCGCAATAAATACGTCCAAGAACTTTCGACAAGCGAAACAAAGGGAGCAAAGCGTCTCGTGCCTTCGTTCGATACGCATGAGACCGATTCACGTTTTAGTGTTGCAAATACGCTCGCTAATTTTCATCGGTATTAAACGTTTCGAATCCCTTTAACGAGGTAATCGTGGACACGCAAATCCGCTTACCTTTCCGTATACGCATTCGGAATTCTATTAATTAAAGTGCCCTTAATTACTTTACATCGCTGCAACCTGTTATACGTTCCGTGGGTACTCGCGTTTTCATCGCTCTTTTACAATTTGACGACTGATTAATTGGGCTTGATTCCAACAAAAGCAAGAGGCGTCGCTTCAAAGTTATTAAAAAAAAAGAAGGACTATCGTGGGTACATGCGCATATTAAATTACTGATTACAATATCCTTCGAAACATAAATTTTAGACACCGCTGTTAACTTTGAATCTATGAGGAACTATAATGACAGAGTAACAATGCTACGAATATTCGTAAGACGGTTCAAAAAAACTAGAATAGCGTTTTCATTAGGTCTACCGAATAAGAAATAATGCTGCAACAAAAGTGTCTTCTCAATTAAGTATCGTATAATTAAAGACCGGCAAAGATTGCGCTATGCCCGTCGCGGCAACCAATACTATGAACACTGAAAAGTACAAACAGTCACATGAACGTCCCCGGCGTCCAATCGACCTAACGTCCGCGGACAGCAGTCTTTCCGCAAACCTTTCGTCCTACCCCTATTAATTCCCACCTTCGCCGTGCGCTTACTTTCAATTAACGTCTCCCCGTCCAGTCGCGCCACTTCGCGTAACGCGCTTCCATTCATTATCCGATCACCGCGACGGAACGGGAACGACAAACAACAGAGTAATAACCTGTCGTCGCGTCGGTCCGTCCGCGATTACCGTCATCGTCGATTCTACCTTGCGGTCGAAGCCCCGCGTCGAGGCAGCACCCCCTTCGTCGAGACCACCGGATATGACCAGGATACAACGGTTCACCGCCGTGACAGTCCAATTCTGTCCCGTTCGATCTATCTCTAACGAGCCCCTAAACCGGCCTGGAAAAATCGCTATCGAGTCGAGCGAACCACGAGCGGCACAGGTAACACAGCCAAGCTCTTTAGAGGCCAGTCGGGGGGGCCAAAGTTCGCATCGATTTAATCGGTGGCGGGCACCGCCCTAAGGGCGTGTCGGTGAGCACCGTCGGACATCGTTATTAAGCGCATATAAATTAGCATATAAATTGTCCCGCGGCCGATGCTCCGCGAGCCAGCGGACTCTCGTCGTCTATCTCCACGCTGGCTTGTCGCGCGAGCGCAGACGCTGTCGCGGTCTACCCGCGAGCTGAACAGAGTTTCAGCCAGACACCGCACACGTGTGCACATGTTCTTGTTGACTCATCTTCCGTCTCCTCGTCTCCCTCTGTCCCGCGAACTCTTTGACTCTATCCCCCTCTGTCGCACGCCTTTTCGACTTCCTGATACCGGCTCTGTCTAACGAAGAGGCGGGAGGGAGAGAGAGAGAGAGAAATGGCTCAGTCTCGGTTCTGCATAATCCGGCGAGCTACCTACTATCCTGCGCCGACCGATAGCGCCGACATTTCGAGCCACCCCCGAAATACACGTCGCCAGTCCCGCCGCCCCCTGTGCCGTCTCAATGCCGGATGGGACCCACACAAATCCAACCATCCGCCTACACCCACACACGTCCGCCTCATCAAGCCACAATGGCGGCCATTACCGATGCAACGATTTACCCAACCCCTGGGCCGAGCAACCCCTTGCAACCGACTCGTTGCCCCGTGGCTCCCTTGTCTTTCCATTCGACTCTCCTTTACACGTGACCCCGTCATCTTCAGATGCATCGAGCCCATTGTGTTCGCCGTTGACGAATCTCTACGGAGAAGCGGCGAAACAGTAAAAGAGGGGACGACAATTGATAGAGGCGTTCGGGAATATCGGCACGATTTGGCATCGCGATTGGTTCATTTCTATTTCGTTTTCGCGAGGATACAAAAATCGCGGGTTTAATTAGAATTATAGATACTTGCCAGAAGAGCAAGGCGTCGCCGTCCAGTGCAGACACTTTAAGGGTAGTGTCGCGGCCGATAAATTTCATCCCTTCGTATCAGGGAAGCAAAGGCGAGAACGAGTTCCTCGATAGAAACGTGTTCCACTTGGAGCCTTTACATCTCGTCCTGCCGGACGCTCGTGAAAGCAAGGGCGATTCGATCCACGAATAAATCGCGCACGAGACCGTCCTCGAAACCGTCCTCTGTCTGCTGTACGCCAGCGAGAAGAGGGTAATCCGAAAGTTATACGTAATAAGTTCCTTCCTAACGCGCCGAACCGCGGGTGTATAACGTCCGTGGCGGAGGAGGGGGTTGGAAATTATAGCCTACAGAGAGGAGTCAGGTCGTTCCCCTCCGTTGAGAGTCCAAAATCCACACGACCGTAGGTTCAAGTTCCCAAGTCACGAAGCTCGATAGCGGTCGTAAAGCTCGTAGGGCGAGGCACGGTATGGATACGACAGCGAATATCGTCGGCGTCGACATAGGACGCGCGGAGGAACTCGTTGCACTCGTATAACGGGGAAGCGGAGTCTTATTCACCGTGCACGAAGTGTACCGAACAGACGGGAAGGAGCTGGAAAGTTTGTCGGTAAACGGAGTCGCCCGTGAGCGTGAGAAGGGAACGTTGAGGATTGCGGAGCAACGGGGCGGTGGGGGCTGAAGATGGGATTGGAAGGGCAGGAGGGTAGCGAGAGAGTAAAAAGATTTGGAAGAAGAATAGCAGGAGCTGGAGCGAGTGCTTAGACGAAGAGCAGCGGTGTACATTAGACGAGCGAACGAGGACGGAGGGGTTGGGAAGGAGGGAAATGAGGAAAGGAATGGTACACGTAGCAGCGGAGAGGCAAGAAATGAAAAGATCGCGGGATTCTAAGAAAATGAGGAAAGAGGAGGGAGAAAAAAGATACTGTTGTGCGGAGTACAATGAAAGCGCAACTTCTATGAGATAAGTTAATGTGAAAATAAAGGGAAGGATACGCGCAAAGTGCGACGGTGGTTCTCTTGCGAGAAGACCGGCAGGGATGCAAGCACACGCGAAGGAGCTAAGAAAATAGGTAGACCGAGAGAAAGGAGAAAGCGCGGACAGACGATGGCGATTTCTGCGTCATTTCTACAACTGTGAGTAAAACGACGCGCGGATGCCAGTCAAAAAGAAGAGGGATGCAAAGGGAAACGGCTTCGACGAGATGCACGCATGGGGAGTAACGAAAAGGACGAGTTCGAAAATGGAAATAGCAATAGGAAAAATTTGTTGCAGTAATAGGCAGGAATGAAAGGCGAATTAATAGCAGCGATGGTAAAAGTGGGCGTTGAATAGAAACAGCCCCGAAAGGGTAGAAGGGGGTTTGAGGGTTGAAAACTATGGAGCAACTCAAAAGTTAGCCGCAACTCGCGATGGGCTCGCGGATAATTATTTATCGCCTTATCAAACTTTTATAATCCCGATGCCAGGCAGAGAAGGGAGGAAGATAGAGGGAAGGGCCGCACGGAAAGTAGCGTGGATCGAGGCACGAAAATATATGAGGGACCCGTAGGATCTATACCCGTTCGCATCGGCCAACTTTTTAACGAGTTTTTAAACGTCATAAATGATCCCGACGTAAAGGATCACGGGCCCCGGCTAAAGTGGATACCGTTTCTTCGTCGCCCTCTTCAGGCCTCTCGCCGACTCTTTTTCGTCCTCTTCCGACTGGCTCTTAACACGTGATGAATTTTTATTGCATCGTTCGCCATCCGTTTACGACTCGCGCGGGACGTCGAAAAGTTGTCCGCGTGTTTTTCGCGAAGGGGAAAAAAAATTTGCAATCTTTTTCCCCGCTTCTTCTCGTTCCGTTTAAAGTTACATGTACATGCTCGGGCAACGGCGATTACTGAACCGCATGCAGTGGTGCTAACGAGTTTAATGAGGAAACGAAAAGACCGGGGTATGAGATACATCATTAATCGAATACACACTCATTATAATAAATAACTCGACGCAAATATATTCAGCCGCTTGTATACTTGTAACTTGTTGTTCACCCACGGTGTTGCTCGAAGTCTCCCAGTTCAATTATTTCTGTTCTCTTTTCGATGATTATATCATAGCCGAGCAAAGTGATCCGACCAGCACCAGGGTTATCCTACGCCATGCCTGGCATAATACCGAGGTCGTGGAACCTTGAGCAGCATATCACGGAGGTCTTACCATCTCGACGGGTATGACCTCTGTGTTGTCCAGGCTAGGCTTCACGATCCCCGAGCTGTCCCCGACCGGGTTCCACGACCCCGGGGCAGTCCCTGCTAGGTTTCACAACCGGTGGACGCTCTGGTCCAGGTTCCACGATCTCGGGATAGCGGTAATCGAATTCCGACAACCCCAAGAAAGATGAGATGACGAAACGGATACAAAAGGTGCACGGGTTAAATAAAATTAATTCCACGGACAGTTTACTCGACGTTAAACTATTATTCCCCGGGCCTTCGTGTCGGGCCGTAAAAATTCTGAACGGGCCCACGAACGTTCGCTCTTTTGTTCTCGCTGCACGGTGTAATTTCGCGACCTACCGACCACAAATCCCCATAATCCGCAGCACGCTTCGCGTACCCGCGCCGACACTCCGCTCGCTCTCGTAAACCGATCCCCGTATATATTCGCGGGACCGCAGCGTCCTTTATCATTTCTCGTTGGTCGAGAAAGCGCCAAAACAAGAAGAGGAGCGGAGCGGAGTCTCGTAACATGGCACATAACTCTCGTGGCTTTTCATCGGGCGAAACGGACTTTAAGCTGCTAGAAGGCGTTCTGCCTGGGAAAAACGGGCACGGTTTGTAGCGAGTGGATATCGGTTTGAACGGTCGACGATCGCCATTATGTGATCCGTCGCGTCGTGTCCCTTGTGTGCGCTGCCTCGATCGATGAACGTGGATCATGACGTTGTTACGGTCGTGTGACAGATACACAGCTAACTTGAATACGTCTTTGTCGTGGTTAGATGCTTACGGGCTGATAGCCGAACTGTAGGAGGTCAATTTCGGGGCATTCGAGGATTAATTAGTGGCACGGTTTAGGTTTAGGGACGATTAGAGGAAATACATAAGCGGCGAAATGATATGTTACTCGAATTTTATTATTATCCGCGCTTAGCCGCGCGAATAATTCGTAACAGAGGAAAGGGATATTTTGTTGGATCGTTAACTAAGGCCTGGCTAAGCGACATGGTATGCAACGGTAGCGCCGATTTATTTTCAAACGTCGGTCGAACAATTAAGATCGTTATTGTCGCGCGGAACGATAACGTTTCGCTGTTGTTTCGCGGTGGCCGATTTTCGCGGAAATTTACGGTGTGCATAAACTCTGTTAATATGAAAGGTGCGGTTACATATTCCACGGCAGGGACGAAAGAGAGAATGAGAGCGGGAGGAAAAAAGAAGCGGCGCAACTGGGTCGTAATTAAGCGGGATCCAATACGATTGCGCGTGTATTTAAAACGCTGACGGGCGAAACCCCGCCCGATATCTCGAAGCTAACAAATCGACTCGTCCTCGTCCGTGCACCGCGGCGAAAACGGGAACGCAGCAGAAGAGTACGTGCTCGCTGGCCCCGGTAATTAACGCGTTCATGAAGATCGACAGATTAGTTGATTGCCTGTGGACCGACAAAGAAATATCATCCCACGGGCACGCGCTTCGACCGTTTATCCGGCACGTGTGCTTCAAGAATAGCTGCAGTCCGCGGGTAAAATGCGGACTATGAATGTAATGTATTTTTAGATAATTGTTCTTTACTGTTGGATTGTGGCGACGGTTGTAGCTAATTCCGCAGACGGGAACAGTCGCATTCGAGTTTCGAAACGTAGGATTCCTGTACAGTTGGTCACAGGAGTGTTTCGTCACGGTAGATACTCGGTAAACTTTGCACACTATTGGCCATACACTGGTGCGAAATAAAGTAACTTTCGTACGATGTTTGACAAATATTTTGAAATTTATTTTAATGCCATTACGAAACATTACTTTCGAGTATTAATTACGAAATGAGTGTACATCAAATGAATGAAGATTTCTCGATCGTTCCAGGCTGCTGAATACTTACGTAGGCAATTATGAATGTAGCGAGACATTTCTTATCACGAATAATGACGCGGAGGTTAGTATTTGCTTTGCTTTAGTTGTGAATATAGAGACCAGTGTGTAGACGGAAGAATATAGAAACTCTGTATGTAAGCGATACAGCAATTATGTAATTAAATGCACTCGCAATTTGTTATTGTAGTAATTCGGAAAATTGGCAGAATCGGAGAGCTGTTTAGCGTAGTCGTTTCATTTTTTTTTTAGGAGCTTTGCATCTTCATAATGAGTCGGGCCAGCGCGGTACAAAGTCCGGCCTTCAAACAAGTTGCAAGGTACACGCGTAAAACGGATCTCAACCGAAATGTTAACTTTCTTCCTCATCGTAGCCCGATCGACTTTCACGACTAGCGCCGTCTCCCCATAATAACCTACGAACTCGAGAGATCCTGCCTCCGGCGCGGCGGGGTAACTTTGTTCCAAGTTCTTCCTCGTGATTGTAGATCACCTGAGTTTGGCGAATCCGGTCGCGAGGGAGGTCGTTTAAAGTAAAAGTGGACAAGTCAACGACTCTGCCGTGCACAAAACGTTGATTCTCGTTGCTCGACAAACTTAAACTGCGTTAGACACAGCCGGAAGTTAGGGAGCAACCACGCGAAGTCTTGCGTTCCGATTTCAATGAAAGATCGCAGGTGAGCGGAGGTGTTTCGTCTGCAGATATTCGGAAGCGAAACGACATCGCCGTCACTTCTGATTAGATCACGACCCCGACGACGAATAATTATGCTTCTAATATTTTTCAACTTCGCTGGCTGTACGCGAACAGCTCCATTGAAATCGACAGGATAACGTCTTGCAATCCGTCTTCGTTGCACGAACAACGATCTACAATTGCCACCTATTGTCATATATTCCGTGGAGCGGAACTACGAGTCTCCAGCTAACGATCGCGCCAGCCGATTCTCGTCTACGTAAGGAAATAAAAGAAACGAAAGGAGAGTGCAGAAAAGGGGGCCCGCGATGATGCGTCGTTCGATGCTATCGTTCACGAACCTTAAACGAACTTCTTCATCCCGATCGAATCGCGCGTTACCAACCTAACGATCGCACTAAAGAAGGCGACGGGGGGACAGAAACGTCCACTTAACTATCGAGGGTTACAATTTATCGATGTTTCCGCGGAAAGTTTTGTGCGATCGGCGTTTAATGAAATTCAAGTTCCGCTGATAGCGCGCACAAGTACAGGAGTCTTCGAAAAGTCGTGAGCGCAACTTTTATTGCGGCAGATTGAAAACGATTCCAAGGGGGATATAAAATCGCTGTTCTCCGTCGTATCCCTGCCTGGTCACTGACGTATATGGGTTAGGCTCCACTTGCATAACTCCGGCTATTAAGTTAATTTATTGAACGATTCCGGCGATGCATCGGCGGTGCGTGTAATTCACTTGCAATCTTCGTTTGATTTCTCGTCGTTCCAAATCGGGTCGATATGTCGACGACGCGACGCCGCGCACGCGAGAAAGTTACGTGGCTTCGCGGAAGAATGACTCTTTTAAGATAGTTTGAACCATCGCTTCGGCTATTACTGTCATCGTGTTCTCAGGATCTAATTCGTTCTCCGGGGGCATATATAAATTTCTTCGAATGGGAAGGAAGTGCAACAACTTACAGTGCCAGCGATAAGCAGCGATTTCGTATTTATTTGTTGCGCTGAATAGGTACGGGTTCGTTCAGCAAGCTATTTCACCCGGTGCTGTTTTACGTTAATTATAGCTATGCTGTTAAATACTGCTCAATCCCGACCTATCTACAAACGTAACCCTCGCAATTAGAAAACAAATCTCGCTTACTATGGGGATCGAAAAGGTGTATAATGCTCGCGGCAGTGATAGAAATATTTAAACAAATTCGTAACCCAAATACTCGTGGCGTGCGCTGCACATAATCCCATACTCCGAAAGCAGCATCCACGCGGAGCGTTCAAAGCTTCGCACACTCTGCGGGTCATCGATCTTCCGCGACAGCTCAATGACCAGTTTAAACACATTTGGTGGGCCAAATATAACTCGCGTTCACCGCGAAAAAATAAATTCGAAGATCCGATCAGGACACGACCCGATCTATTCTCTGTTTGCGCTGCAACGAGTGGCGTAAAAACGACGGCGGTTTTACAGTAAATCGAGGCAGAAACAGCTGGACAAGGTAAACCGTGCAGCGACAAGTTCATCCGTACGTATGTGCATCTCGGTTCGTCTCGGCGTGGAACATTTCACGCGACACGCGGAAATAAATACACACGAGCGTGACCAGCGGGGAGAAATTGAATTTATCACCCAAGTCATGCCCGCGCGAGTCACGCTCGGCATGAACCGTGAAAATACGCGGGCAGCCCGCGATACCAGCTACGCCTAAAAGTCTATCTGACTTTTTGTCGATGTGTTACGCGATTCGGTACAGAGCTACGCGACAGAATAGGAAAAACGGACGATCGGAAAAAACGCGAACGACAGAGGTAGATGCCTCAACCGTGACATGATCGCGTGTTTCTCGGCGCAACGTAGGTACTGTATAGATCTCGCACTTGTCTTATTATGTACTCGTAGCACAGTAGTAGAAGCGAAATGTTTGGATCTTTAGGACCGTACGTTTTCATTTCAAGGTTCTATTAGTGTTGAATGCGACACTAATAATGCAGAGTAAAATGCGCTATTAATGAATGGCATTATGTACGCGAATTAAGGTAACATTTAAAAAATAGTGAAATATCTTGCAAAGCTACAGTTGAAAGATCATACAAGCGTAAATATTAAGAATCTTCAGTGGGAATATCAGGATTCTTGCGGTTTCTACAGGTCCACCGATTTCTCGAGAACACCGTCTCATTATCAGTAGCCGGCAATCGGTTAACAGTTGCTCTTGTACGTTCCATTTATTCTCGACTCAACCGAAATAACAAGGCACCTCCCGAGTCGTGCGCCGCAAGGGTAGGTGGGCGAAATGGCTAATTCCCGAATTCGTGTCAGAGAGACGGAAACAATGTTACAGAGAATCATGGGAGAGGCGTCGAATATCCATCGAGTTATTGCATCGCTAAATACACCGGCTCCGCGCAACCGGATCGCCTTGCCCGAGAGAACGGGACTTGCTGCCCGTTGGCTTTGATCAACTGCACATTATCGCGTCGCGTCTCGTGCTGTACCGCCCCAGTAACGAGGCAATTATCTCTATCAAGTGCACCCAAGTGCCCTACGACCACTTGCTCTCTGGCAAGCTTTAGCAAGTTCCCGCTAAGCACGAGCAAGTTTCTGCGCCTCGAGACGCGGAGAAAAACCGATTTGCGAGATCCGTCGGGCACCTGGTTACGTTTCAACGTATGCACCTCATTCGTTCGTATGATTTATAACGCAGGATCTTTCATTCGCCCCGAGTTCGACGAGAAATATGTTCGGAGTGAATTGTAATTTTCGGCGAGCATTTCGATAGTACCGTTAATGAAATGCTGGGGGTTAAAGCAGTCGCGCTTCGTGATGCACCTTGTCTATTATCTGTCGCGTAAGAATTCCATGCCCCGAGTGAAACAACCCCTCAAATGTTCAAGCCCAAACAATACAATCATGGAAATAAGAGAAACAAAACTGTGTCGCGCATTTCCCGAAGCACCTACCGATAGAACGACAATCCTCTAAACTCTACACTCGATGCCATCCCGCGCACGTTAAGACGTATATATGTATACATATATAACTCAGCCACTTGTATACGGTTCTATCCGGGAAAAGCCATTGGATTTTCACGGATAAGCCAATGATAATGCGTTTCGCGCGGGCTCAACGACAATCTCGCTTGTCGTTCGAGAGAAAAAGGAAGTCTACCCCTGGCCCGTCGGGTTGGGCCGTGTTTATCGTTGCTTGCATAAGCGGGCAAGATTGTCGCATGCACCACATGGGCGACGTTGCTTCCTCCTTTGCGAGATCGTTCCCTGTCACGTTGACGCCAGACCGGCGCTATATTAAACGGGGAGGGAGTATATTAAAATCCGATGGTAAACGCTCGTTTGGCCCCGGGGCATCGACACCGTTGGTGCTTCGAGTAAAATTACTTCCGCGACGTTTGAGAAGCGGTCGAATGAGGATCACTGCTCGCGGTAGCGTGCTTCCAAGGCACAGTAAGGTGGCTTAATGAAGAAAGGAAGCTGAATCTCATTAGTCTTCCAGCGGGCCTGTCTTCGCCGCGGCCTGTAAACAACGCGCTCATCTTCCGTTCCGCTATTTGTCGTTACGTATACAGTTTCCCACCTTTGTGACGAGGCAGGCCAACTTTGCCACAACTTTCCCGGTTTTTAGCCGCCGTCCCGAAAATTTCACGATTTCACCGCGCCAGCCCCCTCCCGGCGAAACTTCCCTCGAGCAGTCGTGTACGAATTCACCCCGACTCGAATCTCCCCGTTTCCATGCTACCGTGCGCAAAAGCACGGCCCAGAGTCCAGAGCCTTCGCCTGCCCCGTTCCCGGCGTCCCCGCCTCTGCTGGCGAAGCGGAGGCAAGCACGAGGAGGGAGAAAGGGCAAGAAAAAGTGACTGCATTCGAATGCATCGTCCGTCGAGGCTGTTACGAGCGATCAGATAGCACGGCGGTAGCGCATCGTCGGCGGTGAACGCATCCGTGCACGCACACTCGGATTTCTCCGGAGGCACACGCACCGCCGCCACTTGCCTGTCGGCTGTGCACGGGAAAATTTACTTCACGCGGAAACGCTGGATCCAAGGAGATCCACGCGATCCGCATGGCCATTCTCGAATAACGGCCCGGCGATATTTATGCCGGGTGCAGCTCGCGCTCCGGACCCCTTATCGCGGGTCAACAATCTGACAAACTCGGCCGCGCGTTGATGAACGCACCGCGTTCACGATAACGGGAGGAAGACTATTTAATGCCTGTCCGAGATGCAGCCTACGCGTTCTCCCGGCGAACAGAACGTCGGCGGTGGAAGAGTAACGCGTAACAGGGAATCGAACACGCGGGGGCGAATACTTTAGAATTTCTTGGATATTTAATTGTGACGGGGGAAGAACGGAAAATTAACTGTTGAATGAGTAGAGGCGCCGTTTTCATTTGCCGATAAAGCGACAGGAGAAATCGATTATATTGTAATCGATTATGACCGTGGGAGCCTTATTATTCCTTTGGTTCCGGTCTCTTGGTATTGAACACTTTGTTAGCCATCTGGAATTTCTGTAATTTAAATCGTCCGCGTGTACCGTTAATAGCAGGGAACGATAAAACGAAGCATTATTGCCAATTCTACCCACGGTCGACGCCATCAGTATACGCGCCCTCGTTGCCAGCGAAAGAAATTCATTGAAATCCCGTTTATTTCAACGAAACTTTTGCAAACTTAGTGACGAGCAATCAGGTGCAGGTACTCTCCGCTGCACGCAAGATAGTCCAACTCACTATGCTGTACTCTAAATCAAATAAAAGTATTCATACGACCCACGATCATTCGAGCGGACCAAACCACGCGTTGCACTAAAGAATCGTAATCAACCAAAACGAGGAAATCATTTGATGTCCCAAAAGCTCGGCCCCTCGGCTGGCTATCCCCTGAAGGGGGTATAGCCGCCCGCTTCAGCCACGCTAGACTCCTCGGGCCAGGAAACGCGGCGAGATCCTCCTCTTCCTCAGATCTCCGTGCGCGATTTCGTCCTTTAAGCTGCGGGCTAAAGCTCGTGTAACGCGAGACGACTTATAATCAAAGTTAAATGGAGCAAAAATCGCTCTGCGGAAAACACGCGATAAAGGCGCGGTGATTCGCGGCCGTGTATTCTTGTTTGCCGTGGAACAGGCGAGATTTCGCCGAGAGACTTCGTTCAATGCACTCTACCGAGAGGAAAGGAACGGAGTTACCAGCCACTCCGGCCAGCCACGGGTAAAAAAAGAGAACGAGCTCCAAGCTCTCCTCACCCCCAGCCCCCCCTCGGCTCTCCTTCTTCTTCGACTAAAAAGGACCTGAAGATCTCCGGGGATCCTCGAGCGAACGGCTCGCGTTGTTCCTTCGAATCGTACTCGAATCGCCTGGGAACGATAACGGGGCTGCCCAATTTATCGTATCGGGGGCCTTAAAATCGGAAACGCTGCTATTGTTAGCGGCGCGATCGCCTTATGGTGACGCGCGAAGCGTAGGAGTGGAGGCTTCCAATTTTCGATGGGATACTGTTATACGAAAGTCGTTCGATCGAATCGACCGGATCATTTCCCAAGTATCTATGGTCCATACGAGACCACGTGAATTGAAGTATCGATTGACTTACCTTCGACGTGAACGATTATCGAAAGAGAAAATGAATTCTGCCTGTGCCGGCGAATATTCTTTGCCCTCTATAAGAATGTCTACGATTCGCAGACGAATGTTTTTAGGAGAAACTTCCGTTTACGATCGGTTCCACGAATGTTCGCGTACTCAGTGTTTGAACGTGTTCAGAGGTAGGTTAGAATTCAATTCATTCCTCGAATGCTGTTCTGAACGAGCTTTATTTAATAACGAAATCCCAAGCGAACCGCGCGATTTTAGCCAATCTCCATTATTGACAGCGCGGTCGCGAATACTTGTATGGCCGACGGTTCGGCGGAAAAAGTTCGAGCAGAGAAATCGGCAGCGGAAAATAATTAAGGGTCGTAAACCGATTGGATCTCCATCCAAATCGGCCGCCGTAGCCGCGTAAAGATAAACGAATCGACCGGCTATGTACTTCCCCGGTGGACCGTCGAAAAAGGCAATTACGAGGCTTTTATTCGAAAACGGTTCTCCGGTTAACGACACCTAAAAGTGGTACATAGCCGCTAACCGTGGAACACAAGGGTCGCGTACGGAGATCCAGCGCGGGGTAGAACTTGGCTTCGCTCCAGCTAATAGTAAACATCTTGACATCTATATTTGCGCCCGTCTAAATTGCGTTTCGACCACCCCGCGCCCCCCTCCCCCCAACCCGAGTCGGATTCCCAATTTTCTGTCTGTTCGGGGCGGGCCTCTTTCGCGGACCGAGCGCGTCCCGGAATGAAATCAGGATTTCCATTTGGTTCGTTCGAGCCACCTTCTCTATCCCGGCCCCCTAACATCCACCGTAAAACCGCGTAATCGCGAGCCCGTGCTCCCGAAGCCACGTGCACACCGGATTCCCATCGATTTTCTCCATTTTCTGTCCCACGTATATACCGTCCGACTCGTTGCTTTCGAACCGCAACGTTACACACTGGTGGCTTAACCGGGGTTTAAAAAGAGCAGTGGAAAAAGGCAGGAGACTCACCGGGGCTGTGGCTTTCGTGTCTCTCGGTGTACTCAACTGGGTTACACGTGGCCACGTATACGGGGTGTACGCGAAATCGTGGTGCAACAGGAAAGACGACGATTTCTCGTACGGAAGCGTAGGGGAGAATTTGCGGAACGATATTCTCTCGGCCCGTTGTATCAGTTGGACCACGATTTCGACCGCAGGCCGCGCGAACGAGCGTAGAAAGAAGGTGGAAGTCCTGCTTACCTGTAACAGAAAGAGAACAACGTATCGCGTTAGCGGTCTGATTCATTCGGGATCGCAAAGCGACGATTAATTACCACCCTTGGGCAGTTTAACACGACCAATCCGCGTAAAAGCGTTAATTCGGAAATATGCTCATAAATATCGCCGGGAAATTTGTCCGCCTGCGCCTCGCAACAGCCAGGGTCCCAAAGTTTTGATTTACCGTCGCACGTGCGCAATTTAACATGTTAATTTATGTGGCTGTGATTTGACGATAAATCTCACGCACGGCAAAGAGATCGAGGGAGAGAGAGAGAGAGAGAGAGGCTTAAGTACGCGCAAACCTCCAGCTGATATGCGTTATAATTTAACGTTACTCGTCGATCCTGCCAACGTTCGCCGGCTTCGAGTCGCAGGAAATGGCTTCGAATCGATCTTTCCGTGCTCGTCGAGGGAATAACCGTGGACATACGAACGCTGCCCGTTGACGCTCGGCACTGGCAGAGACGATGGAAATAGCGCGAGATGATTTTCCTTCCGCGAATCGCTCAATATCGAGCCCGTCGTTTGATTCATTGGATAGCCTTCAACCAGTCGGAGGCACGCGAAATTCCGGGAATCGCTGGTCACACGCGAGTGATATTTTCCACGCATCGACGCCGGTAATTGCACCGCTGGAATTGTAACCGCAACGAGTGTAAACAGCGAGGGACTGCGTAGCGGAAAATTACCGAAACGATCGTACGAAAGCCGCGCTTCGTGACACTTATTGTTAGCGTGGCGCAGCGAGTCGAACGAGAAAATGCGTTCGAAGCTTTTTGTATGTAAATACGTTTTATTAGCAGGACTTTCACGTCCTGCTTCCAGGAGGGAATTGATGAGACGATATGAAACTTGTTTCATGAATAAAAAGTGAAAGCATTTTTCGTCCCGCGTGAACTGTTATTGACGTCTAGGAAATGGTATTATATCAACTATATGATTAAAATAATTTCCTTCCTTGCACGTACGTTAGCTTTCCGCATATAATTATAATAATGCCGATAACGCAATTATTACGGTCAGATATGTTCTATTTATTATGCATAGCACTGCAATCGTTATCTATGCATACGTTATGTAAACTCTCTGTTTATCTTGTAACGCGTCGAGTCCTCTTGTTAAAATCAATATCGCAATATTAATAGTATTTCAAGTAGCTGGAATCCTCGTGGCATGCCACGATTTGCACTCACAAATGCTCGTGAAAATTTCTCTTTAAATCCCCCAAATCCAACCCCCCTTTGACCAACGAACGAGTGCCATTGATCCCGAAAAAGGGAAAAAAAAATTCTATTATTTCTTCCCTCCAGGGATTGAATTGTTCGTTCGAGGTCCCCATCGAACATCGCACAATCGTGCGGCGAATATACGCAAACGAAGTGTGATACGATTGACCCACATTCGAGATAGGTGGTCGGCATTCCCACCGCGATTGAGAACCACTGTTACTGAACAAATGAATGAGTGTGGGCGAACACGTGACTGGGGATCCAAGCGTTGCCCCACCTTTGTCGTTTACCCTCTCTCGCATTTATCTCCCTTTGCCCCTTACCACCGTATCCACCCGCAAGCATAAATGACTCTTGGCTTTGCCTCCTGTATTATACTCCGGACATGTTGTGTGTGTTTCGATGGTTAGGCGAGGTTAGAACAAGGCCAGAGCTCTGTTGGAATAGGTTGCGATAGGTAGCGGTCGTAAGAGGGTTTCATCGTGCTACCGGGATTCACTCGACCTCCGCAGGATCTCATCATGCTAGATTGGTGAACAATTTCCCAAACATTTTTATATTCTGTTCTTTCCTTCTACCGTCTGACAAACGTCACTCTCATTCCAACGTTGGTGCAAGTATTTGATGAAGCCGGTTCCGTCATCGACCACTAAGCACCGCGCCAAAACGTATGCACAACTTCACGCAACGTGACTTTGAAACTGCATTATCCGACTCGGGAGCACGTGTGCACGCATACGTTGCACGCCTACTCCTCCACAAAATTCCCCTATCTAGCGTCGCATCTTCGTTTCGTAACACGCCCACAGGATCTATAAAATTAGTGTCGTCCACTACACTGGCAAAACGGAACTTCGTTCGTGGCTTCATGCGGGCACAAATAACAACATCAAAAACGAGGCGCCGCCTAATTGCGCAATTATCTACAGACTCCTCGGCGTAATTGCTCGAATAGATATCCGCGTATCGAAACGGGCACGTGCGCCCACGCGGAGGAATCTCGTTTCCAGCATTAACATGGAAATTAAAAACCTGCGGCGCTGAAAGAGGATAATGGCACTCGAAATAGCGCGAAAGGGGAAACGGGGTTCAACGGTCGCGAAATTATGGCCATTAAAATTGTTCTGGCGGTGTTGTCTCCGTGTTAATCGTGGCCCCCGCTAATCGCGACTACACACATAATACCAGTTTCGCTTTTTTTTTTTTTTGACCAACCGCGGTGTGCTGTCCGCGAGGAACAGCTCGCGCACGATCGTTGTCCAGCGCGGGCGGATCGCAGGGAATAACGAACACGGCAAAGCAGAAGATCCAATATTCGGCCGGGTATATTCCATTTGCAGGCAATTATCGGTTTATTTAATCGAACTATTAATTGGATCGGCTGGTAATGTACGTCTGCGTGCTCGCTGTGGGACTCGCTGGAACTGTCTGCGAGAAAACAGATTATGCGGTTCGATATCGCGGTCGTTCTTGTGGCTGCCACTGGAAGGTTACAGTCGATTCTCTGCGCTCGCTTGGAAAATTTCAAAAAGTTTTACGAGATTTTTTGGGGGGGGCAGGCGGAAAGCGACAAAGTGATTCATTGCCCTAGTGACGGAAGGACCGTCACCGAGATATGAGTCGAAATTCGCTGGAGGATTCGATGTATCGATCGACAGGCAGCAATTCGCCTGTGAAGCAAATACTTCGTGTGCAAACACCGACTTCGACAAAGCACGTCGCTTTTCAGCCTAAATTGACCTCGAATTTCGGCAAAAAAAAAAAAAAAAAAATAGCCAAAAAAGATCCAGCCCGTCAATCGACAGGTAATACCCATCGGCGACGTGTGCCACGCCACCGCCGTTCCAGCGACGGAAATTAATTGCCCGCGGCCCGTCAGACGCATTTTTTCGCGATCCATCGAAACGGGGTAAAATATCTCGAAACTCTGCAGCGCGCGAGGTACGCGCAATTAACGCGGCTCTATCGTCGAAGTCGCGGCTCGACGATCGCCGCTACGTTTTAGTGAAATGATGGGAAAAAAGGGGGGGTGAAGGGAATGGCGATTTATCGACGAAACTGTTGACCACGTCGAGGATCAGCGATTGGTAGAAAAGTCGACGTCAATTCTACAGTTATCCGGGATGGAAGGTCGCAGGTATCGAAATGTTCTGAGTTTGATATTCAGAGCGAGATGAGAACCTGACTTCTGGAACGGAAGATTCGACCATTAAAAAGAAACAATTAAATTAAGTTGGCCCCTATTAGTCCTTTACGCGTCCATCCACAAAAAACAAAATAATCACGTGAAATTACTTCCCCGTCGAAATGGGACAAGTTCCCTTTGAAATATTTTGCCGAATATCGAACGGTTCGAGGGATGATTGCATTTGCGTATCGATGTAGGTCAGACTGTATATAAAAAGTAGAAAAAAAATATAGCAATTCGTTGGCCAGGCTGAACAGTCGGAAGATCGTTTCAAAGAACTGCCTGGAAACGCGCACGGCGTGTAGGCATATCCGCAACAGCGAGATTTTCCTCCGCACCGAAAAGCGCCGAGGCCTCGTGGAACTCGTGAAACTACTCCAACGGTGCATACGAGTGGTCTAACAGAAACTTACGCGCGTTAAGAGCACACGCACGTTCGGTTAAGGGGGCGCAGGTCTCGTAAAAACAGCGGGCACTCGCGAGGGAAACGGTGGGTACAACTTTAGCGTTTAACTTTTACGCGGTTTGTGCCGTTTCCGTGGGCGAGCCCGCTTCACTCCGCGTCGCGTCCCAGCCAAAGAAACGGGACATATAATCGCGGGGCTAAAAACTACAAAGTATTCAAGTTTCCCGACGCCCGCGATTTATGCACGAAACACTCGAGTGTCCCTCAATTTTCGCGAGCCGAGCTTACTTTCAACGTCGCGTCGGCTGGCTGGCTACTGGCTCGCGACACAGCGAGCACGGTACGCGATGCGGATGAAGAAGTTTGTCAAACACGATTCCTCTGTCCGCGAAGCTGAAACAGGATTTAACGTCGTAATACTGTTACGACGAGTTTTAATCGTACCAAGCGCCGACAGGGAATGTATACACGTGGGAGCAAAAGGTGCTCGGTTCTTCTGTGCATGTTGCCGTTTCTCTGTGCGAAGAGAGGTGCACGAGTTTGGGGGAAGTAATCGGGGATGGGAGCGGATCGATTAATTGACTGCAGTGCTGATAATCGTGTACAGTCAATGATCGTTGAATCGTTTTTCGTGTTTTTCGAATAATCGAAAGGACTGGTTATAATACCCTCCGCTCGACGCATCGTGACAACTATACGTCCGTCTTATCTAGTGAATTGTTCTAGTGAATGGTGCAGCTCGTTCATCGGCTTAAGTAACAAGATTTCAAGATCGACTTCTTTAATATTTCATACAGTAAAAGCTGCTCGTGTCGATACTGCCAACAGACAGACTGCCACGTTCGACAAGTCTCCGTTCGACAGAACGGCAAATCTTCCCCGTCGAGGCAGTTCGAAGTAAAAATCAATTCGACGCTCATACGGCACGAATCAGCATCGGCTCCTCGTCCATATAGACTTTGATCCCCGATAACCGTTTCCGCGGATCGAAGCAACCCGCTACCTCACCTGGCACGTAGCCCAAGACCAGTCGATTCGTTTTTTACCATCGGCACCGGCGAATTGAGTCGTGACGAGTCCCACCGGTGGTTTCAGTCGCCAGATCTCTGAAAATCCCCGGAGGGATCATTGACCTTCTCCGGAGCACTCTGAAAGTTCCGAAGTGGCTGAAAAGAGAGGGCGAGCGCGGGGATGCGCGGGCCACGACGAAAGTCGAACAGAGAGGGAATATGACAGACCAACTGGAAGAGAGGGGTGGGACAAGAGGGAAGGATGAGGGAGCATTCCATATCGATACTCTCGCCTGTTCGAGCTATCCTCTCGCAATATCGTGCCGTATATCGCCATCACGTCTGATCGAACTGCTAGTTTATACCTACACGAGTCATAACGATTCGACTGAACGGAAAGGAGACCAACTCTGTTAGCTATCCCCCCCCCCCCCCGTTCTATCAAATACGCTTTCTCGCTCTCCTTTTTCATTCCATCGATTCGAGCAGCCCGTGTTTCCCTTCTTCTGCTGCCCGTTCGGTGTCACCTTTGATCCCCTTCGACCTTTCCCTCCGTTTCGCTACACCTTACTTCTCGTCTACTCGACACTATCCCTCTCTGCCAGGTCCGATTAGACGGGCGAACCAATTCGACGGATTTAAATGCAACAATCTCGCGGGGCCGCGTTCCGGTGGCTCGATAACACTGACAATGGCCACCAGCACAATTCCTAGTAATGTAGGTTGGGCTCTGCAGGATACGCGGGTCTTCCCTCTATCACTAAGGACCTCCCGGTCCCGTTGATGGGCACGAGTGTCCTTTCACTGGCGTTTCTACGCTGCCGCATAAAGCGTGAATGGAGCAGCGACTTCTTTCCTTTAATTTCTTGGCTCAACGGGAAAATGGAAAGAACGGGGAGAGAGTTCCATCGGACGATCATCCGATAATGTTTTCGATGCAACTTCGTCGTACGTTGAATGCCGCAGTTTGCGAACGCTATTAACGTAGCATCGCCTCAGTTAATTTATTTTAATCTAGGACGGCGCATTGGACGGCCACGTCGCCGGAATCGTAAGCCGCTTACGACATCCTCGGAAACTTGGACGTTCCGTCGTTATTGCCAATACGATGTGCGAGCACAAGCGATAATAATTATTATCGAGCTCTTTCTGTTTGTTGTCGCTTAATTTTCCAGAATTTAACGAAACGTTCCGACTCAGATCGATATCCGCGATCGTCCATGTTAAATGAAACGAAATCCAATCATTGTTTTTTTGAAGGAGACGAGTCGGCGATAAATGCACGACGATTATTTTCTGTAGAACTTTGTAGGCTATCGAAGTCGCTGTCCCTTTCGTTTCGCGTGACGGAACGATCGGCGAAAGTTCGAGCAACATTAATAATGCTCAAGTGAACGTTAACGAGGTCTGTGATTCGCCATTGAATTTCGCTTCCATACCATTCGCCTTTATTTACACTGGCCGAAGCGAAGCGTGTAACGGAAACGCGTTTCCGTAATTTACACTTTTAATCAAGAGGTGGAAACGTTCGGGCCGGCTGTCGAATGGAATTACGAATAGCATGGACACAACGAAGATCAATCACGTCCGCTTGATAATCTTACGAATTGACAGCGCCGCATAAATCATTGCCGGGCGAGAGTGAGAATGAACTAGCCGCGGCAGATCCACTCTCAACCTGGCACGTGATTATGGTAACGAGTTTCCGAGTAGAAACCAATGAGATTTACGAGCGAGAAAAATATTAATGCCCTTTCAGAGGCGAGTAAAGAGAAAGTCGCCACCGGAACACATTAATACCGTCTCCGGTATAATTACACCGGGAGAATTGAAAACGATAAAATGGTTCACCGCGGACGGGCGTGGAAATATTTCGATCGATATAGGGCAGTCGTATGGGGAATCCATTGCGCGATATGGTGCTCGACGCTGGAATGCACGTTCCGCCGCGAGAAAAATATTAGTTCACCCCGTTTATGTGCACTTCACATCGGTCCAACGTTGCGCCACGTGTCGTTACGTATTCTCATCCGTAAGTAAGAGTTTCTTCCTCGATGGCTGCACCAAGGCTCTTGCTCTCCTTAGAGCATTTTTTTCAAAAGACTTACAAACTCGCAAGAACAAATTGAACGTTCACGGCAGACCTTTCACATTTCTCAGTTTCTGAAAAGCGTCTATTGTTGTTCGCTGTGCACGTTGGAAATTTCTGCGACGGTGTCTTGGGAGCCCTTATAAGTTGCGGACAATTTTCTCGCTGGCCGACGCGTTTGGTTAACTGGCTGAAACTTGTGACGAAATTCCAAAACACGATACTTGCGTACCGCTCCGTTCCGAGACTATCAAACTTTTATCAAACTGAACTTGACTGAACCCGTGCTATACTCGACGACATTCTACAGAGAAAATATTCGACACAAGCCGGGCACGAAAAGCTGCGCGAAACCTACATTCCTCTCCCCGTGTTTCACTCATTTCAATTGTCCTAAAAATGTGTGCGGGATAAAATTTTAAGTGCACATTTTTCTGAATTAAATTGGCCCGCGTCCTTAATTGAAACAATTTCGCGCCCAGTTCAAATCGTACACGAACTGAGAAAAATGCGCGATTGCAATTCTCTCCCCCTTTTTTTCTTTAGGTCTAGGCAAAGCTGTGTCAAAATTGAACAATAAAAACGAAACGGGAACCGTAAAACTTTTCGCTCCGCTATATTCCTAGATAAACTCCGTCGCACTTCGCGAAGGCGTGCAATAAATTCCCGTAACACATCTGCGCGAGGGACAGTAAACCTTCAGATTCAGCGTGCAAGCATCCGAGTTAAATGATAAACGTCTGCGATGCGTAAACAGCGACACGCCGTCCATTAATCTCCAATACTGTTACGACTCTTTGAATTACGACGACCGCGCCGGAAGCCCGAGCACTTGATAAGCGTAAAATGATATTGAAGAACTTCATCGAACTGTAAAAAAAAGAAAACCCCGGCATAAAAACGGCGCAACCGGTGTCGCGAAAGCATACACCTTCGTCGTGCAATCTTCTCACGTCCCGCGAGTACCGCAAACAAGTACAAGCTCTGTGCATACTGCGCCTCTCTAAGTTTGTCTTTCACTGCGTCACAGGATCGATTGTCGTTGGCCATTCTCTTGCACGCTCGCCAAACGTATAACGGACCACCGTACAGGCCCATTTAGTGGCATCGTAATTTCCCACGGGCCTCGATACCGGGCCGCATACACGCCCGTTCATTACGACGCGTTGCACGTAATTAAATACACGGTTGACTTTTGGAAATGGCCCGGAACCGCGAGGCCAACGCGCCACGGGACCGGATACAAGCGTCATAAACCAACGGCGGCCACGGCAGACATTGGATTCCACTCTCCCTTTTTCGCCGTGTTTCCCTTTCTGTTTCGCTCCGGCGACGAGCATCGAAATGATAAAGCGCCATTGAATGGAAGCTGTCGCGGCTCGATTGCCGCGGGTCTTACTTAGATTTCGACTGAGCGATGCGACGGAATTGGGAATGATGGCAGACTTCTGTCGTCAGTTCTTTGTTTATCGGTTAAAAATATAAAGATACGCGGCTATTGTCCGTCATTATTAATGCCTGACTAGAAGCATTGGGTAGTCGACGAAAGATAATACTGTTCTAGCTCCTTTGACTGTACCAATCGTTTTCGCTAGCCGTATTTCGCGAGCGAAGTTTAAAGCTTCCGCGATCAGACGATTTCTGTTACTCTAGTATCTTTTATCTTCGGTGCATCCCGCCATAAGATCTAACATCCTCCTCCGACGTTCTCCCCTATAAATTCCACCCTTCTTCGCGTGCACACCCGAAGTCCGTTTAACGTGTTCACTTTCGTATTTTTCACTAGCCACGTCTCGCGGGATATTGCGCCCTTAGGCGAACCCTTTGGCAATTGCTAAACCGGCTTCTTTATCCTCGCGTCGCCCCGCGACGAATGTCGAAACTCAAAATTATATCTGCGTTGATTTTCCCCGCGCGTACGCCTGTACGAAAATACCAAACAGCGTTTTCATAAGAGAAGATTGAACACGGGGAATTTTCTACTGCGCGAAAAGTTCCCTTCGTAACGAGTGTCGCGTGGAAACACGAGTGTATTGTGGCATAAAGCCAGGCACAGAGAATGTAACAAGCTTGGCTTGTGATTTCCTATCGTATGGATGGCTACAGAAGTGGCCGCGTGAATAGGGTAGTGTAACAAGTACTTTGTATGACTGCAGTGGAAGTGTTGAAAATTTCTCTTCGAATTCTCTATAACGCATCAATCGTAAACACGAATGTGTAACTGTGTTACAGATAACGTAGCGCAATTAAAGTAGACACGAAGAAGTAATACATTACAAATGGAAACTGATTAAAATTATGGTGGGAGATGTGTAGTATCAAGTAGCAATTACGTACGATCGGAATTAACGAATAATCGAAATTTGACATAGCAGGCTATTGCCTTCAGTTTTAATGCTCGATAATTGAAAATTCGACACTCTGTTATCTAGTCTCAATTTCATTGTGCGCATAAAGCGTATCACTTGGTCGATTCGATGAATAATTAAAGTTATCCTGCATGCATAACAAGCATTCATACCCGCGCATATCTTTCCATATATAATTTTATCCACGATCCTGCAAACCGTTTGTATATACAGTTCCCAGACAGCTGCTGAATTTCTTCCTCGCTGTACTAACCAAGTGTTATTCGTGTAAAAAGATTATACACTTTAATCTATCTCTGTATCACTGCATAACCATAATATGCTTGGAAAAATGAATACTTAACAGCAATTGTAGTAAAGTAGTAAAGTAGTAAATTGTAGTAAAAAGTAATTACGTATTGCAATTAAATAGGTACTCACGAACCGACAGACCGATACTAATAACAACTACGTGTCAAAAATTTCATTCGATAAACGAAACTCCCCAACACCTGCAACCGTTCCTTACACTATGCCGCATAAAAGATCTCGCTTCATAAAACCCGCCCGAAATTTCATCCCCCGCGAACAGCAATAGAACTCTCGATCGCACTCTTCCAAACAGCGCCCCGCGTCGCCGCTTTAAGTAAGCTCGTCGTGGCAATAATTGTCAGGGTTGCAAACTCGGCTTTCCGTAGGGAGGGGGGGGGCAGCAAAGGCGGTGGATTAACAAGTGCGCGGGTACCGAGCTCCGTTACAAGTAGTCTAATGAATAATGCGGGCCGCGCGAACGACGATTAACGAAAAGGTTGCCGCGGAAGAAGCACGCTGAATGGTCGGTCGAGTAGGGGCGAGGGGCGAAAAGGAGGGCGAAATTCGCTCGCCTGCCGGCTTCATACAATAGTGACGGCTGCAGGCAGATTGCAAAGTGTTTTAAATACGGGGTCTGCGCAACAGGGAAATATTTCAAAGAGTCGTACACGCGGCCTTAATACGCAGGAGATGTGTTCACGCATTAACGCGCATCTCTCCACACTCGCGGGTGAAAAACGGGTCGGAGATTTTGTTTGTCCGTTCTGCTGAAAAGAAACGCGGGGGGGGGGGCAGGAAAGAACCAAGGAGAGGTGGGAATGGGTAGTATATAGAGGAGGAGGAACGAGGCCAGTCGGGCCGATATACACCTGTGGACGACTTGTTTAGTATGCAGAGTAAAGATTCCTGCAAATAAACAGAATGGAAATACGGCAGGAAGTGAGAAATGAATTGCTCTAATTCCACTTTGAATCCCCAGCCGCATATTGATCTCTTCGTTTCCGAGCCGACCGACGAAAGTCTCTATGGATGTGTTCCTCGTCGGTGATTAAATGTACGCCGACAGTAGGCCAGCCATTGCACTCCGCGCTCTTTTATTCTTTCCCCTTTTGGTTCTTTATGCCCGTCGTTAAGCCTCGAGGAAATGTGTGTCACGGCGGGCTTCGCTCAAGAGTTCCCGGGGTGATGAGCAAAATTGAGAAGGTACGAGGCGGTAATTTAGATCGGTGTTGTGGTAGAAATGTGCAGGATAGCGCTAGAACCCGGAATAAGAGTTCGATTGGGGGAAATGTTCGAGTGCGGTGAAACGATGCTCGAGATAATATTTCGACGAAGAGTTCCTTCGTGTCGATTTCGCGCGAACGATGTCTCGCGACTAAACATCCGGGCGACCCTTTGATCGTTCCGATACAGATCGAAGCGGGGGAGCGGGATCAATTTTGCAGAGATTCGCAATTGCGTCCTCCCGCTTGGGGCACGGCGTGTTGCGCGTTAATTTTTAACGAGCACGCCACCCGACCTGGATTTTCGAAAGCAGATAAAAAAATCATGCTCCATGGAGAGACGATGGGGCAGAGCCACGCTCGCTTAAAAACATAAATAACCCGCTTCCATTGTTGTATTATTGAATTACAAGCGAATGGAAAGTGGAGCACTTGAATAATACACCGCAAAATATAATATATCGCAATTGCTCTGTTTAATTATCCCAAATATAACGAACAATTAGAACGTTCGTGAAGTATCGCGGAGAACACAATAAGCTGTCCTCCAGCGTGGTGACTATTCAGCAACTTTCTTCAGTCCATTTTAAAATAACGTCCGCCGCTACCAACGAAAAAAGGGATAGCAATTGTTGTGAATTACTTTTACAGAATCAAATGGATCCGAGACCATCAGCGTTATTGCGCCGACGACATGTGACAATGATCTCGGCGCAACGAACGAAAACAATCTCGCGGAATAAAGAAACAATAGAGGGCTGATATTCTAAGCCATCCGTTATTGTCGATATACGCGATGCGCCACAAAGGGACGGTTTTGACGAGTAGATCGGCCACACTGAATCATCCTGCGACAACGAGTTACCTCAAGTAGAATACTTTTTTATGAATCACGGAAACGGCACACGGAGGTCTCTTCCCTTGGTGTATTTTTCCTTTGTATTCGTATAGGCGCGCGCTCCTTGCATCGTTTCAATCCGATGCCGTTCGTTGTGCATCGCGGCTCGTCCGTGAAAAAACATTGAGAAACGATAAAGAGGAACGAATTTTCGCGTTGACTGTCTTCTTAAGACGTCACCGGGAACGATCGATGACTGCTAAATTAGAATTCCAACGATGCTCCGTTCTAAAAGATCGATAGGTTTCCTCTAATCCACCTTGGCACGTAATAAATAATTTATATAATACCTTCGCGATGGATGGGCTTGACAGAATGTGTTACTTAAATGGATTATACGAAAGATACAGTACCGATTTCGGGGAGGCTTACCTTTATCATAATTATCGGGTCATTCGGTGGCCGTGAACAGCGAAAGCATCCAGAACGAGTACACCCAATTAAATATTTTTATATCTTGGTTTCGCTATTATCTCTAAAACCTTATTAATAAGTTTCTGTAACTATTTTCTTTTTTTTTCGTATTCGCCTTGCTCCACCTTTGCCATCAATCATAACGCGCCTGCACACATTTCTCTGTAATATTGGAAAAACTTTATTCGTCGAAATGATAATAACGAATACATAAGTGTCTCGCAACACTCCAGACGCGGGATCAGGGTAACCAATTCGATCTGCCCTGCTCCGTCGAGTAACGACAGGATGCGATCAAACGAAACGACGATACTACCCAACCCGCGGTTCGCGAGGCGCGTCTCCCAAAATTCAATATCGCATAACTTCCAACGACAAGACTTCTCGGTTTTTCTTCTTGGACGCTCAAAGAACGCGCATTGTTCGGCTATCCAATCAACATGATCACGAAAATATAGTTTGGAGTTGTTCCGCGGGTCTGCTCCAATCTCCTGCGTTACCAAGTCCCGTCGAACTTCGTGTATATCGCGTTTGCCGTTTTCCTAGCCCACGGGATTCCCGATATCTTCCCGCGTTTCGTTGCGCAACACGCGCGACGAGATCGTCGAAAATGAAATAGAAGAACCCTTGGCCCCGATCGAAACCCCGGGCAATTAAACAGTCACGGACTGAAATTCGTGAATACGCGTCGCGCTGTTCGAATTTCGAAGCGCGCTCGTTTTTCACGACATACGAGGCTTTTTCGCGCGAATCCGTCACGGGGTGTATCAATCAGAGCCGAGAGTCACTTCGACGCGTTATTTCGGAACGGCGGGGAGAAAATCGACGCCGTGTAAACCGTGATACGCGATCGATGGAACGCGGAAAAACGCGGCGCAAACAGAACTTGCAGTAACGATTAATTACGATTATTCGCGCGACTCCACGCCAGCCGCAGCGTTGTCCCATCCGGCCTCGGGGAAACGTTTCGACGCGCAATTGTCGAGGGGCAACGATTAGAGGGGCGAATGATTTCCTGACCGCGAGAGGAATCGAAATGAGCCGCGGAACGAAACGCGACGAGACGGAGAGCGATGGGAATCGACGGCGGCACGAATAATTCCACCCAGTGGTTGGGTATTTTTCACGCGAAAACGTATGCGTTTTCTCTTGCCTTGTTCGTTGACAGATCAAGCTTGCATGTAACAACAATTAAATTTAATCGCGATATCTCACTCAACCAGGTTTATCGGCGGCTGCATCGATGTGTGTAAGACGGGCCCCGCGGTTGCGATAATTATCGAAAGCGGGGAGAACGGTTGTGAAATAATTTATAGCAATTTTTCGCACGGGAATGAACGCTTTTGGAAAATACTCGCTACCACACGGCCACGAGAGTCAATAATCCCGAACGGCATGTAAAAGCGGGCCCTTTCAGCTGCATATCTGAATATTCCGTGTCAGCCTCTACGTGTACGAGCTACCTAATCTTTAGAGTAAATCGACACGTCAGAATATCGGCATATTTTCCGCTGCACGCCGCTCGACGCCGTTTCGACTCATAAACCTCGTCATCCGCGGCGAAATTATATAACGCCGGTCAGAGTTTCATGGGGCACGGACGACAATAAAGAGCCGTGCACACCCTCGCGCTTGCATCGCGCGTTGGAATTGGTATGAAGTTCAATAAACTTGTCCCCGATCGACCGATCAGCCCCAATTAAAGATACCGAGAAATTTACAGTGCCAATTTAATCACTTGCTCCAGATCTATTTTTGATACGACCCCTTGCAAATTCGGCCTGCGCTGCACCGAGCCTCTTACAGCTTGGAATGTGCAGATAAAAATATGATCAATCGATTATTCGTCAACCATAAAGTGAACTCTGTACACGTGTAGTCAGTTGTTTCGTACGATCAATTGCTTTCCAGAAGACCTGATATCAAAAATACGGACATACTTTCGACAGGTGAGCGTGCAAAAGCTGTTTCGGTTTTATCGAGTGCCACTGTGCTCGAGGTCGCGGAATTCGCTAGACAGTACGATTACAAAGTAGATAATACATTACGATGCACGCGCCCGAGACACTGCAATCAGCAAAAGTAACGACCTGTTACTCGCTGAGATCGAGATAACGAAGTGACGGAACGCTTCGCCAAGAGGGCCGATAAACAGTCTAGTTTCGATAAGATTAGTCGACGGATAAGTCGAACGCGATAGACTCTTAATAACGCCGCCGAGAGTTCAGCGACTCGCAGGAGCTCGATCGTTTAAAAGGAACGAGATAGTCTTTCGAGGGTCGAAGCATATTGCATCGCGGGATCGCTACTGTTCGGCTGTCACTTCTACCGGCGCTCGTGATCCATCAACTGGCCGGTTCGAGGCCACGTTCATTCAAGAAATCGTGACCGGTCCTTGCGGACGTTTTTGCAACAGACTAGGGCGATCCTTTGCTGTATAGACGTGCGACAACTCGAGAGCAAGAATTTTTACGCGATGACCGGAGACCGGCGATTGTTTTAAATTGGATTCGTATGCACGCAATACAGTACGCTCTTGATAGCGAATCGTTACAATAATTAACTCCGTAACAAGCCGAGAGTACGATAAAATCGTGACCATTTGTTTGACGGCCCGATTTTTCACGGTTTCTCAATAAATTTTGCGCACCCGTTGGCAAATAATAATATCTTGCGGCAAATAGCAGTAAATCCGGTAGATAACATGCTCAGCGGCGAGTGTAACATATTGTGCACACAGTGCGCGTACACCGAAATTATTTAAACGACATCCAGAGACGCGTAGATCACTAACGCTTCGTACCTTCTACCTATGAATCCCGTCGGTAGCCCTCGGATCGTGTAAATCATTTCGAAGCGGACCGTGCATCCGCGTATTCTTCTAAATGAAACGAAGCAAACGGCTGGAGCCCCTAATTTATTCCGCCACGTTCTTCATTTGGATCCTTATTCGATTGCGGTAAACAGAGGCACTTCTCCAACTCATCGCGTCTAAAATACACGCGACAAACCCCACCGAATTCCCGTCCCTTTAATTACGCAACTTCGCTACGCGTAACAAGGGGCGCGATAAATCCGGCGCGACGGCGCAATAAAAGCATTTTTGCATAATGCGACTGGCGCAGCCGTTTCACTTAACAACCGTATCCCAGCATATTCCGGCGAAAACGCGCGTCCTCTCGTCCCCCCCCCCATGACATACTGATAAAACTTTTCCGCGGAAAGAATCGGCTCGATTGTAAGTAAGGCATCTCGACGTAATTACTCCGAGAAGAGACCATTACGGAATAATGGGATGTCCATGGGAGACGCCTCGACTGCCGGGGAAATACTGATCAAACAAGAATCAAAGAATAAAATTCACATCGAGAAAAGACATTCCGAACTATCGTTTCGTTTCCCGCCGTTACCGAATTGCTCAACATCCCCCTCCCCCTCGGCCGCCTACCTTCTTTCCAACCCCCGACCCCAAACCAAATACTTGGATACGTATATACGATCGAATCGACGCAGAACAAACGATCCAGAAACGATCGAAATAATCGTTGCTTTCCCCGGCAGTTATTGCCGATTAAACGGAAACGAGACCCGTGGCTGCGCCGCCCGTCCTTCCCGCTATTCGAACGAGAAATACGACGAGAGTCGGTTGCTCGCGGAGCTTCGACGGGGTGCGAAAATCTGCGTCGTCAGCCTCTCGTCGAGCCAGCTCTCCGACCGAAGTGGATGCAGAGATGACCGCTTCCGCGTGTGAACGCTCGCGTGCGTCGCGCATTCCTCTCTGCGCGTGCATAGATCGGTCCTCTGCGTGCGGGCGTGATCGCGATCGCGATCGTGATCGTGATCGTACGTGTGCGCCCGCGAGCTCGCGCACGTGCAAACTGGGTGTGCATCGAGCGACAGTGCGACGTAGAGGGATGCAACGTCTGCACGAGAAAGAGTGAAAGGGGGTAGGCGGGGAGGAGGTTGAGGTTCAGCAGGGTGGTTGAAGCAGCGGGAAAGAAAGGGGTTGGAGAAGACGAATGCATATGAAACGAGAATGACAGAGCGAGAGTGTTTCCGGGTGCGGGCGCAAGAAGGAGAAAGGGAGAAAGCCGGACGGCTGAAAGGTACGAACGAGAAAGACGGAGCAGGAAGAGTGAAAGAGGGAAAGAGAAGGCCAAAGAGGATCGAAAGTGGAACGAAGAGGCCGCGAGTCTGGCGGGAAAAATCAATAGCGGTGAGCCGGCGAACCCAACCCGTCCAACCCTCTCTCTCTCTCTCTCTCTCTCTCTCTCTCTCTCTCTCGCTCTCTGCCCTTCTTTCATTCTCTTCTCCTTTCCTCAACCACTTCCATCTACATATCTCCGTCTCACTTTCGGGGTCGAACAGAAACCTACGCGCCCACGCGGCCGCCCTGCCGCAAGCCTTGCGACCAAGCCTAAACCTCGTCCACCTCCTTCAGCGTTCCCTATCGTCGACTCCCCAACGCGATCTTCCTTTCTTAACGCCTCTGCCAGGAGGACCTGTCCCTAGTGGGTCCCCCCGAACCTCGTGGCGAACGCGTACAGACTCGGACCGGTGGCTGCACAAACCGATGGGGAGGATTTCACGCAGCTGGGAACGCTCGACAACGATCTTGTCGTACGCTTTATCTTTTTGGGGGAGGCTCGTCGTCGATCTCCGATCCTCGACTTTGACTTATGGCTACTGGTCGACGAAACCCGATCGAAGGTCAGGGCCGGCCTTAAATATCCAGCGGAATAATACTGTTCCGTTGCTGATAAACGAGGAGGATTATCTGGGCTATTTGCGTTATCAGTTCTTTCAAACGAACGATCTATTGTAACAATTTATGTAAGCCCCACGCGGGTAAAGGTTTGATTACACTCTTATACGCATACAATCGACGAACAAGTGTTTATGAATATATTAAATGAATCGAACTGCGATGTTTTAACAAGCTTCGTATTAAGTGGAACGTGCCTCGCAGCGCGTAATAGCTGTTCACTTGTGGCGAATCTCCTTATGAAATATAAGCGAGACGAAACGCAGGCTCTCTGTTTAAGTGGATTCGCCGAGGCGGCGTGACCATCGTGTGCTGCCTCCGGCCAGATTCTCCCTTCGGTGAAGGCTTGTTCTACAAGTGTTCACCGTGCGCGTCGAACGTCAAACGACGCGCAAAATTTGAATACAATGAGCTCTTCTGAATTTTTATAAGCGTTCGCGGCAAACCGCCCGTCCTAAAAGATACCCGCGGCAATTAAACGTTGGTCGCATTGCCGGTTATTCCTAATCGTGAAACGAGCTGCAACTTCCTGCCCACTGGGTCAGACCAAATAACCCAAAACTTTGGGCAAATGTGTTGCGACTGTTCTCAAAGAAAGAACGATTCTTCTGATTTCTCGATTATGCGATCATTTTCCCGTTGCGATGTCGGATGAACGATAAAGATGTTCCGGTACAATAATTTCAACGTTCGTTAGCGGACGATTTTCGATTTCATCAAACAGAAGCAATTCAACGGACGTTCGAAGCTGTCGATGGAAGCATGCAAATGCAACACATTATTCTAAAAGAATCTCATTTGAGGAGGGACTTCCTCTTCTCCATTCCACCGATACAATCGAAACGTTTTCCCCATCTGCGGTCCTATAGGTTTTTCTCTTTCTCCTGATCAACTGGAGGGATGGTATTTGACGAAGGGAGAAATACTACCGGAAAGTGGAACGAGCCACCCGCTGCAATTAAGTCGGCGCCATATCGAATGCACGTGGAAATTTTAATCGCGCGAAGGAATATCAATAATATCGGCCCGCCCGATTTCGATTATAACGTAATGGTTCATTATTCGATTTACGCCGCTTAAACGGCGCATTACCATTTGCATAAAATCGCGAAATTATCGTGCGCAATTTGTGCTTTCGGCCGCCGTGCAACCTTTTTAGTTGCACTTGATATACAACCCTCGGCTTGATACGATTTCGAAAGTCCGTCTCTCGTTTACCACCGTGGTGCGCGGTTGTAAGACGACAGTCAGTGTTGCACGGTAAAAAAAAGGAAGTGATTAATAGTGCAGTCACGTACTGGCAGGCCATTAAATCGCGGCCGGCAAATAAGCGGCGCATGACTTATTGAATTTTAACGCGACCTCTTTTTTTATCGTTTACGCTGATACAGGAAATTAGCAGGGCCGGGTGAATCGGTTGCATTGCAGCGTCGTTTCGCTCTTGCGTCGATTGTTGAAACAGTTCCCGAAGCATTTAATAACGTCGCCGTCATAGTTATTTACGTTAAGGCGACAATTAATGCCGCGTCGTCGAGGAAATGAACAACGGAATGCATCAATCAATTTCGCCGAGAAAATGAGCAATTAAACCGACCCGTAAATATTTATACATCGCGAATAAATTAAACTTGAAATTGCACTTCGAACTGTTTTTATTCGTGCCCGGTGCCGCCGAGTCAGAGTAATAAATTCAATGCGGAACGCACACCGCTGACCCTGATAGATTAAAAAATTGTAAGGAATGCTTACGTAGCGAATCCCTGCCCTGCACACGAAATATCAACGAATAATTGGCAATACATGGATGCTTACTGGTGCTTTATTCATTCGGAAACCACCCTTCGACGAAGCCGCGCATTTATGAGGTTGCCCCTCGCATCAGCTGATGCCACGTGCTGAATCCCTGACCGAATCAATTATGTAACTTTCAAATTTAGCTGGTGGCGAACGGTCATCTTGACGACAAGTCGTAAGGGCCGGCCCGGCGTCCGTGTAAATTTACGAACTATCCGCAAACACGATTCTCCGCGTCTCCACTGGAATTCGATCGATGCGAAATGCCTCGTTGAAGCGTCTCTCTATCGAATGCTTCGGGGAAATTCTTTGCAACGAATCCAATTATGTGTACGAATCTTGAAACGGGGGTTGTTCGTTCGGTTTAGAATCCTGTTTTCTTCTAATCGCAACAAGATTTGTACCAATTTTATTAATAGCTTCGTCGTATCGATTCTCAAGTTGTGTAAGCCTGTTTAATTTTCTCCATTTTAGTTTTCGTTTTGCTCCGTGTTCTGTGAGACTCAATAATATTTATACATTTTGAATGAACAACGGATTCATTAATGTCCTCCGTGTTTTTAATATGATAAATAAGTACAAATAAATCAGTGAAGACTATTTTTAAATAAAAATTCGTTTTTCCATTCAACATTTCATTTGAAAGTCCCTTCGACTATTCAAGTTCGGCGCAAGTGAAATCAGTTTCAATCACGGCAAGGCAACCTTAAAAGTAATTTCGTTGGAACAGAATTCGAACGAACGTGAATTCGTACGTGTAATTTGAATCCATCGTCGAGTAGAGGTGCACCGATGAGACATACGAGAAACTACTTCGAACGTGGTACAGCGCAAGTTTCCGCTGGAAGCAAAGTACTGTAGTTGATTGGCAACTAGCGCAAGCTCCACTTGAAAATGAGACACACGGTGTTTTCGCAAGAATTCCTCGACTGAGCTGAACGCTCTCGTGTAAATGATTGGTTCGCAGTTTTATCTTTTAACAAGAAAATTGAAAGCCGAAGATATTTCCCTGCGATTAAATATCCTGCATTTTCTATCGTTCACTTGAAAAGTATCTCGACATCGTGCTATCGATAATGCAAGCACTGCGAACTTACTAATACTAATTTCCGCACCTGATCTGCCGTTTTTGATTCGCCTGTCCCTTTAACGCGTCTTTCATACACTTTACGTTCGAAATAATGTGAAATGAAGCGCACTGTGCAAGAGTGCACGGTTCATCCATTTAGAACAAAACATGGACAATGGAAAAAGTAATTTATGTTTTCCCCCCGGCCGCAATTTATTCCATTGAATTTCATTCTACCCTGCCGCCGCCACTACATTCCCTCCTTTTCCAACCGATGGGCAAACGTAGCTCGCGATGCATGCAATTATTACGTGGCTAGAACGCAATAGTCAGTCGGTCGCTGTGTGTTGTCCGTTCCTGTCTGCGATTATGATTACGTTTTCCCATCCGACTCGAACGCAACGATTCCATTTAAAGAAGTAATACGCGATTGCACGCCGCTATCAACCTGTTAGATTGCTCTGGGATTAACGTCGCTGAAACCTGTTAACCGTGCAATTGTATCCGGGGCGCGGGCTGCGACGGGACGTATCCATCAGGAATAAATACTACTTTTTATCATAGATATAACATACAAGAGAAACGATTAGAACTAATCAATCAGTTGTTGCATTAGGAATGTTCCGTCCAAAGTTCATGGACAATCGATTGAATTTGGTTTCAATCTTCCAAGGAAATGCAACGTTCAAGAATTAATCTTGCATCAGACGCGCAGCGATGGAATATAAAATAATACGGAAACAGAGTAAAGGGTAGTAATAAATACGAGAATCAACGTTTCATTCAGATCGCTCAATTTCCATGTTTAAATAACCACCGCGATTTCAACGCGAGCTCCAGGCGTCGAAAGTTCATCGTTCATCGGACGACAAGCTAATCAGCCAGCGACAGTAATCCACGCTCGAGCTTTCTATTTCCATCGGAAATTTCGCGACAACGGCCATAAAGCGATATAATCGGCGTCGCGGGGAAAATACGAAGGTTGTAACGCGATTGCACGGCAACGAAGTCGACATTGCGTCGCATCGCTGGAGAAATGAGTTAACGAAAACTGACGTGGTCGCAGCGACGCGAAATGACCAACCATTTCTGCAGTACTGACATAAGAGAATCGTATATTTAGACGTCAGGAAGCGACGCACTGACGGCACCGGCACGGACAGAAGCTGTGCGACGGGACGGACGAGGAAATGGCTGCGTGCAATTCCAATATGAAACTGTACTCTGACTGTATAATTTTCCTACGCTTGTATTTCACCTGTAATCGAGCGAACGTGAAATAGGAGGGATTCGAACGGAAACTGATTTCGTATGTAGAATTTGCACGAACGAAACTCGTCGGTGCTGTAGCAATGGAAACGCGAAAGAAGAGGCAACGATAATCCAAAACTGTCATTGAGTTCGAGGGCAATAAAAGAGCAATTTGGGGTTAATTGCGCGTTACTTCTTCCACTAATAAAACCAGCAAATCGAAACGCAGATCGTTAACGCGTCCAACCCCCAAACGTGTCACCGATTGACACTCGTCGCGCATCAATGGGAAATTCGCGCGGGGCCCTGCCGGGAATAAATTACTCGACTTCAGTTAGCTAACTAACGATGTTAATCAACAACGGTGTAACCGGTTGGCAATTAAACTTTGGAAAGCTCGTCAGCCCGTCTGGGATCACGTGTCCACTCGTGCGTGCTACTTCTATTTGATACTTCGCGCGCAAACGCCGGCCACCCTGCCGATTAAAACCGACACCGTTTCCCATTAAATAGCTAGATTAAGGTTCCATGGCGAAGATTTATAAAGCTGCCAGAGGGCAGAGTTGGGTTACCTGTCCTATTTCTTGCGTCGTTTTCCTCCTGCACCGCCGGAAATTGTACGTATTCGGGGTACAATTTCTTTTAAGCTCGCGCGCTTTTGCAATTTGCACGGGCGGAGTGTCTCTTGGAGATAAAAGAAAGTTGTCGATTGCGACTAGATAAACGAAAGATCGATCATTCCACACACCGGTTGGTATTAGCCGGTATTAAACTACTTATCACGCGCGACGAATGTACATAGTTGTGCATCTAAAAATAAAGTTTGAATTCGATAAGAAGAGTTCCAATCCTGTTCTGATAATTTACACCTTCCGCAAAATCAAGCTGATATAATGAATTATTCTCAACAATCTGGATCGTTGTAGAAATAGCAATGAATGCAAAGGAAATCGGAGCGCTGCGGCCGCGGGTGAACAACCGAAATCGCATTAAACAAAATCAGTTTCGCCACTTGGATACGCAGGATTATGGCCGAGCCCAGGGTTTATGGCGTCCCGTTCCTGAACAGGATGAACCCGGTTCGAAAACTATTATGCTCCCTTAATGGCGGGCGCTGCATTCCCCGCGAAATTGAATCAGCGCGTACGTCACGAACTATTATACACGGCAACTGCAAACAGCCGTGGAGAGGACAAGTGGGACGCGCGCGAGCAATTGGCCATTCTTAATCCCGACTGCAGAAGCTCGTAAAGATCATCGTGAAGAGTCGTTTCGATTGTCAGTGTCAGGGGGTGCCAGGTGGCAGGCGAAACGACGTCGCCGACCTTCGTCGGTGCGAACGATAGCAACGCGAGCATATAGAAACTTTTATGCGACGGTGTAAGTTATAGGAATTTCGAACTGTCGACGGGTGTCTGGGTCGCGGGGCACGTTCACGAACCTGGCCGGCTTTAAATTTTCGCGACAGACTATGGTTTCAGCATTGTCGCAGTCGTAATCGTCGCCGTATATCGGTTGCGTCCCCTCGCCTAGCTGTTGCTGGTGGCTTGCACTTCAGAAAAGTGAGTTACGTAACGGGGCGAGAGCATGGTGTGAGGCCTGTGTCTACGACGGGGCTCGAAACGGCCCCGGCTGAAATTGGAGAATTGTTTCTGCCGTGGCGGAAATTTACCCCCGCAACGAGGACGAGTGCTTCGAAATACGGGGACTTTGTTTAATCGTTCCGCTCTATCGTTTGATTTAGGACAGAGATTAAGGGTAGCTTGTTATTCCGGTGTTTCGTGTACAATCACGAATTCAATGGAATTTCCGTTGAAGTTTTACCGCGTGGATATCGCGACGCGAGCTTTCGGCTATTCTGAACGCTGTTTTATTTGCATAATGATCTCGCGCCCGCCGCGTTAAATATGTTAACGATAATAGTAACAGTGTAATGACAATCGCGTATACGTTTCGTGTGTTTCGCGCGAGATGCAGTGGGAATAATTAATGCACACGGAATTGCGGTTTATATTTTCGTGAGCGTTAACACGGGACATGTAACTCCATACAGGCGGCAGGAAAAGCGTATGCATAAATTAGGCGAACTACCAGACCGCTTAGCAGTGCCAGTGCCGAACGGGCTGTTTTACGACTGGGTCGTCCTGGGTCGGGCTACGTGTCGACCAGGTAACGAAAAGCCTTCGAAAATACCATAAAACGGTTCCCACAAAATATTCCACAACTTACTCGCTCCTGCCGTCGAGTATAGAGAAGCCGGCGGTGAACCGCTGGACGCACCAGAAACCGCGAAACCACCGGACTGCACCAGTCAACGAAGGACACCACGGGACAACGCGAAACGACATTAGAAGTCAGTAGAACTCGAAGCGAACGCGAAAGAACATACGCTACGGACACGTGGATGAGAATAGCTAAACGGGAATCTTGCTATCTTACGTTCGACCACCTCGTTCATCTAACTAGGCTCGACTGATAACGTCAAGAGAGTGAACGTCGTTCGACACCGTCGCGACGCAGCGCAAGTGGTATTTACCATCCTCCGAAATTCCATCCAAGAACTGCACGGTGCGCGAGACGTTACAGTGCTCGTTAACTGAATTCGGAATTCCGTTACGAAAAAAGAAATCTGGCTCCTCGCGACGAGAAAGATGTCAAAAAATCATTAACAACGGCGATCCGTGCTCCCGGTGCTGCAACAAGATCCAAATATAGAATAAGATTGCCAGATGCTAAAGAATTCCTCGTTGACTGTCCCAGACTAGACGGTTCCGAGCAGCGATAATATTCGCAGGCGTCACGTAAGAAAGGCTCACCGGTACTTAACCTACGAATGATTTATTCTGCAACGTTTCGCCGTACGTACGCACGGCCTTGCCTTAAGACGGCGAAACACGTGTAACCATGATGAAATTGCGTAATATTGTGTGCGCTCCCAATTTCCGTAACCATCCGCGAGAGCGGCGGCCGAGTTTACGAGCTGTAATTTCTGTATGTGTCGGCGGCGCCTCTTCATTTTGCCAAGCATTTCAGCAACACGACGCGACGGGCTGCACGCTTACTCGTTCGAAGATGTTGCTAGATAATTCCTGAACTTTCTCCCTTTGTTGTCCTCCACGGGGGACATATCTATTGACAAGCGACACGCCAGTTTCCTCGATTATCAGCCGCCTCTCCTCTCCCCACCCTTCTCTCTCTCTCGCTCTCTCTCTCTCTCTGCCTTTCTTGCAAAACGTGTTCATTAATTCGCAGAATTCAATTCGCGCTGTTATTGTATATTACGACAATCGCTAACAACGTCAACGTAAAGAGACATAAGTGTAACAATGAGCGTGGAAGACGTCAATTCTTGTTGAAGCGGAAAACCGTTTCTATTTCACCTTTCTATTTTATCTTGATTATGTGTATACGCGTGTAACATAATGAGACAGGTTAACACGCGATGATTAATGCGCGAAAGAATGACTGCGGTTGCTCCGTAATTTCCTGTGTTATGTCATTCAACGAAAAGTTACTGGTCTTCCGCGCGGGACAGGGTAACTTTTGCTGAAGAAAAATGCGGATGCGCAATTATTCGAAAAATTCGTTTTATCGCGACACGGTGACGGGGTAGTCGTTTCTCGAGACGGGCATCGTAGAAACGACCGATTTGGGCGATCGTCAGCCACCGTCCGATTGAGTGAGAAATCGCGGCCGAAATTAGCCGCGGATCCGTGTTGTTACTCTGCGAGAACGTAGACCGTAGACCGTTTCCGAGCGATCCCGACAGGGCCGACGCGTTCGCAGCTCATTTGACTTATTATCGTGGTAATTATTACAGCTTTATCGTTGGTGTAATTCTCGGGTTGCCTCCGCGCGACTCCATGCGCGGTTTATTTTACCGCCGGCATTTCAACCGCATCCCGTTCCTCGGGTTTCGTTTTGCGAGCAGTCTTGTTTAGTTTATGCCCCGATTCACTGACAAGCAGAAGAGTTGGCTGACCGAGCAACTTCCTCGCTTCCTGAATTTATCCCTCGCAAATATTTCGTGACGCTGTCCGTTCTTTGCAATTTATCTTGCGCGACGACCCCTCGCCCAATGTTATGTTAGGATCGGTGGTCCGGACTATTACAATAAATGGCACATTGTTGGAATATCGATGGGAGGATTTCTCCGATGCGCGTATCGCGCGCGTGATAGAACGGAATTTTTTCGACGGTTATTGAGATCCTCGAATCTAGTTTAGCCTCGAGATTTATGGATGATCGAAAACATTTAACCTATATCTCATCGTTCTTGTACGGTCAAACGCTTTTCAATTTCTGCCAGGCCATCAAGTTTTATTGGAATCGCCGTGTATCGCGTGATTCCCGCGTCTGACGGGTAACCGCCTATTCCACTGATAGAGCTCTCCTAAAATCACGTACGTATGTATCTCTTCCTGACGATCGCGGTAAGCGATTCCGTATCACGGATCGGTGGCGAGTCGTTGAAAACAATTTTAATAAGTAATTCCTTCGCGAACAACTATGCCCGGCATTCGTAATCTATACCAATCTGCCAGAGGTGGAAAAATCTCGTAAACCCGTTATCTAAACTTATTTTCCCAGAAGTTTACTCGTCGACGGCCTTGTATTAAATATACATTATTACACTTTCCACTTGCAACGACTGGATTACAGAACGGGTAATTCGATAACGAGCCGGTCAACGAATTATATCGGACAAATTGAATTAATCGGCGAAAGATTTTCGATGCCAATTCCCCTTAAATCCGTTCGCGATACAATATCGTGAAATTTAAAATAAATCAGTGTTAATCGTGTGCCAAATATCGATTCGCCATAATTGTTCCGAACTCAACGCAACCGCAGAGCAAATAGACCATTTTCACTGGTCAGCGCGGCTGGTTTTCCGGATTTCTTGAAATTTATCGCCCGACGGAGCTTGTTTACCCGCAGCCCGTTCTTTTCTTCGATTCGTCGGGCTTCCAGCCGTCAGCCAAGTAAGTACACGGTTTCAACGGCGATTCCTTCTAACCGAATAGGGTGTTTCTTCTAACTCATTCTCGCAATTTTCCGCAGACGTCGCTCGAATTACAACGAGCCTGCGTTTACTTTGCTCGCTTCTCTTGGCCTGAAATCCGTTTCTCGGGTTACCTTGCTCTCGCTACCATTCGTCGATCAACCAGAACGTTAAGTGACTAAACACTACCTCGCTCTGCTCGTTCATTCCTGCAGCTGTTTTTCATTGTCGCACAGTTCTCTGCAACCATCTCCTAGGACGGTCGGGACTCGGTAATACGAATATAAATATAATTTCCTATTTCATTTCATGGATTCCACTTCGCATTTAATATATACCATGTTGGCGTCGTGTTATTTCTGTTTTATTGGAATAAGCTCGCGCGGAATTGTTGCAATTATTTTTTCGGTTGAATAAATGCTGTCGATTTATTCATTTCTATCTCGTCGATCATTTTCAACGTATCGTTTCGTTGACTGCAAACAACAGTCCAACAAGTGAAACATAAAAATCCGTAGACAAGTTTGTTTCTATGTATTTACCGATTTCGGAGCAAACACGACCACGTTAAAGTGCCGACGCTCATCAATTCGCTGTTGTTTCAAACAGATTATTGTATATCGATCGAATACCCGGTTCTCCGCAGTCCGCCTTCGTTTCCCAAGTTTTCCTGCTTCCATTCACCGGGTAATGAGCGCATTAGCGAGAGCCAACGATTCTCGGCTCTATTTATTTTTCTTTCGGTCTTTTTTTCTCCCCCCGCTTTTCGCGACAACTTCCTCCCATTCTTCTCGGTTTTGATCTCGACGACCGGTCGCGGCCATTACTCTGTCTCTCGAACGGGCTTTCCACGGCCATTTTTGCCTCGGTATTCAGCTGTAGAAATTGCGGGAACCGCCGGCGGGACTATTTCCAGCAGACGGAACTAACAACTTAACGCCTCGATAATGCCGCGCGATGAGGAAAATCACCGGCATAACCGCCGCTGGTAAAGAATTTGAAGACGATCTTCGCGACTCGATGTTACGTCCAACTAACGAAACACGCGGTTGCGAAATTTCTGTCTATCGAACTTGTTTTTCGTCCGTTTACACAGATAAGAGATGTTCGACGAGAGTTTTCTGCGCCGTCCAGAAAAATGTCTGAGCACGATGTGTTATAGTTCGATTAAACCTAGGACTTAGATAAAATCGTGTTTACTACTTAAAGTATACTGACATAGAACTTTAATCTACGTTGTATATACAACTCGAATAACTTTCGGTGTTTTATATAACGTGTAGTGAATTTCATAAATGCTCGATAAAAGGGAATAATATTAGATAGTACTGCAATAGTTCACTGTTTTATAAAGGAAATATTATAGTGCTGTTATTAACCACTTGATTATTAATGAAATTTCCTCCTAGATCAATACTCACACTGGAAACAAATGTTTTGTTTCAAACGACCACACTTTTGCAGAATTTGTTCAGCTAAAGAGAATGACAAGATACAAGAATTAATTTTTAAAATTGTAAAAGTTCGCCGTGAATATTCGCGAAACAATAAGTCACAGTTCAACAAAGATGTGCCTGTCGTTCGATCCAAGCGGGCAAGAAACGAAAGCAGGTTTTAATTCCCATTTTTTTCACGCGGGATTCCAGCTACGAGCACTCCAACACGTACGCAAACAGCTCGTTCTCGAGCTGTCCAAGAATTTTTCATTTGCAACGAATCTCGGGGGCTCAACCTGCTTTAAAAACAAATCACTCGGCAAAGCACGCGAACGTTTCCACTCTCTTTAAAATATCGATTGAAAATGAGTCGTTCGCTAGTCCCTTTCCTCTGCCTTTCGTTGGCCGAAGTGAGCTGACGTGGAGGCAGTTGGAAACGGATCCCTGTGCCGCAGGGGTGTTCGAAAAGAAAGGAAGAGGGCGAAAATAAAACCTCGTCCCCGGTATCGGTGAACAGAGGGAGAAAGGAGAGCTGGAAGAAAGAAACGTCGACATTCGTGAAAATCGGAATAGAGCTGGAAATTTCATCGCGGCTGGCACGCTGAAGCGTACGTAGAGCTTCTGGCGAACAACCGGAGTTCTGGAGCAACAATGGCGTCTCGAAACGAGGGTACACCTTGCTGAAAATTGGGAGGCTCATGGCGTGACGAATTATTCAAGGGATCGTAAACGCTGTCAGCCGACGGCGGTAATAACTGCACATGATTTTATTGCAGGAACAATTTGATACTACGCGAAGGGGAAAATATAGGACGCTGCTGCTAAAGGATGGGTTTAGTTGCCAAGAAATTTATGTTTAAAGGCAGCATTCGTATATTCAATAATCGTTCAATAATCGTCGAAGCCTTCGTTATTCTACAATAAATTTCCCTTTCAATTTCTCGGTATCAGTTTCTCAGATGCGAAATGTTTGCAATCGTCGCTATCATTTCTAAATTACGAGAGTTCAACATCAGCTACCATGTGAAAGACCTCGTGTTCCCGTATCAGTCTGCGGAATCGAGCATAAGGAACACAGTTAAATCTACATAGCTTTAGCTGTAGCTGTAGCACGGCTACGTTCGCGTTGCGCCCAGCACGGCGCAAGAGTCCTTTATTAGCATATCGAGCTATGCCGTCGACGGGGGTGGCGTCGATAAATTCCCGAGTTATGTCAACGCAGATATATCGCCGAGCGATCGATTAGCATCGATAGTCCTGCCCGGAGGAGTTATCTGTTATTGTTGCACACTGGTCCGCAGCAACGTTGGCTCGCGATCCGTTTAACCAGCTTCTATTCCATTTGGGGGCATGTTACCCCCAAAAGGCAATTCAATCGGTCGCTAAATGCTCCTTTAATTACCTTAAAGGAACCATCAAATCAACGACGAAGCAATCCCAAGCACAAAGCGCCCCGCGAAAGGATCGCGTAGCCCGGAACAAACGAAGAAATTACACGGGGTTATGTGGAAAAGGAAATTCTTGACTCACGGTCAGGTCGCCGCGTCGACGTTTTCTAATTAACGAAGTGACGTATTAATTAATACTAAGCCTGCGTTATAAACTAGACGTTATTGCCGCTATTTAATCGAGAGATTCGACCGCGGGGGGAAATTAATAACTTCGCTGCGGCGAGCCCCATTCCAAGCCCACCCGGAACGTCTAATCGATATTCAATTTTACGCCATGTGCTGTCTAGCATGACTGGCGTCGCCGTTCCGATAGCATCAATTATCCTAGGCATCGGTCTTTTGATAGATGGCATAATTCCGCGGTGTATATAATATTCCGTAGTCGCGTAGCGTCACGGAGAAATAGTCCTCCTACCGATTCGTCGGGTATAGCCACGGGATCGCGTGACGCCGGTTCTTCCGCTCAATGGATATCCGGCTGAACGGGAATTGAACTTCGCGACTACGCATATTGAGCTACCTAGGCTCGTGCAAGCTGACGAAATTAATGTTAATGCAGTTCAGGTAAACTCCGTTTCTGCCGGCGTCGAGCAAGCCCCGACGTTAACGTCTACTTGCGAGGCTGGCTTCGCGAACTTCTCACGGATTCGGTCCTACTGATGAGATAGC